>JAHLJT010009436.1:196865805-197488041 GCA_031308135.1 Acheta domesticus | reverse complement strand
GCCATTCTGTAGCACCACCAGTTACTTTCTCGTGTTAGTTACTCAAAGTTATGTAATGCTGCGGAAAATCTATTTCGAGATATTAACGGAAGTACTCGTTTTGGGGTCCCCTGAGTGATACCGAAAGGGTGTGTGTTTTGACTTTTTAACGTCCGTTCGTCCGTCCATCTGTCTGTGTCTGCCTGTCTGGGCGTATGTGAACACCACTAGCGCCTAAACTATGTGTAGAATTTTTGCTCAACTGAATAAACCCCTGTCGATCTGGTCTGAGTCGAAGTTCTGCGATTTTTAAAAACATTCATTAATTTTTGGAGATACTTTTATTAAGCCCCAGGGACATTTTCAACATTTTCTCAAAAATGTCAACCAGGATAGGTGGCTCAGTGCATCAACTGATGTCACTGCAATGCCTCTGACCGAGAGGTGCTAGGTTCGAGTCCCGACGGTGGCAGGATTTTTCAACACTAGCTTGTCAGTTAGATGTAGAATTCAACCGATGTCTGGAGGAAAATTCTAGCGACCGGCTGCTCTGATTGGAAGTTTTCCGTAGTTTCTCCGATCAACATCAAACGAATGCCGAAGGAATACCCTAACAAACGGACCTCGCGCGATATTTCCTTCCTCTTCCTTGTCCTATCTTCACACACACACACACACACACACACACACACTAACTTGCACAACACTACCATATATGCTGGGAGACCAGTGGGAGGATTGGAACTTGTCCCGGCTGTGGGCCGTGCACTGCTGGTGGGAGATACCTTGTTAAGAAAGAACCCGGCAAGCCGACAGGTAAATCGGTCGGTGATTTAGAGCTTGTCCCGGCTGGGGTGGTGCCCCGCTGGTGGCAGATACCTGGTTGGGAAGCCCCGCTAGTGGACGGAAGGTCAGCGCCGGATCTCGCCATCGGCATAGCGGGCAACATCTCTTCCACCTCACGATGAAATAAACATGCATTGCACTTACGGGACTAATGACCAAAGCAGTTGGCGCGCCCAAAATCACTAACAATCAAAAATTACTCCAAATACTTTCCTTAAATTAATTGTAATAATAAATTAAAATACACTCAAGGTGGCACAGCTCTTATTTTCATTGCTGACTGATTTTGGGAAAATTGCAAAAGTTCGAATTTTTTTTCGGCGTCTTCCTACAACTACAAAATTGAAGATAGAGATTTTCCCTTAAAATTATATTTGTTCTCCATACTTAGTTCTTTCAATAAGGTCATGCACATTTTTTTGAAATTTTTAGTAGTTTTCGCGCAATATTGAGGGCAATTTGTGCAATTTTTAAAAATTACAACAACAAGATTTTCTCAAAATTGACTTCAACTTTTTTCCTTAAACTTTTGGAAAGGATAGTACCTAATGTACTCTGAGATGACATAAACGCCATATTGCTCTATTCCTTTGTTTTTTCAAAACTTACAAAAATGTCATTCTTTGACTAGCCTTTCATTTAGTAAATATTTTCTTTAACGGCGATTTGTTCATATTAGGGAACTTTTGCCACCTCGAACGTTAAGTACTATCGATCTTTTGCGCATGCGCAGATGCACCAAAGTGATGCGAAACTTCCACTGCGAATGAGCAGAAGATCGACAGTACGTAACGTTCGAGGGTGCAAAAACTCCCTACTATTACATTTACGAGTACATGTGCTTTACATTATGTCTTAAAAGTTCCTCAACAACTCAGATGTTTTCTGTGAAAATGAACTGAAACTTCCGAATTTGCACAAATGTTCAAACGCCATTTTCTCAAATTGCTTCTTCAAACTTTTCGTACGAATGCTATTTGCATTCTTTAAGTTAACATAAAATTAATTTGGCTGTATTTTTTGATTTTTCAAAAAATAAATAAATGTATTTTTAAGTGTCTCTCACGCCATTAATATTCACTTTTCCAGAAATTTTATACATTATTACATTTGTGAATAGAAGTGCTTTAAATGTCACCAAATGAAGTTGTTCGAAAACTCGAAAGATTCTTGTGAAAATTCCGAAGCTTCCATTTTCGCATTTACAGTAACGCTTAAACGCCATTTTCTTAAGAGCGGCTCCAAATTTATCAATGAAAATTCCTATATAGGACGAAGTTTTACTCTTCTTTAATATCCTAAAAGTAATATTTCGTATCTACCATTAAGAAGCTGAAAAATGAGAAAAGTTCAAAAAATGTATTTTGGGCGGCGATAGATGTCAGAAGATGGGTAAAGATGGTAAAACTGGCCCAGACCAAAGATATTAGATTACTATGAGAAAGTATGTGCAATTTGTCCTAAAGTACGAAAACGTTTTAAAAATTCGATTCGGTTATTTTACTGGAAAAAGGATTAACCAGGTGAATTCTATCAAGGTGACAAACGCCGTTTTGAAATGATAAATCGGATCGTAGGATAAAAGAGCTCTTGCGTTATCTCCGCTTGTTTTTTCTGGTAGTGAAATGGTAATGGAAGATCTTAGAAGTACAATATATCTAAAATACGATGTGAGGAGATGGAATATGGGTGATATTTACGCAATTAGTTCGATTTTTTCTTTTTGAAATCAGCACCAAAGCGGGATCGGTGTTTTGAGTGATACCTCAGACATTCTTATGATGGTATTCGAAGGAAGATGGAATAAGGTAATAGTTTTATACTACTATTAAAGATGATACGAGACCGTTTACCCCTATTACAGCATCACTAGTTTCATATGTGGGGAAAAAATATCTTGAGATGCGAAGTGACGGAAGCATCAACGAAGTGACGGGGTGTCTGGCTTGCTGCCCCCGAAAGTTCAGCCTTCTTACCCGTCGCCGCGCCGCGGCGGCCGCCGCCCGGCTCGCCCGTGCCGGCTTGACCGCGCCGCCGGCCAACAATGTCCCGGAGGCGTGGAAAGGGAAGGGGGAGTGGGGTGAGGTGTTTTTTCGAAATTTCACTTACCGTCGCTCCTATTTATCCGATTTGCATGTTTGACACGGCGCACAGTGTGTAATTTTGACGATCTAGCAGGAAAAAATTAATAACTCTCTTTGAAATGAATTTCTCGTAGTTTTTGGAGGTCTGTTGTGTAAATAATGTCCAAATAAACAAATCTGCTTGTAAAACTTAAATTTTTACAAAATATTTTGTAAAATATTTAGGAAATTTGAATACTTTAATTAGTCCTCAAAACAGTATACCTTTTTCAAACGCTGAATTTGTTTAACTTTATTGGACATAATATTTGAATTTTACAAAACATACTAAGCATGAAAAATGAAATGAAAGTATACAAAAATAAAAAGCTGAAAATGAAAAAATGAAAACAAAAATTAAATGAGAGGAATGAACAACAAATATTTACAAATTAGTTTGAAACACTACCCGCGGGTTCTTCTGATGGCGATTCTTCTAAATATACAGCTGTTTTTTGCCTTATTCCTTCATTCTAATAACACGAAAAGTTAATGTTTCACTTTTTTGGCTGCAGTTGTAGTTTTGGGGCATATGCTCGACTTGAATGGATCTGAGCTAATAAGCAGCTGGTGGAGCAAATTCATATTTGCGTTTGCTCTTGACGTTTTTCTAGTACTTTTTCGCCACTTTCACTTTATTCTCTTATACACTCACTTGCCATGTTCGTATTTCTGAACGATAAGAAATGTGCAAAATGCACTCAAATTTTTTTTTTTTTGGGGTATGTGTACATACTGGCGGGTTGAAATATTGATATCCATCATCAAAGCAAGTACCAATGATGCAGGCTTTTGAAGAATGGATCTTCGAGCTTTGTTAATTGTAATTCTCCTATTGGAAGAGGTTTCACATAGCTCCTTATCTATAGCTGCCACATATCTTTTTGTCATACTTCCTTAGTTTGATTTCAAAAGCTATGGATAACTTTTATGAGCTAGTGTCTACAATAGGTTTCATTTGTATGGTTTTAGCTTTAATCCCACAGTACCTGAAAGACTCATTAGGTCTTCTAGCTCTATTATTTTTTACATTTATTTGTGATGGGCCTGGGACTGTCTTTAACATTTAATCAGGAAGGGTAAGAGTTTCTTGTAGCCAGGACGAATTATATTTCAAGAACGACTCTTTACTTCTTACGGAGTTTTGCCATCCAGTTTCAACTTTTTGACAAGTACATCAAACGTAAGACTTAATTTTGTCCAAAAATGCTTTGTGAGGTTCTATAATTCCTAATTCACGTAAGAAAACATTTAATACAGCTTCAGATCTCTTATCAATTGAATTTGTTATTCATATATCAAATAACAACCTGCGGGTAACTTGAAGACCCTTTCTGTAAAAATGTACATACAATTCAGATAAGCAGATATAAGCAGCTAGTCTTTTCACGATTAAGAACCCAAAAGTACTAGTTTTAAAATGTATATGATCCGAAAGGTGTATAATGGTGTATAATAAACTAAAACTCGAATTGAATTTAGAGAACGTGTAATACATTAAATAAAAAACGATCACCTTTTCCATTAACGTTTTTAGGCACATCAAAAATAAATACTTAAATTTTATCCACATAAAAATAATCGTAAAAGCATGTAGATTACTAATAGTAAACCCACAAATCACAGAATGAGACGAGTAGTGTATTCCTACCAAGAGAACTTTACGGACTGAAAAGGGCCATTCGGAGCTGAGCGCTGGCGGAGCGGCGATGGACGTCTTTGGACATGCACCATGGGGTCCTTGTGACCTTCAAGAGAAAACTAACAACGTTTCCACATAGTTCAGACATATTACTACACAGAAATATAACAATTTTGCTATTTCAATTCAGTCGAAAATTGAATTTTTTCCAGCTAGTTGGCCAAAATTACACACTGTGCGGCGTTGGATTCTGGAAGCGTGTCGCCATCGCGCTATAAGCCCACATTTTTGAAATTGTTCCCGGAAGTACGAGAAAAATTTTAAAAATCGAGTTTCTGCTAGTTTTTTTGAAAAAGGGCTTCGTAGCGTAAATTCTATTATAAACAGGAGTCAAATGCCGTTTACAGATCGAAAATCGGACCATTTGTTCAGACGTTATCGGTAAAGTAAATTCCTGCTGATGGTGCTGCGATCTATTGAATTTTCCTACAAGTTTTTTTTCGGTACATTTAGCCTTAATCATAATCAGATCTGCTGTAAACTAAGATGGCCATGACTGTGTCCGTAAAAATTGAAATAACATAGAGAAAATACAAATTATACAAGAGACATAATATTATAAGTACTTATACTACTGTGAAAGGAATTAACTTTTTTTCTCGCCAGGACATCATGAAAACGCGTGAAACATTTTTCGGAACTTGAGAGAAATTTAAAATGTCAATGCTCGTATGAGGTGGAAAATAATTGAGTTCACGAAAAAAAAACACACGGTAAATTATTCTTTGGATTATAAACTACAAAAGCAAAAAAAAAAAAATAAAAACGGTCAATCTTCCCCTTCTCGACTCCATATTCCTCAAAGATTTAGGTGCTGGATTACAGTTAAATTAGTACTGCATCACTGCTATCCTTTGCATTAATGCATTCGCCGCTCGTGACTGTGCCACACAAGAACCAATCGCATACTAACAAATCATTTGAGGGAATACTCAAGCATTTGGTACCTTGCTTCTTGAAAGTGCTGATTTGCGATCCGGATCCTTCCGCCATGTCTGCGTCCGCTATGATCCTCACTCGCACCCCTCGGTCGTGCACTTTGAGAATTGCGTTGGCCAAGTCATGGCACGTCACCAGGTAGATGCACACGTCCAGGGTCTCGCGAGCACAATTCATGTAATCAACAATCCGCCTGTTAAAACATCAAGGTCATAAGAGAAGCGAGAAAGTGGGTTTATATCGATATATATCGATGTATATCTATTATTAATTTCTAAATGGTAATAATAATTTTTCTTTGAAATATATTTCAAGAAAAGAGTGAAATAAATGTTAAAACATTTACCACCAGCAGAAGACCTGGCTAATTTGATTCTTTTCAATTCACATACAATTTTTTCAATAGTTGTTGAGCACTAAGCACCTACAGATTTTGTAATTGTTCACAGAATTATTGATGTGTACTGTATTTACCATCTGAACAAAACTAAGAACATAAATTGAACGGGTCGGAGCAACACTGTAAAAACTCTAATTTCTGTATTTACGTAAGCCGAAGGAAAATCAGTTTTGTAAATCCAAACATGTTACAGTTTCTGCGTACACTTTTCGCTGCTTTCTGTAGACATTCTGGTGCTCTATGAATGTGTGCTTTTGTAATTTCAATCATAATTGTTTTAAGGTTATTTATTTTACCTTTAATTTGAGTATGAGATGTGAAGATTATCATTTTGTTGCTGGAGCATTTCAATATTTACAATGGAATGTATTCAATGTACTTCAAATACTTTGTCAGATGTGTTAAAATGAAAAAGGAGTAATCAAAAACGTTCTGATATTTTGGACAAGCGTCAGTAGTTTTATGTTCCTTGTCATGACGAAATCAGAACCGTTATCGTTTCAACTTACCTGATGTTTGAATAAGCACAGCCGTCATTTCCGCAACCAGATTTGTCGTAAATATGTTGTCGGCATCCTGCACCTTTGTCCGTGAAGAACATAACTTCGCTTGCATCGTTAGGTTTTCTTTTCTTTGCGAAATATTCCATAATACAAAACAATGCGTAGTCCAAGCAAATACAATATAAAGCACCAAGTGCAAGTTTGGATATAACTAAACTTGCTTTCACCATTACGATAGATCCCTTAAAAACTTACAGAGTAACGATAACACTGCACCGATGTAGTATTGGTTGATTCGATACTGAACTCATGCTCCGAATACGCAGTTTTATACCCTTGCCTTCCATTCCGCGAAACTTGTGTCGCATGTACAGTGAACTTCAGTGAGACAGCAATGTTGCCACATAGTTGCGTACTTTGAGAAAATATTAGTTTTTTTTGCAAATAGAACTGCTTTCTTAGTAATACACAAAAAGTTTGCTTTAAATGAAAAAATGTATTAATATCGTGGAGTGATCTTAATCAACTAGATATTTTATCATTCATCCTTTTGTGTGCAGAAACGTTTTTATACAAAAAAGCGTCTGCAACGCAGCAATATTGTGTCAAAATTCCAAGTCTGAGGTTAGACAAGAATAGTGGTTGTTGCCCAAACAGTAGCTGACTGTAGATTTCTTGAAAGTTTTAATCAGTAAATATTCTGCAAAATTTTGTCTCCGTCTACATGACCTCTGTTTCATTTTCTTCATTGGCTAATGGATTTGTTGCCTTGTATACTGCGATTTTCGTAACTTTGTCCATGACAGAAATCAGCTGTTTCGCTGTCATCCAATCAGGAGCTTATATTTCGCGACAGTGACGTCACTATGGTGATGTTCAAGCTCCAGATTGGATGAAACCGTGAACAGCTGATTTCTGTCAGGGATAAAGTAACAAAAATCGCTGTATAGTACCTTTTCTTTTGCACCAATCACTTGTTTATTGTTCGATTTATTCATAGGAGTGAACATTTATCTTAGTTATACTTATAACGGTCAGCTATCGGTGAACTGAAGTTTGATCAGTACGTTACAGCTTAATTTTTGAAATTGAAGCTCCCAGTTGGGTAGCTGCGTCCTAGCTAATCGAACGCCAGTTCGCCCGTGTTTAATCGCTAAACCAAAGAGTATATCTCGAACGAAAGTGTTTAATGCGCCAAACGAAAATGTTTAATCAAGATTGTTGTTTAATGTTTATCGAAAATCGGATTATAAAATATTAAACCTTGATATAAAGTGAATTGTAAAATGCCGAAATAAAAATTAGAAAAATGTTAAAGGGGCTTTGTATTTTAGAGCGAATGTTTTTATTTACATTATCAATGGAATTATTTTTTTCTTAATCTCTGCTTAATATCAATTGTCGGGGATTAGTAGAATTGTTTGGTAAGAAATGGAAAAGGAGAGATCTGGTTATGCCAAATGAAAGTGTTTTCATTTTATGCCATGTAACAACAAAAAACCGTATTTAATTAAGTTTTATATGAACATGATAAAATAGTTCATTCTATAGAAAAATCAAAATAGCATAATAAAGTTTTGTGAAGCCAATATTTCCTGCTGATATCAAACTCCCATTGCTACATGGAAATGATCACTTCGTCAATGTCTTGAATTGATTTAATATTAAATGACGTATACTGTATGGTCGAATGTAAATTGTATTGTATTTGGAAAACACTGGAAAAGTACCACGTTTTCTTCAAAGTAACCTTTAATGTACAATATCTATAACAGTGTTGCCAGACGTACCACGATGGTACGTCTGTGGTCCAAACGAGTGGACCAGGTGTTTACTAGTATAACACTTCAATAAGAATGTTGTTTGTTTCACCACTTTATAATGGGATGGGCAAAGTCGTTCATTTATGTGAATAGTTCTTTACACGATCGTTCTTTTTAGTGAAAATACAAGCAGCCGGTATCCCCAAAGTCACTTGATTTCCGACCACCGCATGCTGAAACCTGCGCAGTGAGCTCATGCGCACCCTAGCTGTATCTCTCATATGTGGCCGCTGAACTACGGGAGAGAACTAATTGAACTACTGAACTAATGAACGATGACCGGCCATAGAGGAGAGATATGCGAGTGCGCACCGAGCTGCGCAGAAGGCCCGGCCGGGTATCAACATCTCTCGCGCCAGTGTCACGTGACTTTGGGACAGCTAGGTGGCATCTATAAGAACACCCGCCTCGCATTAAATGATTTATTTTATACGTACTTAAGATGTTTCATTCCAGCGTTATTTTCTCATTTATTAAGCAACCCTAAAAATGTTGCTTATAGTAGAAAAGTGAATTTAAGTTTTTCTGCTCTATTTGCTCAAGTACATGAAAATTTCGATTTTTGTCCAACTTGACACTTTCAACCACATACTCCACTAAACCTGTTTTACAAGTACCATTACATAGGACTATAAATAAAAAATATTTGTAAAATAAATTAACTCCATGGGATGCATTAATCCAAATTTCTATTACTCAATGTTGGGCATTCTACAATTGAAGATTCACATCAGTGTCATTTATAATAGCAAGTTATCAAAATGATATTTCAAGGATTTATAGAGGGAAAAAAGGCTTTTACCTTTGATTTATATTTTGATTTATTTAGTCAAAAACAGTAAAAACTGTATGTGATATATGGGGGAAAAGTTCCATCTGCACTCATTTTCTTGAGCTTCAAAAGCTCTTCCCAATATTTTAACTATAACATTAGACATTTTCCCTCCAGAGTTGTATAAAACCTATTTGCATCGATAAACAAACTACGTTTTATTTTTTCTTTGTATTACTGACAACAGTAACATGCCACTGGCTTTACTTCTACCACTACTAGCAAGTGAGCTCAAGAAAACGTGGGCGTAGTGAAGCTACATTTATGTCCAAAAACAAAACAAAACAAGCGGACATCTCAGCATTTTCTCAATGGATCAGGAAAACTGGTCAAAAACCTGATCAAAATGGGGGTCTTTGACCTGGAAGCTGAAGTACATATTTTTCAAAGAATTTACTAATAAAAATCAACTACAATCATACAAATTACTAACACTAACATACTATAAACACAACTTACACCAGTAAATACACATAGAATTAATGCCCTCTAAATAAAATCATTTTGTTTTTAACTGATCTAATACTATTTTTTCGGTAAATTTGGATGCGCTCTCTTCCTATATGTTTTAATCTTATGTCAATATATTTAATCAATATTGCCTTTATTAAATACATCCTGTGATTCATTATGGCCTCTTGACCAATAATACAAGTTAAATTACTAAAAACAAAACTATTCACAAATTCTCTCAGACATCTATTTACGATTGTACTACATGCTGCCTTTTTAAAAATGTCACCTCTCCCCTGAAGTATTCTTACTTCTACCTCTGCTCTTTTGCAGATTTTTATAACATCTATTTCATAACAGTCCATAATCATCTTGCCTCTGAATGAAGGAATATGATCCTTCATCAGTATCAGTCCGGCAAAGAACTAGCTTACAGTCCACATAAGCAAGAGACTTTTGCAACTTTGTAACTAAAAATCCTCCAATTTAAGTTACAATGTCCACAACATAGGGAGACAATCTAGTTTCAAGATTGTGTAGGTACTGATGGCAAGTACATATGGTCAGTTGGTACCTCACTGCCCAGTTCAGGATCATTTACTTGTGGCACACTTGCATACTGGCGTGAGCTGACATTTAACACAGTCGTGTTTCATCCTGTGGATCACAATTTGC
Organism: Acheta domesticus; assembly: GCA_031308135.1. Lineage (NCBI taxonomy): Eukaryota > Metazoa > Arthropoda > Insecta > Orthoptera > Gryllidae > Acheta > Acheta domesticus. The sequence goes on along the minus strand of JAHLJT010009436.1, from coordinate 197,477,766 downwards.
GAAGTTAAATTGTTATTGCACTTCTTGAAAAGAAAAAGAATTTTGGATCGTAAGCAGTGAACAAATATCCACAACGTCCCAAAATAATTACGCTGTAGCACCACAAACAGCACGCAAAGCTACATACAGTACTGTACAGCACGAGCTGCCGATGTCCCAAAGTCACGTGACTTCCGACCACCTCATGTTGAAACCTGCGCAGTAGGCTCACGCGCACTCTAGTTGTATCTCTCCTCTATGTGACCGGCGAACTAAGAGAACTAAATGAACTAACTGAATTAAAAGAACTAGGATCGGTGACCGGCGAACTAAGAACGCTGACCCGTGACAGATGAACAATAGTTCACTAAATGGTCGTTCCGTATCGTACAGTTCCTTTCCAAGAATAGTTCAATTGAACTACTTCGTTCGCGATCGACACATCCCTACTTTATATTATTAAAAGAATATGGCCACAGATTTTTATAACAGACAAAAATCTTTATTCAGATTTTCAGGTAGAAAGATATGAGTTGACATAGGGGCATTTCGTGGAATAGTTTTCCCCATCTTCAGGTAATACAATGAAAAATAAAGCAAATACTGTATATTCTATAAAACTAATAATATATAAATATGTACAGAATGGCGTGCAAAACAACTACAGAATGGCTGTTACAAGGCTGACTTCTCAGACCTGAAAATCTGAATAAACATTTTTGCCTGTTGTAAAAATCTGTGGCCATATTCTTTTAATAATTTGGTGGTTACTACAAATAAGTTGAGGTAAAAATTTAGGCAAAAATCTATTCATCCTTAATCTCCCTTCTTTTTGCGTGAACTGACGTTCCATGTTTCACCAATTACAACAGCGGGGGATGCTCCCTGATTATGACATAACTTAACCAGGGGCAGCTCTCCCTGGTGCCCTTTCACCCAAGCATTGCCAATAAAGAAGTGAAGATAATCAGTAATTAGACACCGACTCCGACTTAAAGACTCCGAAGAAGTGTTGCAACGATTCAGCAAAACCATTGAGTTCTTCGCTCGTGGAAAGATTGTATCTTATCCTTGTGGTTATTCTGCATACGAACATCTCTCACACAAGTCCTGAAGTTTTCCACAGCGACCTGCGCAGCCGCCGCTGTTCCCAAATTGTTTCTCACCACTGGCATGCTGTCATTCTGCCACGTGGACGTCAGAAGCCTTCTCTCGTGAAAAAAATGACGTACTTCCTTTCCACTTACGTTCAGTAGTGTGATACGTACTCGTTCTGAAAACTCTGTACACACATTAAACTAGAGAACGTTGCGTGTAAGGACAGAGAAACATTGCTCCAGAGATCGGCCGCCCTGGTAGGAAAGGGCTTTGGGCTCTGGCTTCAAGGTTGCGTAACATTAAGGCAGCGGGTTCGAATCTCGCTTAAGGCATCTGTGTTTTCAGTGATATTGTATGGTGTACATTCCCATTACACCTTGTACCACCTAATTCGTTCCCCTCATTCCCTCCTCCGCCCCAAAACTATTGTATGAGTGCAGAATATGTGATGGACCTACGAGCCACTGCTGGGAAAGCTTAGCAGCAACCTGGACTTCCCACCTTAAGGTGACCAGACGTCCCGTTAGCCAGGACACTCCCTTTTTTGAGTCCCCGTTCCGTATTTTTTGAAAGGAAAACGGGACGCAAAATTGTCCCATTTTTGTGACAATGACTAATCGGCTCATGTACAGACAGCAATTTTAAATTTATCACAATGTATTCCGTTGGGTTTGCATTAGTTTATAAAAAAGGAAGCGCGAGTAGATCATACGCTCGTGAATCACATAACAAGAGTATTTCACAGACAATTGAAATCAAGATGGAAGAGATTCAGTGGTGGTTTTAGGAAGGGAAAATGAACTATCACGTCATTTGAGCTTGTTTATGCTTTATCGATATCGATATCGTTACCGAGAAATTCAATAATCCGAACCTTCTGTGATTTTCTGTGGAATATCAATTTGTAGAGAAAATCAACTCTACGGTTTAGGCGCAGACGAACGGACAGTAAAACGTAACATACATTTATCGATCGTTGTTCAATTTCTCTCTACCATGCAGGATAAAACGAAAACGCGTACATTAAATTAATTTTTGATAAGGAACAATTGCATTTTGATCAATAAATATAACAGGCAGCATTTATGCATTTAAACACAAAATAGACATTTATTAGTAAAACAATTTATAGGCAATATAATACTACTGATGCCTCAAAATGAATAAATAGCCAAAAATATTTCGTTTTAAATTGAAAGAAAAAATAGGCAAACATGCAAAAATCCGCAGCTCAGTACCAACCATCGCTTCGACATTTTTCTCCATTTTTAATTTTATTAATTTTCATGAATACATATTAATTTTCTCTTATTATAATGTGCCTTGTGTGTCCTAACTCTTATTTCAATACATATAATAATGTTTACTTTAATTACCAGTTACGGTGTTTTTCCCTTATGACGACGTTAATTATTCAGTTGATTGTGACGGTAATTGCGCTGCGCGCAACAAACTGAATTTAGGATTGATTCTGTGGAAGCAATGACTGTGTTTCCTTTTGAGATTGTGGCTTATAGAATAAAGACAAACAACCACAGTGGAATCTCTTCATTCCGAAACATATGGGACAGGAGTTTTTCAATAAAACACGGAGCGCTTAGTGAAAGAAAAACATGCACGGGCGTACGAGCCATGTGAAGTATTTACTGTATGCATCATGTAATTAATCTCTTAAATATGTTTGTCACTGTAAAGATAATAACCATAGGCGGAGATATGAGACGTACATCTTAACCCCGTCCTATTTCTTTGGTTGGTGATTGCAATTATCATCCCTGCCTTCCATTGTAGGTGTGATTGTAAGGGTAATTTTGAGAGGTGAACGGTGATGAGAGATGAACAGATGACATTGGCAGACCAGCCCTGAAGAAGACCGCGAAATGATGGTCGAAACGGCGGCTACACAGCCTGGCACGCGGCGTCACCCGGACAACCCAGATCTCAACTCTGGCCGCGGAAGCTTAAGACTTAATGATATTGGATGTTGGGCCCAGATGAGATTAGTGGTGATGTGAGAAGCGAACCGCACCACGACCACTTATGGACAATACTAACACCAACGCCTTACGCCGGCCTCGAAATCCCAGACTTCATCTTCGCATGGTTTAACGTTACTCCAACGACCTGCACCACCTTGGCGGCCATAGTTTTTTAGAAAGCCCAAAGAGAGTTCAGCTACTTCAGGCACTTTTTTGCTGACATTCTCTAAGGGATATGCAACTATAAAGATTTTAGTTCTTAATAATAACAATTCAGTATAATGTGTATGTTACTTTTATGGAAATGAAAGCGGTGGTATTGCCTATCCAGAAAACTATGGATCTATAATAAAATTCCTTTTGAATATGAGAAATTAAATGACTAAGTATCATTTTGCTCATCAAGGAGCGTCTATAAAAGACCTATGTTGGGTACTGAAGCCAACGAGAAAACAATGAAACATATTTTAGATGTTTTAAAACAAATTTAATAACAAATATTTGAATATTATTAAATGTTATTGAAAGTTCTAGCGGCTCATCTAAAATTAGTTAAATCTTTTTTATTGTATAGTTAACATAATTTTGTCTTACCGTTCATTTTTCTTAAGCAACTCGAGGGCAGGTACAAATTTACACTGTGAATACTTTATTTTTCTGTTTCTTCGTAATATTGTCGCGATATTTTTTTTTATAAATTGTTGTGTTACATTTTATTAATTTGGGAAATTGGATAATACATTTCGACGTCAGATATTCTTTGTGAACAGTTGAATGGACGCGGCAAGGTTTCGAAGTACAGTTTTGGGGGAAGGTCGTCTGGGTTTTCCAGCAAAACCACCTATGCATCATCTAAATGCCGCATTTTACCTTCCTGCTTTATGGCTGCTATAAACCAATCGTGCCTTAAAACATTGCTTGCTCTTCCAAAATTTTCCTTCACTCAGTTCCTCCGAAAAGTCAGTATTTCGCGGATTCGTGTAGCAGTTGCAGGAAGAGCACTTGCACAAGAAAGTAAATCCCAGTCGTTTTAATTACATTTGAATTGCGTAATATAATGGTAAAAATTCCCGAATAGTCTTCCGTTAGATGTCTATCAGTGCTAGGAGGTTGAGGTCACCAATAACAGGTTATCCACCTAGCGCATGTTGTGCTCCTCGCTGACTCACCGACGAAGATCAAGGAATCGTGTAGACGAGTTGCAAGGGACGCGTCCGAGTGCTAACTCAGCGTGTGAACTCGCACAGGGTTTCCCCAGTGTGGGCGTGCCGATGTGGCGTAAATACGTTCTGACAGTAAAATGATGTTTGTACTTATGGGAACAGATTACAAAAAGGTTGGCGTCGTGGAGAACCTTGCTACATAAGACGGATTATTTCTTTCCGGGGGCTGGTGATTTTCCATAGAAGAGTATCAAAAGTATCACAATTACTTATGCTGCAGAAATTGAAACGCGTACATTTTTCTTGTAATTTTAATCTCAAAAAATACTTTATAGTAAATAATTTTCTTTGTAAATTCCAGAAATAGTTGGATGGATAGACAATTTTGGCCTTCAACCAAACTGATTTTACAATTTTAGACCCTGCATGAAAAAAAAAAGAAAAATGTATAGTATGTTGTATATTAAAATAAAAATATTGCGGAGTACCAAACATTTCTTTTTATTCTCGAATCAACTTGAAATTGTATGCAGTAACTGATACATTTATCGTGACTAATAAAATCATAAACATTTTTTGAAATTATAATATTTACAAAATTTGAATGTATAATATTGTAATCTCGTTTTGCCCACCCCGTAAATATTATTACACGAATATTAAACAAATGTACAAATTCGTCCTAAATGTCAATTTTCTTGGAAAAATTTGGAGCCGGTTTTTAGAAAATGGCGTTTAAGCGCTACTGTAAATTCGAAATTTGAATCTCTTTTTCACAGAAAATGTTTGAGTTTTCGAAAAACTTGATTGCAAGTCATTAAAAGCACTTCAACTCACATAAAATGTTTACAAATTTCTGAAAATGTGCATATAAACAGTCTGAAAGATCTTTAAAAACAATACATTTGTGTAATTTTTAAAAACAAACAAACAAGAGAATGCCCCAAAGTAAACTTTGCTTCATATTAAAGAGTGCAATTATCACTATCCGTTCCAAGAGTTTGAAGAAAAAATATGGAGCCATATTAAACTATGGCTATGGCACAGACTTTCCCGTATTAGTTTTCTATTTCTTTGGGTTTTCGCTACCTATATTAAATTGCCAAATACTCTTTCTTGCCAGCTGCCATCTATCACCGCCAAAGTACATTTTTTGTATACCAGTATTATAAACAACCCTTTTACATTAACAAAATCGTTCATAGTATGGCATATTATTGCACGAATCATTAAGTCATCGCTATTTCTGCACGAAATATGAGCCATCACTGACGTAAGACACAGCCCCTATATATTTTCAGTTATGGAGTTTAAAGAAGGCAGTGGTACCATATAAATAGACTGCAGTGTTCGCAGTAAAATCAAATACGTTATGAAAAAACTTACTTTTAAAAAACTGGATTACAGCTGCATTTGCCATGCTTGTAAAACAAAAAAGTTTTTTGTGTTTAACATGTAAGGGTCTTAAGGAAATGTATTTTTTACAGAGCTCAACATAATTAAATTCTTCACTGGATACGATAGGCAATATTCCGGGCTTGTCATTTTTTTGTTCACTATCAAAACAGAACCTTCTTCTTTCACACCGTTGATGCACAAATTGTACAATTCGACACGTCTACAAGCACCAAATATGCCAAAAATAGCAACAACCTGAAAATCATACCAGTTATTAATACAATACACCAGTTAATATATAAAACTTAACTATTATTGCCACTGTCATTATTATACCTTCATTAAAGAAAAGTTTCATCATCAGCTTTTGTAAGAAGTGTGTTTACATCTTCTTGGGAAAATACCATTGCCTTTATAGGTTGATACCCCACATTTACGTGTTTCATAAGTAAACTTACTTTGTGAAAAGTTCCAATATCAATATTCTCTTTGATCTTTAGCATTTCCTTTAATTTGGAAAAAGTGCACCATAGTGTCGACGCTTACATGCTGTGGACTTAACGTTTAAAGAAGCATGCATTAAATTAACAAACGTCTTTATTCTAGCATGTGCATTATACTTACTTAACCAAACTGCTCCGATAGATACGAAAGAAAAGCAGCTTTGTATAATAAATTTGCATATTTTTTATCCATAAATTTCCTTAACTTTAACCCATTAACTCCCAACTTATTTTTTTATTTTATATTTCAATTACATTGATTACATATATTATTGAAGTGAGTGTAATACCGGAAATTAAAACAAAACTTAGATTTTACTTCTAGTTATTTTTTTACATGCCGGTCTATAAATAGACCGCTGGGCGGATTACGATTCTAAAAGGAAATATGCAACACGCAATACACTAAACTAAAAACCTTTTTTTTTAATATTATATTTATTTGTTCTATAAAAACATTTATGTAAGTAAAGTTTGAATTAGTCTTTTCACAAATTTAAAATAATAAATTTATTTTACAATGTATGGTAAGGTTGGAAACACTTTCTACAAAGCGTTACATTGCATTTCTGGCAGAAAGTTAGAGGCCTTCCTTTACATCCATCGTACTGACAGTGCCTTTGAGATACTCGCTTTCCTAAATAGTGGTCTTTCCCATCATACCGCATATCTAATGGAATGTTTCGATGTGATGACAAGCTTGGCCGACCCACTGTTCGTCGTGTAGCAAACATCTTCAGATATTGCACAGTAATATTTCTGTGAAATTCCAGAAGATCCAAAGACTCTTTTCCATGAACAAGTCTGTATAGGATCCAAGCATTCACCACTGCCATATTCATCATTCGAGTGAAAAGGGGCCAATACAACTTTTTCCCTCTGATTGAAATATTGTATTTTCCCACAAGCCAGTCGTGGTGATCCAAGCCTCCCATGTGAGCATTGTAATTTTTTATTACCTGAGGTTGGCCTATATTTATTCTCGTTCCGGAGGCTTTACTCCATCGACTTGTAGGAGCGATTGGTTCTAAAGTATCAAAATTTGTCCCTACTGAAACAGACTTATTGTCATGCCACCTGACAAAAAATACTTCGCCACTTTCATCAAAAGTGTAATCGTACGAACCTCTTGGCAATTTTTGAATTTTTTTCCTGTCAAAAGTGGGCAGCTTGGAAGTCTGTTTTCTCTTATAGTGCCTGTAGCTCTCATTCCAATTTCTTTCAAATGTACTAAGAGATCTCTGCTGGTAAAAAAGTTGTCAAAATACACAGCATGTTTTGCATGATCAGAAATGCAGTCCAACATTTTCAAGACCACCCGTGTTCCAAGACACAAATTTTTTCTCCAGTCGCTTTCAGCCTTGCCAATAGATTCCCGTTCTCTTCCACAATACAGATCAAAATTGTAGCAATAACCTCTGGAACCACACCATGCCCACAACTTGTACCCAAATCGAATGGGTTTTCCCTTTATACATTGTTTGAGCCTGTTGTGACCATAGTACTTAACAATCATCTCGTCAATTGACAAATTCTCTTCGAAACACCCAAATTGCTGAAATGATGAATTCAGTGTCGTAATTAGAAATCTGACTTTGATACCTTTGTCTATCATATTTTCTTGTGCGCTGTTATTGTCACAAAAATGTAGATATCATTTTATTTTCTGAAAACGATTTCTTGACATAGCATTCTTCACAATATCGATTCCTAAATCGTCATCTTCTGACCAATACATTCTCTCTGAGGGTAAAGTATGATACCCGGAAAGCAGCAAAATTCCTAGAAACACTTTTAGTTCATCTACATCTAAGGAAAATTCAGGACAATTTTTTGAAGTTGTCGCATAATAAACTGATTCTTTCACAATGTTTTCAAACATATTTTCATAGTTAATTATCATTTCCGTGAGTTGGAGTGGAGTCAAGTCTTTCAGTGCTTTTTTCAGTTCTTCTTGAGTAATATTGGGACATGAGCGTTGTGTTACAGTGTTGAATACGTAGGGTGTGACTTCTTGTATGACGCCTCGTTATTGCATAATTTCCTCTTTTTGGCATTTTGCTTGCATGTTCGGCTTTGAGATAACACACTGAAAAATGTAAAAGATGAAATAATATTAAGTCAAGAAGTTCAGAAAATTTATCTAAGTGATATCAAATGTACTACATACGACTCTTCATTTCTGCGAGAAGAATAATGTATTTCTAGAGGTTCAGGAACATCATTTGTTATAGCGAAACCCGTGAGATCGTCCGGCGCTTCATCATTGTCGGTCAGTGCATCTGTGGTATCTGGAGGTAGGACTACAACATCCACCGTGTCACATTCCTCGTCTAGTTCATCAAAATCTTCCTCTAGAATATCAACTATTTTATCTACTGTTAGACCCTTCCTTATGACATTTGACATAATTGCCTGAAATATCACGACGTATAAAAATTACTTCCATTACGCGTCAATTTTCTCAAGAAATAAAAATTTAAAATTTAACTTACCAATGAAATATTCAAATTTCTTGCAACAACAAATATCAAATATTCGTATAGAACAGAGAGTGCACGCAAATAACTCACAACTCACAAGAACACACTGAAAGGTCGTTTGGGTCACAAGCTCTCGCCTACGTGCAGTCATCGATGACACCTTATCGGAAACCTTCTAAGTTACTTTTCTCGAAGCGCTGGGTGCCCAGCGGTCTATATATAGATCAGCAGATTTTGCAACGTTGTATCTTCGGGTAGGGCTTGCATAAATTTTACATTGTTGCATAGAATGTTAGAGAAATTACTAGAGAAGATAACAATTGGTCAATTATACTCAAAATAAAGAATTCATTCTTGGAGCACAGTTCAAACGAAAACTCCGCATAGTCAATACGACAAGTAGTTTAGAAAATTGTTCGTAGGATTTTTAAATATAAGTGTAAAACAAATATATATTTTTTTCTCATTGTACAAGATCCTCAATAACAATGTACACCGATTAAACTTACCCTGGGTAAAATAACATACACATAAATGAAATTAATTTCAGCTGATCTATAAATAGACCGCTGGGCGTTAATGGGTTAAGTACTCTTTCTCATAAAATTTGCAAGGCTTTTTCGCTATCATAGTATTTTCTGCTTTTGCAGCTTCTTCCACAATTTATCTTGGCAAATCCATTATGTTTGAATCACGACTTTCAAACTAATTGCCATTTGTAAACAAATTGGTCGCTTGGGTAGCATATATGAAAAAAACATGAATTTGAGATCTGCTACAACCACGAATTACAACTTAACACAATTAATTTTGCTCCCTTAAATCCTTATAATACTGTTATACAAAAAATAGTGTATGCAACTCGTTTATAATGTTAATTATTTGCACTCGTAAGAAGATATTACAGAACTCACTTCTAACATCGTTCGTTCGGTAATATCTTCTTATTCGTGTAAAAAAAGGACAACGTTATAAAATAATTGCATAATATGCTATTGTCATTTTCTAAATATTTCGATTTCCTATTGGTAGAACGGAAATATTAATTTTAGAATATTAAAGAACACAAAAACCTAGTCATAAATGGCAATTTGTTTTTAAAAATCATGTGCCGTTCAAGAGAAAATGGCGTTTTAGCGCTACTAAAAGTGCGAAATTTGAAGCTCATTTTCACAGAAAATTTTTGAGTTTTCAAAATACTTTCTTTGAACTTATTTGAAGCACATACACTCACAAATATAATAATGTTTACAAATTGCTGGTAATGTGCATATTAAAGATGTGAGAAATCTTTCAAAAAAATTACAATTATGTAATTTTTGAAAAAACAAAAAATTAACTCAAAATAAACTTTACGCTATACTAAAGAGTGTAATTTGCACTATACGTTACTAAAGTTTGAAGAAAAAATTTGCAGCCATATACGAGAAAATGGCGTTTGAGCATTTCTGAAAATGCCGAAATTTGAGCTACTTTTCACAGAAAACGGTAGTTTTCGAGAAACTTTACTTGACATTGTTTAAAGCACATATACTTGTAAATATAATAATGTTAAAAAATCGCCGATAATTTCAATATTAACGACGTGAGAGGCAAGTAAAAAATTACATTTTTGTAATTTTTGAAAAAACCAGCCTATAGAGCAATATCGCTTTTATGTCACCTGATAGAGTACATTTACCACTATCCCTACCAAAAGTTTAAAGAAAAAATTTGTAGCCGTTTTTGAGAAAATTTAGTTTTTGTAATTTTTTAAAATTGCACATATTGCACGCAATATTGCACGAAAACTAAAAAAATTTTGAAAAAATATACATGACCTTTATGAAAGAACTCAATATGCAGAACCAATTTTATTTGAAGAAAAAATCTCTATCTTCAATTTTGTAGGTGGAGAAAGACGCCGAAAAAACGTCAAACTTTCACAATTTTCGAAAATTCAGAGCTGTACGTGGAAATCGGACCTATGCCATGTTAATAAGTGTATTTTACTCATAGTGTATCATACAAGAAATTTAAAGAAAAAAATTGGGGCCCTTTTTGAGAAAATTTTGAAAATCCCCGGGGGGCTTCATATAAAGTCCCCCCAAATTTTGAAAAATCTTTTTCAAAATCGCAATGTTCGACTAGAATCAGATCGACTCTGGAATATCCATTTTGGAAGAAATCGTACGTATGGTTTAGGCGCTAGCAGTGTTCACGGACGGACTGACGGACGTTTTCCTTTCAATTTGGTTTTCGGGGTCAAGGACCTAGAAAATAGGGTTTCTGGCTACACCACGTGTTAGGGGATTTTTTTCTTAATTTAGCAACTGGTTTTATCCACTTATTCGTTTTCACGGCCCGGCAATTAATTTTTTTCCGACGAAAATTGGCCATTTTTTCGCGCAGCATTACATAACTTTCCCTATACTACTTATATCAATCACTCCGTGTAGACGTACGTATACGGGAAAGTAAAAATGGCGTTTGAGTGTTTTTGAAAAGGCGGAATTTTGAGCAATTTTTTCGGAGAAAACCACTGAGTTTTTGAGAAGCTTTATGTGACATTATTTAAAGCTCATGTACTCATAAATATAATAATGTGAACAAATCGCAACTAATGTGAATAGTAACGATGTGACAGTAAAAAAAAAAATTTTTGTAATTTAAAAAAAAACAAACAAATGAATAAAGAAATATGGCGTTTATCATACAGTACATTTAGCACTATCACTAACAGGTTTAAAGAATAAATTTTGCAGCCGTTTTTGTAATTTTTTAAAATTGCTCATACTGCACACAATATTGTGCGAAAACTACTAAAAGTTGCAAAAAAATGTCTTCTTTTTATTGCCGTTTTCATAACCGCTACTTCGGTCTTCCGGCGCCTGATCTTCTTCTCCATTCTTCTCTGTTCTTCCAGGCATCAGGAGGTAATTTCCACTTCTCGATTGTCTTTCTGATCTGGTCGTTCCACCCTGGTCTTGGTCTTCCTCGTTTTCTCCTTTCACTTGGTGCCATTCTAATGATCTTTTGGGGAGTCTTTTCTCCTTCATTCGTACATGTCCAAAGTTGTTTCTTTTCAGTTTCCTCTATAATATCATGATGTAAATTCATTATTTCCTTAACTCTTTCATTTCTAATTGTTTCCATTCTAGATATTGCTGCAGCTCGTCTGAGGAAATCCATTTCCAGAGCTCTCAATTTTCTTTTGTGTTGTTCTGGAAGTTGCCATATTTCTGCTCCGTATAATGCAACACTTTCAATCATACTTTTATATATTCTAAATTTCGTTTTTCTGCTTATATTTGGATCCCAGATCACTGGATTCAGGGCTCCTAAAATTTTCCTTCCTTTTATTATTCGAGTTTCACATTCCTTTTCATAAAAACCTTGTTTCCCAATTGTTGTTCTCAAGTACTTTATGTCCTCTGCTGTTCTTATTATTTCTCCAGTTTCCATAGTCAATAAATCATGTGTACTGCCTAGTGTCCAGTACACTGTTTTCTCTAGATTGAGGCTTAGTCCCTATTTCTCATAATCTTTTTTTCCTTCCTAGTCATATATTCAATATCTTCCTGGTCTTGCGCCATCAGTAACTTATCATCAGCGAATTGTAGGGTATAAAGTGTTATATTTTCATCAAGTGGTATTCCCATCCCACCACATTTTCTTTTCCATACCTGTAACACCGCGTTAATATATATTTTAAAGAGGGTAGGTGACAGACACAACATCCTTGCCGTAGTCCTTTTGATATAGGAAATGCTTTGGTCATCTGTTTTCCAACTTTCACTTTTCCTTTTTGATCTATGTACAATTCCTTCACCGCATTTATTAAAATTTTATTTACATTACTTTCATTCATAACTTGCCATAACGTTATGACTGGCACACTATCATATGCCTTTGCTAAATCAAGGAAGACCATATGAAGTTCTCTCTTTGTTTGCCATTTCTTTTGCATCACCCGGGACAAACAAAACAGGTTATCTATGCAAGAACGACCTGCTCCAAAACCACTTTGTTCTTCTTCTTCGTACTCCTTGTATCCCTCTTCTATTAATTCTATTAACTTTCTTCCATATACCTTACTGAACGTGTTTGTCACTGCTATCCCTCTATAATTTTCACATATGTCTTTCCTTCCTTTATTTTATATTGATGTCATATAAGCCATTTTCCAGTCTTCGGGTACATCGCCTTTATTGTTGCAGCTATTTATTAGCTTCGTCATCATCCGTACTAGCTTTGGTGTTCCATTTTTTATCAATTCGCTTGGGATTTCTCCTGGACCCGGAGCCTTACCGCCTTTCATTTCTTTGATACATCTCGTGACCCTCTCTTCTGTTACTGTAATTTCTCTGGCCGGAGATATCTTTTCCCTTTCTGTAGTTCCAAGAAAATCTGATCTTCCTTGATTCAATAATGTTCTAAAATAGTCTTCCCATTTACTTACAAATATACTTTGTATGCGGACTTTTTCCATTTGGGGAGATTTGACCTGTTTTATGAACTTCCAAATCTCGCTTGTTGTTGTCCCACCTATGTACTACTATGTACTATTTCTACTTCTTGACATTTACGCTCCCATGATTGTTTTTTCTCTTTTCTTATCATGTTTCTAACTCTATTTCGTTGAATGTTATATTCCTCCCTATTTTTCGCTTTCTTGGTACTCAACCATTTTTCATACAGCCTCTTCTTCTCCTCTATTTCCCGCTCCAAGTCTTGAGTAATCCAATAGCTCCTTCCTCTCCTTTTCGTATTTAAAGGTATTTCTCCGACTGCTTCTTTAGCCGCTTGGTGCAGACTATATTTGAGGTGTTCATATATCTCCTTATTTGATCCAACTATGTTTTCATTGAGTAAATTATCCAATCTATTTTGAAATAAATATTTTATACTTGGTTGTGATAGACCCTCTAAATTATGTTTCCTAGCTTTACTATTTTTATTTTTGTCTCCCTTATGTTCTCTGATCTCCATTTCTTTTTGTCTTATGGGTGGAAACATAATTTTGGCCTTCACTAGATAATGGCTGGATCTACATTCCGGGCCTCTGTGTACCCTGACGTCCATTACTTTTTCGGTTAAATACTAGTCTTGTGATTACGTAATCGATCACAAATCTCCCTCCTCTTACCTTATCTTCCCAAGTGAACATATGCTTATCTTTAGTGAAGTGACCGTTTCTAATTATAAGTTCATGTTGTTTACACAGTTGAATCAATCTTCTTCCATTCGAATTCTCCATCTCTTCTCCATGTTGTCCAACGACTTTTGAGTTCTGAGATTTTCCCACTCTTGCATTAAAATCGCCCAATAAAATTAGTTCTCTATTTACCCCACATTCACTGATTACCCCATCCAGTTTTGAATAAAATTCATCTAAAATATTAGTATCCTCATTTTCATTTGGCGCATACTCTCCAAGAATCGTCATTTTGTATCTAAAACTGTCCAAATTTACTTTAATCATCCTCTCATCTATAGCTTCCCAACTTTTAATATGGTTTCTAAATTTATTTTTTATGACTATGGAAATCCCTTTACTACCCCTCTGATCTTTTGGTACTCCACTCCAAATATGAACGTAGGGTCCAATCTCATATACCGGAGCCCTTTTTCTTTGTCTCACTTAAGCTTGCAATATCCATATTTAAATCTTGAAGTTCCTTAATTACCTCCTGTACCTTATTTCCCAGACCTTGAGTATTCCATGTTCCAATATTCATTATCCATTTCCTTTGCCTAGTTCGTCTCCGGTTACCGTCCCTTTCCTCATGATTAGGCCTTTTAGCATTTCATAGTTTTTACATGGACGATGAGGAGCTGGCGCATCGTCCTAACCCCCTTCTAGCAGGATCAGGATTTTTGTTTAGGGTTTTCTACCCTAGGAGGTTGGCGTCACCAAGCTTTTGAGCTCCTCCTGCCCACATCTCTTTAGGAATCTTCTAGTTCCATTGGTGAGATCATACCAGTATCTTTCGTCCCTAGATCGAAATGTAGGCTAGGATTTCTGCCTAAATCTTCGAGGTAATATTCGTTGTTTCGAGATCCCCTTCTGCGCACTGTCCTCTTCTCTTCTTGCGCCCCAGTCCTCTTCTGGAGTACATCTTCGTCTGACCCCTCCCTCTCGACCTGTTCGGCAAGGGAGGCCCTACCAGTAGCTACGCTACCGCTGGCATAGCTCTCAAGATCATGGGGGTACTCAAGCTCCACCACCAATGTCAAGGTCATGTACTCCCTAGGTGGAGAGTACAAATATAATCGTCATATACAAAAAAATGTATATGACCTTAATAAAAGAACTCATTATGTCAAACTAATTTTATCTGAAGAAAAAATCCCTATCTTAAATTTTGTATTTTTAGGAAGTCGCCAAAAACTTCAAACTTTTGCAATTTTCAAAAATTTAGAATTAGCCGTGAAATTTCGACCTATGCCACCCTAATAAGTGTATTTTACTCTGTTCTTACAACAAATTTAAAGAAAAATTTGGAGCAATTTTTTAGAAAAGTTTGAAAATGTCCGAGGGGCTTCATGTAAAGTACCTCCAAACATTAAAGAATGTTTTTCAAAATCTCAAAGCTTCAACTCGAGTCAGAAGAATAGGGTGTTCTTCTATTTGAAAAAAAATCCTACGTATGGTTTTTAGACGCTAGTGGTGCTCACAGACGGCCGGATAGATAGACGGACGTTTTGCCGTCAATTGGTTTTTCAGTATCAAAGATCCACAACACTAATTCTGGCTACACCACGTGTTAGAGGATTTTTTCTTAATTTAGCAACTGGATATATCCACTTTTTCGTTATCAGGACCCGAAAATGGATTATTTGCTGCAGAAAATCCCCCGTTTTTTCGCGCAGCATTGCATATTATTCGGTATATAAGTATGTATACGGGAAAGTAAAAATTTGGAACAATTGTTGAGAAAAAATGGAAAATATCTTTGAGGCGTCATGTAAAGTACCCCCGAAAATTAATACATCGGTTTTCAGCTTAAGTGGCTGTGTCATCGGCCAAATCGATTGGGGGAATATCAATTTTGGTGAATATTTTGTTCACGGTTTATTCACTAACCTTGCTGACATGTAGACGGGCAGACATACAGACGACAGATGCATGCATCGAATGTCATCGATGACTGAATGTAGTGAATGTCCAAATGCTTGATTTGTTTTGTTCTAAGGGAGCTTAAACCTCCATTTGGAAACGTGCGATTGAATTCATAAATATTTTTTCCTTCGATTAGCCTCAATTAAATGCTCCAAATCTGTGGGAGAGAGAACGTATGTCACAGGTAAAGTTTATACGAGAGGTGGTCGAAAAGTTTCTAGCCTAACAATGAAATCATGATAGAAATTTCATAACACCAATTTATTTTTCAACTTTACACCTTGTACACTAATACGCTTACGGGTGCGATCATACAACTTTCGCAGGCCATTCAAATAAAACGTTTATGGTTTTGAGTCCATCCAGGAATTCAAAGCATCAATCACTGCATCATCACTGTCAAATTGCCGTCCATTTTGGTCCTTTTTGAGGTTTGGGGAAAGAAAAAAGTCTAATGAAGCCAAATCAGGGGAATCTGACGGATGACGTAACAATTCGAACCCGCAGTAATGCAGAGTTTCCTGAGTTGCAAAGGCTTTGTGCGCCGGTGTGTTGTCATGATGCAAAAGAACAACGCGCGCCATCTTTCCATGCCTTTTTTTCTTTAGCTCTTCTCTCAAATGTCACAGGAGGGTTCAGTAGTAAGATACATTTATAGTTACGCCCGTCTGCAGGAAATCTACCGTAATTACCCCTTCTGCATCCTAGAAAACGGATGCCATCACATTCTCGGCTGATTTCGGCAAACGAATTTTTTGGGAGGTAGGGGATGAAGGATTCTTCCATTATTGCGACTGTTGCTTTGCCTTAGAATCAAAGTGGTAAACCCACGTTTCATCCATTGTTATGTATCTTCCAAGAAAAGTTCTTTATCCGCTTGAAAATGGCGGACTATTTCTTCACAGCACAACACTCGTTCCCTTTTCTGATCTGCATTCAGATCTTTCGGGACCCCTCGAGAAGAAACTTTTCGCATCCCCAAAATATCCACAATTATGTCATTGGCCATTCATGGAAGATTCCAAATGTAACCTCAATGTGTTGCAATGTTGTTCGGCGTTCCTGCATTATCAGATCGTGAATTGCAGTCACTTTCTCATCTGTGGCAACAGAGATGGGCCTGCCACTCCTTCACGCATCTTCCACACTTGTTCTTCCTCGTTTGAAGTTGACCACCCAGTTTTTCACTGTCACATAGGACGGAGCATTGTCCCCAACTGTCTTCTGCGTGTCCTCTATAATTTCCTTCGGCGACATTCAAATGAAGATATTCAATTGAATTCGGTTCTTGATTCTCTCAATACTCGCCATTTTACTTGCAATGATATTCAACGCACTCTAGCGGGAAACCTAATGAAGCTGGGCTCACGAAATTTGACTTCCACATAGACGAAGGAACTTAATGAAAGGTGTTAAAGTCGGTTGTACGAGATATTGCGACAACTATTTTGGGCTAGAAACTTTTCGACCGCCCTTCGTGCGTGCTAAAATTATGCTATTAAATGCACTAGTGACTTCGTGTGAAATATGTTTATTGGTAATAAATTCTAGTTTATAAGAGAACAAAATGAACTCATTTTATTTTGAATTACTTGTAGTAGGTTCATACTATTTTACTTTCTCGCACTTATTTCGTAAGAAGAGAAAGTTATGTAATCGTGCGCCGGAAAACGGCGAATTTGCGGCAAAAAACTCTTATAGCCGAGTCCGAGTAACAAAAGCGTGGATAAATCCTGTTGCAATATAAAGTAAATTACTTTCTCTAATACATGGTGTTGCCAGAATTCATGCTTTGTGGGACCTTAATACTGAAATATCGAATGACAGTAAAACGTCTGTTTGTCCGTCCGTGGTCAACGCTAGCGCCTAAACCGTTCAGCCGATTTTCTCCAAAATTGGCATTTCCTGATTGATCTAAACGAATCTGAACGAACTCAAGGCTCCAGGAGTTTCAACCGGATATTTTGATTTTTGAGGATTCAGTATATGAAACCTAAAAAACATTTTCAAAATTTTCTCTGAAAGTAATCAAAGTTTTTGATTAAACTTTGGCGGACCTCGGATGTCGTCTACAAAAGAGAATGGTGAAGGCCTTACGTTCGTTTAATTCGCGTTAATTTTGGTTCGTTTAATATTTTTCGAAAATCGCTTTAGTGCAATTTTTTTGGAGACGTTCTACAACTACAATATTGAAGAAAGAGAATTTTTTGTTAATGAAATCTATTCCTTAAAGACAAATCGTGAAGTAAGTTCATGTAATTTTTTTTTCGCAAATATGAGTAATTTTCTCTGAAATAGAGGCAAGTTGAAAAACATTAACAATTTGTTTCTCAAAAACCTCTCCAATTTTTTTATTATTATTATTTATTTATTTTTATTAAATATTCTCCTCGTATGTATACTAGAACAGTAAAATTATGGTTCTAGTCCCATTTTCGGGTAACTCTCATTACTTCCGAAAATTGTAAAAAGGTAACATTTCAAAACTACAAAAATAAAGATAGAGATTTCTGCCTTAAGCGAACTATTGGAAAATAATAAGTTCTTTAAAATAAGCCTTGTAAAGTTTATTGAAAAACGAGTGCATTTTGCATAATTTGGGCTTGAAATTAATGCAACTTATTAAAGAAACGTTTTCTCAAAAATCACTCCATTTTTTTCCACAATTTTTCCACCTGTGGAAGAAGGAAGGCTTAAAAGAATGGCGCGGGTCACATTTGTGTTAAACTCTAATTTTCAAAAATTGCAAACTTCGAAATAATGCAAAAAAATTTGTGCTGTTGTAAATGTATATGCATTGTTGTAGCACCAATAATTTGATGTCATTTACTCAAATTGGCCCAGTGTTATAACACAGAACCGTGCACCGCGAGGAATCGACACCCACAGATAACGATCACTAATAATTTCACTAAATTGTAATTTATGATAATTTGCAGCCGCCTTCTTTAAAGACTTAAAGATTACATCAGCCGAATTAGTGATAGAACAAGATAATGGAAACGGTAAGGATAGGACGTTTCTAGTATTCGACACGGTGCACGGTCTCTCTCTCTCTCTCTCTCTCTCGCCAGTTGGAGGATGGGGTACACGCTTGCTTAGGAATTGTTGCACGAGGTCCCTGGCCGTGGAATAAAACTCAAGAACGCCCGTATGATTGGTTGAGGCCGAGACAAAAGACGCTGACTCAAGCAAAAACCTGTCACACTTGTGTTGAACGCATAGCATATTACTTTTTTTAATGCGCTCTGCTGTTTTGAACCAACAGCAGAGGAAAATACAATTGTGAATCACTTGTGGTAAGAGAATTATAATCCTGGTCTGAATATTTAAACGCCATTGTTTTATAAAAATTGAGTAGGTTAATAACATCAGTATTGGTCACTGAGTCTGTAGTGTCCATTTCAAGCACAACATTTGAAAAATGAGAATTGGTGGTTTTTCATTTTCTTTAAACATGCAGAACGTGAGGCTTATGCCTTCTAGTAGTGATGATCAGAACGAAGATAATTTATTTCTAAATTTCCTTATTTTACTTTTTTAAAAATAAAATAAATTTAAGAAAAAATGCGAATAACAAAATAAGATTAGAGGGAATTTCATTACAAAAATGGAAACAATACTTTGAAGAATTGTTAGTTGAAAGAAGAAGTCAGTTTTTAACAACTATAGATGTATTTCAAGAATTTGAGAATATTTTTTAAATTTAGATTTGGCAACTTTAGAAATAGCCATTAAATCTTTGAAAAATGGGAAAGCAACTGGTATAGG
This sequence comes from Acheta domesticus, assembly GCA_031308135.1. Taxonomy (NCBI): domain Eukaryota; kingdom Metazoa; phylum Arthropoda; class Insecta; order Orthoptera; family Gryllidae; genus Acheta; species Acheta domesticus. Next base: position 197,458,287 of record JAHLJT010009436.1, on the reverse strand, counting down.
AGGGATCAATGCCGAATTAATAAAGTATGGAACAATGAAACTATGGGAATTAATAAGGAATTTATTTGAAAAATGCTTAAATGGTGAAACTCCCCCTCAAGAATGGAAAATGGTATCATTTCAGTTGTTCACAAAAAAGGAAAACGAGATGAATTTGCAAATTATAGGGGAATAACTGTGTTAAATGTATTTAGTCGTCTTTACGGAAGAATACTAAAATTATTTTTAGAAGAAAATTATAAAAGTAGAGAAGATGAATTTCAAGCAGGTTTTAGAGTTGGAAGATCGACCATTGATCATATATTTGTAATAAAACAGCTAATAGAGAAAATTAATGAAGTGGGTCAACAAATCCGTTTTGTGTTTGTAGATTTAGAAAAGGCGTATGATAGTATTCCATTACAAAATTTGTGGGAAATATTGAACGAAATGAGCATAAATAAAAACCTTTTGATGGCAATAAAAATGTTATATGATGGTGCTATTTCTCAGGTCCAAATATGCAAAAATCTCTCAGAATCAATTTTCATTACCAAAGGTCTGCGACAAGGGTGCAGCTTATCTCCAACTCTATTTAAAATATACTTACAAAAATCGCTAGAAACATGGAAAAAGAAAGTTGAAGGAATGGGTGTTCCTATAGGAAATAAAAGTTTATACACTTTATTATTTGCAGATGACCAAGTAATAATAGCACAGGATGCTGAAGATGTGGAATATATGTTTAGAAAATTATTAGAAGAGTATCAGAAATGGGGGCTAAAAATTAATATGGAAAAGACATTTTATATGGGATGTGGAGTAAACAATAGAGATTTAATTTTACAATTTGGAAAAGGAAAAATTAAACATTGTTCGGAACTTAAATATTTAGGAGTAAAAATTAATAAGGATGGAAATCAGGAAGATGACATAAGACAAAGAATAAACAAAGGAAGATCAGCAACATCAATGCTAAACAAAATATTATGGGATAAACATATAGCAAAAGAAACTAAATTAATGATATATAAATCTATTGTAGAAAGTACTATTTTATATGCATCGGAAATTTGGAAATTAAAGAAAAATTTAAAACTAAAATTACTGGCAACAGAAATGGACTTTTTAAGAAGATCATCTAAGATATCAAAATTAGAAAAAATAAGAAATTTAAAAATAAGAGAAAAAATGAATAAAGTTAATACAATTTTAGAAACTATTCAATATAAGCAATTACAATGGTTTGGTCATGTGAAAAGAATGAAAGATAATAGAATTCCAAAAATAATTTTAGAGTGGTTTCCGGCGGGTAGGACGAAAAGAGGAAGACCTAAACACAGCTGGTTGAGAGAAATTAAGGGAATTTTAAAGGACAAGAACTTAACAGACAAGGATTATGAAGATCGGGACAAATGGAGAAATAAAATTAAAATAATGTAATTTATTAGAATTGTGGGTAACAGAAAGTTGTTTTCTATAACAATGTAAAACTGTGAAATAAATAAATAAAAATAAAAATAAAATATCGTATTGATTTTGATATTGCAATCATGTAACTTGAAGGCTACTGTATTAAACTAAAACTCCTTCAGTGAGTTCAATCTCGATTGGCCGTAATTGAGTCGAGTGTCTGTCCATTACCAATATTTCGAGTTTTCAAGTGTTCTGTTCAGAAAGAGGTATGTTTCCGTTGTTGCATGCCCGGAAGATTAACGATTTTGATCATCAATGATTTTTTCATTCTGGACCTCAAGAAAATGTACGCAGATAATCATCTCTCCCATACGTCATATACAGTTTTTTACTCTTTTTTGACCAAATAAATAAATAAAGGCTAAAAATATTATTACGCTATCAGAATCAATCAAAATGCATTTAGTACATTTTACGGGCACTGAAAAACGTTTAATACCTTTTAGTGGGTTTCCTCAGCCTTTTCAAGATATTCGTGTAATACAGAGTGTGCACACATTTTTTCTTTTAGAAGTAGGGAAGGGATATGGGGATAGCAGGAAACTTCTACGATGTTTTTGATTTGTTAAAGGTAAAAGATACAGTGGAAGAAAATAAAGTTTTAGATTAAGCTACATTAAATTGAATTATGCTTCTTCCACTGGCAACTGCTTACGCTTCATGTTATTACACATGCACTTTAGACAATACCTAACATTTTACTTTGTCAAGTATTCAGGACTAGCAAAATACCCGGTGTTTCCCAGACTTTCTTCATATCCAACTCTGGTGAAAGAGGAAAAAGATCAATTTTATATAAACCTCAATGTTTAAGATTATTATCTTTAAAGAAATTGGTTCAAATTTTAATAAAATACAATAATTTTCTTTCATTATATTTTTCTGTATATTGCTATTAGATTTTTATATCTTACGCACGGGTACAGGTCTCTAGCGAATCTAATAGTTACCAGTTCTGCTGCACTGCTACTGGCCTCTGGTGTGATATATTCTGCTCTTAGCGCCTGGTGAAAAGTAATGTTTAATGAACGTTGTGCATCTACCAAGATATTACTTAAATCATTTATCTTCCCTAATTGTGTTGTGTTTGTTTATCCTTACCAAACTTTGCAAGGATTCTGTCCCAATCCTAAAGAAGAGCCTGTGAAAATTTCGTATCTATTCACACACTACTTTTTGTGGTATCGATGTCGGTTATATGACGTTGAATTCACTCAACTCACATTCAATTATTAGTGTAGATGTCTCAGAATAAATGTTACACATTCTAGGGCATGCAGACGGGTAAAAAATGATCGCTCTTTACTATGAACAAATTGTGGGAACTTGCATATAACAGAGTTATATGCATTTATGAATGTGAGATATGCCCCTGGTTAGGGAACCCTGAAAGCGCAGATATTCGGCAGGTACATGAAATCTCCTTGAGTGCATCAGAACATGACCTGTCGTACTTCTGTGCGTAAGGAGTTGCCTCAAAATCAGGATCCATGTGAGTACCTCCATTACATGCAATTCCCCACTACATGTTCATTAGCAAAAAGTGACCATTTTCTAGCCTCTTTATGTCCTAGAAGTAACATTTATTCTCAAACACTTTGTGTGTGTGTTGTAGGGAAATGTACATTGTTCGCGCAAGTTTTCTTGATACACGAGCCTCCCCTACTCCTAGCCCAGCGCTAAATAGCATGGCACGTTGCGATACTTGTGTCCGACTGAGAACGGCACGTACCAATTTACAATGCTGCCAACCTCTACTGTCTGCCTTCAAAATAATCGTAGTATTTCTCAGGCCACACTTTGGCGCGGTGTGTTTATACTAACAGTTGGTACGCCTTTTACGCTGTGACGCAGCCAGGGCCCTCCTCTCCCCGCACCCACCACTGTGGATCATCATGGATAATACCACGAGTGCTTTGGAAATTGTCAATAAATCGCTGAATCGCGAAGTGAAGAGGGGATCTATCTGATAATTTCCAAAGCACGAGAAGTATTAAATAGGACTATTCCCCGAATGTAACTTTGTCCAATAGACTTCCAAAATGCGCTAAATATTGAAAATAAAGGAAAGCTATGTTAAAATCAAAGAGGTAATTTTAGAGACGCTGTTTATTGGATAGCGACAAGTAGATCAATGTATAAGCCGCTGTAAGACAGATGAGTCACTATGTTTGGCCAGTAGGGAAAAGTGGTGAGAAAAATCGGATAGATAAAGCGATAATCGTTTTGGAATACCACCCCGTCCTGATCGGGGCATTTTGTTTGTGTTGTTAAACACCATTTGTTTTACTATCACGAGTGAAATAGTCAAGAAAACTTGCGCGTAGTAAGCAATGCTGCCAACAGACCTTACCCCGTTGCTTCTCCAAGGCCCTCAATTGCTGTACGCGTGCGTGTGGGCGTCGCCCGCTGCGCAGGTGGCGCCGCTGCCCTGGAGGCAGCTGCTGCTGTCGGTGCCAGTGTGGGCGTGCGCGGTGGCCAACCTGGGCGGCCAGTGGGGCCAGGCCACGCTGCAGCTGGCCGTCACCAAGTACCTCAAGCTCGTCTACGGCTTCGCCCTCACATACGTACGTACTGCACCCCCTTTCGCGAGCAAATGCGCAATTTTGCCTCGCTCGTGCGGATGAAATTTCGACTGGACCATTTTCTTCAACCTAAAGAATATTTGAATCTCGATCAAATTTTTGTCCAGTTTCCCTGAATCCATTGAGCAAATACTGAGATGGTCCCTTGTTTTGCTTCTGGACGTAAATGTAGCTTCCCTGTGCGCACGTTTCGTTGAGCACTTCTTTTACTTGTAGTGGTAGGAGTAGAACTGATCTTCGTTACATTTTGTTAGCAATGCAGAAAAATCAAATCAGCAGTTCATTTACCGTTGAAATTGATTTTCTATAACTCGGGAACAAACATTTTTCTGATTTCTATTTTTCTAAAATAATAATTTTTTAATATACTTTCTCTAGTTTTTCAAATGTTGCTAATTTCACTTTTTTCTTTCTGGACTTCAAGAAAATGTGCGCAGATAATCTCTTCCTTCATACGTCATATACGGTTTTTACTGCTTTTTGGCTAAATAAATAAATAATTAAAGTGTCCCAACGAGGTCGGAATTGACCCCCTGGAGGTTGACGTAAGTTTGAAGGGGGTCAGTGGTGTTCAAGGGGTCTTTTGGTAGTCAATAATCAAATATGAACAGGCTGATCAGTATAATCAAGATCCCGTTGATTATACAGATAAATGAACGTAATTATTGTTTTCTAATATAAAGCAAAAAACTAGTTTAATAAATTTCAGTTCATTGCGGAACAATAAATTTACATAAATTAATTAATACAATGTTTTATTTTGTGTTTGGAATTAATTCTAATAAGAAATATACGCTTATCTCTTGAATTAAGTACAAACTAAACGTATTATTACTAGATGTTTCGAGTGATGATATTATCCCGCATTCATTTTTCTTACCATATGTTATAATCATTCTCATTGCAAATGTTGCACCTCTGATAAAGTACTTTGCTAATTCCTCTGCTTTTGTGTGATCGCCATGGAAATACCCGTACAGGAAGTGATACAGCAGCCTGACATTTTCTTGAAAACTGAAATATTAAAAATACTATTACAGTACCTTCTTATAAAGTTACGATTAATTTGTATTTACGATATTAATGAAATTAAAGTTTTTTTAACAAGATTCTTAAATACAAAATTACTTCTTAAATCTGTCGTCTCAGTTCTATTTTTCTTCTGATGCACAAGTTGAATCCAATGAATAAATGCATTTCTGGAGTTAACTATTTTCATTTTATCTTCGTGATAACTTCAGTTAGTCACCTTCATGTTTCTTTACATTAAAATATACATTTTAACAGTATGTTGAAAGGAAAACTACCCTTGTTTAACATTACCATACCTTTTTATTTCATTCGTTACATTAGTACTGTTCCTAAGGAAATATTGCACTTTTTCATATGAAAAACTGTAATAATGAAAGTTACAAAAATCAGCAGCTAAATCATTGTTCAAATTTAAGATTTTTTGTTAAGAAGAGTTTAGAGCAGTCATCAGCAGGATTTCGGGTATTCTTACAATTAATAATCTTCCTTAAGCTCATGAAAGTACGATTCGATATTTCGTAAGCAGAATCATTAGTCCTCATGAACCAAGCAGTTTTCTATCAGAGTTTAATGATGTAATGAATACTGATGTAAGGCTTTGATTGAAGTCGCTCCGTCCATATTTACTCCAAACCTGACATCTTAATTTTCTTTTTCTCATACAAGCTTTAGGCCTAGAGTGCTATTGCGGTTCCTGTTGTTGATGCAATCTTTTCACTAAGCGCTCGGCTTTTTTTCATGAGGTCTGAAGTTCATTATATATTTTCGCAATCTGCCGTTACTTATTCTTCGTGCGTGACCTATGCATTTGTTTCGATACTCTTTGGTGTTGTCGGAAACTGTGTGGCCCTGTAGAAGAGTTTTGATATCTTAATGTTTTATGAGATCTAGTTTGAAATAACCAGCAACTTCTCTGAGGAAACGCATTTCTACAACATGTATTCTGCTCCCGTCTTTTGCAGTCTAATCCTTGATTCACTTGTATATAACACTGCAATGATTTTATGGTTAATACAGTGTTTTATGCAATTTAATATGTGGAGGCGTTATTTTAATAGTGATACAACTCCATTTAGACTCGTTTTGAGATAGTGAGCCATGAAGTTAAACGATTATGAAAAAATCGGGAACTGAAATAGAAACAAAAATTGAGTGTTCTCTTTATTATAACATATTAACTTGTTTGTCTGCATATTGTATGAATAACTAGTGGGGCTACAGAATGGCTACAGAATGGAGTTCGTTAGGTAATATACACATGAAAGGAATTTACGAAACACTTTTAGCTTACGTTGGAATGTAAGACAACTGCATAGACCTGCGCAATAGTCAAGATTGGTATCACAAGAAAGTCAGCTCTAATTGAGATTACAAACTTGCTAAAATAAACACCAAAAGCGCTACTATAAACACTTGTTTACTCATACAATAAGTTTTTGATTTTTTCGTCGTCCGATAAGATCTTTTTAATGTTGACTATTTTCATTTTTTAATTAGTGAATCAGAAATAGAAATAGTGAACAATTCACTCAAATAGTGAACATCTGGCAACCTTCTATGGAATGGGTTTGGATGTGTTGAGATGGATTGAAGTGGAATGGGATGGGACAGAATGTAGGGGGTTAGGAAAGATGGAACGGGTGTAGGTAGAATGAGATGGGACGAGACGGGAAGGGACGGGAGAGGACGGAAGGGAAGGGACGCAAGGGAAAGGAAAGGACGGAAGGGAAGAGAATGGAATGGAATAGATCATGCACATCTTAGGAGACAGAAGAACTTTGAAAAAGATTTAACAGAAATTGCAGTGAAGTTTTGCTCTCTTAAGATCCATTCCTGACTGAACCACAACGCCTCTACAGTCGACTATCGGTTACATGATTCCCGCGTACCACAAACAATCCCACATTTTGTAACATCTCGTGCAGATAAACGAAGATACCGAGCGAAATAGCGAAAAGAGTTACAGCATGTACCCATTATCTGACGCAGCTGGATGCTGTTTGTTATCAGTAGGCCGCGCGCGCCGGCGAAATGAGCGCCGGCGAAGGAACTATTGCGGGAGAATCGCCACCCCCCACCCCACCCCCACCCGCCGCTCACGCTCCGCCCTCGCGCCGCCCCCGCGCCGGCCGCGTGCCACGAGAGCGCGTGGCAAAGATTGCCCACGCCAGCAGGGGGGCTACCCACGTCACACTCCCCACGTGCTTCCGCCCACGTGTATCTCGTTAGAGAGACGTCTTTAATAAGAGGCTCGTAAGTTTTAAGAATCGTGCTTTTTTTTATGTAACAAAATATATTTTGCTGAATTATTTAGGTAAATTTGAATTAAAAATAATATGTGGAATGCAATAGGGATAGTACTGTGTGATATTTATACGTATATTGTTTACGTGGATTTTGTTTTAATTGTTTATTTATTGAAGTTCCGTAGTTAAGCGGATTTATGTAGAATTCTGATCTTTCCACAAAACAGCTAATATTACTTTTTGTCGTTCACACTCAAAATTATTAATTATAAAACAAGTCCTCGTTGATGATTGACATATGATGATTGGACATATGACGATGATGATTGACATTGATGATTTGTGACGGAATTTCCGATTTCTACTTTTACTAGTATTGATGATTGAGAATCTCCTTGTTATTTAGTTTAATAAGAAAATGTTCAATAAAAAACTATAAATTGTGATCTTAAAACAGAAAATAAAAAAAACTCCTATGTGGAATTTACAATTTATTGATGATAGAACATCTTGTATGCAGCGAGAGCCACATGGGAGGTATTCGTAAGGTGCTTTCAGAAAAATATTAATGTAATTAAATATTTAATACTATTGTACAAAAAGTGTAGAATGCCTAAAGTTAGCCGATTGTACTTTATTAATATCAAAAAGTATTTATTCTTCCTCCTGTAAAATTTTATTTCTTTCACATAGGAAGTTGTCTATCATCAACGACGATGTCATGACTTTACTTTGATATGAGCCACATTTGTAGTGTCTTGAAGTACTTTTTTCCTCGTACTGCCTAATAATGCATATTTGTTCTGTGAATTGTATTACATGTGAAAATACCTTTTCCAAGTAATTGAAATCTTAGGGATAAACTCCAAAAGATCCTATCCAGAAAATACAACTTACGTTGAAATCTTTCAATGAAAATCCCGAATTACCTTGTCTGCACTCTGCTTCAGAAGAGACGGAATTAAACCACTGTCACCCTGTCAGTCAAGTTGTTTACATAGAAATATAATTTTGTGCCTAATGATAGAAAACCATCTCTGATGTTTTAGTATGTTTATTTATATATTTATGGGGTTTTAATTTTTATGCTTATGTATTTAATAAAAAGAGAAGATTCTCAAATAAAATATTTGTGAAAATAAGAATGTCAAACAACCCTTCCTATTTCAGAAATTATGTCGACTATTTTCGTATTTAAAAACCTCTTTTAGAGCCTAACATTGCAGGTTTAAGAGACTAAAAGTACCGGATGACTTGTATTCCAAGGACTAACCCTTATGCCAATATTGAGCATCTTTATTATTACATGTAGAATCCACTTCACTAATGAAATTCAAGAGTAGACTAAATATTTTTTATTAAACTGGTATTGTAAGGCAGAGAAACGCACATTAATAAACACACACTATTCATCTGAGACTACTGCCCGCAGTTTCTAACTTTGCCGCCTAGCAAGTGAAACAAATGAAAAATTGGGAAAGAACATTGGAAACAAAAGTTATGTATTTTAATATTTGTGATTGTCCAATCTGAAGCTGGTCATCTTTAACGTTTCGTGACGTATGTTTCCAATATTTAAACAAAGAGCATGTGATGTACTCACTCTTACACCAAACACAAACGCACGAAACTACGGCACCCTCTTCACAACAGCACGGTGTTGCGTAAGATGTGGACGAAAAGAGTGGAGTCGGAAATCCTGATAGCCTTGAGACAATTAACAATATTCATATCTGCTAACATGCTTCATTATTTATGTTATTATTGTGCCTGCTAATATAAAACATGCAATTGAGCGTACTGCACCGTAAGAAATTGTAGGCATTGTTATTATTTTCTGTGTTCCATTGACCATCAACGATTTCAATAATTGTTACTGTATAAATATTTCTCTTCTTCATGCTAGTAGATTTTATGTAATCCGTTAATTAGTGACTTTAATGTAATCTTTTAGCACCCTGTTAACCAAGAGAATTGCTTTTATTGTTTCCTCTTTTCTCTTGTCTCTATTTATTTTAGTAATTAATTACTAATTAACAGATTATATAATATCTACTGCATGAAACACCACAAAGTTGTCATAAAGATCTCTCTTTAGTTGTTCTTTTATTTTCTGTATTCCTTTTTCACTTCGCTATTTAATAATTATTTCTTTCAATCAGTTTTCGAGTATGGATGCAACATCGACAGCAAAATGTTTCAAAACATCGATGTTCTAAATTAATACATTGATGTTAATAATACATCCAAAAATCATCTATGTTTTTAAACGTGGTTAACAACCTCGAACATTAGCGTTTGGATGGAGGAGAATAATTGGAGAACGGCCGTGTTTAGTTATTTATCAATAGGATTTAACTGACAGAACAAACTTAATAATAAGAACAACTTACAAAAGTGAGTCTGAAAGCATGAGCGCTTTGAGTCATCACAAGGAATGAGAGCTTCCTGAATTCGCTGTAGAAGAATGGGGAGGCCCTACGCTTGCTGCCCGTGCATTGACCGCCTCTCCATGTTCGATAAACGAGGAAAGGCGTAGCAGTTGCGAGGGAATCGGGGTTATCTCTCGGGTGAAATAGTCTACTTGATGAAAGTAATTTAAAAGGCGTTTTCTTCGTTGGAACACATGAACTGACATCAGTTCTTTCATTTTTTAACTTTTACAATATTTGTGTTCGATGCACTTTTTTATTCTCAAGCGAAACATCAAAAATATAAAAACGTCGTGCCCAAAACATCTATGATAAAAACATCGGCTTTAATCAATCGAACATCGATGCTCTTACAGAAACAGCCGCTTGTCGATGTCGCATGTCATTTTTCGATTACTTGTTCTTTTGTCTAATCTCTTCATCTCTTCTCGTTTTTCTTTTCAACCTTGCGCGTTTGCTCTACCTTGATCGTTTTTGTTCATCATTTTCGCTGCTCATTTTGTTTCTCTATATTTTGGACCGACTCCCATGGCTCAGGGCATCAACTGATGTCACTGCAGTACCTCTGACCGGGAAGTCCTGTGGCAGGATTTTTGACACTAACTTGGTCGAATTCATCCAGTGTCGGCAGGACAATTCTAGCGGCCAGCTGCCTTGATCGTATAATTTTCGGTGATTTCTCCGATCAATACGAGGCGAATGTCGAAGCAGTACTCTAAGAAACGGACCAAGTACCGTGTCGTTCCTTCATCTTCCTTCCGCTATTCTCAAGCCTTACTTACATACCCTTTCAGTACACAGCACTACCACACATATAGGAAGGCCAGTCGGGAGCTCAGGCATTGTCCCGGATGGGACAATTGTATTGATATTTCATTTAAATTACTTTCTCTTTGTAGGATTTTTTTCTAATTGGGCATAACTACTATCTCATTTCTTCAGAATTCGGGAATTTGTTGCATTTATATCATCAATGATGACCTATTGTTCACACTACAGACAGAAAATTAAATATTCCAAACATTTGAGAGTGTTTGTATTTTGTGATTATTTTTATATCAATCGTTTTATATTTAATTCATAATAGGTATTTTTTTTAATTTCCACTTTATTTTATTGCCATTCAGGGATTTTTACAGAAAACATTAGAAATTCGAGTACTGTAGGTCATGAAAATCCGGAATCTGGTCCTCAATAGGAAAATTATCAAATTTACAAATGCTGCTACCTCACTGAATATTATCTACACGCGTTTGGTTCATTTGACAAAACTAAGCTGTTTTGCCGAAGGGTATTGCCAATACATACTACTCCCGCCCATAGACATTTCTAGTCATTGCAGATGCGTACCGCTGAAGGGTGTAATCAAAAAACGACGATATGCAATGTACATTGTCGTCTAAAATTTGTGATTGCTCTTACAATTGAGCATTCCTGAGAAGCATTGCTGCTTGAAATTTCCGGTAGAGATTAGTAATGGAGTTTCTGTATTGCCGTTGGCAAAAGTCGTTGTCGTTGAGTTTTGCTGTGGGGAATTATCCATTCGGGGCCATAAATTACGTAAAGCAAATTTCGAGTATTTTCAATTCCTCGTCTCCCCTTTGTAACACACCTATATCATATGCTTGAACCCCCCTAATTAATTACGTAACGCTTGCAACACCCCCTTTTAAATGCAAGAAATGAAAACAAATTATAGCACAGTGAAAACAATTTGTATTTATTATACTTGTGTTGAATATTACAATTAATGATAACTAAAGTAGAAATTAGTTGGCGATGCACCTGATCTGCACCTAACAATGAGATTGGGGCAAGTTGTGAGTGAAAGAAGAATGTTTGGGCGAGAAATGTTTGATCAGTAGGGAAAGGAATTCAAGGTGCGGCACCTTTTCAAAAATTTAGCTGTTTTCATACAGATACTTTAATATGTGTTTTTTGGGGGGACGAAATAAAGGAAATAAACACAATTTACTACACTTTTTAAAACCTTTCCATGAGATTACTACTTTTTGCCACCTTTTCCCCTCTTTTATGCAGTAAAAATATATTTTTTCTCTTCCTGAACAGCTTTTTAAAATCTCTTCAGAAGTCAACAATATTAATTATTAAAATATATTTTACATAAACCACCAGTAATTTTTATCCCACAAAAATCTGCAGCTGTAAAGTTAAATTTAAATTTCAACAATATTGCTGCAACAGTTTAACCCTTTCCCGCTGGATTTGATGTGCTGCCCCAGGCCATAGCCCAGGCAAATTGAGGCATTTAAATGGGTATGCAGAAATCCACTTCTGTGACCTTAGGAACATGTTTACCCTTGCCATCGTGACGCCGTCAATACTTAAGAGCACTGGCAACGGTTTTGGGTTTGGAGGGGAAAGGAAAGGGGAGTCAGGAGAAGTTGCCTGTGACCGCAAGGGCAGCGAGGTTACCCCGCGGGCAAGTGCTCGTGGGGGCGGTTTGACGCGCCTCCGAAGTACGTTCTACTACGCGATCCATGGGAAAAATACGTTCAGTCGCTACTGACAATTGTTCAACAGCTTGCTATCTACTACTGTGTTGGATGAATCACCTCGTACAAATTATATAAAGAAGAAAAAGTTTGTGCAAAATTATACTTATATTCTAGAAACTGAGTTCGTGTAACTGGGTTAAACCTCATTACATTGTTCCAGCAGCACCTTTTTTATGCACCTTTTTGCGTGTATTTTCAAAACATTTCTCCTCCCTTTTACGACCATATACTGCGATTTCTCTTTGTCCCTCAGGGCAACTCAAATCCCATTTTCGCGATGGAATATGTAACGGCATTTCGGGTCTTTCTCGGTCTTGCCTTTAGAAGTCGCATGATCGCAAGCATTGCTTTATACGGTCGCGATCGTGCGAAATCTAGCGGAACGACTGAGAAAGATGCGAAATACCGTGACATACTCCATCGCGAAGATGGGATTTGAGTTGCCATGAGGGACAAAGAGAAATCGCAGTATAATTTGCACCTCAAAATACTTTCCCTATTGATCAGCTATACACTTGCCGTCGTGGGTGATGCAAGAGCGAGAGTTTACAGCGCCAAATCAAATGGATTATAGCATACTCTTCATATCAGTTTTGAAAATTTTCTTCGTAATCTTACAAACTCAAAAAAATGGAAAAAAGTATTTTCATTTATTGTAACAATTTACAACTAATAATTTTGTTTTAAAAAAAATTAAGTAGTTAATATTTTAATGCCTCGAGAAAAGAATTATTTCAGCAAGTTGAAAAATATAAAAAAAGAAATATATCAATGTTACATAACACTTAACTAATAACCCTAGCCCTATGTAACGCAGCGTAACGTTGCCTCAGACCCCTCTTCCTTTAGCGTTACGTATGGACGACCGACCCCTTATCACTGTCGTCAGGCATAACCGATTATCATTATTTTTAACAGTCATTGAGGCGTTGCAGATGTGCATTGTGTGTTGTCCATTGCTGTTGAACAACTTCGAAGCCGCAGTGCATGGTCAATAACCATTGATAAAGGACATTTCTCATTAACATTGCGGATGTACGCTTGTGGATGTGCATTGTCGCTGTGCATTGTCTGTGTGCACTGACATTATGTATCACAGCTGTGCATTGCAGCTGGACGATGTCGCTGTGCATTTTCGATGTGCATTACCGCTGTGCATAGTCACTGTGGATTGTCGCTGAGCATAGCCGCTAAGCATTGGTAGTGTGTGTTGTTCGTGTGCATTGTTTCGAGAACGACCGCTGTGAATGGTCGCTGATGATGGACGCTGTGCGTGGTAGTTTGTGCGTGGACATTGTGTGCGGCCGCTGTCCACTACAGTTAAGCATTGCGTTTTGCATGTTCGCTGATCATGGCCGCTGTGCTTAACCGCTGCGCATTGTCGCCGCTATCCAATGCAATTGAGCATTGCGTTCTGCATGGTCTGTGCCCATTGTCATTGTGCATTGCCGCCGTGCACTGCCGCTGTCCAGTGCAATTGAGCATTGCGCTGTGCACGGTCGCTGTGCATGGCCACTGTGCATTGCCGCCGCTGCATTTACGCCTTGCGCTGGCGCTGGGTGCCCCTGAGCGAGGGTGTGCGTGCGCAGGACCACGTGCTGGGCGTGCTGCCGCCCGTGGGCCAGTGCATGGCCGGGCTGTTCCTGGGGCAGCTGGCGGACCGCGCGCGCGGCTCCGCGCTCGTCTCCTCCACCACCGCGCGCAAGCTGCTCGTCTACACCTGTGAGTACCCACCGACACAGCTCAAAGCAGTGTCGGAGGCGAGGGAGGCCAGGCCTTCCCACAAAGTTTATTAAAACACTAAAATATGCATATTTGTTTATCTTGGAAATTGTTAGAATTAACATTGTCTAAAATTGACGTACAGTTGATAACTGCCTTGTTTGTACAGTCCATGATTTGCTCAAAGATCGTTATTTTAAGTGGAAAATTAATACTAACGAAAAATATATTACAAAATAATTGAATAATTCCAGTTAAATAAAATGTAACTTTGCACACTTAGAAGGAATGGCCTTGGATTTGAAATTCACCAGCGCATTTAGTCGCTCGGGAACTAGCCGCTAGGAAGGTTTCCAAGCAACAAAATGTGCTGGTGAACTTCAAATTCAAGGCCGTTTCGTCTAGGTGTACAAAGTTACATTTTATTTAACAGGAATTATTCAATAACTTGTAATATATTTTTCATTAGTATTCATTATCCACTTAAAAGTGACGATTTTCGAGCAAATTATGGACTGTACAAACAAGACTACATTAATAACTATAAATATTTTCAGCTGGGGAGGAAAGATTTAAAATAATTCGTTTCTCTTACTGCAAACAACGCATTACAACACAAGGTTGAGCCAAGTAATTCTATGCGCTACACATAGGTAGCACTGCTAAGTAGTCATATTCTTCCGATGTGCTTGAGGTAGCCTTCATCGCCTTTTGCAGAGTACCGGGCGGCTCAAGCTGACGCGCGTCTTCCATGTGGCCATGCCAACGTCCGTCAGCCAATGAGAAAGAGGTACTTTCGTTTTGTGCAGCTTTAGAGTTGATTTGACGCGAAGGCTCTCGCACATCTGGCCTCCTGTGATGGCCTGATGCGATCATAGATAGTGAGAGCTGTGTGGATTCGATAGATCCATTGTGTGGCCGTACAAGTATTTCAGCAGTCACAATGATATCTTATTGGAAGTGCCTTTTTCACAGACAAGTGATCCTAAAACATGAGAAATATTCAATCTATTTTTTTATTTGGAATGCCGCCAATAACACTTACCAATAAACCAAAGGTCATTCACATTCAATTTCACAATATGATTCCATGCCTGAATTTGTTGGGTCTCCCCAAGTTTTGAATCCACCGTCCACCTCTGGCTCAGAGCTACAACTGCCACCCCTGCAGTCTCTGACTTGCTGTTTCTAGAGTTCGGGTCCCGAGGGTGGTAGATTTTCGACATTAGCTAGGTCGAATGCAGCCGCTGCCTCGCGGAGAATTCTATCGGCTAGATCTGTGTTGTCAAGGTCGATGCCACGAGCGGGAGTCCGTGGCACAAGTGCCACGACGAAATCGCTCCTCCACGCAGTTCATTACCCTGCCACCAGAGACATCGCCATCGCTATTGTAAAACGGCAGGGTTACTAATTGTTTCCTTCCCTGACGCTAGTTGCGCGGAGACTCTCGTGGCATGCTACAATGCCACGACGTGTGCCACTGCCACCAATAGAAGACCTTGGCACCACTGGGCTGGATGCTCTAATATGTCTAATTCCGTGTCGTTTCCTGGTGAATTCCGAAGCAGTTGCTTAGAAAAGAGTCAGGAACCCCGCGCGATCTTCCCTTTCTAATTCTTATCTCTTCCTCTCTCCTCACATATACATTTACAATTGCATGTACTAAACTATCACGGATGTGAGTAGATCAGGTGGAAAGGATTAGGAATTTTTCCGACTGGGGCGATGCCGCACTGGTGAAAATACCTGGAGGAGGGAAATTCCGCATGTCGACGTGAATCTATTTGCCGGATCTCACATTATAGAGGGGAAAGGAACAACGCTCTCTCCTCGTATACATCATGCATTACACTAACGGATCTAATGAACTTAGAAGTTAACGTATTGAGAGCAAAAAACAAGCAACCAATACACCTGTGGTTTGATTTATTTTGTCAAAGAACAGTAAGAACCGTATGTGGCGTATGAGGGTGAAATACAATTTATACACTTATTCTTCAGCTCGTAGATATCATCTTCATCTTTTCACCATAAATAGAATAAAAGTACCAACGAAGTCAGGTTTGCACAATTTGTAAACTAGACATTTTCGCTCCCAAGTTAAAGAAAACTACTTTACACCGGTATACGAACTCTAGATATTTTTTTGTATTGCTAATGAACTAGGTAAGCCCTCCTCAAGGCTCTACTCTTACCACATCTAGTAAAAGGAGAGCTCAAGAAAACGTGCGCATAGTAAAGCTACGTTGTGAAACCACTGGTCGCGCGGGCATTCCCCAATGCCACACTCCAACGCGGCACGGCAGCTGCCACTGGCAGAAATTAGAGGAATTTCTAAAACTGCTTCTAAAATTGCGCTTCTAAAACTGTGTCAACGTATGAAATCACTCGGCTCTACGACTGTACAGCCTCTGGGACGAATGCTTTATTTTCTTTCATGTATTAAAAAAACTGGATATCATAACTTGACTCTGTGTACATTAGATGTAGACACTTTATGTCTAATATGTTGAACGTTTTGCGGAACGTTTTCGTTCTCAGATCGCAATAGAAGTATTAGTTCGGTAGTTTGACGGCAGAGTGTACTGCTTACGTTACAATTTCAGAATGCCTCATCCTCTTGTTTCTCATTTTTTTCTAATTCAGCTAGAGATGTAGCGTAATAATGTGTTGTCATGAAAGTTTTGCATTAGTGACATACACTATGGCCAAAACTATCGTTTGGAACTACATGCATTATCGGATCTTAAAAGCGAATGTTCTCCATAAATTAGATGGAATATCGTCTTCTGTTATTTCTTTTGTAACGATAGTTTTATCAAAACTCACTGGCTCAAAAGTTAGTGCTTACCGTATACATTACCTTGCACCACGCCGAGCATAAGAGCATGTATACAGTTCCCTTTAAAATTTTGCCAGAGGCAGAATAAGGAACTACTATTGTTTACATCAGTTTACCGTCTCCAGAGTTTTTACATTCCAGGATGTCTGAAAGCACAATAGGACGCAAAGTGGAAAGTAACTAATCTCGGCGTTTGAATACTGTTATTTTTAAAGCACAGTCCGAATATGTTATCCATAACTTTGGGACGTAGCTGAAAGTGGCATCATGTTTCTACACAGTAATATTCAACCATCGAGGCACAAAATTCGAAGACGAATAGTTATCATAATAGTAGCACTTTCTCTGTTACCATACATCTCAAAGTTATTTGTTATTTTTATAGAATATGTATAATGTGAGCCACTACTTTTCGTGCAGCCATGACCTACAAGACAAGACGTAATGTTGACAGACAGCAACGATTCCATCATCATCGACAAACTACAAGTGAATAAGTAATATCTGAAGGCCATGAGGTCGTGTACATCCCACCTGTGATATATCCTTTGAATATTGTATCAAACTAGCATAACCTCAGCAACAATATTATTATGGGATTGGGAACTTCCAGGGAAAATCGGAGACCTGCAGCTTTAAGAACTCTTTTTCAGGTACTGACCACATTAGTGGCTTTGTGTTTCTTTTTTCTCGGCAGCTGATAGAAGTGATGGTGAGGGGGAAATAATGGTGGATGATTGATTTATTGATGGAATAGTCGACGAGAAAGTGGTGTGAGAATCCCACCGCGCCCCATTCACAAGGAGAAATCACCTTCGTTTTAAGCGCACTCGAAACCGCAGCCCTCCTCTTTGCGTCCTTGGGCGTTATTCCCAGCCCTGCGCCATCCAGACCAGCAATTCGGACATATAATTATGCAACGTAACATTATTACTCAAAACATGGCAATGGCGGTAGAATTGGAAGTACAAATGTATCTTTGGGTGTTGATTTTAATGTTGAAAATACAACCTAGCGCATGACCAAAAGCTGTAACGGCTTACATTTCATGCATTCTCCCAGTATAGTAACACGTTATAAAATTATGATACGTGCAACTGAAGTAGATTTTGTAAAACATTTTGTGCATGAGTAATACATTAGAATTATTGAGCAATATAGCATAACAATGAATACTTGAAAGCTTTGTTCCAAGATGTCTGATTCCCCGATGAACTCCCCGAAATGTCTCTGTAGTTAAATGTTTTGTGCTCGAAAATTTTTGATGTGTCTTACATTCGGTCTGACAACCTTAAAATGATCCAAGAATCCGTTGGGGGTTCGTTGCTTTTCGAACATTCGAAAACTGCATTTGGAATTGGCTGTGGTCGACTTTTTGAATCTGGCGCGCGCGCAGCGATACATGGCGCGCCCACGAGCTCGCTGGTGCGGAGAGCAACCAGGGAGACGGGAAGCCCTGAGGCGAGGCTATCCCGGAACACGCCTCTTCTACTAACCCATTACAGCCCATCGTACGATATATTGAACGCTAACTTCTGGTCAACTCAGATTTGCTTTTTTTGCAATACTTTGTGAATTTTATTTCTTCAGTAGACGCAGACATCCTAAACAAAACATATAAGCAAGTTTTTTTCATTCTTGAATGCCAGATGTTGATTTTGCTGTGATCGCTAAAGTATTGTGTACTCCTAGCCAGGTTATACATATGGGTCGGGTCGGTTCGAATCTTCATCTAAAACCGTGCGTAGCTGCTATCTGCCTGTGGTTAAGTCGGAGGGAGAGGCCGGTGTAAAGCAAACGGTGGTTGGTCCGCACCGAAGTTGACGGGGCATATAGCAGCAATTTAGCACTAAATGTTGCAAAAACTGCTACTAGAGGGCTCCAACGGCTCCTGTGCGCAAACGAACGTGACAACAATGGGCGAGCACAATGCGCACAAATTTAATTTGGGCATTAATGTGTTAAGGGGCTTCGGGCGCAAGCTCGCCAGCTAGTCCGCCAGTTAGCCAGCCCATGTTCCACGAGAGAAGCTTTGCTTCCAGGAATGTCCGGGAGCTGGGCGAGGGGACTTTTTTCTTTGTACATGTACTATAAAATTCAGTAATAGCCGATCCGGCAGCCCGTGGCTCGATGTTGGAAGGAGGCTCACAGCCACACACAAGTCCGGCGCCGCAGCAAGACGGGTGGCACCAGGCGTGGGGGAACACTGATTGGACTGTACTCAGCCCGAGTGCAGGGTAGAGCCGGGAAAAAGCTGGACGTCGTTCGGCAAAATGAAGCCAGCGATTGTAATCAAAGAAGGAATAAAGTATTGTTAAGTTGATGTCCAACTTTCATTTACTGAACACTTCAGAATTCAATGTCCCATTTCTATTAAAGGGGAGCACAACGAGCCATTTTTCTCGTTTTCGCGCGCCCCCCTTCCCTGTTACCAAAGCGGGAAATCCCAGGATCGTCACCTCTTCAAACACTCGACGCAACCTGGCGAGCCTCGAGTCGCCGGTGCGCTGGAGCGGAGACGCTGGCGAGGCGGTTTGCGAGCCGCTAACAGCGGAGAAATTTGAGCGCCCGCGCACCGCCCGCCCACTCTGCGTGCGCTCGAATGCGTCATGGAGAGAAGGACACACCTCGCTCTACAACAGGGGTGGAAAACAAATTTTCTTGGAAAGGGCCACATAGTAAATATTTTGGTGACCGCGGGCTACGGGGTCAGTCCGAGAATCTTTTTAGTTGATTCGGTCTGCTTAAAAAATAAGCAAGGAATATTTTTAATGTAATAAATTTCGCTATTGTTGAGTCATTGAACTGTTCAACGATAGGGAAATTCAGGGTATTAAGCGTCTGCTTCCGACAAAAAATCCCGGAAATGAAGGTTTACTCTACAAGAATGAATCAGGTTCACTGTTTACAGAATGATTCAAAAACTTACGAGAGATTCAAGTTTTCTGAAGGAGGTTTGCCGGTGAGTAATATCAGAATACAAATGAATAAACATTGATGATTAATACTCATAATTTTTATCCGTCTCTTAAAGGTTTATAACTAATCTTTCCTCTGCTTTACACATACTTTACTGTACTACCCATAAACAAAATTTGATGGCTCAAGGTTATCAACAAGCCCTTCTCTCCTTCCCCACCGCATTGTCCTGCAAACATCGGTCCATACACACTGCATAGTCTTGGAGTGAAGATCGCTGAGCGATGATTAGCAATATTATTATTATTGGAACACAGAAAAGAGAAGGCGGGCGATGCAAGAGTAAATAAAGGAGAAATCCCGACGAAGATGATCTTGAACCGCTCAAATTTCTTTTTGGTACCACAATACAATTCGCAACCCATAACAATTCCACATCACTCAATACTTTATTTCATTTTCATCAGCTTCATTTGTTTGCAAACTATTACAGCGTGAATTTTGATCACGACACTTGAAATAATTTGAAAATGTGAAATCCATTCGCGGAATGCAAATGAAAAATCTGCTGACGGAACGAAGGAGAAGAAGAAGAACAAGAAGGGGAGGAAAGCAAGAGAAGAAGGAGAAGATGATGAGTAAATAGAAGATGATGAAAGAGAAGATGAACAATAATAATAATATTAATAATAATAATAATATTAATAATAATAATAATATTAATAATAATAATAATTAATAATAATAATATTAATAATAATAATATGAAGAAGAAGAAATAGAAGAAGAAGAAGTGGAGAGGTCGTCTTTTGTCCACCCCTACCTCCAGAGCACGCATCCGGCGCAAGGAGGGAAAGGTGCTTCCGCCACACGGAAGCGGATGCTCCGGCTCTCTTCACGCGAGTGAGGAGGCGCGTGGTCGGATAATGACAAACGCTCGCCCGGGGCGAGTTATTCCCTGCGGTTCCAAGCGCTAATAAGACGTGACTCAATCGGTGTTGTGGTCAGGCGGTCAACAGCAACTGTCGTTCGAAGGCCTTCAAATCCTGTTGATGACACCGATTTTGCTCATTTTGGTATGAGTGGGAAATTCGGAGGTGAATGTCAGTGTGTGCAAAATCGAACTAATTGACCGGCAAAGGTGGCTCAGGGCATCAAATGATGTCTCTGCAGTGCCTCCGACGGGGAGTTCCTTGGGTTTGATGGTGGCAGAATTTTCGACACCTAAGTCGCTAAGACACCTAAGTCGAAGTCTGGAGGAGACCGCGTGGGGTCTTATCCGATCCTCACCCATAACTTACAAACTCTTAAACTTGCATGCACTATCCTACCACACTTTTTGGGATAGTCGGGAGCCTAGAACTTGTCCCGGCTGGGACGGAGACCACGTTGGTAGGAGATAACTGGTTGGGGAATATCCCGCAAGCTAATGTATGTCGCCGCCGGAGCTCACCATCCACCGGGGGAAGATCACCCCATCTCCAGCGATAAAAACATGCACTATACCTACGGGACTGCTGGCCTTAGCAGTTGACACGCCTGAAATCACTAGTCAATCAATCGAGTAATTGAACGGTGAAGTGAAGAGGGAGGGGGAACTCATCAAAGAAAACAGTTTGTATATAATTGCTGCAGATGGGAGTTGGTGGCGTAATGACATACACCTTCCATTACTGGGGACCTGATTCGACCTCTGGACTATCCATGTGGAATTTGTGGTTGACGTTACTTTTCCCTGTTTTTCTGTTACCCCTGTTTCTCATTTCACCATTTCTCTATCGTCACTCACCTCATCTTTATTATCACAATCGCGTACTGGTTTGATCGTCTCTCATGGGCCTCAGTATCATTAGTTGATGCAGGGCCCCAAAACCCCAATAAACAAATCGCGGATAATTGGATCCATATTGGCAAAGAAAATATGTATATTAACGTTGAAAATATACTTTTTTACATTGACTGTATCACATATTTATTTATTCATTTCTTGAGCTGATAGTCGATTTCATATCTATCGTAATTGTCGACATCACTGTTATTTTCAGGTCATAACATTTTGAATCTCTTGAAAAAGTCAAGATTTTCAACACTTATTCGGAAACGGAAGGATTGACAAAGCAATACGCAAGTCAAGTCAATTGGTCAATAAAAGATAAGCTTTCAAAATCTTTTACTGTAAATTCTTCTTTATATTCGTGAATGTTGCTCAGTTTGTTTATTTGAAAAGTCATTGATTAATAATAAATTGTTTGAATTTAACAATGAAATATTGGTTTTCTGTGACAGCAACAAAATTAAATCGAGTTTTCGAACAAAGCTGTCTTAATTTTAATTTAAATTTTGCAAATGTTATGTTGACATGTTGCGAATGTAACCAAAAATAAACGAGTAGTGGCATGTGTGTGTTGTGTGATGAATTTCTAAATACTATTGATAAAATATAACCAAGTGAAACAGCTGTAATAGCTGCTGGGTTTAGTTGTAGTAGTAACCATTTGCGATAACTGAATGTTGCTGTGTTTGAACGCAGCGCACTTCCCGGCCGGGGCCATGCTGTTCGTGGTGGGCTACAGCGGGTGCGACCCCACGGCGCCCGCAGCGCTGTACACGGCGGCCGTCGTCATCAGCGGCGCCACCGCGGCTGGCGTCCACGCCAGCGCCATCGACGTCGCGCCCAACTACGCCGGTCAGTGCTCCTGTTGCTGCACTTAACAACTTAGGCTTGAGCCCTGCTCACAGGGGGCGGGAGGACGGCGCGGTCGTGACCCTACTGCAAAGTTCGAAAGGGGCTCTTATCCCTACGAAAAAATCATTTAATTATCAATTCCTGATTTTTTTAAGCTCACGATATGGGGGAATTGTTCCACGACATTTGTGGAAGAGGATCTCCAGACCATTTGGAAACCCCGTAAATTGTTCAACATAATATCAATATTTATTGATATTGTGTAACTAAAATTAGAATATCATTCGCCCTGAAGTACATTATGTTTATTTCGTAGTTAAATATTTCGTTAATAAACATTTTAATAGACGGAGGATACTTGCAATCCTGTTTCCTCAATCTTGTTACAGGCCGCGCACGCCTATGCTTATCAGTAATTATATTTTAATAGTACTTTATAATTAACAAATCCATATTGATCGTACGATACCAGCAAACTGGATATTTTCATTCGGGATTTGGAGAACAAATCATACCACAAAAAAGTGTGGGCCATTCGATCAGATCCTTGTGAATCAGGCAGAGGAACGTCTTGCTCACAAGGCTTCATTCGGATGTGTGATACAAGAACACAGGTAGTATCGATAATAGGGTTACCAACTGAAAAATTTAAAATGCAGAACATTGACGTGAAAAAAGAGGACATTTTGAAAAACAGCCTGATAATTTTTATTACATCAGAGTTCACGCGATACAAAAGCAGTTCACAAATCCAATTGTTCTAAACTAATTAGTGAATTTTATGTCTATTTACAACTTAAATTTTGTTTTTGTGTTCAGTCATCTTGTATGAACTTATATGCAGTATTTCAACTCTTTCCTTTGCAGCTCTACTTCCTAACAAAACTTACTTTTTGAATGCGTGCTTGAATTTTCCTCTTGAAGCAGATAAACGTGAAACTCTTCACATTGCATATTCTTAAATTTGAATTTGACTAACACTAGAACTTTCACTAACTCTAACACCAATCGATTCCTTTCTTTTCTTCACTGAGTATTTATGAAAGACAAGATACATTCAGTAGATTTCTGCCTAGAATTGCAAAGAATACTTGACAAATATTTTCTGAATTAGATGTAAACATATTTAAAATGCACTCCGGTTAATTATACTGTGCGATCGAATATCAAAGTCTAATTTATTTTATTTTCTCAAAAGAAGTTTTTTTTAATAGATTTATTTATAGTCGCATCAACATCTTGGCTATTAGCGACTATCCAAGTATTGTATTGGGTGTGATTACAGAGTTTATGCCAAACATTGTATTACAATTTAACTTTACAATATACATTAACTGGTCTTAATCATACTTGGGAGGAAAATTTATATAAGAAAATGGAATTAAATTTCATTAAATATGTTGATAGATTTACAAAATTTGATTATTTTATCTCGATCTTCTGATCAATGCAAGATGGCTTCGTATTTGAATCCAAATGACTGCCTCTGGTAGTTGTATCTAGGGCATATTTTAAAGATGTGATCTAGGTCAAGTCTGGTATTGCAAAGTTCACATGTTGGGGGCAATGATTTTTGCAATAGATATAGGTGGCTTAAGTTGGAATGTCCACATCTTATTCTTGAATGGACTGTTTGGTCCCTGCGGCCAATTTTTTTTATTGATAATTGGTGAGAAAAATGCGCTCATTGACTGATGGATGTTGCTGGATTTATATCTGCGCCAAAAGATGTTCCAGTGAAGGTTTAATTTGTGATTAATGTTTTCCCAGAAATCTTCAAATTTAATTGTTTCTGTTGGATAGATCTGGTCAGTATTCGTCGCAGCAATTTTGGCTTCTAAATCAGCAATTTCGTTACCAAAAATTTCTTTGTGAGCAGATACCCAAGCGATTACGATTCCCCCCCCCCCTGCGTTTGTTATATTGTAGTGAATTTCGTGAATGCAGTTGTTTATTTCCGATCTCGATTTGCGGTTTATTTCTTCAACTGTTGAGAGGGAGTCAATATATATGATATACTTTTGATTCTCATGGGATTTCCAAAAGAAGTTACACACCAAATGCACGAAGAATCCCTAAAAAGCCGAATAGAAGAAAAATAGAATGCCCTCCTGACATGATTAAAACTACTGAAAAGCCGGATATCTCTGTCAAACACAGGACGATTGGTAACTCAAAATTATCGTTCCTGTCAGGGCGCTAATTGTCTGGAAGAAGTGCCGGGGATCGCCCTCATCCACAGAGTTTGATGTTCCTTATTAGGATGGTATTGATATGTCCCTACCAGTGCCACAATACTTGAGGCACGTTTCCTGGCCGATTTCTTGTTTACGTTGCATCCCTTACCACCAGTTCTCCGTCATCATTCTCATCACAACATAACTATCGCATATCCATGAAATTATGACACTCCATAACTTTGTAGGACTGAACATGCTCTTCTATTCAATTTTGTAGTTTCCATCTTTTTTTCCTCATCTAAAAATCCTTTTATCACCATCACAAACGATTTCCAAATTGGTAACATCTTTTTAATAAGCTTTTTTTGAAAGACAGTCTTGCAAATCACTTTTCTTAATATGAGATTCAGTTACAATACCCTTTCAGTTAAGCGTCACTATCTATGGAAAAAGCAACAAGCTAGTATATTCTAACTCGTTGAAAAAAAGTCATTTTAAATGTTTAAAACCTTCACTTCTTTGTCCACTGCATTTACAGTTTTTCTTAGTGCTAATTTAATCATATGAAATAAAATGCACCACACTGATGATTTACGTTCGATTTGTATGTCTTTCAGTAAACCCGAAATGACAATAAAAATCACCTTGCATTTTGTAAAAACGTCAGTGAACATCCTATCTTTTTCTGAAAAGTATAATGCTTTTGTTTTGATAGTATGAGATTTCAGATTTCTCAAAAATCATTGACTTCGTTTTGACGAATAAAATGAGGTCTGGGTCACAAGAGTGTCATTGAAGTCTTGAGAAATATCTATACTAAATAACCAAAATACTCTACTCTTGCCACTAACATCCAGAGTTGCCAAAAGTGACATTGTAAACATACAAAAAGTGCAACGTGGTGAAACTTCTTTGTATGAAGATATTTAAATAACAATCGTAATTAATAAATAAATTATAATGTATTATTTGTTACAATACTACTGTGGACCAACCAGTGTCTTTAAGGGGAACAAAAAGGCCAATTGTGGGTGGCCACAGATGTATGAGTGCCCAGCTGACTTGACGTTTTCTTGTCGAGAAGTTTTCATTTATTCCGAATTAATAACATATTTTTGTTTAAATGAAGTCGTAGGCTTCCGCGGCCAGGTAAATGATCATGGCTGTCCGGGTGTCCGTCCGTCTCTCCGTCCGTCCGTCTGTGAACACTACTAGCGCCCAAACCATACGTACGATTTTTTTCAAATTGAAGAAACCCCTGTCGATCTGGCTCTAGGCGAAGCTTTGAGATTTTGAAAAACTTTCTTCAAAATTTGGGGGTACATTACATCAAATCCAATTTTTTCCAATAATAATAATAATAATAATAATAATAATAATAACAACAACAACATTATGATAAAGCGGTTCTCAAAATTTCCCAAGATGATAAATGTCGCATTTGTCAAGAACACGTGGAAACCATTGATCATATTGTCTCAGCTTGTCCAATCCTAGCAAAGACCGAATACTTGAAAAGACACGATAGGGTGAGTAGCTACCTCCACTGGCAGATCTGTACCGCCCTCGAAGTTCCGAACACATGCCCCAAGTGGTACGAACACTCACCGAAACCGGTGACGTCTGTGGATTGTGTACGATATTGTACGACCAACAAATTCAACTGATCGCACGATAGCGGCAAACAAACCGGGATTTGGAGAACAAATCGTGTTTACTTGTGGATGCTGTTGTTGTACCTTGCGATCAAAACGTCGTTACCAAGGAGGCAGAGAAATGTCTTAAATACAAGAGTTTGGAAATTGAGATCAGCCGAATGTGGGGCGTAAAAGGACAGGTCATCCCGATAGTTATCGGAGCTCTGGGATTTGTTCCGCAAAATTTGTGTAAGAACTTGGCTAAACTTCCAGGTCATTCAAAGGACTGGGAAGTGCAAGAAATTGCTTTATTTGGCACAGCTCACATTTTGCGCAAAGTATTGTAGAGGCACCGACAATCTCTAGATCTGCTCCTTAGGTAGCTGGTTGCAACCTGGAGTAGATTTTATACTCAGCCGAACTCATAACATCTGTAGTCGTGATATGGAGCAGTAATAATAATAATAATAATAATAATAATAATAATAATAATAATAATAATAATAATAATAATTGTATGATGCTACATGTAAGTTGTATGATGATACATGCTCTTTTACGGAGGGAATAATGAAAAGAATTACGGGAGGGAAATATGAAAAGACAAACCGAGTCAAGTTAATATCCTGTTAATTAATAATAAGTAAATCTGAATCAATAAAATTAGGTAAAAAATAAAGTCATGTATGTACCACGGGTATTAACCTGTTCTAATGATCAAGACGTGACAAATCGCGCGAGAGCCTTAGGCTGGAGCGTTTTGTCGACCGAGGTCTTTAGAACCCTTTTTAACGCATTTGGTGCATAAATGACTACTTCAGTACAGAGCCGTGTTAAAAAACTCTTTAAAAAATTCCACCCAAAGAGTGTATAGGTGTGTAAAATGATCTTTGTTCCAAATAAAGAATTGTAAGATGATCGCCGTCCTCCCACATTGCAATTCATTTGCTTTGGTCTTGTGATTCATGTCAAATCTTCACCCCTGCCGATTTTTACACCCTCAGGCAACGCTCTTCCCTCACCAATGCATTCTAATTCATCGTTCATCCACGTGAAACTACAGTAAACTCTGGACAAATATTTCTCTGGTACATTGCATGCAAAACTAAATGCAGAGGTTTCTTATTCATTTTATATAAAGGAAGGGTTAATTTTTACTTTCCCGTATACGTACGTATACACGGAGTGATATACGTAGTATAGGGAAAGTTATGTAATGCTGCGCGAAAAAATGGCCAATTTTCGGCGGAAAAAAATTAATTGCCGGGCCGTGAAAACGAAATAAGTGGATAAAACCAGTTGCTAAATTAAGAAAAAAAATCCCCTAACACGTGGTGTAGCCAGAAACCCTGTTTTCTAGGTCTTTGATACCGAAAAACCAATGGAAAGGAAAACGTCCGTCTGTCTGTCTGTCCGTCCGTCTGTCGGTCTGTGAACACTGCTAGCGCCTAAACCATACGTACGATTTCTTCCAAAATGGATATTCCCCGGTCGATCTGGTTCTAGTTTTTCTAACTTTGAGATTTTGAAAAAGATTCTTCAAAAGCCCCCCGGGGATTTTCAAAATTTTCTCAAAAACGGCTCCAAATTTTTTCTTTAAATTTCTTGTATGAATAGAGAAAAATACACTTATTAACACGGCATAGATCCGATTTTCTCGGATAATTCTGAATTTTAGAAAATTGTGAAAGTATGAAATTTTTCGGCGTCTTTCTCCAACTACAAAATTGAAGATAGAGATTTTTTCTTCAAATAAAATTTGTTCTGCATATTGAGTTCTTCATAAGTGATCATGAATTCATAGTGATTCAATATTGCGTGCAATATGTGCAATTTTAAAAAATTACAAAAACAAGATTTTCTCAAAAACGGCTCCAAATTTTTTCTTTAAACTTTTGGTAGGGATAGTGATAAATGTACACTATCAGATGACATAAAAGCCTTATGGCTCTATAGGTTCGTTTTTTAAAAAAAGTACAAAAATATACATTTTTTCACATGTTTCTCACGTCGATAATATTTACATTAGCGGCGATTTTTTCACATTATTATATTTACGACTACATGTGCTTTAAATAATGTCAAGTAAATTGTCTTGAAAACACAACCATTTTCTGTGAAAAGTAGCTAAAACTTTCGCATTTTCAGAAACGCTCAAACGCCATTTTCTCATATATGGCTGCAAATTTTTTCTTGAAACGTTTGTAACAGATAGTGATTATTACACTCTTTAATATGACGTTTATTTTGAGGTTTATTTTTGTTTTTTCAAAAATTATATAAATGACTAAAAAATGAACTTTTGGTGGATGATAGATGACAGCTGTCAAGAAAGAGTTTGTGGCAATTCATTTTGTGGCAATAGCACTACTAGTTGTATTATTACACCTATTACCGATCTCTTCATTTAGTTTCAACGTCAGTCAATGGAGAAGTGAATGTTAGTGATGATGATTAGTTACCTCGGATTGTAAGGAAGTGTGGAAGACACGTGAAATCTTTTTCATCTTTTACTTCTCCGAAAATTGATGAAATACAAATAATTCGAAATTACAAGTAAGGAAGTGTAATTGCAGTAGATAAGCAAAGTGTGGCGCGTGCGCAGGTACTGTGTTCGGGCTGAGCCAAACTCTGGGCGCTGCAGGCGGCCTGGCCGGAAGCTACGTGGTCACCGAGGCGCTCCACGGCTCCGTGAGTACTCGCTCACATACACTGACACGCACACGCACGCACACTTTGATATACGCTCGCACACCGACAATCGCGCGCACGCACACACACATACACACACACACACACACACACCTACACACTCACACACTCACACTCACAAACGCATACTCACATCTACAAACGCATTCTCACAATCACACAAACGCGGGCGCGCGCGCACACACACACACACACACACACACACACACACACACACACACACACACACACACACTCACAGAAAAGCACACTGCACATCGCACGTTTTCTCACACTCGCCACGCTCGTATTCACAGTCAACACACATTCTGGTGTGTGATATTTAGATCCTCATTTTGTTACTTCGAAATTTTTCTACACAGTAGCCGAATCGAGTAGCTTTAAAAAAGTAAAATTAGATTAATTAAAATGAAGATTAAATGATTCCTTTGAGAAGCTCATGTATGAAAATGATTTACAGTAAAGTATCTTCTTTGTGGTATTACATATTTTGTACCTTCAGATGCAGTTGCTTTTCTCTTGGGTTGTTTATTTTGTAAAGTACTTCGGAAGAACACATTCCTAAAAACGTTTTTGTACTCTCAATGTACGATTAGATCGGGGATTGAGTGTTGCGTCTAGTGTGCCGCCAATGTCAATTATAAATAAAAAATGTTTGGAGGTCCCTTCCATTGGAAGAGGGGTGGGTAAGATAATTCTTACTAACTTAAAATTACTAACTCAGTAAAGTTCATGAGGCTGATGTTTTAGACCTGTTGCGGGGAACTTCTCGAAGTATAGACGCGTAATACCAATGTACTCTTTTCGTGTTTTTATTATTTTTAATTTTTATTTTAATGTAGTATTATTTATTTGATAATTTTTGCATGTGTCCTATGCTCAGAAATGATAAAAGGTAGGAAAATAAATCTTTGCAAATCAAGAACTCAGTGGAATGAAAATATTCCTTGGGTTACGTTTTTATCCCCATTTGTTCCTACTGCCTGATTGCCCTATTTGTTCCTAATTTAGTTGAATGGTCATTCAGGCTGTGTTGTTTAGGGCATACAATGACTGAACCGGCGTTGGTATTTGTAACGTTAACTTCAAGCCATGCATTCCCATTCATTTGCTTCTTTTAACCTTTCAACGCAACTAGGGCGGCTGCTTCATTCATTCACAGCAGTTTACGCAGTGAACGTAAACCTCTGTGTCATACCAACCCGGTCCTTCGCGGTTTGCTCATCAACAAAATGCTCCAGCAGAATCATGTGCATGATCATAGACACTTGTCTTACATGACTGGTGCATGAATACGTAGAATCTTGGTGAATCACGTTTGATGACGTAATGCCCTTCTTTATTTATTACGCATTGGAACGATTGTATACGTTCGTAGTAATCGAGGTTAAAGCATACGTCATAACTTTTTGTTGGCGTCAGCGCGCTCTTGTGGTGGGTCTCTGAACGAATGTTTTCATCTCGAATATTCTTCTCGTAGTTCTCTACAGTGTCGCCAGGGTGTAGCACTAAACAGTACTTCGAAGCATGCATTTGCGAACACAGCGACTGATGAAATGTATCTGAACTGAAAGAGCGTGATAGAAACTATGATTTAATCGTAATTAACATGCAGAGAAAATGACATAGAAATCCAAGAATTTTTATTTCAACATAAAAGTTGAGGTTTTGTATTAAAAAGATAAAACAATTGTAACACTTCCCAATTAGTGCAATTTTAACCCTTTAAAGTCTATTGCTCCAAATGAGGCTGGCAACTTCAACGTTTGCTTTTCTTAGCTCAAATGTCTTCTTTTGACAATTTTATTTCAGCAGACATACACATGCAACACAACTATAAGAGTTGACATTTGAATTCTGTATTTACCTACATGTGAAACGTAGTTCGTACCGTAGAATACACATGAATTCTCGTACTAAAGTAAAGTTACCGATATTTTAATAATCGCTGAATTCTGAAGTAAAATCAGTGATTATCAGTAATTACTGACAGTAAATTTGATCTTAATTAGGACATTAAGAAATGGAAGAAATAAAATTGATTTGATTGCCAAAACAAGAAATTGAAACACCAACATTTTAAAAATATATTTATCCAAATTAATGTTTTTTAAAAAACAGGATTTTGTAAAACATGCTCTAAAGTTATCAAAAAATGCACTATTTCTTATTCATATGTTTTTGAGGTAAATAAGGTTACAAACAGCATCAGCACAGAAACGAGGTCTTTCTAATTCAACAGAGATTTAGTTTAAGTATGAAATTGAAAATAATTTTTTGCAAATTTAAGAAGACAAAAAATAAATTTCGTATTTCTAACATATAATTGTTTAAAAGAAAATTGTTTGTGTACGAAATAAGAATATGTAAAGAAATGAAATATGTAACTATAGGAAACAGGCCGCTGGAATTCACCTCCAGACAGCAACTGAAATCGATCTAGCTAGTGTCGAAAAATTCTGTCGCCTCCCAATTAGAGGCACTGCAGTGACTTCAGTTGATGCCCTGAGCCACCTCTCCCGGTCCTTAGTTTCAGCATTGAACATGTGTATTTTCATGGCGTAATCCTCCGTTATATTTTGTCTTCTCTCGTAAGATCGCAGTCAATCATTGCCTTTTATTTCTTTGCCTAGGGGCTCGGTGCCGTCAGTAACCGGGATTTACGGATTGTCACCTATCTAGAAATCCGTGGTGTCTCGAGTTGTATAACTTCCTTAAATTCATGGAGCGTAGTTAAACAATTCGGCTAACAACGCCAACCTTCGTCTAGGTCGAATTTAGTCGCTATCTGGAGAATTCTAGCGGCCGGCTGCTCTGATCGGTAGTTTTCCGTAGTTTCACCGATCAACACCAGGCGAATGCCGGAGCAGTACCCTAACAAACGGACCATGGACCACACGCGATCTTTCCTGCCTCTTCCTTCGTACATGCATACACACACACTCACACTCACACACACACACACACACACACACACACACACACACACACACACACTTCCATACACTACCACACTTGTCGGGAGAACAATTGGGAGCTTAGAGCTTCTCCCGGCTGGGGCGGTGCCCCCCCTGGTGGGAGATTCCTGGTTGGGGAAAACCCTTCTAGCCGCCTGGAAGTCGGCGCCGGATCTCTCAATCCAGCGAGGGAATATCTCCGCCGCCTCCCGTGATACACAGTGCACAACATTTACGGGATTACCTTAGCCGTTGACATGCCCGGAATTACTAATCAATCAATCAAGCTAATCCTTCGGGTGATGCTTCCCAGACGGTCTCCTGTGCCAGTGCCCTACATTCCTCACACTCTGTCCACGGTCTCTGCGCAGCTGCCGGGGTCGTGGCGGCTGCTTTTCGGCGTGGCGTCGCTGGTGCTGGGCCTCACAGCCACGTTCTTCCTGGGGTTCGGCAGCGGCAGCGTGCAGTCGTGGAACGGTGGCGCGCCGCCGCCCGCCCTCGCGCCCGAGGACCCGCCGCTCGCCCTGGGCGAGCTGGCCACGCCCACCATCGCCCTCGCGTCCGCGGACGCGGAGGCCGGGCCCTCTGGCCCCGCCGACCAGGCCACTCCTACCGGTGGGGAGGACACGCCCCCTGCCCAGCAAGCCACGCCCCCCGCCGGCGAAGACGCGGCCGCCGGCGAGACAGCCGACGCGTCGTCTGCGCCACAGGTTAGATCGACCCAGCGCCGCTCTTAGACCGGGAGCCAAGAAGAAAATCAACGTATGATGAGGTCAAAGCTAAAACTTATCGGCAATGAAAAATAATTTTCTATCATAAGAACACAAAAATGGCTTTGAGCTCGTAATCCAAGCGGGCATAAAAAATGACACTTCCAATTCAGTATGGTGGACAGTTCGAGGCGCCGCTTCGGTATGGCATACAACTCATTCACGATTTGGCTATATAACGAACAATAAACAACTAGAATTAGCTGTGTACTCATTCCCCAACGGCATAGTTTTTTTTGACGTATTAAAACAATTGCGCAGCGCAACGCCGACACCCCATACTTGCTTTTCCTTATTCCTTATAACATTGGCTAACGTCTCTAAAAGTTTTAGCTTTGAGCTTATCATACGTCGATTTTCTTGCTAGCTCCCGGTCTATCTTGGTCGCTCCAGGCAGAGCCGACGCTGCCACTAGGTCGCTACGCTCAACTCCGTTCCCAGTTTGCTGCCCTCTTATACTTGTACTTCGTTTTTACAACGTGGCGCGTCAGGGCCTGTCTTCACAATGCAATATCTCTCGGCATTTCGCGTCTTCCTCGGTCATGCCGCTAGATGCCGCTAGACACTTCGCACTTCTTGATACGATCTCGATCATGCGACATGTAGCCTCAATACAGAGAAAGACGCGAAATGCCGTGAGATATTCCATCGTGATGACAGGCCCTGACGGGCCGCGTTATAAAAACCGAAGAATAGGGTGATTAGACCTGTGGCAGCTGCTCCTTAAGGGCTCTAGGGCGGCGCCCTCCCCAGAAAAATCACCCTCGGGAAAATTTCAGAAAGTATTAAAGTTGCAATAAATCAACTCGTTTAATTTGTACATATCATCAGCGCAATTTTGGAGGACGAATTTAGTTTTAAGTGTCCGATTACGCGAAAGATAAATGTTTTGGAATGGGTAGCATCGTGGACTATCGGGAGTCCGCCCGTAGGCAGGGCATGCGAGGCAATGGCAGCTTGAGGAAGAATGAGGGTACTGGAAGTTGGGTTGAAGCAGCGTGCTTGTATTTGTTCAGCCGAGTCCGCGGTTATTAACTACGCTAAGAATATCGACCCTTTCGTCTGATTTCATATAATTATGGTTTTGTTTGTTGGATTTGTTATATTTTTAAAAAATCTTTTATTTTCGCATGAGCACAATTATATCTTCCGTTATCAACGTAAAAGTAAACTTACACAAGGATTAAAATTCCGATAAGTGCAAATCGGTTTTACGCCATAGTTTTCCTCACTCAAGAAATATTTAGAAGAGGTAAAATGTTTGTGATAGTTCGGACATATATGCAGCCCCTCCTAATTTGCAACCCACCGGTCGCTGCTAGACTAGATTTACCCTGCCTCCCCATGAGCAGTCTTCGGTTGCAGGTTGACGATTTAAATATTTCTAGGGGAATCGTATCGAAAAATACATTGGAAGAGCTTCAGCTAAAATTTTGACTGGTAACGGTATTCCGCCATAACCATTGGTTGCCTCAGGGTAACTTCTCCCCCTCCTTCAACACGATGTCGCCACGCGTTCGGTTCGATGACAGTTGAGCACGATTGCATCACACGCATAGGGCGCCAATCACGTCGCATCAGCAGGACTTGCCTAGCGCCATAAAGGGCGTTAATAAACAGTTGCCTTACGCCGCGAGAAACGAGGCTCGCCCTTAACGTTTTCTGCGCGGTTCATCTATGGGACCTTCAGAATCAGTATTGCAAACTTCTAGTGCATGTACGGAAGAAAATTCCTTTTTGATAATGAAAACGTAGTGGGAAATTTCATACAACTCAGTAAATCACATGCGAATTTGAAAATCGTGCCTCTAATTGGTTTAACAGTGGGCGTATGGTGGCGTCGATGGTGTAACAGTTAACGTATCGGACTGTAATACCGAAGTTCGCGGGTTCAAATCCGATCGAAGCTGTGGATTTGGGCGAGAAAATCCTTCGTACGTCATTCTTCGGAGGGGGAAATAAAGCCAGCTGTCCCATGTTAGTAGATTTACTCCCTGTAAAAGATCCTCTAGTCTAAATGAAGCCTCTGAGCTAAATTCAAATCGCCTGTTTCCTCGCCCTGGTAATATTTTTTTTCTCCGCCAGTTGGTGAAAGGAGCTTAGCGAAATTTGCATGGTCAGACGAAAAAGCAGGCCTCAGGACCTAAATCTCGTCACGTAAAATAAGGCATCAATTCGCTTAAATTGGTGTGAAACTACTCCTGTTTGATAGGCACTCGTTATGACACAATCAAATAGATTTCGTGTACCTCTTTCGTGATCTCGTGTATTTCTTTCCCTTTCTCTTTTTCTTTCGTGTATCTCTTTCCCCACACGTCATATACAGTTTTTACTGTTTTTTGACAAATAAATAAATACATAAATAAATAAATAAATACCTTCCAAACACTAGAGTGGAATATTGCCTTCCAATAAAGGGCGCGATGCTCAAAATTCCATGAATGTAACGTTGTTATATGAGATTTCCCTCCATTTGGTTATTAACAACATCATCTTCAATCTCCCCATATATTCCTTTCAACTTTGTAACATTTATTCTGAGTCCTTTTGTGTAATCGTGTCGATGCCGTTTCCAATTCGAAGTTGGCGCGCACTGATATTCATTGGCGCCTAATGCTCCTGGCTGTCCCTAATCTCAAGTTGGCGACTGTGATGATAAATGTAATTGGAGTTTCCCAAAGTTGTACTTAATTTACTTTATTAGTTTTTCCATGTAATACGCGTGCATTTGAAATATTAAGAAACTTCTACTTCTAAGAAACTACTACTTCGACTAGAATATGGTTTAGGATAGAGATCACAGAATTATGAAAACGTGCAAAAAATTTCTCTTCTCCCCATAGCTCGTCACAAGCAGTTTTTAACTGTTTTTGACGTAAATAAATAAATAAAATAAATAAACGCATCAGCATGTAAATAAAGTTGAAAATATTTGAAAAAAAACTCTTTAATTATTAAAAAACTGTCATACTGATTTACATTTTTCATTTAAAAGTTCAATGAACTTACGTGTGCTTGTGATATAATAGACTAAGATTTGATCACTTGATCCTTCAGATTGTGTTTCTAAGAAAAGACGTCTCAGTTTGAATGAAAGTCTAGTCACCCTATATTTTCTAGCGTCTAGCTCCTTGCTGTGACAACAGGTCTCATTCGTTCTCTTCCTTATTCTGGAGTTGAGACATAGAAAAATAAAATGAGATAATAATGAATCTGACAAATATATTATCCAAACATTTGTAACATGAACAATTTTAAATTTTCAAACACTATAGAATAAAACTCTAATTAAAAGGGGAGCACGCGTGGCTCTTAGCTGATGATGATGTTCTTGCTATGCATTTAAAGTGGTCAAGAAAACAGTGATGAGGAACCTCGATGAGGTAAAGACTGTAATTAATAGCAAAAAATGGGGCAACGCGTTAGAGGACTTTTAGTGAGATTCCAACATATCCCGGCCAATAGGCTACCACAGCCTGACAGATCTTTCGCTGTATTTGATCGTCGACGAATTAAAGCTCTCGCTACTCTCTTCCTCTTTTTTTAAGGTAGCATCAACTACTAGGTCATTAGCGACCACTATTGGATGTAACGTTATGGTTTGGGGATGAAACGATATGGTGGTGATAGGGGGTGATAGGACGAACATATACAGCTATGCCCGAGGCGGGGCTCGAACCCGCCCACGGTCCAAGACCAACTACAGCACTACTGCCTTAGTGATCTCGGTCACGGGGCCGACCTCTTCCTCCTTATTCCTCTCCAGAGAATGATTTTGGTCCAGGGTTCCTAAAATTTGTGACTTATAATCTGTATGTTTATAAGATACGCACATGTATTAATTGTCTTAGCCAGGAAATATTTTGATTCTACTAGAACTTATAATTTTCGTAAACATGAAATGCGGTTATTTTAAAAAATCATGAAAGTACTTAGATACTTTAAAATATTTTGTGCATAATTTCAAAATATTTATTTATTGAATACTACTTTCCTTAAAAGAAAGTATCTTTTTCATCTCAAAAGGATATAATTTTACAAATTTAATACAGTAATCCCTCGACATCCGCGGATTCGCTATTCGCGAGTTCCGAACATTCGCGATTAGAGAAATGCTACCAGTTTTAACATTCACTACTTCAACATTCGTGAGCATTTCAGTCGTAGATTTTCTTTTAAGCGAGCACATTTCATTTCCTTTATCAGCGTCATTTGGGAACCTACAGATACCGGAGCTCCAAGTATCACGTTCTGCAAAAATCTCAAATTTGGATTGTCAATTCACATTAATAGAAAAACAAAATTGTAAAATAATTCAATTCAGTTGCGTCAAGTTGGGAGGTAAGGGTTTTGGCCACACGAACAGAAAAGTCATTCAGGATCTGTACGTCTGTCATCGCAATGACTTCACTGAAGAATAGCTTCGGGAAATAATCAGCAAAGAAAACAACTTCGAACGTAATGATGAACTAACTGAAACGAAACTACGTCCTAGAGAGGAATAGAAGCAGCAACTCTTCCACATTTGGATATTGGAATGAGTAGGGTGATGAAACAAAAAATAACCAAATCCTATATCCAATTACTTTCAACTTTGAAATAAGTTTCAAATATTGTTTCATTTAATCTCTTTGGGGTAAAAATTGTGAATGTTTTTTGTATTAGTGCCTACTCAGTTCTAATGCAATTGTTTATCATTTCTTCTTTCTTTTTTAGACAGTTTTTCGATATCCAGGAACCTAACCCAAGTTTTTTCAACATTCGCGGATTTGACATTAGCGATTCTTTTCAGGAACATAACCCTCGCGAATGCTGAGGGATTACTGTATTCAGTTTTACATTAGTTCCTACTTCTATAAACCCTAAATTTTGAAGATAGGTTTCCTATAAAATAATTTTTTATAGGAAAATCTGAAACGTATGCAAAAATGTGCACCATTTTATTTGTTATCCAAATGTGTGAGTCTGAAAGATTCACTATCGAAATAGGCTCTGAAACATTATCTTGTCTATCGGTATAAAAAGCTCTGCTCATGTTCCTTTCAAACACAAAAAAGACTTACAAACATTGAAAGAAAATTCTAACACTAAATGTAATTCTTAGGTCACCGGCTCAGAGACACCCGCTCAATCTCGTGACACGCCTGAGAGCGCCCAAACCACGACCACCTTGAAGACGGAGGTAGAAATGAAGACGCAGATGGATTCGAACACCCTGCTGGCGAAGACAACGCAAGGCGAGTCCGAAGAACCTGCAGCCTCCGAAGGAAGTAGATCCGAAAAAAATTTGAATTCTGATGTTAGCAAGAAATCGTTGTCCCACCCAGAAGACCAAACTTCCAAACCTGATCCCACCGCTTCGCCAAAGAACACAATTCAATCACCCGTCTCAACGGGTGAAAACGCGCCTGGTGACTGAGATTCTTGACATTGAGAAGAGCTTTTGTCCAGAAAGTTGAGACAGTCCGGTGTATGGATGCTACCAGGTTTCCTCTCCTGAAGAATATAAGGTACAGGAGAATTGATGGCGAGACATCACGCTTTCGACTAACACTACATTCTACGACTATCAGTACACTGAGTTCTTATTGATTCGAAATCCTCAAAATAATTTTCAAATTTTTCTTGTTCCTAGCTTATTTGGAAGTTAAACTTTATTTTATTTATTAAAATTACAGTAAAATTAAGAATTATAACGACCCCAAAAACATTGTGTATCATCATTCAATGCCCATACATTTGTACAATGGATTTGTTTTACTAATTTAGTGAGGCGTTAATGAATTATTACAGATATTATTCTCTAATAAAATTTAAAGTGTGACCTCATTTCTCTGGGCTTCATGGTTGAGATTGACGAAAGATTGCGATTGCTTTAATAAGTGTTAGCAAACAATTGACTTGAAGCAATCAGCACACTTTCATTCAGTCAAAATTTCCTATTTTTTTCTTTCTTATGGGAGGAAAAGCTTTCTTATGGGTTGTACACAATTAACACATAAACGACGATTTTTGTGTCAAACACGTATGATAATAATGGTAATGGTTAAAAAAGAACTTCATTCACATTTCATTAAGTTATAGAAACGGGGCAAGAAAGTAAAAATACAAATGATGATCTTCTGTAGTGGAAGATACAAAAAAATGTTAAAAATGTACAATGGATTAATTGTAATTTTAAAATCAGTATTATGAAACAATTGGTAGGAATTGGATTGTAGGACATAATTTGGCCTTGGGTCTTTGCTTTAATATTCAAAGAAAGCTTTATGAAAGAAGAACAAAAGAGTTGGTGTAGAAAATATAATTTTTGTTGGTATTATGTATAAAATAGTTTAGGGAAATAGCATCACCAAATTAGAAATCCTTGACCAAAGATTTACTTAGATAAGTTTTCATGTGATTCTCTTAGAGAAATAATTTATATGAATTTGATACATTTTAATTATTGAATTTTTTAATTCAGAATGTTTTTTCAACAGTATTAAAGAATGTTTATGAAGTAAAATGTATTATTGAATTAGATGAAATATTCTGTCTGGTATTTTCTTGACCACATTTGAAACTTTTCTATGGTAAGGAAAGAATACATGATTCAAAACATAACATCCACTTTAATTTCTATATCCTTTATTATAACAGACAATTTTAAATGTGTTGTAAAATTGTAATGTTCAATAAAATTGAATTCTTATTTTAGCAATGAGTTTATGTCAATATTTGTATTTTTTATTAGCAATATTTGGCATTGTCATTACCTTTTAACATTCTTGTGGACGTTGAATAGCAACTTTGTGTATCAAAAAATCCAATTTCACAGGAAACAGTGGAGCATTCTATTTTATTAGTTTTGAACAAAATGTAAAATAATTACCACTGAATGCCATATTAAATTATCATTACCTCAATGATAATATCTCTGAAAAATAGTTAGAAATAGATTTCAATTCTTTTATTGAATAAAAATTGATCTTGTTGATAAATGTTATAGGTACCAGACTACTGGAATGTTGACATATGTGACAGCTTTTCAATATAATATTGAACTTCCTTTTTTTATATATATTTCTTATCCATTTGGCCCCTCAGGCCTTTTGGGAAATATTATTTTCAATACATTACCTGAACACACTAACTATTTCACTTACAACAGGGCATATGTAGGACCTACACTTACTTGAGCTGATGTTTTAATCTAATATTGAACTAAAATATCTCAGTTTTTATATTAATGAAGTAATAATTTGTTTATTTTGAATTATGTGGATTATAAATTCATTTATTCTGTAAAACACAACCAAAGCCAAGGTATTCATTAATTCATTCATTAATTCAGTCATGCTGAATTACACTAATAAAGCTAAAGTTATTAAACTGAATTACCATACAATTACATAAACATAGATGACACACATGTTCAACAAGGAAGGTAGCATGAACTCAGCAAAGGCCCTTTTATTGCTTTTGCACATTTAGTGCAATGTGAAATATGCAGAATGAAGTTTGTGACATAGAGTATTAGACGCAGTTAATAGAACATCATAAAAAAGTAGATATATTAAAGAAATAGAACATCAACAACAAACTTCTGAGAGAACTGAATTATCAGCACTTCAATGAAGGAAACACTGGTGATAATTTTTTAACAATGTTTTAATATTTTTGATTTTTTTGCAGGAAAAGTAAAAAAAATAATTTCAACACATTATTTTATTAAAATTCATATTATTGTTTTATAAAAGTTGAGCAAGAAATGTACGAAGTACATTGAAACAGGTCATATCAGATATTTTTTAACTTCTTATTTTTTCCAGTTTTTTATTTTAAAATACGCAAAACCAATTAAGAATTATTTTGGCATACATATGTTCATAGCTATTATAAAAAATATTTTCTTTACCATCAAACACACTTTTGAGGCCTGCATTTCATAACATTATCTCTATTACAAAAATTATGATTATTACTGAAGTTTGTAACGTTCATGTTGTCAGCACTGGCTGGAAGGGAGTGTTCCAAGAGCACACCTTCAGCAGTTGTTTCGCTGCCGGGGTGTGAGACGGATGGGAGGTGCGGAATACAGTGGTAGTGTTATGCCAGTGAAATCAAAAGTGAATATTTTTAAACCATTGTCAGGTGTTATGGGTGGATACGTAATGGGCTGAAGGTAAGTAAAACTAAATTGTAACTTCTATACTTTACGTTTGGCTCATATAATGATATGTTCATTCGTACTCGCGTATTAATTTACGTTTCTGTCGTGGACTCGGCGCAAAATATTGCAGTAGTTATTCAGGTTTCGTTCTGATGAAATTTGTTTCCAAACTCTAGTTCATCGTACTGTGTTGAATGGTAGTTATTTGGTTTAATCCTTACTAAGTACCTGAATAAAACGATTCTCGAAATTGATATTAATTTATTATGTACGGCATTTATAACAATTGTTTGCTTTTGAGGTGTGTAATTAACATTACTTAAAAAGTAGGTGTTTCTAATATTAACGATTGTTTAAGTTTTATCTGAACTCATAGTAACAACAAATCTGTGTTCATTAAAGATGTTATGGAATCCAATTCTCTCAATTTTTTGTGTGCAAACTATTGGAAACGAAGGTATAAAACAATTTCGAAAGAAATAATGGATGACTGCAATAAGATAATTCAATAGCAGACATTTAACGAAAATGAAAGATTCGACATTAAGCTCAACTTTGACCCTGAAACGCTATCCTTTGTTTTCCCGATTTACCATATTTTAGTAATTGTGAAATCGTAGTTTTTAATTCTTTTTTGTATTCTATTTCGGTATTTAACTAATATTAAGAATTATTTGAGCACTATACAAAGCATTTAAATGCTTCGAATGTTTTGTAGAGGTATACAATCATTGGCGACCTCGAGATACTAAAATCTTCCTGTGTTAAATGGTAAGTGAGGATGTTGAGGCGTTAACACGAAAACAGGCGTTTTATAAAATTAAAGTATTTTAATGTAATTGTGTGCGTAATAAATGCAGCAATATCCATCATTAGTTCTTACTGTGCGGAATA
Source organism: Acheta domesticus (assembly GCA_031308135.1). NCBI lineage: Eukaryota > Metazoa > Arthropoda > Insecta > Orthoptera > Gryllidae > Acheta > Acheta domesticus. The sequence continues at coordinate 197,416,544 of JAHLJT010009436.1, read as the reverse complement.
GGATTACGCTGTTCGCCGTTCTTGCATCGCCAACATTGAAAACTATTTCAAACTCGTATTAGAGCACGCGCTTCTGAAACCGTTTTGAATTTTGTGTATTCACACGGCACTTTAAACATTATGAAAATAAGTATTCAACAGTTAACGTATTTATTTGGTTATTACAATTCGATTGGCACTTAAATTACTCCGATAAATTACTCCGATTGGCTCTTAAAATCAAATATAATATACAGGATCTTTAGAAAAGGTCGGAGTTATCTGGGAGCGAATCTTGATCATATTTTAACCATGATTTTCCAATATCAATTTAAAAACATACATACTTTTAAATATTAAAAAACTCACACTTTCGACTACAATAAATTTGTATTTTTTCGCGCATGCCACTTACATTCTCTCTAATATTTCTCAAAAGCCTGCGACCTTGATTCACGCAAGAACTTGTAGGGCGGGGACGTGAATATTCGAGTAGTGCTTTCAATCCGCAAATAGCTCAACGGAAGAACTCGGACAGGAGTAGGTGCACTTACGCAATCTATGGAAAATCTCTGGAGCTCCTTGTATTATAATATATACTTTTATTAAAACAGGGAGTCCCTTCAAGGTCACAAGCTGTAAAAGAGAGGACACTGTCATCCAATTGGGAGCTTCAGTACCAAATAATTAAGTCGTCACGAAGCTCGCGATTGGATGACAGTGTCGTCCTCTCCCGCCACAGTGACCTCGAATAGTCTCCCTGATTTAATCGGAGCTATATAGTGCGATTTTCATAACAGTGCCTCTGGCAGGTATCAGTCGTTGATGGTTTCATCCAATCGGGAGCTTACATGTCGCTACAATGACTTTACTAGTGGTGATTTTCAAGATCCCGAATGGATGAAACTGTCAATATCTGATACCTGCCAGAAGCACGGTTAGCAAAATCGTTCTGTACTCTGCGATTTTTCTAACTTTGTCCGTCTTCACGATGGAAGATGTCACGGTATTTCGCGTCTTTCTCAGTCGTGCTGCTAGGATATTGCGTGATCGCGACAACATCAAGCAGTGCTTGCGATCACGCGACTTCTAGCGGCACGACCAATAACACCACGAAATGCCATGTGATATTCCATCGTGACCACTAGGGCAGTGGTGTCGAGGTCTTCTACTGGTGGCAGTGGCACATGTCGTGGCACCGTAGCATGACACGGGCATCTCTGCCCAACTAGCCGTCGAGAAAGGGAACTATTACGAATAGAAGTGACCCCGCCGTTTTACTAGTAGGGATGACGTTGTCTCTGGTGACATGGGAATGAACTAGCGTGCAGGGGCGATTTCTTCGTGGCACCCGTGCCACGGACTCCCGCTCGTGGCATCGACCTTGACAACACTGCCGTAGGGGCTTGAGGGGCAAAGTTACAAAAATCGCACTATGAGTGCCCTATTTGAGTTCACGCCAAGGGGGCCGGGCTTGGCGCGGCGGCGCGGGCGCGGGACGGCGTCGACGGCCTTGAACCGCGCGGGGTCTTTGCGCGCGGCGCGCACCACGGCCACCCAGTCCCGGAGGGCGTCTGCGGCGTCGGCGTCGGCGTCGTCCCCGCACGGCAGGTACACGCACAGGCGCACGTCCCCCACGGCGCGCACGTCGCGCAGCGACAGCGTCCCGCACGCGCAGTCCTGGGCGTCGGCCGTCGCGCGCAGGTCGCTCTGCGCGTCCAGCAGCCACGCCAGCGCCTCGGGACGCACCGGGTTGCCCTCCAGGTCCGCCACCTGCGCACACGCCGAGGAAGAGTATATTACTCGTCCACTTTACATTTGCAGACGGAGCGTTGCGCTGCATGAGGTCACCGCCGACTGAATGAGAATCGCAAGTCTGCGGTAGATACTGGTCGATTAGATACGATGTAGAGGACGGTGAACGGGATACAGGCGGGCTTATTGCAGGATACGGCAGTGTAGAAGTGGGCACGAACTTAACTACTGTGTAATAGATATGTGCAAAACAGAAATAAAAATATTTTGCGTGCCTTTTGTGACTAGCATGTATTGTCGATGGCAAAGAGTATTGTACCGCACTTCTGTCCATAGAGCTTTTTAATTGTATTAAGACCCCTTTTTCTTCTCCTCGCGGCAATAGTTCACTACAATATCTGTAATTAATTTACTGTCATAAACCACTCTCACATACCGAAGTGGATTTGATTTTCCCGCAGACTTCGCATAAACTACAAAAACAAAGCAATCACTTTTTCCGGATTGACTCAGCTGGCGTCAGCATTGGTCAGATCGGCATTTTCGTGCATTCTCGGTGGTGTGTTCGAGCTCTCACTTTCAAAACAACAGTAGTTCGTAATTCTGCCGTCTGCGAATTTATAATGAACGAGAAATATTTCGGCGTATTTAGAGCTGCATTTGACCAGTTGTCAGCTGTTACGGCGTCATCCAATTGGGAGCTTAAACGGCACTATAGTGACGTCACTATGGTGACGTTCAACCCGATGGGACGCATGTTTACCATACACTATACCAACACATTTGCGGGCTCCTCTGTTCTGGGGTCAGCAGAATTGAAAGCCCTCCACTACAACATATGCCTAAGAGACAAGGGACAAACAATCATGTCCAAGGCGGGACTCGAACCGGTGACCCTTCAGACCGAATCGCTGAGTCGGTACACACTCTTAGCCACCTCGGCTATCCAGGTCGATGTGGTGCACTTACTTATTGTCGAATCGAGAACTTGAATATCGAAAATATAAGTTGTAACGAATTTCCTGATTGGATGACAGTGTACCAGCTCCCGACATTAAAAAATTACTATATTTGTCGGAGATAATGTTGTGGTTTTTGGGCCCCTTCGAGAAAGATTGCCTGTTGTGCCTGGTGGAGTTTAAGATCTGATTCGGATAGGGCTCAGATTTGGTTTTATGCATATCCGTACGAGCTACACCCTCTTCCAATGCTTGAAATACTATTGTGCATTGAATTTTGCTCATTAAAAGTCCTAGTGCTAAAAGGTATTCAACCCAATGTAAATACTGATATTTCAGAATTTCGTCATCTTATGTGATCGAATTATTATCGACAGTTATTATATTGACTGTGATTCGTCGAGGAATGAGTACTTAAAAAATGTTGCTATAAGATACATAATAATTCGTACAAATTAACACCGTACAAAATAACACTAGAAATTTGTGTAGTTGGCATCTCCCTTAGTTTTCCTTCATGCATTAGTTTACTCTGAAAGATTTGTATTCTAATTTTGGAAACTGAGTCAGACCACATTTGGATATAAGTAATAAAGTAGGGTATAATTTGATGAATATTTCCAGCTTTACATCGTCGATCTTATTGCTTCGGAGTGTTATTCAGACGCATCAAGATTTTTTTTCGAATAACTCTGCGGTTGTCTCTCAAAATTGCGTCGGTAATATTAACCTTCAAGATGTAAGTATTATAAAGTTAACCTAGTTAACCCATTAAGGTTAACTAGAGCGGTATTGTAAAGTTAACCCATTAAGTCCCAAATTATTTTTACTGCAGTTTTTTTAGTGAAAATCAAACAAATGATCATAATTAAGTGTTAGTTATTTACTTTTATCGAAATTAATTCGAATTATTAATTTGGGTAGGAGTGGAGGCCTGTCCTCATATGAGGACGCTGGGACTTGGTATGAAGTTTTCCGCAATAATAAAAATAAGTCTTCATAACAACTGTTTATGCCCACTGGATTCGAATATTAGTAACTACTATTTGAAATTTAAAACAGAAATAAAATAATTAAACAACACAATTACATAAGTTATTGTAATGTATCAACAAAGCAAATACGATTACACTAGAAGAATATTTTCAAAAAAGAACTTGATGGTAATAATTGAAAAGACTTCTACTAGTAACATATTTGCGAAAATGATCTTGTACTCAGCTAAGATTATAGTACAAAAGTAATTTCAGAAAAATCTACTTTACTTTCTGAAGTGGTATAGACCAAAACATCCCATACAGGGAGTAATATTGCATTTAGCAAAATATTTGCGAGGCTTGCTTCTGCATGATGGCTGCTGATATTGTGCATAAGCAATCCTCGTGATAATGAGTATTTTTCTGTCGAATCTTACGTTAGGCAGCACGCTTGCTGGAGAAGACAAAACTGATACTTTCTTTCTTGCGGATTCTTGGAACTATTATAGTGCGACTTTTATAAAGCTGCCTCTCAAGGCCCGTCTTCACGATGAAAACTATCCCGGCATTTCGCGTCTTTCTCAGTCATGCCGCTAGATGTTGCATGATCAAGCAGTGCTTGATACGGTCGCGATCATGCGACATCTAGAGGAACGACCGAGAAAACCGCGAAATGCCGCGATGTATTTCATCGTGAAGACGGGCCTGGAGAGGCAGCTTTATAAAAGTCGCGTCTTTCTCGGTGGTGCCGGTAGATGTCGCATGACCAAGCAGTGCATGATTAAGCAGTCGCATGATCAATCATGCGACATCTAGCGGCACGATCATTCCTCGAAAAAAAAAACAACAACAACATGAAATGAAATTCCAACTCTTTTACAAGTTTTCCACTTCACGACAAAATTGAATAATATAAAGTCCCAGCGTCCTCATATGAGGACGGCATTAAAATATCAACGTCTCGAAAACATTGAATCATATAACTGCACACTTTTATATTCTTCGTAAAGTATGAGCACAAACTAACACTACGTAGTGAGTTTCGCAACTCACCGGAATTTAGAAAAGTAGATATAATCAAATTTTGTACCAACACAAACAAAGAATAAAATGCACTAACTTGGGAAGCTCAAAAAACTACAAGAATATAAATCTGACTGATAACAAACGTTTATATCTGTTGAATGAACCTTTGCGGTGTTGACTAACAAAGTAATGGTGAACACAATTTATAATGTAATGAAATAATGAAAAAATTCACTGTCCTCAAATGAGGACGCTGGTACTTAAAGGGTTAAGGGATATTATCACATCTTGGCTGCGATTTTTTCCAGTTCCAATATTCAACCATGAACTTAAAACTTTAAAAGCGATATATCGTATATACAGAGTGACGAAAGGTCTGATTTATTGCGTGGTAGCAAATCATTAATACTTATTAGTAGGCACCGGAAGTGTTACCAATGCTTTGATAAGACTGAGTGAATAATAAGAAACTTTGTGTATTGTCCCTTATTGTATCGACTCGACTCAATAATTGTCGTAAAACTCATACTACAATAAAATGTTGTTACCAATAGGGTTCTTGAATGATTTAAATTAAATTATTTTAAAAATCCCCTATTTAAATCAATGATTAAAATTCTGTTTAAAATAGAGTAAATTGTTTATTATCTTCATAAACATTTCCCAAAATTGTGCCTGTCTACATTTCATTTACTAAAATGCACGAATTAGGGAATTAGGATAGAATGCAGGTGTACTTTATAATGCGGATTGAACTTTTGAAATATGAAATATCTATTACATACCAAAGGAGAAAAAACGAGATGTTCGCGGAAATTAATTTAATTAATATTTAAGCGGATATAATTTTAACATACATAAATTCAAATATTCTAAATTTCAGTTACATTATTTCATTAAGTGATAAATATTTTAAATGGTTGAGAAATATGGATAATTTTAATAATAATACATATTACACTGTGTAATACATATTACGCGTCTGCATTAAAGAGAATTAAAATTTAAAAATTAACAGAGATATTTTAATTAATATTTTTATTACAGTCATTGCAATCAATTGTTATGTTACACGTCTATTTTCTATTATTTAAGACATTATTTATCCAGAAAACATTTTATTTATCAAAAGTTTATTCAACTAAAATGTTTAAAAAAATTGTTTTAAGTGATGCTTTTTTTACCTCCATAAACAGCAATTGAAAATGATGTTTAAACCGAGAAAGGAAGGATGTGATACACACAGATCAGATTGCAGGGACTCTTCGGTGGCCCTTCCAAACACTTGAATATTAGAAACAACTTTTGAATCAAATTGTTTACGAGTGATAGGGTACTTTGCTGGTCGCGGTGACGCAGCAGCTCGGAGACTTATCGATGTCATTTCTACCCAAGCCTTCAGAATTAATAATGTTTGAATCAAACTGTATGAAAAGGACGGGGTTCCTGCAGGCCTGGGAGAAAGCAGCAGCAGCAGCAGCAGAGGGACTTCTGTCATATCTCCTCGAGCAATAGGAAACAATTTTTAAATCAAACTGTGTGAGAGGTACAGCTACCTGCAGATCGGGACGCAGGGACTCCTCGATTTTATTTTTCCTCGAGCACGAGAAAAAACAACATTCGAATCAAACTGTATGAGAGGGATGGGGTATCTGCAGGCCTCAGGCGCAGCGACTTCTTGATGCCACTTCATCTTCGAACATTAGGAACAAAAATTTTCGAATCACATTGAATGAGTGACAGTACCTGCAGGCCTGGGCGAAGCTGCGACGCAGGGATTTGTCAATGCTATTTCTACTCGACCTTTAGGAATAACCACCTTTGTATCTAACGGTTCGAGTGACTGGTACCTTCAGGCTGGGGCGTAGCAGCGAGCGCGAGGACTCCTTGATTCTACTCGTTTTTCTACTCGAGCACTAGGAACAACGACCTTTGAATCTAACTGTTCAAAAGTAACGGGTACCTTCAGGCCGGGGCGCAGCAGCGGGCGCAAGGACTCCTCGGAGGGCGCGGCGATGAGGTTGTCGCTGAAGAGCGCCGTGCGGAGGGGGCCCCAGTAGCGGCCCAGCGCGTCGGGCACCTCCGTGAGGCGGTTGCCGCGCGCCGACAGGTCCTCCAGCTGGTGCAACCGCACGAGCAGGTCTCGCGGCAGGCTCTCCAGCTGGTTGTCGTCCAGCACCAGCTTCCGTAACGCCTTCTGACTCTCCAGCAGCGACGCCGGCAGCTCCCGCAGGTTGTTCCGCTGCAGGTACAGCTGCTCCAGCTTCTCCAGCGAGCGGAACACTTTCGCCGGCAGGTTGCTGATGTTGTTGTAGCGCAGGTCGAGGATCTCGAGGTTGACCAAGTCGAAAAATATGTCTGCCGGTAGTTCCGAAATTTCGTTGGATTTCAGACCCAGGTACTGGAGCTTCCTCAGACCTTTGAATTCTCCGCCTTGAAGCACGAGACTCGGATTTCCTGACATATCGAGTAGCTCCAGACATCCCAATTCTTGAAAGTAATTCTCAGGTACGTACTCTATCTTGTTCTTGGCTAGTCGAAGCTCGATTAATCGACTACAATTCTGCAACGGGCCCGTGATGGTCGAAATGAGATTATCGGTTGCGATAAGCAATCCAAGCGAGCAGATTTCCGGCAAAAAGTCGAAGTCTGACAGTCGATTGTAACTCACGTCCAGTTGCTCGAGCTTGCTCAGGTGACGCAACTCCGGTGTGGACGAGGCGATGTCGTTCTTGGACACGTCCAGAATGCGCAGGCGCGGAGGCATAGACTCGGGAAACGTACGTAAATTATTCTGCTGCAGGTTGACCACTTCCATCGAAATGCACAGCTCGTTGTCCTGGAGGACAGTCTTCCCGCGGAACGGGCAGTCGAGAATGTTGTTGGGTAGGCATCGGCACTCCTTGATTCCCCTCACAAGACCGATTGCCTCGCACGTGCTGGCGTACAGGACCACACTCAGCAACCACGCTACGGGAGCCATCGTGGGTTTTTGAAGCACTGAACCACTGTTGCGCATGAACAACATGGAGTCGTCTGTGAGCACTTGAGAGCTTCCGGCGCTGATAAAATATCTCGCTAGCGCAGACTTGACGCTTCAAAACGGAAACCAAAATGCTGAGACGGAAAGCCGCTGATATATTCTTAGATGTGGCTACCAAATGTGATATCAATGTGCGACATGTGATTCATGAAGATGTTTAATGAATGAAATGTTAAACTTTCTAAAGATACTAAATCGCAAAAAGTGTCAAGGGCACAGACTCGTTTGAAAGACTATCCGAATTTCTAAATAAATATTCTTGATTTGTACTGTTGAATCAAATTTATGCAATTGTGTAATCATTTTTACTATCTTCAAAACTTACTCTGTTATTTTCTTTTGATTCAAAAAGTAATAATACCCACGTTTTTCAACGGAACACAAGATCAAGTGTCATCTTTTATAGAGCGAACAGTACATGCTAGTTCCCTCATTTCGAAATCTATAAGGCATGAATATTCTGGTATTTCCATTTGATTTTTATTTGAGGTTCCTCGTAGGTTCGTTTCTCAATAGTTCCAATATCTCAATTTTCCCCCTTCCAATCCAATAAATTTCTCACGCAGGAAAGTGAGGAAAATCAACATTAGTAATTAGGCAGAAAACAAAATTACGCACGTGTCCCAGATAATTATCATTTATTCTCTTCTCTTCAAAGCAAAAAGGTACTTTGGAAGAATTAGTTATGGATTTTTCTTTTAAATTACTAACAGGTTCTAAATAAGTTCTAAATAATCAGTATTTTCATTGAGCACTCCTATGTTCTAGAGATACATAAATATGAGAGATACATAATCTTAAGGGTGTTGAAAAATGCTTCCCAAACATGAAAATGTTGTTTTCCAAAGTTAGGTGAGATCTTTAAATTTGTCGTTATTGTTCAGGTATGCGTTTTATTAATGTAATTTCACATACTCTCCACATACCTTTTGTAACTTGTTATATTTTTGTGACCGTAGTTAAATATTGGTGGTAATGTTATGTAATGATTTGTAAATATTTGTGAATTGTACATTTTTTAGTTCATTTTTAGACTTGGAGACTATGTATGCAATGATTCACCCGATAAATAGAATATTCTTAATTTATTCTGATCAAATTTACAAGGTTTTGTCGACCAAATTTAATGAGGTTTCCTGGCCTAATAAATAAATATCTCATCAAATATGATGAATGAAATATCATGTTGTACAGTATCAGAGGATTCGTTAATACCCGTAGATCTGTAATAGCAGTTTTGAAGTCGTGCGCATTCGTTATATGTATACCACCTAGTGGTGAAAACAGGAACTATGTGAAGCAGTTCCCGCCGTCGGCGGTAGATGGAATCATTGGTGATGCATGTGCAGGGTGCTTCCACGATATGGGCTTTCCCATTCCTTTCCACCAATGTGTGGATTTCTAGATCATAAAAATAACGGAATAAGAATACATGTCATACAACGACGCGCCTTGGATTATTTGAGAAAAATATGGAATTACCAGTTAACGGAAATATAATAGAAGCATTTACTAACACGTCGTGATGTGCTAAGAAATTAAAAAGGTTACTTTCATAATAATTTTTGAAAGTGTCTTCCTCAACAAGTTTTCAGATGCAGTTGTTTGTGCAATTTAATATTTCATAAAACTATGCTAAAATCCTATGCAATTTAATATTTCATAAAACTATGCTAAAACAATGCTAATTGGTACATGTTCCTAATCATTGAATATTACACGAACAATATTCTAGGGGAATCCTTGAAGCCGAAACATGTAAGCCGGATAAATTACCGTCTTGTAGTTGCTATTCCTATCACTTTGTTTACATGCCAGTTGATCCTTGCAGTGAAGTTGCAAGTTTCGAAATTCCTTTGTTTAGATTGAAAATATAACCTAGCTCTATAACTACACAACCTTTGCTCTAATCGAGCAAAAGATTCAGAGAAACAAACTTGGAGTAGTTTTACAATTCTTTATCTTGCCGTCTTTATTATCATCATTATAAAAACGCGTTGGGTCAGTATGTGTTTCATAGTTTCTGCTTCCGTTATATTGCAATATAATGTCTTCTCTATTTTTACCCGGTTGATTAGCAGCGGTATTCAATCTCAAGTGAAGTGGGTGGTAAAGCAAAGGGGTTCAAAAAGTTATAGTCTCTCAAAAAGGCATTACTAAAAGGATCGGTTTCTTGCACTTTAACCGCTCTCCCTTAGGAACACAACTTCTTCTGGCGACTATCTCATCGACATAGTTCTTATACGCCCTTACATTTTGCCCGGCCTAAAGTCATTTGAGCCTCAATGCCTTTTACAAACTTTACTGCCAGTTGGTTGAAAACCGGACAGGTGCTGAGCCATATGCAAATTCGATCTGAAGATATTCCGAATTGTAAAATTGGGTTAAATGCTACCGTAGAGACGTGTTGGGCGAGCAGCATGAAGCCCAAAACCTCGTCTTGTCTCCGACCTGATACAACATGCCAACCAAGTCTCATTTGAAGACGTAGGAACTGTTTGCAATAGATGGGAAGCTGTTCCAAAAGGAGTAGTTCATTTTCAAGTTTGTTAAAATCTGATAATTATTTACCATAGAAGTTATTTACCTCCAACATTTCAATATGATGTGCTAGAACAAGGATTTTTTAAATGTTATTTGAAATAAACACTTAACAATTGGCAGTGCCACGTCCTGAACCCGAAGATATTTCACCTGAGTGTGAACCTGCAAAAAATTCTTGCAAAAAATTACTTGCAAAAAATAAAGATATTACACCATAATGTTCAATCCCTTTCAAATAAAACTGAGTTTATCGAGGCAGCTCTACAGAGCGATTTAAATCAAATGGATGTTCTTTGCTTTACAGAACATTGGTTATCTCCTAATGAACTTAGCATTTTCCAAATTCCAAACTTTTACCTCGCAGGCTATTATTGTAGAAAAAGAGAATCTCATAAACGTCCTGCATATGGAGGTTCTTGTATTTACGTTAAAAATAATATTGATTCTATCTCCTTGACAGAATTCAATGAGTATTCCGTTGAAAATGTTTTTGAAATTTCTGTTGTACATCTTCCTATGCTAAAAATGATATTGCTTTGCATCAACAGGCCTCCAAAAAAGAGAGCTGCAGATTACATTTTGTTACTCAGATACAATCAAAGTCATCAATCGCTCTTTTGAATCCATTGTTGTATGCGGAGATTTTAACATTGATTTTCTGGTCGATTCGTGCGAGAAAGAGCAGTTTCTTAATTTAATTAATTCCTTCAGTTTAGATATTACAATAAAAGTTCCTACACGGATCACAGTAAATTCAAAGAAGGCAATCGATCAAATTATAATTAACAAAACCACTACTCGACATGAAATTGAAACAAAAGATTTAGGATACACTGACCACAATGCACAAATTATTACCATTATACGAAATGCGAAGAATGACACAATAAATAATACACGTATCACACATTCATTGATTACTTGCTGCAGAGTCATGGGACGCGGTTTATAATGCTATTGATACAAACGATAAATATTATTTTTTTCAACGCTTTCATTTCATTTTAACACTTGCTTTCCTCTTCAGAAAAGAAAACTAATTTTTGACCTGACACCACTGGTCTACAGTCATCCCGTACTCCACCGAAATTGTGGAAATTGTGAGGGTTAAATCTTCCCTAATTCGCGAAAGTTAGTAACTGCAAATAGGAGCAAGAACACTCCATTTTCCGGTGACAGGGCGACATAAACGTACATTTCTTTCAAAAAATTGGTATTTTTTTCAGCAGAATTACGTAACTTTTGGTGTATTCCGTCTACGAGAAAGTAGAAGGAATCATTTCTATACATCAGACGTGAAACGGTGATCACTTGTTGTTATAAAATGTGGCACCCAGGTTTACTAAATAAAATAAAAGATTAGCTTTCCGGACCCTTAGGGAGAATACGAAAGAATGCTTGAACTAAAGTAAAAAAGCAAAAATGAAATTAGGGTATTTTGGTAAATTGTGATACGGGCGTGTTTTGATAGTGGCAAACGCCTCATTTGGAGGATTGAACTGAACTGAACTGAACTGAACTGAATTTGAACTGAGGGATTCACGGTACCACAGGTGCTGACACTAAGGTGAGCCAAGTGTCTGATAGATGGGCCCAAATCGTCCTCGTCAACTTTATTTAAATGTATTTAACAATAACATTTATAAGTTATGTTAAGTGAAAGTAATTTGTGTGTGAGAACCACGCCATTGACGATCAAATGCACTTTTTACATAATTAGCAAAAATTGCTGGAAAATTAGCTTTTATAATCAAATTATGAATTCACCAGTTGTACTCACAAATGGTTTATGCTAATATAAATTATGTACTATCATAGCAAAATAATGTTACAGCCTTACAAAAATTATAATATCTTTGACGATTTGGCGGTTGCCCGGACAACTTTTGTTTAATTATCTCATTCTTGTTTTATTAGAAATAGTTGCATGTTTTGATTTCTGAACACTGCTAACCATCTTTGTGTGAAACAGTTTGCTTTGACAACTGTCTTCACAACAGATTCATTCCATTTCATATATTTGATTAAAATAATACAGTTTGTTGAAATGTCGCCGACTAAACTTACAAGCAGAAGATGGAGTACGCCGCAGAAGTTAACGAGACGTCGAAGGCAAAACGATTGTGCTCGTTATTACGAGTACGGGTTCTGTTTAAAGAGTGACATCTGCGGGTATCGACATGAGCCCCGCGCGTTTGGATCTACGCGCGTGTGTCCCGAGTGGAAGAAAGGATTCTGCAGCATACAGCGGTGCCCTTATCGCCACGCGCCTGTCGAGTTCGACCACTTGGAACCCGACCTCGAGGACCCTGAGAAGCGGTTGGCGCGTTGGGAAAAGACGCGAGAATGCTCAGCCGTCTTTTCGAGGAAATTCGCGATTCAAGACAAGGTGTCAAGCAATTCTTCGAAAGTCAGAGTCGTGAAATTAGTGAAATCAGAAGATGATTGTAAGGAGGACAATTTAAAGGTAACTGTGAAAGTGGACTTGGATGTTGAGAAATCCGACGAAGACGAAGAAATGGATTTTCCTAAAGACGACTTCAAAGGAAATGAAAAGCCAATGCCCCTTTGACAAAGTTGGAAGTTAAAAGCACATGAACTTCAATATAACAGTGTTTTAGAGAAGACGTGACCAAATACATTTGAAAACAACTTTGTCCCTCCTTGTGATGTGAATTTACAAAATATTTGTGGAATAGTTACGCCCCTGATTTCAAATTTTCGGTTATTTGAAAAATTGTACATGCGTAGGTTATATTTATCTGGTAGTAGTGTGTAGATTAGCATACTCACTAACAGTATTTTTCCTTAAATCGAAGGAAAACCAGCGACTAATTTTGTAGTGAGGAAAAAAGTACCTAATTGTCGTTTGGAAATAAATCTAAAAATAAATATCCATCTTTGAAGGGAGAAAATAGTAATTACGAAGTAGGCTTCTTATAGAAAATAAGCACATTGGTTTCTCAATGTTCATAATATTTTTGAATGAATTTCTTCGGCGTACATGAATGATGGGGATGAAATTGCATTCCAGTGCTTTATTAAAGATTACAGACAGAAATACTGCATTGGAAAAAATATATTTATAGAGCCTTTTTATTGGCACATTCGGCAATAAACTGTGTGGAGAATTTAGATCGCTAAATGTCTAATGAAGCTCTCTTATGAAAGGGGTGTGCATGGGAAGAGAAGGCTGCTTGAATTGTTTCAGTTTGAGTCATTTCAAGCGAGTCTCGAGTTTTGAAAAATGCGGTTTAGTTACAGTCCATGGAATTTTCAGTTTTAATTTTAATAAGAGGACCCCAGCTTTTTTTCGCAAGTTTTTCTAAAATCTAATGTTAAGTTACTCTTAAATAGTTTCATTTAAAGATTCAAATATATTTACAAGAAGAACGTAACATTCGTAATATCTCAGATGAGGCACCCCCTAATTTTCAATAAAAAGAATTTCTTTCGTATTCACAAAATAAAATGAAAAATATACAAAAAGAAAAGATACGTTTAACACAACAAAAATTGCCTTTTTCACCATTTAATTGTATTTTATATGTACTGGAGGGCTTCAAACGAACGACGAATCTTTGAAAGCCAAATATTTTTGTTTTTTATATAACTTCAAAAAACGGTAAAAACTGTATCGTTTGGAAGAAAGGAAATCGATATTTAGTGGTACATGGAATAATCGTTGCAATATGCGGAAAATAATAAATATCTTGGATGTTTACCTTAATGGTTTTATTTTCTATTTTATTGTACTCTTACGATATTTAAATATTACTTACATTTGAATTATATATTTTATAAAGTGTCAACGAATTATATATACTTTATTTCAATGCTTTGTATTTTTAAAATGCTTTTTCTTTTTGGCTTCATGTTTGTAAGTAATAATTCGTATAGCATAAAGTTCCCGTTTTATCATCTTGTACAATTCCGCTACCTAAGGGTCAGACTGACGTAGTAACTAAAATGCTTGCAATTTTTTGTTTACAACCACTATCAGAATGAGAACTTATTTCTAGATCCTAGGAGCAAACAAACTTGTCACTAGGTATGTTAATAATGAAGTCAGGGTTTGACATCTCTTACAAAATTATACATCTTATTTGAGGCAAAGGAACGTAAAAGGAGTCATTTGTCTGACTCCAAATATTTCGTCTATGTAGCATATATAGCATCTTTTCTCAGTACCAATGTCTCCAAAATGCGTTCTTGTAACAACAGGAAGTTTACATTAGATGTTTGATCTCAATTTTTTTCAATTGTTTAAAACTATGGTAATTCGAGTACTTTAGTTAAATGTGTAGGCCCATTCGGCCAACGGGATTTTTTCTCGTTGAATTGGGGATTACTGGATTAATGTAACATAATTTATAGATCAATTTCGACTCTCATCGATGAAAATGACTCGAAAACGTAAGAGCAACGATTGTTTTTATTATTACAACGGGTGTTGTTACAAAGGAAACAACTGCCCTTATCGACATGAACCTCGAGCATTAGGTAGCAATCGTGTCTGCAAGGAATGGCAAAGACATCACTGCTTTATACCTCACTGCCCTCATCGTCACTCGCGCCTGCGGTCGACCAGGAAGATTTTGCCGCGGTATTGGGAAGACCGGTCAGGTTGTTCACCGTTCCTGAAAAGTCGATTCTTCTCTCTGTGTGGTCGCAGCTCCACAGGCAAACGCAAGGGTTGGACGAGAAGTGTCTTTTTCGCGACTCCATACCATTCGCAAGACAACGAGTATTCTCCGAGAACAAGCGATCAAGAATGGAATGGAATACTAGAAGGTCGGTATCCTTTGAAAAAGTATATTAGGGTGGTTTTGGAGTGGATTGACGAATCATCTTCGCGAACTCCTGAAGGTACTTCTTCGGTGAGAGGTATTTCAAATAAATTTCTTTCGAGTGTAGGAATTCAGTGTTCCCTGCACCAGAATTATCAAGCAACCGTGTGTACTGGCAATGCTGAAGATATCCGAAGCGAGCGAAAATCTAATCCTCCTTTGAAATTTGAAAGAGAGAATTCTAACTCTGATTTGCTCGCAGGCACAAAGCTTCTTAGACATATCAAGTCAGAAGTGTCTAACGATAATACACAATATTTACAAAAAAATGATTTGGCTCTAAACTGCCAAAATGGATATCCGCTGTTGTCTGGCACCAGTGAGACACATTTTGTTTCAAATTCGCAGCCACATGTTATGTTCTCAGAGCACAAAGACAGTAACATTAACAGTGGACAGCAAACGCATCTTGAAGAACGAAGTATTAATTTTTGGGAGGATTCATTCGACTTTTAAACACAGAGAAGTAACAGAACCTCTTATTCAGAACAAAATGATCCACCGACGAATTATACGCGAGAGTGGCATATGAGAGAGAGGTTAACTAGTGATATATCAGGTTATCGGTTACATACGAATCGTCTGTGAGGTCTCAACGCCATTAAGATTATGCCAATCAAGTTCTTCAGATAATATTTAAACACAACTGAAGATTCATCAGCAACTATCTCCTCATGTGATGTTGAACCGGTAGGTTCCTGCACACGATGACAAGCACACACTACACGCAAAAAGTTGAAAACTTACGAAATGAAATGTAAAGAAAAAGCGCTAGGACACAGTTGACTCTTCAGGACAACAGGGTGGGGGAAATGTTGAGGGATTCCATGCCTCAAAAACAAGAGGCTGCTTTCAAAAATGGCTAAAAGATTGTAAAATTGTTCATATGAGTCGGGCCTTTTAGATACATCGTGTTTTATAATTTTTATGAATTAATATTGTATTTATTTAGTCTTACTCTTTCTTTCAGAAATAAATTTTGATCTTTGAAATTCCTCTTTACAAACATTTGAAGAATGTCGTTTGATATAATGGTCTCTTCTGGTGAAATGGAAGACTGTGAATGTAAGTGAAAGTAAAGGCATGTTATTGCGATGCAATGAAACTGGATTTTGCTGCAGAGGAAGAGAATAACATAACACTTCCTATTGATATTTCATCTCCAGATTCTAATCATGTTTTCAAAAGCACAGACTCTACAATCTCTGATATAACGTAGATAATGAAAGCTTAATAATTAGGAAACGGATTTGTAGCTGCTGAAATGTCTAAAATATTGACAATTTTATGTTAGTAAAACCTCGAAAGATGTAGGTAGGTGAGAAAAATGTGTGGTAAAAGTAAAACAACTGTCTTCCTATAGCGATTATTACAGAGTTTATTTCAACTGATCTTGTTTGTAAGACATATCTGCTTCATCACTGTGACTACAGTGTTCTACAAAAGTAATCTTTAGATTATTCATAGCAAATCTTTCTCGATTTTGAGTTTTGTGCTGTATCATATATTGTTTTCTTAAGTCTTGTTGAATTCTGTATCGCAAGATATGATTGGGGCATATTTCAAACAATCTCACATTTAATTTCTCGATTTATTTTCCCTTTGTATTTCTGGAAATCGCAGAATTTTACATATATCTTTAGTATATTCTTAGTATTTTTTAAATATGTCCAAAAATTGTAACTGTTATAATACAGCTTCAGCATGTAGACCTTTCAGACTTGTCTGTTTTCTTCCACCTGGGAAATTTCTTTCACTGCCTGAGTTCTTACATTTTCTAGTGCCTTTATAGTTTTGATAGAAAACAAATAGAAATTTGATGAAGTAAAGATCAAATAGTTTTTAATATTTAATAGTGACTCTAGAATTTCAATTGAGAAAGCATCATTTTGTTCAGGTCGTACGTAATAGATTTGACATTTTCAGAATTTTATGCGTATTACTCTACTACATCCCTCACCGCATTACCTCTGGGCACGGTGGAATAGAAATATCAGCATTATGTCTTGAATAAATCAATCCTAGCTGGAGATTTTACGAACACTTTTTTTCCCATTTCAGAAGAAGTTACCTACGTTAGAGTAAAGCATGCGTATTTTTTCACGAAGTCCTTGTCACGTTTGAAGTCGCGAATCATTGTGAGATAATCAGCGAAGTCACACGAATCATTGTGAGATAATTCACTACAAGACCATCTACAGCCTTCGTCATGTACGCTCCTGCACCTGTTAGGCTTTACTCCATTGGATCTGTTAGACAAAACTTTACCCCATTTGATGAAAGCAAGTGCATCGTCGTATTAAAAGGTCTTGCAACGGTAATACGATTTGCTGCATTCATTTCCTCTCATGTCAGAAGAAAGCATTTTACAAGACAACTCAGAAACGCGTCTCAGAAAACCAATGAAATTTCCAAATTTTCTTTTACTAGAGTCGATTGTTTCATTGATGCACGTCCAAATTTTCTCTTCTTGACACACAGTGTGAGCATATTGTACGGTTTCTTCGTAGTGTTGTGGAAATTAGTTTTTATACAGTGTTGATTCAGGGGATCAAATTTCGTGCATTTTACAAAAATATTTCTAAAGAAGTAATTGTTTACCCTGTTGGCAGAAACAACACAAATTTTCACAATACATGGAGGATTTTGAAGGGGCATTTGTTCTCTTAGGAGTTGGCTCAAACAAATGTCTACCTTTCACGCATGTTGAATTTTGTATATTAGTTGCTGCTGAAATTCTGCCGAGCAACTGGTGAACGCTGTTCGACCACAGTGGATTCTCTGCAAGATTGAATAAAAACAATTTTCCATAAGAAGTAAAAACATCTTCAAATTCCGCTACGATTTTTTCAAGCAATTTTGCTTTTACTTTCTTGGCTCGCTTGCTTTCTTGGCAGTCATGGAAATAGGCAAGCTAAACATAGTCTCTCCGCTACTCAAAAAAAGAATCACGTTCTGAGAAAATAACATTACACGAGCATTATCTCTTGACCCACAGAGAGCATTGCCTTCGCCAGGCAGTTGAGAGACCAGCCTGCCTTCCACTCTTCTTTTCAATAGAAACTGAACTCTAGTAGGGTTGAATGAATTCATGTCCAGCGATACCAATTCTGGGAATATGCATACCAAACAAAACATGTCTGGAAAGATTTCCTGATTCCATTTTCGTTAGCTTTTGTTATGGTTTGATTAAGTGTGGTTTTTGAGTGCAAAAATCGAGTAAAAACAACATAATTTTATAAAAATGATTATGTATCAAAGTAGTACGTACTGTAAGGCTATTCCATGCTAATAACATCGTTACCATTTAATGTCTCTTGGGAAGGTCCTCCTTTGCTTTGCCACAACAGCACATTGAGAATCATAGAGAATTGAAGCGAATTTAATTAAGTTATGCACAATATTGCTCTAACGTTGAAAATAATATAGTGTGAAGCTAGATAGGTTTCTTGAGATATGTTTTCTTAAAGTAAATTAGCTTATTATTAATTCGATATAAAATAAAACATTTTTGTCAACAACAACGAAGTTACTGAGAACAACGAAGTTAATAACGACTTAAATAATTGTAATGGCTAAAATTTTAATTTAGTGGTCTTTGCGGCCCGATAAGTTGGCGACGAGTGCATCAAAGCGTTGAGTCCTACGAATTCCAGTGTGAGTGGAATCTTTCCGCCCGTTGTGTTGACAACCTGCCAGTTCACGACGTTCGCCGGCCTCAAGTGATGGGAGATAGCGCGCTCATCCTCAGCATACGCAAAACGTCGAGGGACGTTCAGGTATCCAGGTGCGGAACAGGAGCCACTGCACGCCTTGAGGCGCGCTGCTTTTTGGAAAAGTTAGAGATGCGTCGAGAGACGCTGCCCCTACGCTCATCCCTAGTGGATAAGAAGAAAACTTAAAAAATGGTCGCGTAGGCAGTCGCCGGAAATGCCAGTCGCTACTCTATTATGCAGTCTTTCCAATTTCATGCTATTGAAGGATAATATATTACAAATAAGGTTCTTGGTTAAAAAGCGTGAGCGAAGTTCTGGAATACCGAATTATTTCTGTATATTTCTGTTAACAAACTCTTGTACTTCATACTTACAGATAGGCCAGCATTAGAGAACTATAAATATAAAATATATTGAATGTAGTGTGATTGCATTTGTTGATATCGGAGCATTATAGTAAACATTAAAATAAAATAATATACGAGTACTAGTTGGTTGCGCCCCGGAATGAAATTTTGTTCGTCCAAAATAACATTCTTTTTGTTATTGCTTGTCTTCATGAACACCTATATTCTTTGCAAGACAAACATGTATAAGATATTGTTTTAGAGAATAGTGTTTTGATGTTAAAATTAGGCTGTGTTTAATGACTTTTTGAATGACCATTTTATAAATTACAATATGATTGCTTAATTTAATTGGTGCCTTTCTGGTTGTTTATTCAATATTGAAATTATGCAGGATTTGCAATGATTCTGACGGCGTGATTGTTATTCACAGGAATAATTTTTGTCTAATCATTTTGCATATTGATTGGTAACACAACGATGTATCTTGGTCTTTGGTACAGTAATTGGTCACTTATTATATTAAAACAATCATCAATTTTAAAATGTCCTGCCCTTGCACACGAACTGGTTAAATAAAAATTATTGGGCGATTGTTTCGACCTAACCCGTTCCGAATTTATGTTAAATATGGGCGCCAGGAAAAGGTTACGTTGATTATTATTGAAATTAACGCTTCAACTGCTATCTAAAATAGAATAAATATCCGGCTAGCTCGGCCGGTGGGTTTCGTAGGAAATAATCACTATTACCTACTGATAGCCGATTATTCGATCTGCAGTGTGGTGAGAGTGGCGAGGAATCTAAAAAATTATGTTTAGCTACTTATTAACTGGAATTGGCCAAATGAAAATCATATTTTCTATTTCAAAAGAAACTTAACAGTTTATTCAATTTGCCAAGCAAAAATTATTACTTAAAAATAATAACAATACAGAATGTTCTTTTGGTCATGACCTTTCTGAACCTCGTACTGCAGTACCCGTCTTCGCGCGCGCTTGTTCGATGACGCCCGCAGAACAAATTTCTATTCATCCGGTGACGAGAATTCCAAGTCCAAATACTAGCTTCTTTTCTTCTGCTCTTCTTTTCTTCTTCTCTTCTGCCGTCGTCACCACTCTCACCGCCTCAAATATCTGACCGTTATAATTCAATTTACTGCGAAAGTTCCCAGTTCTTCCCGACTACGTGACGCAAAATATTAAAGTTCAACAAACTATTGCTTATTAACAAATATTCCGAGTCCTGTTGCAAACGAATTCATATGATTTCAAAGTTCAAGTCCCATTCGTCGCACTCATGAATTCTCAAAGTCTTACAAGTTCTAATTTCCATACATCACAAAAATTCCCAGTCCGAGAACTATTCACTCTAAAGAGAAATTTACAAGTCCCAATCTCATTATATTAATTATCCGTGAGCGACCCGCACAGCACCACGGCATATGTCCGAATGTAAAAAAATCTTTCTCTTCAGCCCTTCAAAACTCGGCCTATCTCCTCTACTTTTTGTTATCAGCAAAAAAAAGACGCACTTCCGTCATGAATAGACTGTCACTCTCCCCCTGGCCAATCCCTCAATTGATTAACAAATCGACTGGCTACGTCCTAGACTGTCATTGCTTTTTCAACCAATCTCTTCACCGCTTACACTATCAGGTAGCCGCACCCCTCAAGCTCAAGGCCCGAATGAAGTTTATTGACCTTGACAACCACTCGACTGCCGTTGCTAGGGTGCCATATTCCTATTTGTTTACCCTTGTAATTCACCCCATTTACGACAGATATTAGTGCATAAAAATATGTGACATGTTGGTATGTCACTATCAAAATATTAATGTCTTCATCGCTTGAATTGTTCTTGAAGTGAATTAATTAGAAAAATTAATGTGGTTATCAGGTTTGTGATTTGATATACCTCACACGTTGAATTTTCTCACCAGTGCAACAAGAAGTTAGATTGAATTATTGTTCTCAGTGGTCTAAATGTATTATTGAATTTATATTCGACTAATTATGTTGTACAGACATTGCGTAGTGGTTTTAGCGCGAACGGGTGGCAAAAATTGTTTGGCTTGAAATAGCTTCCGATCACCTTTACTTTGCTTTATTTTACAATTTTATTACAGTTTATAACGAGCGCGTCATTCCTTTCAGACCACTATGCAACATTTCTATATTGAAGTCTTAACGAGATTGCCTGGCCTACGTATTGCTTATGGAATATTTTGTTTCACTGTTACAAGCTTTGCCACCTAAAATGTTTGGTATTGTCTCTAAGAGTTTCAATCACCTATCAAAAGATATCTTGAACTACCAAAACGGAACGGGATCGAGGAGTAGGATCGGAAATGGCGTAGAAGGGAACAGATGTGTCCAATTTGACTCTAGGTTATCCAAGGGAATACGCTTTGTACCTCAGGACATATTTTTTGTCATTTATGAGCCATTCCACGACAAATCGCACAAGAGTTGACACGACTTTTTTTAAAATATATGATATATTTTTTCTTAAATCTGGACATCAAAAAAAGAGACACGTATTTTTTTATTTGCCTAAAAATAGATTATTTGTGTAGTTATGCCTATATTAAATTTTGGAATTTATACCTACTTCACAAAATAAGATCAATTGTTGCTCCGAATGTACTAAATATACAAATTTCTCGTTTGCTTCATTTAATACTTTGAAATGTGTATTTTATTCCCCTGTAAATAAATTTTTCAAAAAATATTTTTTCATTTTAAAAAATTTATTTTTTTCAAAAAAAGTAAAATTTCTATATAAACTCGATGAGATAAAAAATTGAAAAAAATATAGGCGTATTTCTGGTTCAATTTACTATAAAATACAACAAGAAAAAAATGGGCACTCGACTCATTGAGTTCTAAAAAATTCAATTGTAAGTACGAGGGCGCGCTCTGCACTAACGAATTGTGTTCGGTCAGTCTCTGATGCAAGTGCTGAAGAACTAAAAAAAGAATGACCGTCTGCCTGATTAGGGTTTGAAGAGTTATTAGTATTTCAGATGTTCACTCTGCCCCCATAAGTATGACATTGTGTCATACACGTTTTTGTTCATAACATCGTGACTTGTGGGTCATCTATGTTCTTATGGGTGAGAGCGAAACGAGCCATTCCATGTCAAATCACATAAGAATTGACACGACTATTTTTTATATGTAATTATTAAAAAATAAATGACATGACTATATGGCATTCATTCTGGAAAGCAAAAAAAGAGGCACGTGTTTCTTTATTTACCTGAAAATTGATTATTTGCGTAGTTATGCCTATATTAGATTTTGGAATTTATGCTTACTTCGCAAAATGTGATTGATGGATGCTCCGAATGTACTTATCATAAAATTTTTTGTTTCTTTCATTTAATATTTTGATATGTGTATTTTATTCCTCAGTAAATTACTTTCTTAAAAAATAAATATTTCATTAAAAAATGTAATTATTTTAAAAAATGAAAATTTCTATATGAACTCGCTCAGATAAAAATTTGAAAAAATATAAGAATATTTCTTGTGCAATTTTCTACAAAACACAACAAGAAAAAAGTGGGCTCTGAACACTAACAGATAAAAAATCTATTGAAATTACGCGAGCGCGTGGTTCCTGCCCCAGCACTAAATTTGTTCGATCAGTATTTGATACAAGAATCGAAGAACAATAAAAAGAATGACCGCCTGCTTAATTAGAGTTTCAAGAAATATTAGTAACTCATATGTTCACTCTGTCCCAAGAAGGGATGGTAACAACAAAACGAATTCTTCTAGTGCTTTTCCTCGTGACAGCTAAACGAATTTTACTGTTGAGTCCCTTTGCGTCCTAGGGATGGGTGCCCTCCTGACCTTGCTCGTGAAATACATTCAACCACTTGTGAAGGGACATAAGTAAAATCTTCTCAACATCAGTCGCAATACGCACCTTATGAAGAGAAGAGTGCTAGTGTTTGTTCTGTGAATCGTTTGTACACTGTGCAACATGAGTGGCGATCACCGTATGAGATACGGCAGATGTTTCAATCCATTTAACTTTTCTGATAACGATTTTTAGAAAAAAACATCTTCAAGACGCTGGTGAATTTACAAGTGTCATTTGATTCGGGAGTGTGCGATTCTTTTCGGAAGAATCGGCTTCCAAAACTGCCTTTTGTTAGTGAAGAGAGCGTCGAGATCAGTGACTCCCGTGGCATTAACGAAAGTAGTGGAACGTCCAGTGAATATAGTGATAATTTAGGCTCTTCAGATAGTTCGTTAAATATCTGCGAAATGAATAAAGAGAAGATAAACAAGAGTTTAATTGCAATAGGAGAAACCCCCGCCAAGAAAAGAAAATTGGAACAAAAACGGTATTCCCCATGAGTAATTTCAGAAAGTAACGATGTGCCAATACAGATACATTTTTCACATTGAAGATCCTTCTACGTCCATCGAAAAATAAGACAATACAGATATGTTTAGAAACTTATCGATTCCTTTCACTCAACAGATGACATGACGTTGAAAATTTAAATTTTGACAAATTTTGAAAGTTGGACGTACAATAAAATTAAACGACATTTTCTTGCAACCGAACGCATAAATAAAAGTGTCTAAAAAGCTGGCTGAAGAAAATGGAATTTTGTCTAGACCTGAAGTAAATTCGGTAGGGCATTAAAACTGCATTGTGACGAAAGTTCAGGAAGTCTATGGTAAGCGAGTACTTGTATTTAAAGTGAGTTTTGAGGGACCAGAAAAATCTCAAAATGTCAGTTAAGAAATGAGTCAAGAATCCGTCATTTAATTATTTATAAATTTATAAATTGTTTATAAATTAATATTTTTATACATTAATATACATAAATATTATTATTTATAAATTCAATCCTGAAGTTTCATCATCTCAAGAAGTATTTAAATTACCGCTTCATCTGAAGAAACCGACGGCTATTAACGTAAGAAACGTATCAATTGCAGCAATCTACTACACACTGGTTCGTAAAATATTAATATCTTTTAAAGTTACCGAGATCCCACTTTAATTTTTTCTGGAGTTATCACCAATAGTCTAGTGCGTTTATAAATATTTTTTTTTAAATTTTAGCTCATCGAGTTTACAAAAATATTCAATTTTCAAAATTTGAAAATTTTTTAAAAAATTGAAAATTCAGGAAATTAAATATTTTCCAAAATCATAAAAATTAAACATGTTTTTATGTTTTGAATGGAATTTGAACGGAATTTCTATAATTAGTGTGTTCAAATATATGACATTTTTAAATTAGTGATGTGCGTCATTTTTAGCAAATTTCATTATGCAATATTTCCAAAAATAATAAAGTTAGAAAAAAATCAAAATACACATGTTAACTTATTTGATCCATATAACAAATAGAAAAAATTAGAAAAGAATTAAAAATATGAAGGTCAAATTTTGGTCTTTTTTTTGCGATTTGACATGGAATGGCTCTTATGTCAGTTAATGGTACTATATGCATGACCATTTTTTTCTGAATGAATATTTTCCCTAATGTGTCAAAAATGTGCTCAGTAGAAAAAATACAATAAATATATCTGGAAATAAATTTTTCCTGCCACGGGGTCCAAAATGTACCCCTGAAGTACTCTGTGTCACATGTGGCAGTTAATCATTCTACCATTTTTCTGCAGGAATCATTAAGAGAGCAGTTTAATTTTTATGTAATCACTTGTAGATGCATTGTTTTCCAATATATCACATCAGTATCGCTGTTATTTGTTCGGAGCTGATCATCGTGGCTTAGGATGTGCTGAATGAATACATTAATATAACAGATTACGCTGTGTTGGTTGTTTTTGCAAGACTCTTGTTTAAAACAGTGATTACATTGAAATAATAAATGTTGTATATGTAAAAATAGCGTATGCAGTAACATTCCAACAAATGGTTATCTACCAGTGCCAAAAACAACAAGAATATTACCTTTTGTAGAGAGTTTTTTAAAGTTTCCAATAAATTTAAGTTTAAACGCAGTCTTGTAACTAATCATTAAATAATACAAATAATAATACATCATTATTGAAGAAAATATATTAGAATCAATTTAAAGTGAAAATAATGATCCAAAAATAACAAAAACAAACGGGGTCCAAAATGTACCCCTTCAGTACTCCAAAGTAAATTTGCTCAGGTCTCCGAGGGTTAAAAGGTATTGACAGATGGCTGGTTATTGCCAAGGAAGAGAGGTAACTGACGGAGTATAACTATATTAGCGGGATGTGCAAACTTTTCTGAGCAAGAGAGAAGTCAAGCAAGACGCAAGTGAATTAGATAAAGAGCATCGTGAGACCTTGCTGGCTACCTTGATTCCCGGTGCCGTGTGGCGTCGCCCTTCATCAATATTGATGATATGCCTGTCTCGCCTCTTCCTCATACCAATGCCTGGCGAGGCATTCTCACTAGCTTTCTGGTTCAAGGTGAGCTTATACATTCAGAGGAGGCGGGTGAGCGAGAGGATGGGGAGAATTGTTTTAAAGCTACAGCAGATCATCGTTTTCAAAAATGTAGACCAGGGTTGTCAAGGTCGATGCCACGAGCAGGAGCCCGTGGCAAGAGTGACATGAAGATTTTCAAGAATATGAGTATTGGTTTGGGGTAGATTCGTGGTTCTCAACATACAGAATACTACACACTTCCCATTTTCCTGACAACTGGACATAAAATGCCGGGATCGGTGGAACAATGGAATGCGCTACTCACAGTATCTAGAGACTCTAGTGTGGTACGATGGAGGGTCAGCACTTTCGGGACAGCCATGGGAACTGCCCTCCTGGATCTGTGAGAGAGAAGGCGAGAGCGCGGGAGGCGCGACCGAGCAGCCGCCTGTGGTGGCGGGTCTTCCAAGAAGCCGCGAAAAAATTGTCAAATGCGTGCTGCGGTTCACCGACAAACAGCATTGTCGGTGTGCCAGTGAAAGTGTTTGGAAATAAGTCGCGTCTGTCGCCGAGAAGGTCGGAGGCGGGGTGTCGGCGGTCAGCCAGCGGGATTGCTGACCGCGTCGCCGGAAGGATCAGGGGCCCCGAACACGCTGAGGGGCGTTATCCGGTGATCGGGCCAGGCCGGCGCGCGGATTCAAAAACACAACTAGGTTGCCTAAACACTCTGATTTTTTTGGAAAATTACAAAAAAAAAGTAGTATTGAAAAAGTACAATATTCTTGAACATTTTTAAAATTGAAATCACTTCTTAAACTAAGATCTTTAAATGAGGTCATGCAATATGTTTGGAAAATAACTAGTAATTTTCGCATGATTTTTGCTTGAAGTTGATGGAATTTAAAAAAAGATATACTCCAAAAAAATCTCCAATTTTTCTATTTTTTTCACGGATCGAACGAAGGGCGTAGGTCTAATTTTCGTTGAACTCTCTGAATTTTCGAAAATCTCATCAGTTAAAAATAATGCAAGAAAACACTAGTTTTTTAAGCGTCGGAAATGTTGACTTTACCTGTGCGATTGATGGTGTAGTGATAATGTGCCTGGCGTGCTTACTCAAAGCATTTTGAGCTTGAATTTCGGTGCCGAGAAAAAAATTGCAGCTTTAAAACGCTTTTGCAAGTTTATGTAGGAGTAAGATATTGCGTAGCCGTGACAAATGATGGGAAAAAGCATGTGTTGTTATGGCACCACTAGTTCATACCTTAGTCTGTTGAGAAATGCAATGTGAAATGCAAGTAATATGAAACCAACTTCAGGAATATCGCTTTGCATTCATTAAAAAAGCTCAATGCTATATGTTTATTTTGTATCTGCTCCAGAATTAGTTTGAAACTCTGAATGATAGCAACTATACAGCTATTATTGTTGGGGAAACATTTCAATGATTGTGGCATTTTGACATTAAAATATTTTCCATTAGGTAACCTTTTCTTAATGAAAAATGCGTCCACATGTATACAATAATATTTCCATAATTTATCATTGAACGTTTAGAAACAAATGTATCTTAGTGTACATAGAGAAGAGGAAATTTGAAGTAGTTATGTTCTCGGTTGACAAGAACCTCTCGTTGCTGTAATTTTATGTATTTTATTCTCTCATACACCAGGCGTTTTTAAGGTATAAATTCGTGAGGTAGACTTGTAAGGTAGAATTGAAGTGAGGGAGAAAGAAAATTTTTAAAAAATGTAAGCTTAACTTGTACATAAATGAAACAGTCCGGAGTTCAATGCAGTTAGCCCATGACTTTTAAAGTCTTAATGGAAAGAATGATTTCTAATCGAATAGAAATAAAATGAATTTTTCTTCACTAGATTAACATGACATTCAATTGACATTCAATCAACATGACAAAAATATTTGCGCTAAAGGAACATTGGAGTTGGAGAAGAATATTTTGAAGGAAGAATAGTGAAAGGTGAAAATGCGGGTCTGGAGTTATGCCAGTGATATACTTTTGAGATGCTATCGCTTTCAATGAAAGTCGTGTGTGCAGGATGCCAAAAATTCAACAACACAAACTGAATATTAAGTAACGTTTTTATTCTTTTACTTTGTTCGTTATTCGATTTTCTGGTATTCGTGTGCAAGTTAAATCACGTAATGGAGAATACGTCTGTCTAATCAATCTGACTTCATAACTCCGCAATTAGTTTAATTACTTCAAGAATGATTTTGTGTTTTTCTTATGAATTACGCGTTATAATTTGTAGTATAATTTATTCATGTCTCATCTATAATCTTTAGATCTTGCGTTCGTTGGTTAAAATGAACAAAAACTTCAAGTTAGTGCCTATTTTGCTGTCAATATTATCAAATACATCACTGACTTGTTTGAATTTCCTTTGTAAATGCTTCACTACCTTTTTAAAATACTTTTTTGTGTATTTAACAGTAAGTCTGAGGTAGAGATTTATGATATCTCGTGGTCATATTATATTTTTAGTTTCTTTATACAGGAAATAGACCGAGACAAAGGTTGCGAACTTTTCTGCCCCGAAAAATCTTTTTTAACATTATTTAATATTACTTACTAATTTGTATATATTCAGGCAGACCAAATTTCATCAAACTGAAGCTGTGCTGACTAGACTTGTAAATGTATAATAACAAATTGTACTTCAACAATTGCGTATATAAACTTTCGCAAATATATTATTATAAATATATGTAAAACCAAGATGATAGATAACATCATTAAAAACAAATATTTATTATCAAGATGAAATCGAAGGTAAGTTAGTCAGGAATATGGACAGCATTCGCATCAATTGTTTTGAGTGAGATTCATGTTTTAGTGAAGGAATGTGTGTAGAACGCTCTAGAAAACCATTTTCCAGAATAGGTTTCTAATATCGTCTTAAGTTCAATATCGAAAAGGATAGATTCAATGTAGGATTGGAGTTCCGCCAAACATAAATCATACTGACTTAGGAAAGAGATTAAGTACAGACCAAATGTACAATGCATTTATTCAACTATACATAACAAATCAATTAATCAACTTAACAATTAATGTCATTTCAGCCGAAGAGTACTCTTTGGATGAAATGTGGATCCTTATTGCTACGTAATGAATATCACAACACTCACATACTCATATAATCTGTTTTTATTTCAATCACATTTAATTGCTTCACACAAATTATCTAAGAAATAATGCAAATATAAAAATATTTTTAAATTATCGTAGAAAAATGTAGTTATCTCAATAAATAATTTGTGACTTGTGAAAAAATAGTCTTCGCTTCTGTTCCTATGAGGGAACAATTGATGCCATGAATAATATTACGCACTGAAGTACGTGAATGTAATGAATTGTTGTTAAATCCGACCCTGTTAAAAGTAATAACATTTGGCTTCACAAAATATCAGTGGAGACACGTCCGCTTAGATGTGAGCATAATAATAATAAAATTATTTACATGTCTTTGGCGACGTTGCTGCAGCAGTGGATTGCAGGTCCGGTGCAGCGCAATGAACGGGAAGTGGCAACAACCGGAAAAAAGGTATTCCGACCCTAATGAATTCGCCGTGTTGCAAGCATACGCCCACGCGAAAGCCTTTTGTTGCGTGTCAGAAGTGTCGACGACGACGACGACATTGTGTCCAAAGTGCCGGGCGCATGTGCGAGTGTGATGACGCAACACTTTTTCTCAGGTCGCGCGAGCGTTCTGTGGCCGCTTGTCTGCGTAATAACGCGTTCTATGTCTCTGGTGTGCGACATATCTCCACTGTCCGGGTTCCACGGGAAACGTTCTGCCTTCGCTTCCCGGGCGGCAGCGGGCGACGTCGTAACCGCCTCGCGACCGCGGAGAGTTGCAAGCAACCAGGGCGCGCGCTCGCGCTCCCACGCGGTCGCGGCGCGTGCGACTTCTTTCGCGCGCCGTCGCAGTCTTTTGTTGCGACGCCACCGCTCTGGCGCAGGCCTCTGTTTCTTTAAATGGATATTTCACGTGGAGTTACAGTTAGTTAGGAAAAGCACTTGCAATCTCGTTTCGTGAGAATGCTAATTCAGGAACGCAGGGGGTTTCGTCGTTTTGGGATTTCTCAGTCTTACGCGGAGGTTTGTTGAATGAAGTCATATGTGAGCTTGCACGATGTTTCAAAAGGATTGGAATATGATCTTGCAACGTGAAAGTAAGAAATGATGTAATTAAATATTTTCTTGAATTTGGGCAGGAAAATTCGAAATTTCACAATTAAAAATGGATTTTTATATGCCTCAGAATAAGAGCTTGCCTGCAAAGATTTAAAATACACCGGCACCATCTTCGATCCTGGTGAATAAGCTGATAAGTCGAGGTTTGATGAAAATCATAATTGTAGTACTGTATTCCCCTAATAATTACATATGTTGATGTATAATTTGAGATATTCAATTCCACTTGGTTGCTGTGTTTTTACGAAAAGAAGGGCAAATTTCATAAAATCCGCGAAATGTAAATAACATGAAAATTCGAATAATATAAATAGATATTTGACTATTCACGCTAAAACAATGATTTGAAATCGTTGAATAATATGAAATGAGTTATCTGTTTATTCATAATAAAAGATTTGTTCATCAAATTTAAACCGTATGCCAAGATACTTGGCTCTCAAGCAAAATTTATATGCTTATTCATGGGGATAAAACATACACAATTTTAAACATTGACTTATATCCTCACTTTCAAAATATAACGATCCTCTATTGAGAAATTGGATAATAAAATTGAAATAGTTGATTCAACAATTCGTTGTCTCACAGCGACCTTAAAAAAAATTAATGATAGACTAAATCTCATTCGATATTTAGTATTCAATCCTATCGCAGAGATCACAAAATTAAAAAGAAAAGCCCTAATGAGCGTTTCAAAATGATTAGAACATAACGTAAATTATTACTTTTCAAACAATGTGAACTCTTGCAGTGTTAAAACATTGAGTAATTTGATTATCCGTGAAGTGCCTGTAGCAGTTTTTTAAAAAATTAAATGAAATGTTTAAAATTAATCAATACCTATGTGCAGTCCAAACTTTGAAGAAAATACTATTAAAATGATTTGTAATAATTCTGACCCCATTAGATCCGTTCTCTCAAAAACTGGGAGAACACACATATCACAGTCCATTAATACTTCTCACGAATATTTCATCAAATTTTATGAAAATTTATATAAAAATTATTTTGCAGATATCCGTCAAATAGTCATTTGTGTCGTTTTCGAAAGGTATACTCTAAATTATTTTAAACCTGCAGTATCCAGCAGTTTACTCAAATAACACTGAGTCATCTTCACGTTGATCAGTCCTTGAATTCCCAAATCTTATCTGTTCTCTTTAGAGAGCATTAGTGAACTTGTAAACTTTGCATTTTTGCATTCCACGCATCTGAGAGCAGTTAAAACCTCTGCGAAGAACGTTGCTGTAGATCGGCAACTTAGAAAACAATGCTCTTGCCTACGCATGGTCATAAATTGAATCATTTGCCCCCAAAGCGACATTTTTTCTACGTTGAACAATTTGATACTTCCCAGTGGGTTGTCTCCTGGAAGTCAAGCCCCCGATAATTCCAGGCACGAACAAGAATATCTAAGAAAAGCGAGCTGAGACTCGACACATCACACAGCCTCTCTTCTGCTTGCTCATTGCCGACTCTGAGGGTCGTAGTGAGAAGGGAAAGTACTTGTTTGAGTGGTGGTGGGCTCTTTGGACACGCGCTTTTTCGTTTTTCTAACTTGCCGCCCTGCCGCTCCGCGTGGGCCGTGATTCGAGGGACGGCGGTGGGCGTGGCCCCTTCAGGGGGTGGCGGTGGAGTTGTCGGGCGACCGCTTGGCCGGCGGCTCCGACACCGGGTCCAGGATCTGCACGCTGCGCATGGGCTGGCGCGGGCGCGCCGTCGTCGTCACGTGGTACTGCAGCGCTCTGGAAGAAGGAATGGAGGGATGCTTTTTTTTAATTTCCAAGTACCGATGTGGTAGTATGTTAGAAGGCCAGAACTGATGAGATTGAAAATCTGGGGAATTTGGTTTTATTAGATGCAATTTTACTCTGCCAGTGTTACTTCGAGAATTCTCTAGACGAAAAGATATGAAAAGGAAATATTGGAATGTGTCATAAACTATCAACTTAAAAATGTTTTATTGAGATAAATTTTCTACATGTCCATGGGTGTAAGTGTGCCGTAGGTAGGTAGGGTAGTTTACGGGTGGGAAGAGAAATAATGATGGACAATGGTTTGTTTAAATTAATATCGGTGCAACAGAAGATATCAATCAGAGGGGAAACCTGTAAGATGAAAATGTGGGGAAAACACAATGAGAAACACATTACGGGAAACACGTGGAGAAAACATACGTGGGAAGAACATACGAGGGTTGTATCAAAAGTAAGGTTCCCCTATTTTTTACAAATAGAAAACATTATTTATTGTTATTAATTTATACATCGTTGAAAAGCTTACACTGTTGTGTATTTTTCAACATAGTCTCCATTTTTTTCGACACACTTTTGAAGACGCTGCTCCAGCTTTTGTGTTCCTAAGTCGAAGAAGTCTCCCGCCAATCCATTGAGGATTGCGATAACCCAACGTTTCTGTTAAAGTTCTTTCAATTGTGCCGTGGGAAGCTTTAGGTATGCGTTTAACAAGTTCATGGACAGTGACCTTCCGATCTTTGAGCAGCTCACTATTGATCTTCTGGACAATCGCATCCGAAACAGCGGTCTTCCACCCCCGCTCTTCATCGTGAACTTCCGTGCAACCCTTAGCAAAAGCCCTGCACCATTTGCAGACGCGCTGAACGGACATGCACTCTTCACCATAAACCTCAGTCAGTTGCCGATCAATCTCGACTGGCGGTAACTTCCTTGCGTGGAGAAAGCGGATTACTGTTCGAACCTCGTGCTTGGCGGGAGCGGCGATCAACCCTTCCATTTATGACGGCTGCCAAGCGAACACTGAGCGACGTAGCGAATCGCGGATAGGCGGGTTCGAGAGTGGGGAGATCACTGCGCACGACACTGTTGTGGGATTTAGCCTAGCACCTTCCCTCGAGGCTGTAGCTCTTTGGAAACCTTATTTTTTGGGACAACCTACGTACTTGGGGAAAACGTAAGAGGGGAAAACATGGGAGAGAACATCGGAAGGGAAACATACGACGGGAAAACATGAGGGGAAATGCGGGGAAAACACCGTTATTTACCTGGGCGAGTGCGCGGCCGCCGCCGCATCATGGGCCGCCGCCGCCTCCGCTTCCGCCGCCGCGGCGGCCGCGTGGAGCGTCGCCACGGGCCGTGCAGCCTGCTGCGCCGCGCGGGCGTGCTGCGCCGCCGCCGCCTGCGCCTGCACCTGGGCGTGCTGCGCGTGCTGGGCCGCCTGCGCGCGCTGCTCCTGGTCGGCGCGGATGGCCAGCAGCATGCGCAGCAGCAGCGCGTCGCGGTACTCGGCCGGCATCAGCTGCGAGGGCGTGCCCACGCGCGACCCGCCCGCGCCGGAGTACTGCACCTGCGGGCTGCGTGGCGGAGGCGCGTGCGCCGTCAGAATCGACGGCAACGTCTTCTCTCTAACGATACGCTTCGATCGCTAACAAAGCCCTGTCGACCCTATCTACCCTGGTCCCAATCGATCTCCAACGGTCTAACGATCCTAGTCGACCTCCAACGTCTCCAAGCGAACTATCACTGTCGACCTATAACACTCCCACCACTCTCTAACAATCCATATTTCCTTTAGTACATCAATCGACGTATATCCTCACGTATCGACACATTTCTTTCGCTATTGATCTCTATCAATCTCTGACCATCTCTGACCTCTATTAATCGCCATCAATCTTTAATTATCGCCATCCATCGCTAACAATCAGCATTGACTTCTTACGATCTATATCGAACTATTCCTAAGCGAACTATTGCTATCGACCTCTAATAACTCCTGTCGATCTCTAATGATTCATATTCCCTCTATCGCATAAATCGACCTCTATTCTCATCTATCGATATAAAAGCAGGCCGAGATTGTGATTTTTAAACGCTTGTCGTCCAAAGGCGAAACTTCATCGTTATCAAGTTGAATACGACCTGCAATGGTTCCAGGCATGGGCTCTGAGAATCGGAAACGATTTCTGCTGATTATCCCTTCTGTCATCTTTGTAGAACTCTAACTACTTATAACGGTCTCTCTGTGTATAAGCTCTTAGTTCTACTTGGATCGGTCCCAATCGATTCTATCTACTTCTACTGATTTCTGTCGACTTTCAGTGTACTACTCGACTTTCGACTTTACGACTTTGTGTACACTTTCAATGTACTAGTGTACTCTTTATGGCCATCAGATTACGATTTCACATTACCATTTTTTCGGCAAAGTTATGCGTAATCCTCACTTAATAATGAACGTTTTGGCAGCCAAAATAGGTAGGCGGCAGATTTTACACCGTTAAAATGAGTTAATTACATTTCCACCGTTGTAACTGCGACCAACCAGTTGAGACTGCCAATGAACACCGAATATGTTTGCGAATTATTATGTTTATGTGGAGAACATCTCACAGATGAAACACAAACAGCGACCAAATTGTGAGATTTAGAGAATTTCATTTCTGAACGGTTTCGGCAAAAGACTAGGATGTACGAATGTAATCACTTCCATAAAATTTTCAAGAACATAGGAATGAAATTTACATCGGGACAAATCTGTTAAATTTACACAATGAAGGAAAGTGTGGATGACAAAACAAATTGTTTGTCCAAAATTGTGAAGTACGGGAAATACTGTAGTGTATTTCAATCATTACACCACTTCCTACCAAATTCTTTAGCAATCAGATTTAAGAATTTAAAATTAACGACAAATATTCCATCAAATGCCGTATTCAATGATTAACCAACACCAGTACTGCGAGTGAAATATTCATAATTTCAATATCTGCTGCTCCATCCCAAACATTTTTGGAAGTGTTGGAACGTAACACGCACACTCACCTATCGAAACCGATAATGCCGATCAGTATCAGTAATCTATCAGCCACGAATCTATTGGTTACCTGTCCATAACGAATTACAAGCACACTTACCTATCGAAGGGCAGTGGCTGCGGGTACACGGGTATGGGCAGCCTGAGACTGAACGGCGCCTGCTGCGGGTAGTATCCTGGAGGAGTGATGTACCCGGGTCGCGGGCGGTAGCGCAGGCGTCGCTGCAGGTGGTAGGGCACCTGCCCCTGCGCGGGGCCGTATCCTGCGGCGGCTGCAGGCGCAGCCGTCGGGGATCCAGGCGCGGCCGGGAACTGCACCGGCTGGTACTGCTGGGGCTCGTACGGCAGCGGGTGGCTGTACGGCATGGGCGGCGGGTACTGCGGCTGGTAGGGCAGCGGCGCCGTGGGTGGGGGCGGGGGCGGGGGTGGAGGGGGAGGCGTCGGGGGCGGGGATTGCGGGGGCACGTAGGGGGCCATGGCCTGGTGCGGGACGGACGGCTGCGGGTGGTAGTGGTGGTGATGGTGGGGCATCATCGGCTGCGGTGCGTACGGCACCGGGCTTTGCGGTGGGGACGGGTACTGGCTAGTCGGGTAGCCCGATGGGTAGGGTTGAGGGTAATGCGCCTGCGGTGGGTAGGCTGCTTGAGGCGGGTAGGGTTGTTGAGGCGGGTAGGCCGCCTGAGGTGGGTAGTGAGGTTGCGGCTGGTATTGGTGATGGTGGTGGTGGTTGGGGTTGTGGTAGCCCTGATGTCCCGACGGTTGCAGCAGCTCGCGCAAGAGCTCTGGGGGCAGCTCCCCGCCCAGCAGCGTCTGCATGATGGCTTGCTGGAAGGGCGTGAGACTTGGCTGCGGTGGCGGCGGGGGTGGTGGGCGGTACCTAAAATACAAATCACAATGCAAATGTATTTGTGTTGCAAAAGCTACGCTTGTAATAGAGTACAGCCAAATAGTTTTCAAACTTTTTTCTACATATCAAATTGCGAACTCTGATTCGTTTTTCGAAACCATTACCATTTCTGTCGAAGTGACGTAGTATGGTTTCACTAAATATTTACATCATGAAAAGATGTAGTGTTTCACTGTAAAGCAAACGAATTTGGAAACATTTTATTTTTAGAGAATTATTTTAAATGTATAATATGCTCCGAATTGGATCTATCAATGGGCGAGGATATTCCGTCGTTGAGGAGCACAGGGCGAGTATAAAGTTGCGTGATTTCTTAAAATAACGTTTACTTCACTCTCGAAAATATCTCAATAATCGTAATACAAGAAACGATTTAAAAAATAAAAGCATATTATCGAAAGTGCTGTACTAATGTTAGAAACTGGAATATATTTATTTCAATTTCATTGCGAAAGATATTCCTTCTTGTAAATGTTTCAAAAACAGTTTTACCCATTCCTACGCCAAGAATGCTTGAATCTCTTGCCTAATTACTGCTTTGACACGAGAAGTAGCAAAATAGAAATATTTTATCCTGCGAAGAAAAGGTACGATTGCTCTTAAGCTGTGGGACTACGTAATGTTTTATGGCTGCAAATCGCAACAATGTGTCAGTGTGATCAAAGAAATGCACTTGGGGGAGTAGGCTACCAAAAACTTGGAAGTGTATTGACATTATTGTTATTATTATTATTATTATTATTATTACTATATTTATTTTCGTAACGATTTAATACTTGCTAGTTGCAATAGAGAGCGTTAATATGAGGACCATTCGGTATCGAAACTTGCGATAGTAGAAAATGTCCCTAAACGATTCATATACAATAATATATTAAGCTAAGCGTTTCTCCTCACCTCTGCTGTTGCGCCAACAGCAACTGCTGCAGCTGCTGCTGCACGTCCTGTCCCGCGAGCACGTACTGCGGGTGCGGCGCGGGGGTGGGCGCGTCGGGCGCGCCGGGGGTGGGCACGGGCACGGGGACGGGCACGCGCACGCCCGCGGCGTTGCGCGTGTCGACGAGGTCGGCGGGCGAGAGGGGCGCGCCGGGCGGCGGGGGCGGGACGCCCGCGCGGTGGCGCGCCGCGCCGAAGCCCTGCAGCAGCGCGCTCTGCACGATGCGCGGCTGCGAGGTGAAGTAGCCGCGGAAGGGCGTGTCGGGCACCGGGCGCACGTTGCCGGCCACCGGCCCGCCGTACACGTCGGCGTGGTCGTCCGTTTCCGGTTGGCGCACGCGGACGACAGGTGGGCGTGGCAGCGGCCCCAGCAGCCGGTCGTCACCCAGCTGGCGGCGTAGCGCGTTGCCTTTGGGGCCGCGTCGTCTCTCGGGTTTCTGGGTCTCGTCTTCGGCGGGTTTGGCGTGTTGCGGGGTCCGCTCCGGCGCGCTCGGCGCGTCCTCTTCTTCCTCGTCCTCCTCCTCGCCGTCCTCGTCGGAGACCTCCGGGTCCTCGGCGACGGGCACGGGCTTCCGCGTGACGAAGACGACGCGGCGCGGCTCGGGCCGCGCGGTGGTGGAGACGGGCGGCGCCCCCGGGGGCACCGGGTAGTGGCCGAAGGTGGCCGACGCCAGGCGAGGCACCGTGACGGGCAGCGTGCCCTCCTGCCCGTTGGGCTGCACGATGCGCACGGGCTGGCCCAGCGGACGCAGGTACGACGGCAGGAAGAGGTGCGGGCGGCGCGTGGTGGAGCCGGCCTCGGGGCGTTCCGTGCGGACCGGAACGATCTGTGCGGGGAACGCGGGGCGCGGGCACGCTTGTAGTACAGGCGCCAGGGGGTGGAGAATTTAGATTTTGGGGGCGTGGGAAGTAAAATTTTCCCGAGGACATATCAAAGAAAGCTACTGTATATTACTGCAGAAAGCACTTATTTTTTCTGCGCTTCTTTTTAACTGTTCATGTATGATAATTGGCAGATTTGTTTGTGTATTTTTATGTTGCTGGTAAATGGCTAATGACTCGACTTTAACATATGTATAAAATTAGAATATTTTTTAACAGGATGAAATTCAGAATGTGTCTCTAGAAGAAGCGAAATCACTGTACGAAGTGTTAGCTAAGTCTCTTCCGAAATTTGTTCTATATTTTTTCTTTTGAGATGAGCATTATTTTAATACCAATTGAAGCTATATATTGTTTGAAAGAGTATCCTTGTATGTAAGATCTTATACTATAAAATATTTCACCTACCCAATAGATTTTTTCTATTTTGTTAAGTAAAATGGGGAGACGTTTGGAAAAAGAGAGTTAGACCAAGAGAGTAGACCTTTACTTTAGTGTCGATTTTCTGCAGCGTTAAGAAGAAATTCATGACGAACTATTTATAACATTGCTTCTCACGAGACATTCTGCTGGTTGAAGACGCCAAGACGAATTAAGAGTAGTGTACTGGCTACTATCATTCATGATTGAAATCTGTATTTAACAAATTCATCAATGATTGCAAGCGGATCAGTAAGAATACGCATGGGTATCTCATTAATTATATGTATTTAATCCAAGATTGTCTGGCATTGGACCTGCAAGCGCATGAGCAGGAAATTCAAGTGACTGAATAAGACACGAACTCACTGTCCATAAGCATTCATGCTTTCTATGTTGTTAAACTAGAAGCTAACCTTACAAGCGTACAAAAGAGGGTCTCACTACAATAGCTAGGATTTTGTTCTGGAATAGTCACTTAATTGATTGGTTATCCAATGGGCGCACACGCGTACAACTCACGTTATGATGAGATGATATAATGCTCAATGTAGAGACACATTCATGTATGCAGTATTCGTGAGGAGGGTGTGTCTATGTGTATACAAGCGAGGAACTCACGGGAATAGCTCACGATCAAGAAGCATTCGTAAGTGCAATAGGTATTTAATTGGTTGATGACCCCAATGAAAACACAAATGACACACAAACTCGTGGAATGGGCTACTGGCTATAAACTTTTATATTGAAGTATTTATCTGGCACAATGAGCAAACAAACAGCGCAAGACCTTTGTCCCAAGCACTCAGTTTTGAATCCTCATAAGAGCGCGCAGGCAAGGAACTCACGTGAGGCCGTCGGATGCGCTGGATGACGCTGGGCCGCTCGGAGGGCTCCTGGGCGTCCTCGTCGGAGGCGGCCGTGGTGACGGGCACGGGCGTGGACGGCGGGTGCGTGCGCAGCCCGTAATACCTCAGCGAGGGCCTCCGCGTGGTGGGGCTGGCGCCGGGCCGGATGATCTGGTGGTAGAGCGTCGGCTGCGGCGCCGCCGTCGTCGAACCGGCCGCCGCCGCCGCCGCCACCGTCGCCGCCGCCGGCGCCCCGTCTGTAGAGCGGAAGCCGGTGCCGTTGCTGGCCGAGTACGCGACGCGCTTGAGCTGGCCCGCCTCGTCGACGAAGCCGAACATGCCCTTGACGTTGCCCAGCACGTCGCGGGTTTCGATCTTGAAGCTCCCGTCCGCCGCTTCGTAGCCGAACGTGTACGAACCGTCATCGTTGTGCCGGTTGATCTGCTTGAGGATGGCCACCCGCTCCTGGGAGACGGCGTCCTGCTCGCTGCTGCCGCTGCCGCTCTCCGATGACGTGTCCGCCAGCGCGGGCGACCCGCTCACCACCGCGCGCTTGAGCGACGAGGGAGAAGACGACGAAGTCATGGGCGGCATGGGCGTGGTGGTGGGCGGAGTGGTGGTGGGTGCGGTGGTGCTGGCTGTGGTGCTGGTCTGCGCCACGGGGCTGGTGGGGGTGGGGCTGTCGGTGACGGTGACGGTGACGGCGCGACACGCCCCCGCCGCGAGCAGCAGGCACAGCAGGTGCAGCGCCGCCGCTCCCTGCGGCACGCCGTGCGCGGAAGGCGCCATTTTGAGTAGTGTTTCGTAGGTAAAATGACTGGATTGGAAATTTACAATGTACGAGTGGTGATTAATATTATTCCACGAATGTAATTCCTCAAACTAGAGTAGTGTTTCAGAATGCGCCAAATATTAATTATAATAACGTGTTTCATTCAATGTCCTTTAATACAACATCGGTTCAATTGTAGCCGTCTGTTATTTCCAATAGGAGAAAGTGTAGCAGACCGTTATGGTTAAATAGTAGATCGAAAAATTCCCTCATCTGACTAAATATCACAGCATATTATTGACCATGAGTGAGAAGGGGGGAAGAGATGGTGAAAAAAGTTGTGATATATCGCCACAGCTTTAGCTGTCGCTGCAGTCATAACTTATTATATTAATATTATTATATAGTATCCGTCTTCTGTGAACCGAGTCACATTAACTTCCCTCTGGCTCTGGTGCCGAAGATATTGAAAGATCTAACTTTAGCTTATCCAGTTCAAAACATCTGAATTAAAACCTTTGAGATATGACCATAATCCAAATGATCATATGCTGAGTTCACGAATATTTAGTTGTTTTGTGATCTTCTCAGAGTTCGTTTGTAGTGTGAGTAATACCAGACCATTGATAATGTGAAAATGAACCTCCATTATATCATTTAAGCACTACAAAATGTCTCATTGGATGGATTGTGACAACCTTAAATTCAAGAGTAAGCCCACATGACTTGAGCTATGTGTTATAACGAACATTTCAATGGTGCTTTTTCCAGATATTCCGTTCCATAGAAGTTAAGGAATTACGACATGAATTATTCACTACGGTTGTCTCATTAATATTTATGATATTGTCTATGTAAAAGATC
Organism: Acheta domesticus; assembly: GCA_031308135.1. NCBI lineage: Eukaryota > Metazoa > Arthropoda > Insecta > Orthoptera > Gryllidae > Acheta > Acheta domesticus. Next base: position 197,376,290 of record JAHLJT010009436.1, on the reverse strand, counting down.
TATTTTCTTAGATCCTGGCTGTAGATCAAAGTATACAATCCATTCGAAACAGATATATTTTCACTTGATATAGGCCTAGCTAGAACGTTATGAAGCAATTTCGTGAGAGAATTTCCTAGGTAATTTCACAACACTCGTAATGAGACACGTGCACGAAGAGACACACACAGTAAACACTCGTTAGCATGTATTCGCTCTATACTAATTTATCAGTAACATGAACACAATTTGGGACCTAGTAAGGAAACGTAGTAATACATGCCAACTACACTAATTTTTATACGAGCAACACCGAATGTTCCGGTCTCATAGAATTTGTGTTAACGAGGATTTTCTGTAGTGTAATGGGAAAATGCCCAGTCTGCCCATCACTATGCCTTTGAATGGTGAGAATTAGTTTCCATCCTGGATTGATCACCAACTTCGGGTGTCACAAGGCTTGGGGCTTTATATAAAGACAGAACACAGTTTGAACAAACTAATTTCCACTTATCTTCAGGTATCAATTGAGTTCTGAATTGTGACCCCTTTGTCTAATATTTTGTAACAGATGATATCAACTTTTTTATTTTATAGCTAGCATATTGTGATATAATACTAGAAACGTATATTTTTAATTTAGTCAGAAAATAATGATACACGTTTCGTCGGTCCCAGCCCCCAAACATGTACGAACATGTAGTAGATCGTCAGGTACATGTGCAATCACTCTGGTACGATTACATCTAAGGAACAGTCTCATTTCTTTCGATACAAAACGAACTTTTTGTAATTTTTATAATGTCATTTTAACTTTATTTCAACATTTTCGTGAATTTTGGAAATCTTTATTTTAGTAGAAACGATTGGTGCTCACTTTCAGGAATGAGGTTAGAGCGTTATGAATTAGAGACTGTAAGCATTTTGACTTATTTTTCGAGGGATACTTCTAATAAACCAGACCTAACAGCGTATAACACAGCATTTTGTTGAATCGGGAGATTTAAATGAATAACTCATAACTTCTAAAATTATAAGAGAACTATTATGACAAACTTCTATACTATTTCTAATCACGTGTGAGCGAAAATGTCCCATTAACTACTTCAATTACATCATTCCCGGAGAAAATTGTTGACTCGTTGAGAAAGTAATACCGCGGCAGTAAGAACTATTATATTCATTAAGTGAAGAAAGATTGAAGATTTTTATAAATGGCTTCAATGATAAACAACAACTTTAGAAAAGTGATATCTGAGGAGATTCACCTGTTTCCTTTATTCATGAAAGTTGCCTCACATCACGAGAAAGTGATTAACATAGAAAAATACGAGCTTCAGGAAGTTGCTGTAGCAAGAATGAACGTTCCCATGCCACCATTAAGATAAGAACTCTCTGAGATTGCTAACTTCGTATATATCTTCCTTGTTATAAATGAAGAAATGTTGCGATCCTATATAGTTTATGTAACTTTTTCTGGACAGCCGGAAACACATTCGATAAAACTATTTGTATCTTCCGATTAGGTTTGAAAACAACAATTTTCTGTGTACGTACTAGTTTAATAAAAGATGAAAATACTAAAGTCAATAGAATATCTGAAATAATATTGTTTTATCCTTTGTCAAAACTTTCGCGAGTGTTTTTCTATTCAGTGATATGCTGCCTTTCCCTGCCCGTATGCTCTCGTAAATGGAGTGATTGGAGAGAGTAAGTGAATCTTGCATGCGGGTGAGGTGAACTTTCGTATCTTTCCTACAGACATTTTTTACTCACAGGTTGAAAACTGGATACAAGTTCACTTATGTTAAGTCTATGTTTATATTAACTACTTCAACGTTTTGTGAAAGTATGTAAAAGAATGTGTAATACCCAAGATTTGCTTAATATATCACTATGGTAACATTCTACCATTTTATATCTAACATGTGTGAAACTTTATTAAATAAAACTTGCTCGTACAGTTTTAAGTTTGTTATTATATGAAAATGTGTTTGTATGTGTATATGTTTGTTTCACGAAAACGTTCGAAACACTGGAGAAATTTGTTTAATAGATGGGCAAGACGGGCATAGCCACTTAATAGATCTTGATAAAAGTTATCAACTAGCTATAATTAATGATTGCAAATACCATGTTACTATTTTGTTTACATATTATGAATATATGTTTGTCTGAAAATGAATGTAATTCATTACAACGAAGTAAATTAGGGACAAATAAACGTGAATGTATCGTGTGCCTACAAAATTTGCATTACATTTTATTTGATATTTGGATACATAACATGTGTCACCGTCAGAAATGAATCCAGAAGAGAAATACACAGTAGAGATAAACATTGTACCAAACATTCATGTACTACAACACAATTTTTTAAATTTTTATCTATTTACTTTCCAGTATTTAAATGTTAATTCAACAAAACAGAGATTTTACAAAATGTTACTTTATTCACAATTTAAATGTTTATGAGAACTAACATAAGATATATTTATAACGTTTTTTAAAAATATCTCGTAACTTATTCAGTGCAAATACATTACGGAAGAGCGAAGTTGTTAACTTTTAGAAAACTCTTGCATAGTCAACGTAATGTCAGTGACATTATTGGAATACTGATTTATGTTACTAGGAATGAGAATAATAGATATTCACAAATACGGGCACCATTGCATCATGAAGATCAAGTTCTGGGACTCTGAAAATGACATTCACTGTCTCACTTCAAAACTAGATATACTAACACAACTTCACCTTCACCGAAGGAAAATTAAATTCTATAAAAATGTTACGGTATCTAACTTGATCTTTAAAATGTTTGCAATAAATAAGGGAAATAATAAATAAACATAATATATTGATTACTTTTATATTCAAATAAATGTTTTGGTTTTAATTATAGAACATCAGTTTAGAAAGGTAAAATTACGAATTTGTAGTTTTTCCGTGCCACAAAAATTTACCGATACACGATATGTTTAATGACAAGGATAATGAAAATAATTGCAGTTATCAGCTCACAATGCTGCATGCTCTTTCCTCAGCCGGGGGTTTCAATCCCTTGTTGCTTCGCGGCACATCATTTCCGCATGAGGACTATTGCACCCCCCCATAGAGCAGATACAAACACTGTAAAGAAGCCTACATTTCCCATTCAATTAGATAAATAATATGAATGTTGACAGAACTGGTGTGTTTGTAATACAATTGTGTTATGTTAGACTCAACGTTAATAAATAACATTACTAATATATTTGATACACTGTGACTGTTTTACGTGTTTATATTTTCTTTATTTAACTTTTTTCGCGTCACACCCCCGTAATTTCGCGACACGCTGCTGTGCCGCGTCACAACCTTCCAAAATCAAAACACTCGTGCCACTGGGGACCTACCTTGCGGCTGGGCTGCATGGCTGCGGGCGACGGATGGACGCCGGGGGGGTCTGCGCAAGAACTGCGTCGCGGGGTGACACGTGGGGCTGCTATATAGCGTGCGACGGGGGGAGGGGCTCCAACCTTGAACCCGCTCACCCCCTACCAGCTCCCTCCGCCCAACCACCTGCCCGCCCCGGCTCCCGCGGCCGCCGCCCCCTCCACCGCCGGCGCGTGGGACAGTGAAAGTACACAGGTAATGTTAATTACTGTCAAAAGAACTGTATGGACTCGATTCCTACGGTTACATTCATAAGACGGCTTCGTTTACACATTTCACAAAGCGATCTGGATACACAATGGAGCTGGCTGTTTCCTCGGGTCCCAGGGACTTGCGTACTAGCGTGCTGGCGGCGGCGGCGGCAGGAGCAGCAGCCGCAGCAGCGTGTTCCTGGCAAAGGGGGCTTACAAAACGCAACGCCACCCGCCACACGACCAGCCAGGCAGCGGACGCGTTACGTAAAACACCCTTGCGAAACCCCCCTAAAAATAGCGTTAGCGGGATCGCAGGATGTGAGGGGGGCGTGGCCCGTGCCCCGGGCTAATGGAGGTGGCGAGATGCGTGTGTGATACGCGCGTTCGAGGAGCACCCTCTGCTCCACATGGGGCGCGATGCACGCGTTACACGTGCGAACTGCGCCCGGCGGTTGCTCCACCGGGGAACAGCGCTCCGTACAAAGAGGCGCTCTGGGCAAGGCAGCGGCTTCGCGGGCTCGGGGCTTGCATAAGGTCCTTTTAATTTATGGGGAACTCGGGGACTTCCTTGCAACAGATGACGGGTGCACCTGACGTTCAGACGTTAGACAAGATCAGTCTACAGACGTTCTGTCTAGATCTTCTGGATATTAAAGATAATGTCTAGCATGTTCTTCAGATGTATCTCTCTATTGTTGTCTGCTGTGTTGATTATTTACAGCGTTTAAAGTTGTACAATGTTTGAACAGTGATATCTTCAGTTTGTCGGTACCGGATACTTGCAAGTTACGTTTTGTTGAATGTAATAATTAGTACGTTGCGAAATGGGAACAGTTTGAAAATATGCCAGATTGCTACGTCGAATTCATTCGCTGACTGGAGGAGAATTATAGCTGCCGGCTGCTCTGATCCGTAGTTTTCCATGGCTTCTCCGTTCAACACCAGGGAAATGCCGGAGCAGTACCCTAAAAACGGGTCACGGAACCCGCGTGATCGTTCCTTCCCATTCCTTGTTGTATCCCCACTCCTTACTTAAAAACTCATACGCATTACATTTACCACATGTGTCGAGAGACCGGTGGGCAGCTTGGAGCTTGTCCGGACTGGGACGGTGGTTGGGAAAAAAACCCGCCAGCCGACAGGTAACTCAGCGCCGGATCTAATGGGGGAAGATCACCGCCACCTTCCGAAAAAAAAAAACAACAAAAAAACACGCACTACACTTACGGGTCTAATGACGTTAACAGCTGACGCGCCCGGAACCACTAATAAATCAGCCAAACGAATCGAAGTATTTCAGTTTTAAATGATTCGCTCTGTAAGTAAATTGAGAATGGTCATATTATAAAATATTTTTTTATATTTCAATGTTCTCCAAGGAACATCCATAATAAATACGTTACCACTTTAAATTGACTTGATTGGAATTGGGTGATGAAATATTGTAGAAGTCTACCAGTGTAGAAGCTTGTGTGCCAAACTCTTGCACTCTTCCTTTTTTAAGAAACACGAAAAATGAAGTTCAAGTAAATGTCTGTCGTTAGAGCCATTGTGAATTTATTATCACATGAATTATTGATAAAATATTTGCCTCTTCGGAAATGATTCACTGCATTCAGGATGTTATCAAATTCCTTCTGGTAAACCAGTCGTCTTGGTGAAATAATGAAGGTCATATCCGTCAACTTAATAGATTTGAAGACCTCGGGGCAATAACATGCTCTGATACTATACATTCGTTTTGAGAAAAAGGAAAGTAAAGGTTTAGAAATTGCATTCTACCCATTGGGATAAAAAACACTAATTTATGAATTACACTGCTATCTTGGGGCAAATCTTTAGAATAAAAACCCAACATCTAGATACATCTACGAAATGCACTAATATCTCAATTTCATCACAAGTGTGGCATAGCAGGTTCTTGCCCCAAGGTCTCCATTTATTTAGAGCCGGCACTCTCATCAAACCAAACATTTGAAATATTTACTGTATTTTAAAATTGAGCATCATTGCAATAATTAGTTTACTAATTTATTAATTTTAAAATTATTTATATTACGTATAAATACACATAAACCACGAAAATAATTATTATAATATTTATAAAACATTCTTTCTTATATTCATGTGTATATTATATGTTCATCAAATATACGAGTACTTCACAGCTACTACTTCCTTAATATTCTTTACAAAATAAAACACGTTCTAACAGCTATGAAGTTAACTTAGGCGCAATTTACATTTTCTGCATTGTTTCCAATGACATTCTTCTCTATGTACGTTTTTTTCCGTAATATGTTCAAACTCGGACATTCCCCTTTCAAACCTCACAATTTGGGAAATCGTTATACATTTGAAAGATTGTCTGTCCAGACAATGTGAGAACCCTACAAATAGTTCAACATGAAATCAATTGTATTTATTGTGCCATTAAAGTTATAATTTTTTCTACTTGAATTATATTTAATTAATTTATAAGTAAATGAGTAAGATGTGAAAAAAATAATGAAAAAAGGGGTACAGAATTATAATTGCCCCCTCTTGATTTAAGCTCTGCACGCCTGTGCCTATTTACAATGCGCATTATTTGGGTGGGGTATTACTGGAAGTTTTTCCAGTTCACATCATTTATTGAGCTGAAGTACAGGAGACACAGATGTTAGGAGCAACACACGTCAACATGATCAAAAAGTCAGCGATGAAAACTTTTTCAAAAAAAGAATGCTAATTTAAACAAATTCTCTTCAATATCTTTGCAGGGAATTTTGAAACGAAAATAGAATTGAAAGACATAGGTTACCGGAAAGTTCACTCAAAAGACCTACACGAGACGTTTACTATTAAACGAGAGAATTACTGGATTTTTATGATTCGTTTTACTTCTTCACAGAATTATCCTCCTCAAAATATTTCCACTTATAGATAGTGCACTAAAATATTTTAGTAATATAAGTGCTTGTTCCAAACTTGAGAGTTGACTATTTTACTTTAAATCAGGTTTCTTTAGTCCCACGGGTTCATCAGTGAGTATTTTATTATTCTACTTCCTACTACCTTTTTTCTGCAATTGCTAGTATTGACAATGTAATATGATTCTGAATCATATAATTCTGTTCTTTTCGTCTCGCGTGCTAGTTTTTTTTTAAATTAATGTGGGTCGTGCGTGTATACGTAAATATTTCTCACAAGATTTTTTGGTTCTCACTCTCCTACATAGCTCGCATTCTTTACTTTCAGGTCTTCATCTCTTTTATATTTCTTTTCTCTAGGTCCTATTCTTCATGGGATTACCTTTTATTCACACTATTTTTTGGTCTTCTGGCTGTGGGTTTTCGAGCACATTTAAATGTAATTAGTTTGTTATACATGTTTGTACATAGTGTACTATGCAATCAATGTGACAATGTTTGTAATTAACAATGTGACACTGCTTGTAATAACCGGGTTGTAAAGCAGTACAAAACAGTTGTAAATTTATTCAGCCCTGAGGATGGAGTAATAAAAACTCGGAAACGTCGGCTAACTGACAGAAATCTCATTATTTGACCAATACCCGTGAACCACGCAAATGGAGTCCTCTACAGATGGTCATGAAATACAGCAGATTTACATCGATATTGCTGTAATATCTTCAATATTGAATGTCATTAAAAAGAAAATGGATATTCTTAAGATATTAAGAGATCTTATTCGATTATTTATTGTGCAACTGTGCAACCGTGCAACCTAAACACGAGCCGCCACTGGTCTCTACCTAAACGAAAGACAAGTGGTGCTTGGTCGTGGGTTAATTGAATTCTATTTTATAATAGTAGACGAGAAGGTCCAAATAGAGCCTAGTTTCTGTTTTGAAGCCAGAGGGTGTTAAATCTATCAGAAATGGTGTGAATGTAGTCCCCTCGGTCCCTTTGAAGAGCGGCGAGCAGTTAGTGCCCACCAGCCCATCCGTTCAGACGCCGTGCGTAAAAATAATGCATTGCCGAGTTTTTCCATCGTCAAACCTTCAGCAGGTATGTTCAATATTGTTTTTCACCATTAGCCAGTTCGCTATAAATGTTATTTGGCACCAGGGCTGTGTTCACGTTGAGTTGGTGAACGGGTTCAATGTCTCGTTCAACGTCCTACTTCATAATAGTAATGGCCATCATGGTGGTTTTGTAAAAGGAGGTTTTGTCTAAATATGGGCTAGTGAGGGAGGTCTAAAAATGGGTTACCTCTCCGGAGTGGCCCATATTTGGACCAGACCAAAACAATTTTCAAATAACCTAAAAATGATGTACCTAATTACAATGCATCTACCATTTATATAAATAATTATAATTATCATATTTAAAAACAGCTAGAGCATCACTGGTCACCGTGATGTCGTGAGGAGTTACAACGTTCGGGCTACAACCGTGAGGACAGCTCCAAATTGACAAAAAGAAAGCTTCCGTTTACTGCTGATGGGGTGAAAGACGAAAGAAAGAAAGAAAGAAAGAGAAACAACCTCAAAAATCAAAGATCAAGAAAAAAAATATTCTTCAACGAGTTCTCCGACTCAGAAGATCAGAGACAGCCACCCCTAGATGACTCTCATTCGGAATTTGAGGAACCACAACCCACAAAAACTCCTCAACAAGATGATTCCTGTGTTTTGGCAACGCTTGTTTTCCAAAGTTAGAAATGGTAAATATTGGGTACAGATTATTACATGTCATGGATGGCCACACACAGAATGTGCTGGTTGGCAGAGATGTGTGTACATGAGATTTTTGTAAGTGAATTTGCAATTTTTTTGCTTGGATTGTATTATTTGTAAGTGAATTTTACTCTCATTTCTTTTTTCATTAAATTTTTCTAAAAAAATTAGGGGTAGCACATATGTGGACCCCATTTTTAAAGTGCGACATTTTGCCACTTTTTTTAAAAAATGAAGCATGTTTTTATGAAACTTGGATTTGCTGATGCTGAAACTTTCCAGAATTGAGTACGGTTCAAAGTTTAAATTCCCCCATACGTCCAGAAATGTGCCACATACATTCAAAAGTCAAAAGTTAGCCTATATTTGGACTTTTTCCTCTATATTTATTGACAATTGTTCGGGAATCAAGGTCAAATTATAAATTTTAATGTCAATGTTTATTGTTACTTCTCTGTAAACAGAGTTCCACCTCGTCCTTTTGAATTTTCTTGCATATGTAATACGAAGAAAATTATGTAATGCTGCAGCGATAAACGGCGATATTTCGGCAATAAAATTCGTATTGTAGGTTCACGATACCGAAAAAGTGGATAATTCTTGTTGCGTTATGAAGTATATTACTTCCTCTAATACTGGTCCAATTTTGATTAAATTATCTGAATTTGTATAAAATGCAAAAGTTTAATTGTTTTTAGGCGTTTTTCTACATTTACAATATTGCAGATAAATATTTTTCTTAAGAAGGACGCATGTTCTTCTGTACATCTTTAAATAATGTCATGTACAATATTTTCAACACATGAATAGATTTTGCGTCATTTTGTGTGAATAAAGGCAATTTTAAAAACAAAGTTTTCTCATACATGATTCAAACGTTTCTCATTAAATGTTTTGTATGTGAAGAACTAAATGCACCAAATAATATGACCAAAATGTCATTTAGGTGTATTATTTTGATTTTTCAAAAATTATACATATGTAATTTCTTCAAAATATCACTCACGTCGTTAATATTTACAGTACTGATGAATCAAGTTGTAATGACACGCAAGATGTTTAACTCAGTAAGTGAAAAAATAATGTTTGCATTTTGGTCATTTTCAAGATTGTTTTAAGTTGGTGATCAAAATAATAATTGGGCCACAAATATATGTTGTGTATGTTGTAAATGTTGTAACATGACTTATTACTGAACGAATGTCGACAAGAGCTTGATCTCAATTACTGTTTCTAGGGTATGGCAAAACTCTACCAATCATTGCAATGATTATTACTTCTAACTTAGAAACACAGAGCGATAATAAAAATGTAAATTGAAGATCCGATTTACACATCGGCTTTCAGGCTTGTCCATCATGAATAAAGCTTACTAATACTAACTTCGTCATAGAACTGGAAAGATATTAACATTCAGGGAGTTAGCAACGTTAATGAGCCACAATCTGAAGTAAATGAAATTGTTTGTGACCCTATTCTGCTCAGAACTCCAGTTGATCTAATTTTATTTCTCAAAACAAACTCAATGACTTCGTGTGCTGCTTTCAGAAGAAAAGGCAACGGATCGGTTCTAGATCGCAAGAGATGAATCTACGAGTATTGGCACAAGGTGCAAACATGACATCCTGTCGAAAAGGAAATGTGGTTTGCGCAAGATTTTTCTGAACGGAAGGTACTTTTCGTTCATGATTGAACAATCATGGCTTAATGAAAGAGCTATGAATAGAGCATGACCCTTCAGTGTGGCACATTTTTGTTTATGAATGTTAAATTAGGTCTAATTAAACATTTTGTGAAGGCTGTGGAGGTTTTACACATTTGATATTAAATTAAAGAGGGTATTTATATTGGACTTCGTTTTAAGAAATTTATCAACAAAACCTTATGCAAAAGAAGTTATGTGCTTGCAAATAATTTGTGAATGTGATAAAAATGATTTTTTACATAAGAAAAAATATGAAAACTTAAAAAACTAATGGAAGAGGTCCTACCAGGATGTAGGGTGTGGTTTATTACTAAAATTTCATTTTTGTATTCTCATTGGAATTTATAACTCTTGCATATATACGCAATAAATATTGTCAAAATTAGCAACCAAAGGAAATATTCCACAGGGGCATGATAAATCCGAAATTGAAATCACTGGGATCCAGAAATTGGATGACCTCGATGGTGGTGACTAGGGCTGGTATCTTAGGGGACACGCACGTAGAACGCTGGTTTCCTGCGCGGCAATGACGTCACTGTATCAAACACTGACATCATGAACGCTCGCCGAAAGGTATCGTCGTTCAGTGAAGGCGGGCCATCTACCGGAACTCCTGAGAGTTTCGGCGCGCTGGCTGCACACGCTGGTTCTCAGTCGAGTCGTAGCTTTGGAGCTGTGTTCACAAGATTCAAAATGGATGTAGCACTTTTTTGATTTCGAAGGTGTTCGTGAGGTCCGCTGTGTGGGATAAAGGGACAAACGACTCTCGAACAAATGTGGAAAAGTGCTGGGAATTTCTGCGTATATGAACAAGTAAACATATACATTACCTCATATATATTGTGACGAACCTGAATTATGAGGTTCGTCACAGGTGCTAGAACCCCATAAAACGCAAAAAAAAGAACGAGAGAGCGCGGCGCAGTTCAAAAGAGGCGCGCCCGCGGATGAGGAAGTTGTCGCCTATAACGTCGTTCACAAGTCGCGAGAAAATGACGCAGTAACTGGAGGGGAGTAGGAGGCACCGCGTTACCCCTGCAAACCGAGGGCATAAAACGCGGATCCGCAACCGGATGGTTCTCTTTAGCTTTCGTCAGTGGTGGAAGAAAGATCTCTTTAGTTTTCGTCAGTGGAGGAAGAAACATCTCTTCAGATTTTGTCGGTCGGAGCAGGCAGCATTTCTCTCCGAAGCATTGGTGGCCGACGCCGAAAGATTACGCGAAGGAATGTCAAGTTAGTTAGGAGTATCCGACGTCCAAAGGCGTCTAGCTAGCCATCAGCAAAGTAATTAAAACATTTGTGAAGATTCTGGCAGTTACGGCATCGTGAGAGAGGTCGCCTCTGAAATTGGTAACAAATTGACGCTCAGATTACACCATAAAAGCTGTAGCCGAAACGGAGGAGAGATCTAGTACGCGGCGAAAACTATACCTCACGTCGGCGTGCGAGAAACAACGGGCGTGAGTAAAAGAACGCGCCGGACGAGACCCGAAGGCGGACGAGCACCGTACAATATCGGACGGAGGAGTCGGGACCGAGGCGGACGAAGAAGACGGAAGAAGGACGACGGAGCTGGGAGCGCAAGAAAGAAGAAGAACGGGACCACAAGAAGAAGGAGACGGAAGAAGAACGGCGACGGGAGTTGAAGACGGAAGACGGAAGAACGAAGACAGCGCGTCGCCGAGTACCGAGGCCGCGGCGCGGAGCGCCAGCGCTAGCAGCGACGCGACAGCGAGCGACTGGGGACAAGGCCACCTAACCGCCAGGAAGGAGAGGTAACGAGGCTAGCGAAAAATATAGGTCAAGTTCGCGCCGTGTCGAATGGAGACGTTAGGAGTTGTTTGGGGAGGTTATAGAATGTAAAGGATAAACGACTTTCATGTTACAGTGTTAAAAGCACGAGCCATTTTGACGCCTGGTTACCTATTAATTTTCTTTTGTAAATGAATTAAAGTAAAGGTGTTAAATTGTATCAAAGTGTGAAGGAAGGTGCGCTACAGAGCACGGTTGGGAAAGAGTTAAAATCGAGTGTTCAATAACATTGGTAGAGCGCTGCCGTGATAAAGTTAAAGCGCAAGCAGAATTTAATCTGTTGGCTTTGTTAAAAGAATTACGAATTTTACTGGGACAGTAATTATGTTAAGAATTGGCAGAAATTTTGGTTACGTGATTTTTAAAGAGGATGTAATGTAAGCTAAGGACTTATTTGGAAAATTGAAAGAGAAAAGTGACGAGTTGTGTCTGTAGTAGTATTAGTTATTATTTTGGAATCATTAAACTTTTGTTGTTACTGTTATTTTGTGTTCCTGTGTTTGGACTGCTCTCACACCCCAAAGATCCCACTGCCCTGAGATTTAAGTAAGCTCGAAAGAGCAGATATCTGACGCACCCGCCCTGACGCTCGATTGTTGTCGAGAGGATTGGCAGATTTTATAAATAAATATGAAAGGGGTGCTACGGACGGGTTTGCGTCAGAATATATATATATATATATATATATTAGTTTAAGTAATGTTAAAAGTTACAGTATTAGTAAGAACCGCTAAATCTATATCTTTCACTATCGAATCAGCATATTACGTGTCCGCCCTTACTAGACGAGCAGCGTGGATTTCTACCCTTAAGATTTCTACCCTTTCTGTGGATTTGTACCCTTAAGAAGGAAGAGTTGACATCACGTACAAGTGAAAATATTTATTACATTTACAGTATGTTAATATTTTTTATTTTCTACTTAGCCTAAAATGAGTATTACTTGTATATCAGTTACAACACTATATTGTCAGCACCGCGGGCCCTCGCGGGTGGCGTCGGGGATCGAGCGGGTGATCGAGGTCCCCCCCTTTCCTCACTCACCTGATTCAGTTGCCGGCTAACTCAGGCGCAGAGACTCTCTATAAGAAATGGGAGCCCATGGACGGACGCTACTTGTTACCAAATGAAATTCACTGAGGTTATGAGGAACAAGTAAAATTTAATTAACAAAAAAAATGAAGAATTACACAAAAAAAGAAACCCTATTACTAATACCCTTTCCCTCTTAAACCCAAAGACATCCCTCCCCTTTTTCTGGTTTATCCCGCAACTCCCAAAAAATAGTTTGAATTTACCCCCCCTTTCTTTTCCCAGATCAACTAATTTCCTTACTTACTAGAAGACAATACAAATTAAAGTACAATTTACCAACATACAATTACAATTAAGAGGTTTATCCTCAAAAAACAACAGCCACAGCGCGGCTCGCTTATGATGAGGCACAGGTCTGTGAATCGGGTCATTCACCAAAGTCTACGGGACAACAGACCGTATTTTCAGATGGCTTCGCAGGTCCGACCTTGGGGCGGCGTCCTCACGGCTCCGTCTTCGGCGATGAAAGGGCCGGCAGTAGGTCACAGCTGGTCGGCAAGGTCCGCGCCGGCGGGGGCGGGAGGCAGGTACTCGTGCACGAAGTCGGCAGGAAGAGGTAGGCGGAGACCTCTTCGCAAAACTATGACCTCGTAGCGGTCGTGGGCGTAGTGACGTGAGTCGAACTGAATAATTCTGACTCGCGTGCGTCACTCGGTTGCACCGCGCGATCAGCGATAATCCTTTTTCAGGCGACCGGACGAGATTGCTCTGCGCCTAACAAAGTACCCGCGAATTGGTCACAATTAAAGTCCTTTGCCAATTCAAAAAACAAACCACATACGTGATAGCGAACGTCCGTCAGGAGCAATTCCACGTTCCGCTTTACACACAGCGCGCCAAAAACTTAGAATAATCCGCGCCAGTGGCGTTTACCCCGGACGACGCACCGCCGCGGCGCGCGCTCCTCGCTCCTCCCCGAACCTACTCTCAAAACCGCCGCCGTCTGAGAAGAAAACAAGAAAATCACACAGAACAAGAGGCTCAGAAAATCATAAATTTAGCGGAAACCAACCCATTCGCAGCTCTCCAGCCACGGAAGACGTTTTTCACTCAGGCAATTCAAATGAAGGATTGGGAAGAACATTTCAAAGCCATTCTCAACACGGAAAACACAGAGCAAGCATACAACACAATCGAAAAAAGTCCAGAAAACTTCTACCCAATAACAAAGGACGAGGTAACAGAAACAATACAAGGATTAAAAACCGGGAAAGCGGCTGGACCAGACGAAACGTACAACGAACATCTAAAAGAAGCCATACACGTACTAGCAGACACGTGGAGGGAACTATTCAATAAATGCATAGAAACAAATCAAATCCCCAGTAGCTGGAGAACATCTATCATCAAATTAATTTACAAAGGTAAAGGGAATGCACAATCCCCTGACTCGTACAGAGGAATAGCCCTGAGTAACACCATCGCCAAAGTTTTCACAAAAATAATCACTAAAAGAATGACTAAAGAAGTTGACCACCTAATACCAGAAGAACAATTTGGATTCCGGAAAGGAAGATCAACACTACAAGCCATCTCCATTCTGCAAGCAGACATACAAGATGCCCTCAGGACACCCAAAGGAAAACTTTATACAGCTTTCATCGATTACAGCAAGGCATTTGACTCCATAGTTCGTGAAAATATAAAAGGAAAACTGGAAGAAATGCTTGGACCAGAAAACTATCTCGCAACCACCACAATAAACATGCTAAAACACAACACCATAACCATAGACAATAACATTGAAAGATCTAAAGCAGTCACTCAAACTAACGGGGTACTACAAGGAGACCCCCTGAGCCCCCTATTGTACAACATCGCAACAGCTGATATAATACAAGCGGTAACCACAGAAAGTACCAAAGCATACCTCTATGCCGACGACATGGCCTTATCCTCCCAAAACCACGAAGATCTACAAAATAGCTTAAACAAACTCGCAACATGGGCCGAGGAAAACGGACTGAAAATCAACATCAGCAAAAGCGCACTAATGATCTTCAGAAGAGGGGGAAAGGTAGCGGAGAAAGAAAAGCTTAAGATTGGATCCGAAAAACTCGAAGTAGTTAATGACTACAAATATTTAGGAATTACCATGCAAACATCAGGAACCACCTTCAACAAGCATGTAAAACAAAAAGCAATCGCTGCCATAGCTGCAATGAGAGACATCAGACAAATTCGAGAAATATCCCTAGAAACGGCAATTAAAATTTTCAAAACAAAGATAATACCTATATTAACATATGGAATCCACATAATAGGAGAATACCTGAAACTAAGAGATCTAAAAGTACTAGAAAACATCAAGGCACTGTACCTGAAGAAAGTACTAGGCGTATCAAATATACACCATCCAGATACGTGTATCTATTAACCAGAGAACCCTTCCTAATTGAGGACCTAAGATATAATCTACTGCTACCATCTACCACAGCATACAACAAACTGCTAGCAGAAAGACAACAGAAGAGAAAAGAGGTGGAAGAACTTTTCTACTGCACGAGTGCCATGATTGAACAGGAGTTGGACAAAACCAAACCAGGAAATGAGAAGTGTAGTAAACAGATTAGCGGTGCATGATTCCACCATAAACTCTGCAAGACAACCCACATATCACACCGCCAGTGATCTATGCGTGTGCAAACTGTGCAACGAAAAGTGTACCAAGTATCATGTGCTTTCATGTAAGGAAAACAAGAAAACAATTACGGAGCTCAGCTCCGAAGACTGAACTGTAAACTCCATGCACACTTGTGCGCATTTCTTAATTATTATTATAAAACCGTCGCTTCCCTTCTCCTGGTTTTTTACTTGGTCACCTCTCGCGAAGCCTCTGTAACCCCCTCTCCTTAACTTATTTGCCGAAAGTTCTGGAAAGATTTTTAGTTTAAATTTTGAGAGGTTCCTCTCTATTGGCAAAAGGCAACTGCGTCTCAGTTTAATCTTGGCCAATGTGCGGAAGCGTTTTCTAGCCGAGTTCAGTGGAAAAATTCCACTCAACCCTCTCTCTCTAACGTCGGGGGGGCAGGTCGCCTGGGGATGGGGCGGCGCCAGAGAGGCGCCAATCGGGTCGTAATTCTTGTACCCACTGCCCCTCCGCCGGACAAAGCATGCGCGAAGGGACCTCTGCCTATGCACGTGTCCGACGCGAATTGGCCCTACCCTCGCACTCACAAAAGGAGGCGCTGCGGAGGCACGTGGCAGGGCTACAATGTCGTGCGTTTAAAATCATTTTTTTTTCAACTATTCGGTACCGTCCACAATATGAAAAGTCTATTCTATTGATAAGGGAAAAATGGCATTCTGAACGCGATGGTCAATAACTTCCAAAACTGATGAAATTGATAAAACAAAAAAAATTGTAAATGTAAATATTGTTAGAACCCACAAACATGTTTCTCGCTCTGGTATTCCAATTTTGGCGCTTAGATTTAACAATGTAGGCTTTGCCGAGCAGTCGTCTTTTTCCTTTATTTTGCTAAGCGTTTACTCTACGCTGCCGGCGCATCGAAAAAGAAAATGAAATTTTTGCAAATATCCATTTTCCAGATATTGTAACAAAAATCGGATCTACGCAATATAATTAAGCGAAAATTTCTCAATTCGAGTAAAAATATAAAAGAAAATTGAATCCATTTGAGAGAACATTTTGTTTAGGTTAAAAAGGAATGTATCTCATAATTACACGAAAAATACTGACGTTTAAAAAAACTGGTATACAAGATTTTAATATCTTATTTAATGAAATTATTTTCTTTTAAAACAACAACAACCTCTTCTCTTCAGTAATGAAGTACAACTAGGGCCATCGGACTAGGAGACCATCGAACAATTTTTAACGTAGGGAATTTTCGAAAATCCGAAGGACTTAAAAAAATCGGACTCTCACTGTTTTTATAATAGTACTTTCGAGCTATTTGTTTTTAAAACGTGGACCCATTTTGAGAAAATTCTAAAATGTCTTTGAGGCATTTTAGGAATTAGGCATTACGCAAAGTAGGCTCTCAAATTATAATATTGGTTTCAAAATTGAAGGGCTCCCACAACAATTCCAAATATATCTGGGAATATCTTTTTTGGTAACATTCTTTTATAGTATGATTTAGGGTAAACTGGCGGACAGACAACATTTGGAGAAAAACAATTTTTTTGATATCAAAGACCGACAAAACAATTTTTTGATATCAAAGTCCCACAAAACATAAATTCTGACTAAGCTGTTTATTCCAGAAAGAAATTTACTACGTATTGTAGTAAGAATAATACACTTTTTCGTTATCAGGGACGCACAGAACAAGCGTTTCTGTCTAAAAATTGGCACTCATTTTTGCATCATTCCATAACTTGTTCTCTATAACATGTACTGTGAAAAGCCATTTTAGTAGTTCCTTGGTATCAATATTATCAATTAAGCGATCTGCGAGCTCAGAAAGGTTGACGACCGCTGCTTCAAGAACAACAGAGGGAGAAGCCTGGCCAGTGGTAGAGCATCGCCAGAGCGGCAGACGTTCTCCTGACGGCGGCGGCGGCGGCGTGTAGCAGTGGTGGGGGGAAGACGCTCCGCGCCTTTCCTTCCTCCTTGCTCCCCCCTCCCCCGCCAAGGTCACGAGCCGCGACCTAGCGCAAGGCGACGAGGATGCGCCGGCTGCGGGTCGACGGCCGCCCGGCACGCGCCTCCTCCTCCTCCTCCCGCCCCCGCCCCCGACGCCCACCGCGCTCGCCGCTGCACCCGGCCGCGAGGTGTGCGGTGACGCAACGGCTATGACGCATTAATCCATCACTCGTGCTCCGGAGAAGGAAGGAGCAATGAAGAGCTAACGGAAAAAGAGGTGCGTCTGCAGAAGATTGAGATACCATTGCGACACTGGGAGCAGGATCACCAATTGATACGAAATTATGTTAATACGTAAGGTAATACATTAGATACAATGAGAGCAATTTGTGTTCGGATTCATGGCATTATGTTCATTGTTTGTTTGGCAATAATAGCAATGATATGTATAAGAAAAGCAGTTACTACTAAATAGGGTAATCGAGACTGCTTCGATTTGAAAACATACTTTATCCGTCTGATCACCATTTTTCAGATTTCCAATGGATAGAATATTGCTGGATTAACAAATATCTAAGTCTCAGAATAACAAATTTCCATGACTTTTTTGACAAAACTGTTTTGATCTGATCCAACTCTATTCTCAGAATTGTAATATTAAAACTGTTTTCGATTCAACACTTTTGTTTACCTTCCGTGAACAAAAAATACGGTTTTGCCTATCACTATCTGACCCTTCAAACTTTCGATGAGCTTTTCTGTAAAATTCCAAGTCAAATAGAACCTTATTATTCTGACGCTGCAATATTGCAATCAATCTTCTAAATTAATAGTACTATCTGGATGCTCATTAAGCATTTGTGAGATGCTCTTCTTAAGATTAACAAGTACCAGTGTATGTATTACTTAATTTGAGTTTACTATTCTAACATTAATGACTTTCTTTTGAGAGAAAAAAATCAATAGCCATTTTCCGTTGTAAAACAATGATTTTTCGATATTTTGCCTCCATTCTCACGTACTCTAGACGGACTGCAATATGCAAAGACTACATATGTAATGATTATAGACCGATTTTTATGTAATTACATATTTTTTGTCTTTCAACTTAACGTTCTCAAAATTGGAATGTTGGCGAATGATCGCCCTCCTAACACAATATCGAATTTTTTTGTTACATATTTTTACATATTTAGTACTATATTACATATTTTACATATTTTTGCTGTTTTCACAATATATTTTCTTGTTTATCACTTTTCTTCAATTTTATTGTATACATTTTTTATGAAAATAAGTGTTTTTTTAAATCAGCATTTTTCTTATTTAATTTTTATTCAGACTTTTTCGAATACAATTTCTAATACATGGGTTAAAAAGTTAAATAGTTAATAAGTAAAGAATTATTTTAAAAAAGTTAAAAAAGTTAAAGGTTCAAGAAAGAAAAAAGTTAAAGCTAAAAAAAAGTTTAAAAGATAAGAAAAAAGTTTAAAAGATAAGAAAAAGTTATTGGGGAAATCCAGGTGTCCAAAGTATCATTGACACCGCGTTTTGTCATCTGTAACCTTAATTTCCGAGAAAAATTTGCGATCGCCCACGTGTACCACTTCGATGGAAATGTTGCATGCTGTAGTGTATGTTTTCTGGACGTAGATATCTCCAGTTTGTGGACGGCTTCTATTGCGAATAGTCCGGCTGCTAAACTACAGTTCTGGATTACAATAGATGAAGCTTTACTACTGACGTGAAAAATGTACGGCGCAAAGTGAGCATTTTTTCTGAATATAATTTCTTGCTGATTTTTTAATTAGAGAATTTTATATTACATATTATATCCGATTTTACATATTTCTTACATATTCTTACTGTTTTCATTACATATTTATGTACATATTTTGACGTTTAATACTACATATTTTTCCGGTCTCTAGTAATGATAATATCTCTCCCTCCCTCCCCCTGACTCGCTCCTTCCTCTCTTTCCGTCCCACACTCTCTCTCTCGCAACCTCTCTCTCTTCCCTCTCTTTCCCTAGTACTACACCCCTTGTCGGGCTCGGGCTTGATTTCTTCCTACTGGCAGTACTTTGCAGTGAGTTTATTTCGGGTTGATGGATGGGGGTGATCAGCTAGTGTCAGGGGTACAGAAACCCCTGAAGGAAGCGAAGAAGGAATGATTGATTGCGAGAGGTGGGGAGTGGCCTTTGCCCCCTTAAACAATTCACCAGCATCTGACTGGAATTAACCGGAGGAAACCAGGAGAACTTAGATTTTTACTCGTGAATTGCGTAGAAGAAATCGTCCCTCGGCGCATGTAATATCGGGTCGGAACGGCTGTACCCCATCTACCAGCGGTATTACTAAATTAAAATTTCTGCGCGGTACACCTATAACATTCTTGCGTGCGCAAAGGAATCGAGCTAGCTATTCAGCTGCCGTTGAAAAACCTGCACCATCAGACCTCGAACCTACGCTCCCGAAGTCTACGAAGCGTCAGTAGTAGACGCTCAATTTCATGTGCTATCACGTCCTGACGGTTACAGCGTAATGGTGCAATAACGACGGTAAAAGTACGGACTCATAAATTCAACGCGTCTCATAGAAACTCGTGTTCATTCACCTCATTTCGCAGTGCACGTTCTACACACGTGGTTTCCGCTGAACGTGACGTTTATGGGCGGGAAGTAGCCGAGTTGGTCGCACCGTGCTTTCAGCAGTCGCGCAGCATGTAAGGACGACGGCTAATAACAATGTTCCTTCGGTGCAGTAACTTCCGCTGACCGAAGGTGACGTCACATCCGTGAATGTACTCGTCGCAGGAAAAGGAGAACTCTTTGATGGATGGTGTGGTAGGTAATGCCTTGTAGGGGAGCAAAGATAACTATTGGGTTACGGCGTTCAACTTTCTCGAAGAATGCAGGCAATATTTGGCATTGTGCTATGAGAAAACTCGAAAAAAACCAACCGCGTTTGTGGAGCCGTTGTCCATTTATTCATTTCAATTCATTAATTGTTCCCGAATTGAAATAACTGGAGCTCTCAGGATATGAAATTCATGTATATCAGAGGAAAAATTGCACATTTAAATCTACATCACATAACTCCAGTCACATTTTTCTCCACATTCAGTAAAAGTAGCTCTAGGTGATTAAACGTCAAAAAATCACGATCTTAATTACTGATTGGCGTGTATCTTGCGAGACATATGTAACCTCACCTCAGATTACGAAGAGTTTTATTTATCAAAGAAATAAAGACAAACTGTTCGGGACACACCATTTTAGAGCTGGTCTTGATTTGAAATATCGTTGTGTTAAATATTTCGTTTTCTTATTTGATGACTCCGCAAATCTCATCGTCATGATCACTGACTATTAAGAACCTCCGGTAAATAGAACCCAGGCGATGAGCCACTTTGCGACTGATACGATCTTGTAATCTTGATAGTATAAGAACTTTGATTACTTCTTGTGCCTCGGCCCTGAAATAACTGTATGGCGTGGGACCTCCACCTGGACGGAAGGAGCCAATGCCGTCTATATTCACTGACTGGTATTTTTCATTTCTACTTCCTATTGCATTATATAGTAATCAGTTTTCTTCGATTAACACCCCATTAAAATTAACGTTTGTTGAAAATAGTTTTCTTTTTAAATTGAATTTGAATGAAATCAAAGCAAGTGTAATTCGAATTTTGTACAGCACGAATTTTTGACAGATATTTTTTTCAATTTCCCTTGAAAATCAAATTGAAAACGTTCCTTTTGTTAATCCATTGTGATGTATCACTGGTAGCTTTCAGCCCAGCCCAAGACGCTGCGAATTATCTGATAGCAAATAGCAGTTATGACGTACTCATACTCAACCCTCATATCGATTCGATTCAGTTGAGTGGATTGATCACCACCAGCAATTTAATGACGGAAAAGCCTCCAGCGCATCGCACTAAATGTTTGATTGCATGAAAAACAATTAATGTAGCAGTTTTACAGAGCTCGATGTTCAGAAGCATCTGAAAATAAAAAAAGCAACAACATGAATTCGGGTTGTTATATTGTCATAACGCCGGTACACAAGAAAACCGACATCTCAAATATACACCTTTTTGGTTGTCTTTAGAAAATAGTATGTTTTTAAAGAAAATTTTGTAAATATAGTTCACAAGTCATGGGAATAAGCGATATAAAATAAAGCGAAATTAACGGCTCTGCTCTGATTATTTTTGAGTTGTCAGTTTTCTTGCACACTGACGATACGAAAATATCTATATGTCAACTCATGTAGTTAAGATTATGCATTTGTGTTTAATAAATGACTAATAAGTTCTGAATTTAGTAGATCAAATGGTTAAGCTTAAGAGAAAAGAATAAATGAAAAGGCAGCATTGTCTCCTGTATTATTTCAGTAGTATACCTTTCCGTTGCAGTTCTCACACGCAACCAATCCTTATATATGAGGTCTCTATAGAAAGAGAATTTCACGGAGAAGTGACGAATTGCACTTTGACTTTAAAAATATAAAGGATTTGTTTTAAAAAAACGCATCTAAATATTCAAGTCAAATGCAACCCGCAACAATTGCCAAAGTTTTCGGCAAATAATTCCTAAACAAAGCGTTCTGGGACCTTCAAAACTAAAACTTTGAGGCCAAAGACCTCACGTTTTTCACACCATAATCTGCAAGATGAGACATTCAATTCTCGACATTCAATTAAATTTTCGGTTCCGCTCTTCAATACAATCAAGGCCGCCTCAATATTTCAGCTCTTGCTGCTGGTAGCCATCTTTGTGACGACGTGCTTAGAAGGCTTAGATTCCTCAATATTACATTTACGCTTTCTGCATGCACCTGTGGTTTGTGCAGTCTGACGAGGTTTATTTGCATAATCATTAATTCAAGTTTTGCTCTCCAGCAACAACTAGAAGTATTATTATAATTGCTTGATACCTATGAAGATGTGCCTTACGCGTGTAGTGAAACCATTCAATTAATGTTTTGCCGTGGTCTGTAAGTGCTATGTACCTAATTGTGAAGGGATGTGGGTAAATAGTGAAGAATGAAGACTGTGTTTGTGTTTTACCTTTACCAGTATTTTCGTTATCAGCAGTGATTCATTGAAATTTTCAAGTCTGCGTGTTAGGACACGTAGCTTTCTCAAAAGTCAAAAGCTAATATTTATTGTGACTATCACGAGAAGCTAACTGCCAAAAAATATTGAATAATTACTTCAAATGATGTCTTTAAGGAAGTGTTGTGAATTGTTTCAAGAAAACTCTTCATAATACTGAATAAATCTAAGTTGAAAATTTCTTTTAAACTTCAATTGCACTTTTTTATTTTTATTTGATATTGTGTTAGTACATTGCAAGTTACCTTTATACATTTTTAAACAAATAAACACATTTCGTTAACAAATTTCCCTCTGTGAATGGAAATAGAAGGGGTGAATGTGGGGTTTAACATGCGAGAGTTCTCGTACGGCTACGCGGAGGTAGTAGGGGAAAACTTGTGCTATGGCACAACACAAAGAACAAACTATTTAAATTATCTAAAGTAAATTATATTTATATTAATGAAATAAAACTCAAAACGCGCTAGCCTACAATATTACGTGAATTAATTTAAAAAAGCAACTAAATTTAAAATTATAGAAAGAATAGCGTATACTTGGGTTTTTATTTCTTGGCGTGTGGGGACTTGTCTTCACGAGGGAATACCTCACGGTATTTAGCCTCGTTCTCGGTTGTGCCGCTAGGAGTCGCCTCATCGCGACTGTATCGACCAGTGCTGGTGATCATGCGACTTCTAACGCCACGACGGAGAAAGACACGAAATGCCATGTGATATTCCATAGTGAAGACAAGCCCCCACACGCTGAGAAATAAAAACCCAAGAGTAAGTCACTCGACACTGCCAACGATCGCAGTCCAAACGCACGATTTAAATGTTGGCGGCATCTGCAAGCATGTCCATCAACACCCAGCTGCAAACTCGTATTGTAAATAATACACCGTTTGATATTAATCTCAAGGTGTCGGTTCGTTGAAATATTCAATATGCAAACGTCGTTTGAGCAATATTTCCTGTACTGAAGGGAAGTCTAAGCCTACTAAATTGTTTCTAATGGTAACAAAAGGTATTTAGTACTTAAAGGTGAAAATATTAATTTGATTATTTTTTCTCTCGGAATTGCTTTTCTTGAGGTATATTAGAACGCAGAAAATAATCCAATTTTTTAGTACAGAAATAATTTTCCAATTTTCGCACCATAGCAAGCTGGGTGCTTGCATAGCAAGAGTAGGGTTGTACTTGCCTGATCCGATATTTTCGCTCCACTTTACTTGGCCTTCTCAAGAGTAAAAATATTTTCTATTAGTTTTGTGGCAATCAAAGGAAGCAACAAGCAACCTCTAGAGAAAGATTAAATAATTTCTTCAAATGTTGTTAAAGACAGTATGAATTTTTCCAAGAACATCTCTCTATAATGTTGAATAAACCTTTATTGAAAATTTGTTTCCAACATAAATTGTATTATTATTTTTGTTTGATATTCTGTAAGTTTATTAGAAGTTACATTTATACATTTTCAAACAAATAAACACGTTTCATTAACAAGCAGTCCTTCTTAATAGAAAGAATAGACAAAGGTATAGGGAAAGGATGGGGTTTAACATGCGAGAGTTCTCGCACGGGTACTCTAGTTGTATTTGTTAGCATTAATTAATATATTGTATTATTAATAATTTTGTAATTATATTTCCAAAATAATCCATATCCTTTTTTGCTTCAAGATTATTTCTTGTTACTACTACAAGTTCTGTACCACACATTTCACAGTTTACAATATGCTTTAGATGTGTTGGACAACTCTCAATGCCACAACATTGGCACAAGAAATAATGATAACTCTTTTTCTTAAGTCACTTAATTTGGGAAATTCTTAAATAGTACCTAATCATATATGCAAATTCATTAAATGCAGTCGACTCCGGTTATAGTGAATTTTTGAAGACATTTTTGGTTCACTATAACAGAGATTCACTATATCCGATGATGTCAAAATTAAGTAGAATTTCTCCACTATTATTGATTTCATTAATATAGATATACTTCAAATAACAGCCCAAACTTAAAATTTCATTATCTTTATTTGTCCTTAAAAAGCAATTATTTTCAATTGTTTGCTTCGTAAACTTTTCATTAGTAATTTCTCTAGATTCTTCTCAGTGTTTGTGTCTCTCCATACTTGATTCTGCATTGTCCACTGACTCCAAGTTTCGTAATGCTGTCTTGACCCCTTTCAATGTGTGATAATATAATGAATGATTTACTTTTAATTTTGCTAGCTCAGTTTTTTTTTGGTTCTATACGATGACACCACGCTTACCTGCAGGCTGGTTGTCACCGGGTTGCCCTCTACAGAGAAGCCTGAAGTCTGAAATTATTTATATTACAAGGAATTGCATATAATTTGGCACAACAATAATTTCATTTATTGAAATTGATTTAGATGAACAATATTAATGTGATTTATTGCATGCATCTGGTTAATACGGTACCGTATTGTCTAGACGTTGTGAAATGTGGCCCCGCACTTCGTATCACCCTTGGGGTTCCGCGCCGGAAATCCCTCTTCGCGCCGGTCGTCGCCGAAGTCATCTGCTTCTCTCTTGATGTTTTACTTTACTCCTTGCACTACTGTTCCAAATTCTATTCTCCCTATTACATAGAACCCGGCGATGTCCCACTTAAATTCATCAGACCACCTTCGCGCAGCTACCACCACGATGCCAGTCAACAAAAACCAAACTCTAGTTCAGAGCCCCTCCTGCACGTAAACAAAACATTCGTTAAGTAGTAACCGCTTCGCACCGTCCGGATTAAAGCGAGGTGTTTGTTTTTCTTGTAATATTTTGTATATTACAAATGTCTCTTCCTCTGTATTAAGTCCCACTCTTTCATAATATGATCTTTGGCCGATATTTTTTTCAAGTTGCCTGGAGTTGGAATTTATGGCACTAAGGCGATATATTCTTTTCCAAGATGGAATTAATTTCCAGGTGGTTTTCCTATAATCAAGGTTGAGGTTCACTATAACCGAATCTTCTTATGGTTATTTTATTGTAAGTGAAACGGGACCAGTGACTTAAGTTCACTACAACCGAAGATTCACTATATTCGAGTTCATAATAACCGGAGTCAACTGTATGTGACATATAATTGTGATAAAGTTTTACAATCGCGAAATAAAATATTCTGAATAATCCTTAAATTAGTCTTTATATGCAAACGGACAAAAATAAGAAAGTTGCAATTGAAAATTTTGTGTATATACTAGTACATTTTTATGTGGACTGCAGTTAACCTTAATGGCTTGTTGCGCATGCAGTTAAAAAACATCATTTCTTTCGACAGTGAATAATACGAATTATGTAGCTCTGTACTTTTGTTCCAATGACAGAAACGCAAGTCACATTTTTCGAGTTGGCGGGAACAGGCGTGGGTGCCGTTGAACAATATTTCTCACGGGTCCAGCTAAACCGAGCTCAGCACGAACGCAATGTCGAGTAATGCTCACTTTGCGAATGCATACAATAGCCATTCGTTGGCAAAGATTGCGGTGAGAAACGAATTGTTACGCTATCTCAAATTCATCTGTCACGCAGATGTTTCATTGAACACTTTTTCAAACACATTTGAAATTCGAGTGTTTTCATTGCATTTAGTCTCCATTATTGTAGAGATCTGACAGCCATATAAATGTATTTTGTGTTACAAAACACGACGTAGAGGTTTCTGTGTCAAATCAGTCAATTTAGTGAAGGATTTTAACTCTTGAATAAGATCCCTACGGAAGTAAATGAACTGCTGAACAATGAAGACTTTCAATTGAGCAATAAGATTCCTCCACATCTGTGTCAACGTATTCAGACTTTACCATTCGTACCTTTTCAATTTATGTCATTAAAGTAAATGATCAAAATACGCGTGTATATTGATAAGTTACAACGGTACGAATTATTGGCAAATGTGCTCTACTTTTAACACTCTTTTTTAACAGTCCATAGAAGTAGGTATAAATTATATATAAAGAGTGCAAATAAGAGTGGAAACCAAGAAACAAAAAGAAGCTTATGGTCAGTTTCTTTTCACTTTAGTATACCAGGTATTTTATATAATTATTGTGCGCTTTTGCATAACAAAGAAGAAGAAATATTGGAAATAATAACTATGTACTTCATAATAGTATAACTACATTTGTATTATAGCTCCGTTGCCCGTGTTTATCAATAGGAAAAAGTATACTTATATTTTAATATTTTAATATTATAAAGTTTTATGAGTTATTGATTTAAAACACAACAAATAGGAAAGTAGATCAGTTCGTTTAGAATATTCCTCTCAGGACAGAACGATGTAAGGAGGGTAGTTATACCAAAACTTGGTAGTCAAGAGGATAGTAAAGAAGAAAGATGCAAATTTTCCAAGAATCTGATCAGAAAGTCTGGAGAGAAATGAACACAGAACTAGAGGAAAAATAGTAAGCTTCCTTCAGACAGACATGGCACTGTAATGACATCGTATGGCGCTGCTTGTGTGCAACTGGGGCCGAGTGTTTAGAGGTTATAGATGGAATTGTGAATAATAAACATTTTGTTAACATTCTGATGACGAATCTAGTATCCAGTGCTGAATAAATTGGGACTTAGTTAAGTTTTGACGAAGATGACGATCCAATGCATACAGAATTTAATTCTAGATTGTAGATATTTTATTACGCTTCAAAAACATTTAACATGTTCACAGACTCCTGATCTAATTAATCAATTCAAAGCAATTAATAAAATACCTCGAAGTTAATATCTTTTAAAAAAGTCCTCCAAAGAAATACCTAAAGATTACTATTTTGGAAAAAAGAAGGAATACAGGATGAAAGTTCTCCAAAATGGTTTATTCCAAGACATGAAGAATGGTGATTTCATCGACTCAGTAATGAAGTTACGCTATATGCATTACAATACAATAAAAGAAATGTCAAAACTGGGCGTAAGAATAAATTTTACGCATTCAAATTTGTCATATTTCATTCATGCTTTAATAATTTATTACTTTCCCGTATACATACGTATATATGGAGTAATATACGTACTATAGGGAAAGTTATGTAATACTCCGCGAAAAAAATGGCGAATTTTTGGCAAAAAAGAATTCATTGCCAGGCCCTGACAACCAAAAAGTGGATAAAACTTGTTGCTAAATTAAGAAAAAAATCCCCTAACAAGTGGTGTGGTCAGAATCCCTGTTTATTGGGTCCTTGATACTGAAAAACCAAATGAAAGCAAAACGTCCGTCCGTCCTTCCGTCCACAACACTAGCGCCTAAACTATAAGTACGATTTCTTCCAAAATGAATATTCCCCGGTCGTTCTGATTCCACTCGAGGCGTCGCAATTTTGAAAAACTTTCCTTAAAATGTTAGGCTACTTTACATGAAGCCCTCCGGACATTTTCAAAATTTTCTCAAAAACTGTTCCATTTTTTTCTTTAAACTCTTTACAAAACTTCACAAAATTGAAGATCGAAATTTTTTCTTCAAATAAAATTTGTTCTCCATAGTTATTTTTTTCTTTAAGATAAATGTAAATTTTTTAAAATTTTATTTTAGTAGTTTTCTGGCAATATTGTACAAATTTTCACAATTATTTGAAAATTTAAAATAATGCCAAAACAAGATTTTCTCAAAAGCGGCTTTAGATTTTTTTCTTTAAACTTTTAGTAGAGATATTGCTTAACGTACTCTCTGAGATGATATAAACACCAAATTGCTCCATTCTTTTGGGTTTTCAAAAACTACAAGAATGAAATTGTTTTGTCTTGTCTGTCATGTCGGTAATATTTACATAAGCGGCGATTTGTTCATATTATTATAATTACAAATACATGTGCTTTAAATAATGTCATACAAAATTTCTCGAGAACTTAACCGATTTCTGCGAAAAGTATCTCAAAATTCCGCATTTTCAGAAACGCTCAAACGCCATTTTCTCATAAATAGCTCCAACTTTTTCTTTCAATCTTTTCAAACGGATAGTGCAAATTACACTGACGTAACGTTCAATTTGGGGTATGTTTTGTTTTTGAAAAAATTACACAAATGTAATTTTTTCGAAAGATCTTTTACACCTTTAATATAAAGATTTGTAAGCACTATTGTTTTTGTAAGTTAAAGTGCTTCAAATGGCGTCAAAGGAAATGTTTCGATAACTCAAAGGTTATCTGTGAAAAAGATCTGTAAATTTTGAATTTACAGTTGCGCTTAAACGCCATTTTCTTGAAAATAGTTCCAAAGTTTTCAAGGAAAATTGTCATTTAGGACGAGGTTTTACTGTTCTTTAATATTCTAAAATTAATATTTCCGTTCTACCATTAGGAAACCGAAAAATTAATAAAATATCAAAAAATGTAGTTTGGGCGGCGATATATGGCAGCTGGAAGAGTATGTGATTAGTCTGAATAGCTGGCTGAGACCCAAGGAAATAGAAAACTAATACGGGAAAGTCTTAGCCATTCTGTAGTACCACTAGTTAAAATTATTAAACGCGGTATTGCATACTTATATTTTAGTATTTCTTTCATATTTATTAATAAAAATACATAAAAATCATACCATTTAATAGAAATAAAATAAAATATTTTGTGAATCTTCTGTATAAACACATTTTCCCGTGACTGAAATCAGGCAGCGGAAGAAATCTCACTCTCTCACAGGTCAGAATTTACTCTGAGCATCCACTTCAACAAAATGTCAATTTAACTCCTGCAGTACAAAACATTTAAATCACCAAATAAATAGATTGTTAAGTTACACATTCTATAATTGATTGTTGCTGTGTAAAACTTGGAAAAGTGGGCACTTGACTCATGAAATTGTGCTTGTTTGTTGGTGTTCACACATGCAATTGCTGCGGTTTATTGAAGGAATCTTTCAAATGTTTATTATGTCAGTCAGAATCTGTAATGTAGATAACCGGATTTTGTTTTCTACACATATTTCTTTATCTTTTCACATATTAATTTTCTCTTGAAATGTCTTTTTCATTCTAAATTACCAAATTAATTGATAGATGATAGGTGATTCCAGGCGCGTCAATTGCTAAGGTCATTAATCCCGTAAGTGTAGGGTATGCTTTTTTGTCGGGAGGTGCCGGTAGTCACCCCCGGCTGAATGACGAGATCCGGCGCCGACTTATCGTTGGCTAGCATCGTGGCACTTCCCCAGCCGGGAAGTCTAAGCTCCCCACAGATCTCCTGCATGTGTAGTAGTGTAGTGCATGTAAGTGTAAATGTGTGTAAGGGGTAGAATAAGACCAGGAAGAAGAAGGAAAGATCGCGCGCGGTTCGTGGACCGTGTTGTAGGGTTCTGCTCCGGCATTCGCCTGCTATTGATAGGAGAAACCACAGAAAATTACCGATCAGAGCAGCCGGCCGGTAGAATTATCGTCCAGACAGCGACAGAACACGACCTAGCTATCTAGCTAGTGTCGAAAATCCTGCCGTCGGGACTCGACCCTAGGACCACTTGGTCAGAGTTACTACAATGACATCAGTTGATGCCCTGAGACACCTCTCCCGAAGTATCAGAATGAAAGCAATTAGTCATCATTGTGTAAATGGTTTGTCGAGAGACCCTCCCGAAGTATCAGAATGAAAGCAATTAGTCATCATTGTGTAAATGGTTTGTCGAGAGACCCTCCCGAAGTATCAGAATGAAAGCAATTAGTCATCATTGTGTAAATGGTTTGTCGAGAGACCCTCCCGAAGTATCAGAATGAAAGCAATTAGTCATCATTGTGTAAATGGTTTGTCGAGAGACCCTCCCGAAGTATCAGAATGAAAGCAATTAGTCATCATTGTGTAAATGGTTTGTCGAGAGACCCTCCCGAAGTATCAGAATGAAAGCAATTAGTCATCATTGTGTAAATGGTTTGTCGAGAGACCCTCCCGAAGTATCA
Source organism: Acheta domesticus (assembly GCA_031308135.1). Taxonomy (NCBI): domain Eukaryota; kingdom Metazoa; phylum Arthropoda; class Insecta; order Orthoptera; family Gryllidae; genus Acheta; species Acheta domesticus. The sequence continues at coordinate 197,345,814 of JAHLJT010009436.1, read as the reverse complement.
GAATAAAAGCAATTAGTCATCATTGTATAAAAGGTTCGTCATACGTGTGGTTTGAAGCAACATTTTATGCCCATCTGGGCCTAATGCAAGGAACCGATGCGAGCATTCTGGCGAACTCCGCGCGTACCCCTTCTTATCTCGGAGTGATCTGCGCATTGTCTTCCACAGCGACCACTGACCGTGGAGGAAATGCAGAATGGGCTCAAGGGTTCATTATCCTGGGCGAATAATGTGTCGGCACAAGTCGGAATGCTCATGATGGTCCGTGAGAGTCGTAGTTGCCTCACTGCTCTGAAGTAAGACCACTAAACATACAGTTACAACGTGAAAAGTCAAGGTAGCCTCCCAGCGGGATTAATTGGGTGAATTTCTCGCTGAGTTGTTGGTCAGGAATGCGAGAGTTCTAATTATTAGTTCGTACATTTCATCGACTATTTAGCCAGACAACACAGTGCAGAAGACAAATTTTGTCAGTAAAAGAGCAGGAAATATGTTCGTGTACTTATATTTCTGTTTCTGCAATTACGACGTATCACTAGCTTTAACTCTGTCATTTTCATTCGCGCCATTCACACAGTATTGTTCGTCGTTTGTACTCGTAAGTCATAAAAAACACTGAAGCGTGTAGATTATTGCCAGCCACTCTCAATGCGTGGGCACAATCACTAGAATGTTTATCCAAATCCTGGCAGTATACAAATAGCACCTGGTTAGAGCTTTCTCATTTGAAAGCATTCAGGTATTAAAATAAAAAATATTGATATTTATACCTTAAAATATTGAGTTTAACATCTGTTTCTCATTCAGCAGGGTGCATAGAATGAAAGGCTAGTACATAAAATAAAATTCTTCTTTCTCTTAATTTCGACTTCAAATTTCTTTATCTTTGAGAGAAAGACATTTTAGGTATATTAAGAAAATGGTGTAATGTTGGCAAAATATGATGCTACCTAACGTCTATTTCTCCTGCTCATATGTTTTCCATTGTCTATTTCTCAGGGTAGCGTGGAGGAGCTAATAAAACTTTTCATAATTCATTCCACTGATTTACGGGCGGACATATTACGCCATGAGAAAATGAGATAAAGAATATTGCAGTATCGACCTTGGTGCCCTTCTTCGAGCGGAAGAACAGTCGCTGGCGGATCGATTAAGTAGCCGTTACGACCAAGAGCGGATGCACGACCCTCGTTGACATTGAAAGCTACCGCCTGCAGAGCGACGAATGGCGGTGGGCTGGGATTAACCGAAGGCCGGAAGATGTTGATGGGGTCCAGGATTCAACTTTCACTTTTGTTGGGAGTTCTGCGTTGCGGTGTTGGCCAGCGTAGTGATGAATTCGCGATATTTAAAGAATACATATTGTGCCTCCCGAAGTAGAATCGTTCGTAGAATGGACGTAGTGGAGTCACTATTCGTGAAACGACGAGGCAAGATATTTTAAAAAGGTAATGTAAAAATAATTAAACTTGAAAACAATGTCATGTCAGATTAAATTATCATAATTTGATTGTAAAAGCCAAACGCGGGCTATATTTTGTAAATTTTATAAATGTTATTTTTAGAAATTATTCTTACAATTCAAAATTCTAAAATATTAATGTTGTAAAAGATTTTATTTGTATGAATATATAATTTGTGGTTGAAATCCAAGTTTGCAATATTAAAAATAAGTTGTTTTGCAGAAAGTGTGATCCTATGAAGTATCGTACAATTATCCTGTATAATAAAACGTGATCCGGAAGGTAGGTCAAAATGTGGCCACAGAATAGAAAGTGCGTACACAGAAGGGAAAGATGGCGTTTCAATTCATCTTCAAGGGGCGACAAGGTTGCGCCGGTAGCCATATTGATACAGCATTCTCTAGGCTTGTACATAGGTTTAGGTAGAGAATAAACCTACCTCCGAAACTAGTTTCACTATTATTGATTGAAGGAAGTTTTCCCTAATTATTTTAAAAATAAAACCTGTTGTATTCTACGCCTCTAATGAAACAAAATAATATCAATAAATTTCTATGAGGAAAATGGCTATCAACAGACAGAAAAGAAATTATTAGTTTGCATTTTTTAAATTCAATTGTTTTAATACAATATTCAAATATACATTTAACAAACCAACCATTTAATTAATAGATGATACACTTTCATACTTACCGTTCCTTGCTTTTTGGAAAGTTGAAAAAGCTAATGTCTACTTTAGTGTTCGAATTATTTTTGCAATTTCATGCTGAACACCACCGGAGATCTTTCTTCTTATTTACACTCATTATACACTAATAGATTTTCAAATTTAATACATATAATGAATTAAATTTTACATCGAGCAACCACTGCTTAATAAACAATTAATGTGCAAACTGAAAACAGCTAAAATCACTCGCAATACAAACAGAATCTGAAGACAACAGCGGAAACATAGTAACAGTGACAGCCAGCATCAGCAGTTCACTTCTATGCAGTATGGCGGCACTGCGCATGAATTGACACGCGGAATGCAAGGGAGTTTCCGTTCTGTTACTTTCTACTCTATGACGCGGGTGTCACATTTTGTTAATTCATGACAGTATTGTATTAAATTCGTAAGGAATAATTTATTTGAAATGTTCACTGCAAAATTATTGGAAGTGACCATTAGATGATCTGTCATAATTTATGTAGTCTATTAGATATTTTCACAACTGAAGAATATTTACGCTACTAAACATTAGGGGAAATGTATTTTATTGATTGGAAACAAGAAAGTTGATGTGTAGAAAATCACATTTCGTGTAGAAAATCATACTTTCAATTTTCTTTGTTACGATGTACTTTATTAAGTGAAATCGGCTTGTATCATTTCACGGTGATTTGCCGATATAATACAAACACATGTTAATTTGCATAGTACCTAATCAAGAATTTTTAACGATTGGAAACCGTAAAGTTTACTTCCTTATGTACAAAGATGTTCGCTCAAACACTTGTCAATCGTTTCACTCTGGGCCGAGAGATCATAAAAGTACACATCGTAATTCTGGCAACTGCCTGGCGAATGATTTCTCCGGAAGGGCAACGAATGTTTCGAGTAGAAGTGTTCTTTGGAACACGAAAGAAGTGGAGGAACATGAAGGCAGATTTATTTACAGCAAATGAAGACAGCATCTTTACTATGCGTTTGTTTCAAAACGCTCTATTTTGTCCCTTATAACCTACGAGATAATTTCGGAAGCAAAAATATATTCCACAACTGACGATATTACATTTGTTACCATTTTTCAACTGCCACTGTAGCTTCCTCGTATTATTTTTCCTAAAAAGTCAATCGATTGGTGAGACTGGTGCAGATCTTTTGAAGTGATAATGGGTAATAAATTTGAAATGACCTGAACTGAATGTGATCGATAGCAGTTTATGTAATCTCTGGCTCAAAAGTCTCTGCAATGAAATAAAACAATTCCAGACTAGTTCTTCCAACTCATAACATTCATGCCTCGAACATTTGCTTAGGCGTAGATTTGTTTAGGTATTCCCTAACCCACTCAGTCCCCAGCCACTCGTCCACAAGCCATTCATGAATATGGTACGTCATATCCAGGGATTTCATATCGACTGAATATTTTTACAGGTTCTCATTCTGTCCCTGAGGGTATTATTTTTAGTGTTGAGCAATTCTCTGTAAATAACACATCTCCAAAAATTAGGTGAGATAAAATGCGTGTATCGTGAAATGTACACACATGCATGACTCACACACAGTATTGATATCCTAGAAATCGAAATAAAAAATCTTTTACACTTAACATTTTGAATGTGTTACTGACATTTCCGAATACTTCACCCTACATGATGTATTGACACCATTAAAAAGGTGTAACTATAGACATTGGTGAATTACATCATGGGGCAGTTATGAATAATTTGAATAATATGGAATTAATTTATTTTCTGATTCTCTATCGTTTCATATCAGACGATAGTGTTCTAACATTACAGGAGCAATGTAGATAAATAGTAATACTAAGAAAATTATAAATGCAAACAAAGACCACATGTCAGAGTGAAAATAAATTGTCTGAAAAGCAAGTTAATATTTAGAAGAAAACTTTGACCATAGCTCGCAGATGTCAGCTGTGCGCAGGGAATATTATGAAGATCAATGTGTGGGAGTTTCGCAAGCGTTGCCACCTCCATTCCATGAGCTGATGCAAGCAACCTATTGGCTCGACAACGTCGTTCGGAAAGGTCAGACGCTTGGGAACAGTGAATAGTAGATATTTTCATTCAGTCAGGCTCGTTCATGCCCGCTCGAGTCTGTGGCATACGGTACTCTTAAGTCACACATATTCAGCGACGATCGGCAAATACGGCGCAGATGACTGTGTCTGCCGCAGAAACGCATGCATATTTAGTGATGGTAGCATGTAAGGTAGAGAGAAATCACCAACAAGGTAGAAAGGAATCTATGATTAATTTTAATAACTCATCACACGAACTCTCCCATTGCCAGGAAAATACGAACATTTTCCCTCCAATACTAGGTTGCCAACAACTAGATTGCCAACAATTCTTCGAGAATAAGTCAATAGCAAAAGAAAAATCGAATGAAAAAATGTAGAAAGCAGAAGAAATGGGAAAAGAGGAGGGGAAAGAGGTAACAACGAGAAATAAGAGGAGAAAAAAGCAATACGGAGATATGCAGGGAGAATAGAAACGAGAAGAAACCTAATAAGAGGGAAGAAGAAAAGAGAAGGGAAAAAGCAGAAAATAATTAACTTTTTTGGTTTTAATTGCGAGGAGACAACCCAGACGTATTATGTTCCGCATTTGGAACCGCCCGTGGGATCGTCTGCAGTCCTTGAAGAATCTCCTATGTGGGCGTGTGGAGATATTGATAATGATGATATAACTGTGAAATGAATATGGAGTAGGTGGAGAAATAGGGCAGAGTAAATGGCGTTACCATTACCTCCACAAGCGTAGATTACTGTTTGTTCCCCTGAAGCTGGGGAGGTGGGCTGTTAGGGCGCTAGCCACTAGCCAATAGATCGCTTAAGAATATAGAAAACAGGAGAAGGGGAGACGAGAATGAGGAGACAACGACAAGGGGTCGACGTCAAGGGACCGACGACAAAAGGCCGACAAGGGGTCCACGACAAAGGGCCGGTCACGAGCAAGGGACCGTCGACAAGGGGTTCACGACCAGAGGTACATGACCAGGGATACACGACAAGGGGTCCACGACAAGGGGTCCACGACAAGGGGTCCACGACAAGGGGTCCACGACAAGGGGTCCACGACAAGGGGTCCACGACAAGGGGTCCACGACAAGGGGTCCACGACAAGGGGTCCACGACAAGGGGTCCATGACAAGAGATCCACGACAAGGAGTCCACGACAAGGGCCGGCGGCTAGGGGCGGACAAGAAACTGCATAATGGAATGGAGTTGTAGTCTTTTAGCGCGAAAATATAATTCAACCACAAGAGACAGGGAGTCGCGGCGCCTCCGTTTCCCAGCCCGTCCTTCCAACCCCGCCCCCTCCACGCGGCTCCGCCCAACTCCACCCTCCCGGCGCCGCCCCTGCACGCCCACCCGCCTGACAAGGCCTGGCTTAACGCTTGCCACACGCGACCGGGAAACGCTCGCGCGATCTAGGTTAGCGGCGGTCCCACCGCCGCCCACCTGCGCTCGCACCCACCGCTCGCATTCTGCTCCCAACTCGCGTCCAAGTGTTGTTAGACGGACCAATGATATACGGGGTAGCGAAAAATCTAGAATACCTAGATTGCCTCGCGAAACGGAAAGACAAAGTCACTAACTTACCATTTTCTCTGTGTGCGACCTTCCATCAAAGAGTTTGAGTGTTGGTGTGCTGCATCCGGTGATCAGGGAAGACGCATAGTCGTCTGTCAAATGTTTGCATTGCAGTAAAGCGTTCATTTCTTCACGGTTGTGCTGTAGGTTCACGGAACTTGTGCAGATTTAATTTGAAGATGGAGCAAGAAACCTGCAAAAATGTTGCATATTTATCTTCGAGTTACTCAGAGAACTAATGGAAAGGAAGTTTTGGAATTCTTGAGGGTTTTATCCCTCCGTTTTATCCATATCTTGGAGGTAATAGAATGCAGAGGTTTGCCGTCCGCCTTTACCGCGAATATCGCCCTCAGTTCGCCTGTTACTATCTGTCCGATCCCTGGCGCACTTGTTGCTCGCTTTTTTCTGGGAAGGTCGTGTAGATTGGGAAGGTCATAGAGAGCATCCACTGACATTCGCTGCTTCTTCTACGACTGATAATGACGGCCAAACCGACCATCAATAATAACTTGTATTATTTCTGTAATACAGAAACATATAATGGCGGTCACCACAACCATCCTTGGCAAATGAAGGGTAAAAAGAAAGAATTTCGCGGAGAAGTAACAAATTGAAAATTCACTTTATGAATATTTGTTGAAATAATGCATCTAAACTTGATAGGAACAAATGCAATCCTATCAAAGTGTAGACTTCCGCGGCCAGAGTCAATAGAAATTTGGCAGTCCGGGAGACGTTGATTCCTTGGCACAGATGACAACGTTCAAGGCGTCATAGTGTGACCTTCTTCAGGAAAAAATACGCGAAAACTTCGCACGGGTTTATATAGAATAAGGTTACCATTCATCAGATCTAGTCTGTCGATCGATCAATGCAGAGAAAGAATCGGCCAATCAGGCAACGGCTCCCCTGCACCCTGAGCGGAGCGGGAGAAGAGGACCGCCGTTGCTCGGTTGTCAAGGAACAGCGGGAACCGCTTCCACGTTTGCCTTTGTCAGCATTCAAGGTTTGGGGATGTTCGATGATTTCCACCAACCCTCATTGGCCCTCAGCGGGCTTCCCTGGCTAGGAGATCTAAATGCAACCCCGCATCACATGGCGCGCTTAACGTTTGTATCTGAACATTAATTGTCTTGAAATCGAAAAGGATACTCCTAGAATATAAAACACTGGGTTTCGAGGCAGAAAGCTTTGAGTTATGTTACTCACACCTTACCTTCTTCAGGAGTAATTTACAAAATTAGAGTTTTTGAAATCTTCGTGTATTCATTTTGGAGTTCGCCTCTTTTGATTCATTTCGGATCTTTAATTTCCGGATCTCAGTTTTAAAGACTGAAATCGTCTGACAGTTTTAAATGTATATCTCAGCCTAAGGAAATGTCTTTGATACAGTTTACTTTTCACGAAATTGAAAATAAACCTCAATAGTTTCCTTCTTTAAACCTGTCTGCTCTAATTTATCTTCGGCGGTAGGCATAAGTTGGATTAGCACACAGTTCCGATTATTTTATAAATTTCATCATTACAAAGATTCCCTAGTGCTATTTATAAAATTATTTCTTTTAGGCAAAAGGAAGACGCTTCGGCAGAACAAATTTCCTTTTATGTAAACTCTGTGTATTTGAAATACTAAGGGTTTCCGTTTAGAATGAAATTTGAGCATTCTACTGAACCAAATTTCATGTTTCTTTCTCTAAATGAAATGTAATTGTCCTTAATTGCTCTTATTGAAAATGTTCTATAGGGTAGATTCTAAATTTTAATTATATTGTTACTTTCCCGTATACGTACGTATACACGGAATGGTATACGTAGTATAGGGAAAGTTATGTAATGCTGCGCGAAAAAATGCCCAATTTTCCACGAAAAAAAATTAATTCCCGGGCCGTGAAAACGAAAAAGTCGATAAAACCAGTTGCTTAATTAAGAAAAAAATCCCCTAACACGTGGTGTAGCCAGAAACCCTGTTTTCTAGGTCCTTGATACCGGAAACCCAATTGAAAGAAAAACGTCCGTCTGTGAACACTGCTAGCGCCTAAACCATACGTACGATTTCTTCCAAAATGGATATTTCCCCGTCGATCTGGTTCTAGTCAAAGCTTTGAGATTTTGAAAAAGATTCTTCAAAATTTGGGGGTACTTTATATGAAGCCCCCCGGGGATTTCAAAATTTTCTCAAAAACGGCTCCAAATTTTTTCTTTAAATTTCTTGTATGAATAGAGTAAAATACACTTATTAACATGGCATAGGTCCGATTTTCACGGATAACTCTGAATTTTCGAAAATTTAGAAAGTTTGAATTTTTTTCGGCGTCTTTCTCCAACTACATAATTGAAGATAGAGATTTTTCCTTCAAATAAAATGTGTTCTCCAAAGTAAGTTCTTTCATAAAGGTCACGCAAATGTTTTTCAAAATTTTAGTAGTTTTCTTGCAATATTGCGTGCAATATGTGCAATTGAAAAAAATTACAAAACAAGATTTTCTCAAAAACTGCTCCAAATTTTTTCTTTAAAGTTTTGGTAGGGATCTTTGTAAATGTACTCTATCAGACGACATAAAAGCCATATTGCTGTATAGGTTGTTTTTTCAAAAATTACAAAAATGTAAATTTTTTCACATCTTTGTCACGTCGATAATATTTACATTAGCGGTGATATTTTCATATTATTATATTTACGAGTACATGTGCTTTAAATAATGTCAAGTAAAGTTTCTCGAAAACACAACCGTTTTCTGCAAAAAGTAGCTCAAAATTTCGCATTTTCAGAAACGCTCAAACGCCATTTTCTCATATATGGCTGAAAAGTTTTTCTTGACACTTTTGTAACGGATAGTGCAAATTACACTCTTTAGAATGGCGTAAAGTTTATTTTGAGTATTTTTTTTTGTTTTTTCAAAAATTACATGATTGTAATTTTTTTGAAAGATCTCTCACATCTTTAATATGCACATTACCAGCAATGTGTAAACATTATTATATTTGTGAGTGTAAGTGCTTCAAATAACTTCAAATAAAGTATTTTGAAAACTCAAACATTTTCTGTGAAAATTAGCTTCAAATTTCGCACTTTTAGTAGCGGTAAAACGCCATTTTCTCTTAAACGGCACATAATTTTTAAAAGAAAATTGCCATTAATGACTAGGTTTCTGTGTTCTTTAATATTCTAAAATTAATATTTCCGTTCTACCATTAGGAAACCGAAAAATTAAGAAAATGACAAAAAAATGTACTTTTGGCGGTGATAGATGACAGTTGGCAAGAAAGAGTTGGTGGCAATTCCGAATAGCTGGCGAAGACCCAAAGAAATAGAAAACTAATACGGGAAAGTCTGTGCCATTCTGTAGCACCACTAGTGAAGCATATCACAATATCTTAAAATTAATAGACTGCTTACCTGCCATCATTTGTTCATTTCATTATTTCAAGACCAACTACATTCCACAGACTTAAGAAACAAACGTGTCTGCAAACGAAACCAATACATTGTACTAACGTGCGTCCCTAGCTTATATTTTCATTTCTTCAGTTCTTTTTCATTTGAATGCTCACAATTCCTTACAATGAAGTTCGAAAATTAACTTTCAGCAATCGTCTGATAAAGGAGTCTTTATAAAAAATACTCTGATTATAATTTGATGTGATTCATTACGTTTTTAAGTTAAGGTGGATACTAGGATTTCCTTCTATAGTTAACTGTAACCTGTATAGATCTTTATAAATATAAAAAATTACAATTACATTATCAGGATCATGTTTAGTAACTCCGAGCTCACAGGGAATAGTTATTGTATTGGTCCAGAATATGTTCTTCATTTCATTACTCGTGGAGAATAACGATTGAACGACATGAAACAATATTTTTGGGTTTTTCGATTTTCCTTGCAGGATATAAAAGTACTCTTCTGTTGAAAATGTTCTAGTCACTATTCTTTGTTTTTTGCGTTGTAATCACATGGGTTCAGGTACTATACATTTTAGGAGTACAGTTTCTTATACTTCTTTGCTATATGAGTATCAAAAATATTGGAGAGTAAATACGGCGAATGACGCCCTGACTGAAACTATCATCTGACACTCTTATCATAAAAACTGGTCGATTAATCCAGACAGTATGAGTGCGAGACAAAAGTTCACAGTGAAAAGCAGAATTACCCATCGTTCTTGCAGTCGGATAAAAGGACAGAGCGCTAAGAAATAGCGTTTATAGTGCGATTTTTCTAACTCCACCCCTCAAGCCCCTACAGCCTCGATGGAATATCACACGGCATTTCGCGTCTTTCTCCGTTGTGCCGCTTGATGTAGCATGATCACAAGCACTGCTTGATATGGCCGCGATCATGCGATACCTGGCGGCACAATTGAGAACGTCGCGAAATACCGTGACATATTCCATTCTGAAGAGAGACCTTGAGGGTCAAAGTTATCGCAGGATTTTAAAAGTAAACAGAGGAGAAAGTTGGTTGGTTGGCTTGGACTTCGGTTTCCAAAAGTCTGGCAACACCGCGTCAGCTACCGCAGGGCTACTTCGAATTAGTCAATTGCCGCGACTGCATTAGGCAGCGAGGGCGAGAAGGCAGGCTCTCGAAACAAAAGGCTTCCCTGAGATGAACCAGATAAGCTCCCGCGGTTCACCACGGGGTTTCTGCAAGCACGAAATACGCCGCCAACCTGTTAAACACTGCCGCCTGTTTCCAACGCTGCATTCTTTGTTCGAACTTATTCTTTGAACTTATATAAACGTTTTGGCTTTATATAAGAGTCCGCGTTGCAAGGGTCCTTTGTGTTGGCAGACAGTCGCTAGGCTTGTGCCCCTTTTCGGAATGTCGCTAATGTTAGTGTTCTCTTCTGGAATGGGTGCATGGTGTTGCCTTTTTGGGGGCGTGTAGTAGTATCAAACAACATTCCCAGGAAGATTAAGCTCAGTACTGTGTGATGTCTAATGATTAGTATTTAAATAAATATTTTTCCGTTCGCTGCTTTGCGTGTTGACGAGATAAGATAAAGAACGTTGTGAGAAGTGTGAGAGCTTCTAATTGTGATCTGAGATTAATATAATTGAAATAGAAAACAAGCTACTGAATTATAATTCCGACTAGAACAGCAAATTATCAGGGTTTAAAAAAAAGTTACAAGTTAAAAAAAGGAGTTAAAAGTTAAGAAAATTGAAAATAAAAAAGTTAAAAGATAAAAATAAAAAAGTAAAGAGTTAAAAATTAACAGTTAAGAAAAAGAAAGAAAGGAAGGCATAATTGTAATGAGGAAGGCATGGAATGGCATGGATGGAATGCATGAATGGAATGCAAGGAAGGCATGGAATAATGAAGAAGGCGTAATTGGTTTTGTTTTATTGTAATGCTTGAAACTTTTATTTAAAGGGTAAAAATTCTTTCACAAGTATCTTATTATTGAGAATCGTCGAATCTTTAGAAAGTACCGAAGGGATATGTAAAGTACATGCCTTCTTTATAAACATTAGCTTTTTATAAGACTAATAAAACAAAAAACAAACAAAAAACTAATTGCTTCAAAACATTGCTAATTACTTTAATATTAGCTTATAATATTTATATTTTTCCTTTAGCTGAAAATTAAATGAAACATATTGTAACACCCCGCACACTCTCTCATCGAGTTCGGCGGGATTGATCTCAGGGGTGGCCCGACTCACCTTTAGATTTCTGTCGGCGACATGTTGCCTCATACGCCCGGCTGAAAGTTGGGCAGAACGCATGCGTGACTGGGCATTTTCATGCATTAGGCATTGAGATACTCTTTCTGATTTGCTGAATTTAATTAAAGAAATTAATTAAAGGGGTGAAGCCTCCTACAATTAGTTACAATATCTTAACCTAACTTACAACTAAAGTACCTTAAGTAAAACACGGGCCGACCCTTCTGGGTCATTGTCCAGGCTTTCCGCCTCTCCAGGCGTGGCATCGGCCCGTGAGTCGGGTCGGCAGAAAACAGCAGCGATGTAGGGCGGTGCGCGGGGACTAGCGCGCGGCTGGTGTTCCCCGTTCACCGTCTCGGACGGGCGGCTGGCGACGGCGGACGGCGGCGGCGGCGGCGGCGGCGGCGAGGTAGCGCCGCCCTGATGCGACGACAACGACCGCGTCCTTTAGCGGCGGCCGGCTCTCAGGCGAAGTCCGGACACTCCTTCGTCCATTCGGCTCCCACACTCGTACAGCGTTCCGTCTCTCCCTTCAGGCGACACATGAGCGGGTGGCGAAGTGACGGCGATGCGTTGCCGGCGGCGGTCTGGCGTCTCCGGCGATGGCGTGGCCTCTATTTGTGCAGCGGCATCGAACGTTCCCGCACGTCCCCCATGAAAGGTCCCTTGATGAAATGCGCGACTAGACGCTGGTCTCTCTCCCACCGGAATGCTCAACCTCTCGCTGGCGTCGTCCTCATCAGAATGGCCGAACCTCACCCACGCATCTACCTCCCTCGATCGCGAGATCATGTGTCTCGACCCCGCCTAGTTTTTGTCTATTGGCGCAGCCGAATCGCGCGATGCGTGCCGGCCAATTGTGGTGGTGGCAGCGACGGTTGAAAATCGTCTTCGAGGGGGCAATCCTACGTCACGGCAATTCCTAGAAGACGCGGGGTGTGCGCTGACACTCCCCTGGCGCGGTTTCGGGATTTTCCCCGGTCCCAAACGGTCTCCTGACAACAGGCAGCCGCAGTCCAGGTCACGGCCTCCCTGCACCCTCTGGCCGGTCAGGTAGCGAAAAAGTGCGCGTTTCTTGACATCAGGCTTTCCAGTACTCCCAGTTAAATAAAATATTATTTTCGCACACGCCGAAATTGTTACGTTTACAATATATTTAGGAATCATATTTAGGAGGCAACACTAATATTTTCATGTAACACAATTACCATATTTTGATAACTTAAGCACGTATATTCTGACTTACAATTTTCCACAAAAAACAAAATTGAATTTATATGTTGTGATTATTTTAATGGAGTTTACACAATACGTCTGTGTATTCTTTGACCATTCAACTGTATTCCCATAATTCACTTCCTTAGTATTTCACTCTTAACAGCATTCAATTTATCGTTCACTCGTTGTCAGTCTTGGTTAACTCAGCAGCCCGTGGGTGATGTGACCTGTTCGACTCCCCGCTCCACGTTAACTAACAAAATTAATTTGTTACTAACCTAAATTTGAAAACATTAGAACTAATTGCATTGGCATCTTACCCTTCAAGGGGCATCTACCCTTCAAGTTCAAATAGCCTTATTTAAGTCCGGAAATAGCATCAGCTCCGTGTAAATATCCATCCAGTAACACTGGAACATCTTCACGGATGGGTAGGATCATATTCTGGTCCACAATTATATTGAGAACCACATTCATAAATCCATTAAGTATATGTGTATTATTATTCAGAAGTTTTAATACAGATATTTGTTTAAAGTACACTGAAAAGTATTGAAGGGAATCAGTTTGATTACACCTGTGTTTAACATCTTTTCGACGCGCTTTTTATACGCTCTATAATTCTGTATGCTCAAATCCTTTCAAATCACATAGTATCCTTGCGAAAAGGAAGCTTGAATAAATGTGGTTATTTCCTTACTCACGGTTGGTGCAAATCGTATTTTGCACTATTTTTCTTGGCTCTATTTATCATGTTGCTTGAATTTTAAACTTTACTATTGGGTATGTAAATCAGCTGATAGTAATGTTGCTGCTGCAGCAACCTTTCTCCCAGCAAATGAAAGTTTAAGGCTCTTTTGCAAATGGGTGCGGGGGTCAGGGACATGCAGTGATTAATGGCACGGTGTTCTGACTCCTAAACAAAACCCCTCGTCTTCTGAAGAATATCACACTTTTCTTTCCTGTAAGGGACACTCATTTCTGCCAGCTGAGAGCAGTTTTGGAAAAATTGAAGAGAGTTTAAGGAAGAAATCGAACAGTTTAAAATAAGATTATCTCGGAATTTGCTTGTTAGAAGATTTATATATTAGGAAAACACTGGATAGTGAAGTACTACAAGAATTTGAGCAAACATTCTAAGAGATGTGGGGGGATCAGGAAAATGAGAACAATGCAGAGAAAAACAATAAACGATGGTAAAAATTTCCTGTAGCTCATAAAATTGTCGGATTGTAAACACAACTGTTCAGTTTATTTTTAAACATAAGGTATGTAGGGCATCTCTTGCGAGAATCATTGGATGTACCATCTACCAGCGTGTTATTGATGAAACAAAAAGTGATATTGAGAACTCACTGAAGCAATGATTTGGGGCGGATTGAAGTAGTGAAAGCAATTCGCAGTTTCATCAGGTTGTCCTGAGTTCAGAACCTGCTCCCAGTGAAGATTGCACTGCTAAAAACCTATTCTTTGTGACTGTTTAGAAGAGTGTGGGCTAAACATTTGAGTAGCAATTCTTTTTGCACCAACGCTATCTGAATATACTCATCGATCTTAATATTGTAAGTTTTTCTTTTCTCTAATACTTACTAACACATTAGTAAATTGTGTTTTATATTTTATTAAACATACATATAAATACTCTAACAAATGTACAAACAAATCTTAAATATTTATTTTTCCCTTGTGCTAGTAACAAACTATATTTTATCTATTATGCCCATAACAACTTCCCTAATAACATCAATGAAAATTTGCAGATATTTAATTCCCAACACACTCAAATTCGAGATATTGAATGGCAGATTTTAGACTTTACAGTTTTTATACATCTCTCCTTGTTTAAGAGTACGACATTTTCCGAATTTCTTTAAAAAATGGCTAAGTTAATAATACAGTCTGAAACGACACACTTTAAATAAACAATTGATCAGATACAGTGGAAAAAGAGAAATCGTAATTGTTTCCTTACATTCAAACATTTTTTTCAAAAACAGTTCTGTAATTTAAACTTGAGTAAAATTATATTACGTTAATACGAGAAAATACAAGCATTTAACGGGGCAAAATTATTTGTTTTTTATGTTTCTTCACAACGTTCTCTAACATACAATAAAGTATGTTATATTTTTCGAAAATAAAATGTTTTTATTTCAAATGCTTTCTTTGTAGCAATAATTAAATGAGCAATGCCGTTGATATTTTTCTAGGAAATTAATGTATACCGGGAAAAATTAACGATATCGATATTTTGTTATGTTAAAGTTAGAGTAGGAAAGTTAGTTTGTAGGAGTGATCTCTCGGTATTGTTCGTGTGCCCATTCACTACTTCATCTTTCACCATTTCAGTCCTGAATAAGCATCTCAATTCTAAGGTATTTCATACGGCAAACTACAAAATCAGTAATTTTCACTTACACCACTTCCCATTCTCAATATTCGTTTTTCTTTCGTTTGGGTAAGATACATTCTTCTTTTTCCTTGGTGTGACATTGTATGACACTGTCATATTTTAATGTTTGGAAATTCTGAATCTGTCCCCTCATTTGTAATTTTTGAAGTTCTGTTTATCTTTTATGCTATCATTGTCGTAATTTGAGCATTCATAATCGTAAAGGAGGACGCGTGCCGCCCAGCGCCCGCCGCCCGCCGCCCCTCTCCGCGCCCTACCGGAGGCGGAGAGAGTAGGTGTGAATTCCTTAATAAAGGTTCCTCTGTGGGGCAGCGCCCGCCTACAACTTTCGCTCGTCTAGCCCGTGCATGCACATATGCATGTACGTGGGTTGCGCCGATGGAAAATGTCACCATTCCGGATTTGAGGTTTTCATTTTTATTTACATGTGCATTTGATGAATAATACGCCCCCAAGGAGCTTCTGTTACCTTAAAAGTAAGCCCAAATACCAAACGCAAACTGGGCATGTAAATATTTTTCAATGTACTAGCCAAGTGGAAAATCATAAATGCAGTACCTAGAAATGGAGTGCGGTAATTGTCGTTGACATGAAATGTTAATACCTTTTTAATCGTCAACATCCATTTTTCCGAAGAGAAAACGATTCCCGGAACCCACTCATCGTCAGTTTGCGCCCCGGTCCTCGCTAGAGACGACGAAATTCAGCCAATGGTTGGCCAATTTACACTACTTATGAAAACCTGTCCTGAAAAAATGTACTGTGTAAGGGCTGTATTTAACTAGATAATTATTATTTCTATTTCCACTCGTATTTTCTGTAGGAATTTAAAATAAAATTTATTTATCTTCATTTAATTTTACTTTCTCGCTTACTACTTACAAATTGTAGAGAAAAGAGTCGGCAGAAAAGTCGTGTTTTGTGTGCCTGATACCGTAAATATTGGTAATTCTTGTTTCTATATGAAGTAAATTAATTCATCTTACACGGTATGCGATCAATATCCACGTTTTGAGTGGCCTTGATACCGAAAAATTGGTTTAACGGCAAAACGTCAGTCCGTCTGAACAACGCAAGCGGTTAAACAGTGGGCACGATTTTCAAGAAAACATATTTCAATGTGACTGACGTGCCGCCCCTTGAATTTGAAATTAGTATTTTGATAGTTGATAGTGGTTTTTAAAAAAAGCCTCAACATCATTATGTAAATTGTCTCAAAAATGGCTCACAATTTTTGAGTTTGTTTCTCGAGTTGAGCAGAGTATGCTCTCCAAAATGGCATATGTTCGATTTTCGTTCGTTCTCTGACATGGTGAATATTGCAAAAGAGTACAAAATTTTAAATGTCTTCCTACGACTAAAGAATAATCAGATAAACATGTTTCTTTCAGAAATGTATTCTTCCTCTCAATTAAATCTTTAAATAAGGTCATGTACAGGGCCATCTTTAGGCACAGGCAGACGAGGCTCGTGCCTCAGGGCCCCCATGATCAAAGGGCCCCCACACATAATAAAAAATATATAACAAAACTGAACTAGTGGTGCTAGAACAGCACGTACTTTCCCGAATTATAAAAGCAGCTACGCAATATTAAGATATTGCATTTTCTGCGCTATTAACATCTTAGCTATTGAGTTTTTCATTCATATCGCACAAATAATTATATCCATCAAATTTCAGTATTGCTGAATGGCTGGTTAATATCAAAGGCAATGTTTTCCAGGAGTGAGGATTGAGTACGATATTTTGAACGAATTGATCTTCGACGATGTAATTGACGACTTCGTGCGTGCGAAACTACGTAAAGTAGCATTGACAAATGCTTAGTTTGTTTTTTACTTAGATCTTATTATGTAAATATTGCTTGTGTTGTTTTTTAATCATATTTTATTATGTTACTATTGTTAAGAGTCATTAGTAAAATATTACTATAGGAAATACAGAGATTAAAGATACCATTTAATTCCGTTTATCTAGTTTTTTTACAAATCCTTCCTTACTTAAAAAGAGGAATCAAAATGCTTATTAACTGTGTAATATTCAATTTTTAATAACTTATGATCGCCAGAACGTAATTTATTGAACTAAGAATTAAGGGCCCCGAAATCTCTGAGTGCCTCGGGTACTTTCAAACCCAAAGACGGCCCTGGTCATGTACAATTAAAAAAGAGAGTGAGGTTTTAGTAGTTTTGAGTGAAATAAAGACAAATCTTTGAAATTTGCAAAGAGCAGCGATGAGGAAGGAAAGATCACGCGTTGCTCGTTGCTTATTTGTCAAGGTACTGCCCCGGATTACTATCGGATAGAGCAGCTAGTCGCTATTAATCTCGTCCTTAAAGAGACTGAATTCAATCTTCCCGTGTAACTAACGTAGGAAATCCTTCCTTGGGACTCGAAGCTTAAGACCTTCTGGTCAGAAACTCTGAAATTGCAGAATAAATGCTGTATGGGCCATTTTTCTGCAATTTGGTTTCTGCGTAACCCTGTGATAAACGCACACGCATTTTTTGTGAAAAAGACCTTCGTGTGCGTGTTACAGTTGTTCACCGGCATCTTCTTGGCTGATAGCAGTAGACCCAGATTTTTAATTTGTGTAATAAGGTATGATACATGGAGATAAGTTTTCAAATCATGTTTCAACACCCTTAATGTAGGAAAATTTAATTGCATATCCATCCAATATAATCAAATTGTCTCCCTATTTATTAACTCCCTGTTAATTATTAAAGAATGTTAAAGAAAAATGTATTCAAACGCTCTAAGAAGTAGTTATTTGGCAGCTAAGGAGGTTCATTCTATGGAACGTCCTTTTCACAACGGTCTTGAAAATATTTCAAATTTCGCGAATAGAGGCGTTGCAGAAAAAAGAATAACTCCAAATATGGCACAATCTAATTGTCACGTCTATAAACTCCTAATCATTCTAACACTTAAGGGATACACATTCTAATCAGCTTTGCTTCATTACTTTCTCTTATTAGTCTATGAGAGTCTACTCTCTGTTATTAGTCTATGAGAAACTCTTGGTATCTAATCAAGAAATCTATATTATTAAGGTTTTGAATTATCCGAAATTGCCTGATTTCTTTCTGTAAATTCACTTTGGGTTTTATCTTTAAAGATCGCATACATCATTAGTAAATGCGATGCAAGTGTTTGAATGGTTATATTCAGTGACGTGAGCCCTGCCCATAAAATGAAAACAATTTTGCTACAGTTCAAAGGTTCTGTTGATCATTTGACATTGGATTTTCAATGAAGATTGCACCGCGTGATTAGTTTAACAAAATTGATTCCTATTACATCCGGAATGACATGAACATTCGTTAATTGAATTTGCATTCATTACAGTCAATAAATATTGTAACGATATTTTTGTTCCACAAAATTTTAATTAGTTCACAATATTAATGTAGCATCGGCAACTTTTATAGTGGCGTTTCATTATTTTAATTTTAGCTATAATTTTAAATGAGAATATCATAAATGTATTTAATGAGTTCTCTTTAAATCGGCGTGGCTATATGTGGATACAAATTTTGATATTGTTGTAGCAAACAAGTAATATGCATACTAAATTAATTAGTTAGCATGTAGAAAACTGGTATGGAGGAGACGCTTAATTTCCTTGATAGAGTAGTTCAGTAAAGTTTGCGTTTTTCCCTTCCCTTATTCTTTATCAAGTGACGATTTCAACAACATTCTTTACGTTTCAGTTGAAGTCAAAGTTTATCCGTTTCTACTAGCAATTGCAATAAAAATCTTCCAAGAAAAGTATTGAAATTAGAAATCAGGAAATCGAAAGCAAACAATACTTGTGTGTGGTGTCAAAAAGAACGATGGTGTCAAATCAGCAACCGAATTATAGCGAAAGACGATGAAGGCTCAACAATTTCAGAAATTCTTGCAATCTCCAGAAAATTGTGATCAATAAAATATTTAAACACTTTAAAATACTGAACGTACATGTCGTTGTGAAAAAGTGTACTCAAAGTGTGTCTGCATTACACATTTACCCGAAAACGCATTATACTGAAAACGTGAAATACAATGTAATGATAGACCCGAATGAAGAGATTTATCCTAGTAACAACTTATTTAGACGTGATTTTTCTGTTGAACCTCAACTTTCTACACATCACTATCTTAACAGTTGCTCTTGGCACCTCCTCGTTCGGGCGCTGTCGCCCCTATTCCAGGGCACGCCGTCGTTTGAAGAATGTTGATGTCGCTTTCTTTGTGGGCGACTGATAGCGCGGACCATTGGCGTCTGCAGCAAGAAGGGGTAATTACATTTCTAGACCCCCAGGGTACCCTTTTCCAATAAATGCTTTTGTTTACATGAAACTGAATTTCTCTAGTAACTAAATGAAACATACTACAGGAAACGTAAATAATAAATTTAATTATACGATTAACAAATTGTCTTATTGATGTTACGCAGAATAGTTTACAGAATGGGCGGATGGTTTGGAGAGCTTCTTTCTCATATCTTATCTCAAATGTTGTGTATCAATTACCCAAAAAGCCAGATGAAAAACCAGGAAAATCACGCATTTATCTTGTGAACGGAAATAAAAAGCACGTATTACATGGGGAAAAGTGGTCTCTTTCGAAATTTTCAGGGCAGTCACAGCTCCTCTACTTCCTCTTCTTCCTCGCCCCCTTTGCATACGCCTACGGCGCAAATGATTGCTATTCGTCGGAAGTTCATCTTGGCTAAACAATTTCTTTCTTAGATCTTTTATATAGACCCCCCTCCCGTATTGAATGTGCTTTATGTCGATTTACCCAGCAGGATGAGCCAGTAATAACGAAGGACCTTAAAACAAACGACTGAAAATACCTCAAGAGAAGGAAAACAACTCAAAAAAGCTGCGAAAGTTCACTCGATTATAGGGAAGGCCTTATTATTATTATTATTATTTTATTTAATGTCACATCAACCTATATGGTTATTAATGATACTGACTATTTTGAAATACTTCAGCAAGTTGAGTAGTCTCCTGTCAAACCTATAATATTAAATAATATTATATAGGTTTGCTTCTCTTAGCAATAATACAATATTTTTAATAGTTTTGGGTGAACTATGTTGTTGTTGTTGTTTTTTTTTTGTAAATCTTCAATTAATTTTATGTCTCTTCTTCTCTCCTGGGTATTTGAATATTCCAATATTTCATAACGAATGGTGTATGGAGAACTGCAGGAGATACAGATTAGATTATCTAAAAAGAGGAGCCTTACTTCCCCTACCCGCACGCAGTGGGTGTCGTTTGAGCGCGGTCGCCACGGGCGCCGCGGACCGTGTCGGCGGCGGCGGCGCGAAGGCGCGCGCCTCGCGTGCTGTCCCGCGGCCGCTCCGAGAGCGCGGGACGGCGGGCGACCGCGAGGGAGGGAGAACGTGACGCAACGGCGCGGCGCGGAGGGCAGAGGTCAGGCCGAGGGCGGTCGCCGGCCGGAGGTTGGGCAACGCCCCCTCCGCCTCCCCCTTCCACCGCCGCCGCCGCCCGCCCCACTGACTCACATAGCGCTGGACCCTACCTTGGCGGGGCGGAGCACAGTGGTTCACAGAGAGTCAAAAAGAGCGCAAAAGGATTTGGGGATATTCCATCACAAGCAAGGCCGGTTTTTGGGGAAGACAAGGGATACCAAGGCTTTCCTTAAATTAACCGAACTCTTGCTATGCTACAATTAATTTTGTAGCAAAATTATTTATGTCTGAAACAGTAGTTCTGTGGGAAGATGCGAAGGACGTGAGTATCCTCACCTGCTTCCACATAGCACTGTGAGACCACTCGTGGGGCGGCCACCGAGCGCACTGCTTACACTGCGATTTATTCAACTCTGCCCCTGGTAGGTATTAGCTGTTGACGATTTAATCCAATCGGGAGCTCATATGTCGCTACAATGGCGTCACTATGGTGACTTTCAAGCTCCCGATTGGATGAAACCGTTAACAGCTGATACCTGCGAGGGGCAGAATTGAATAAATCTGTGTGGTCCCGCGGTTAATTCACTGCCGGTGCTGCGAAGGCGTAGGCTTCGCGGCAGCAGTCAATGCATTGTTGGTTGGACCGGTCAACCGAGTCTTAGGCCTTCCCTCTGCTTTCCTCTTCACTTTTCACTCTACCCCCCCCCCCCGAAGTTTCTCAAATACGACTGATGTAACTCAGAGCAACAACAGTTGGCAATACAGCTGCTCTGACCGAGAGGTCTTAGGTTTCGAGTCTCGACGGCGGGGATTTTTTTCGACACTCTCCAAGTACCTTTGTAGAATGAATCCATTGTCTGCAGGATTCTTGCGGACGGCTACTTTGATAGTTTTCCGCATTTTATCCGATTAATACTAGGCGAATTTCGGAGCAACAACCACAAACGGGCCACATAGACCATGGCCTTTCCTTCATTCCATTCTCGCCTGTCCCTTTACACATTCACACGCCCACACTGCACTTACGTACATTGCACTACCCTGCAATTCGGGAGACCATTCGAGCGCTTAGAGCATATGACGGACTGGGGCAGTGTCCCACTGAGGAGGGAGGGATACCGGGAGGATAGAACTCTGAAGCAGCCGACGTGTACGTCGGCGCCGGATCTCACTTTCCACCGAGGGAATGATGCCGCCACCTCCCGGATTATAACATGAACGACACGTATGGGACTAATGACCATATCACTTAACGCGCGCGGAAACACCACTTAATCAATCCTCAGTACTAAGGTGACCATTTTTTTTTGCAATGAAAAGAAAGACGAAACACTTTAAGAAAAACGTTCAACGTAACCAAATGAAACATTCTATTAATTCAAACAAAAATACACTAATTGTGCTTTCATCTCTTTTAATTATTTAATGAAGCGAGTATTTTTCTATTGAATGAATAATTTTGTCGATATATCATTTTCTAACAATATATTGAACATTCCGGACCAATATTAATTAATTACTGTCCAGCATATCGTTCATATTAAATTTTAGGGTAAGTGCTGCAGCTAGAGTATTAACAATCAATCTTGATATCTCTGTTCTCCAAAAATCTGAAATAATGAAGATGAAACTACTGAAAACGGGAGAACTTTCCTGATCTGTCATTACTAATCTCGTCTTTCCGAACTGTTCCGTCACGTGAAGAGTAAAAGTTCGGCGCGGTATCTCTGAATCAAGATATTAACAGATTAGTTTTAAAATATCGAAAAGGAGGAAAGGAAGGGGGACACTTTTCGATGAAGGACAAAACCTACAAAAGGAGGACAGTCCTCTCTCAAGGACGGACGATTGGTCACCTTATCAATACTAGACCGGCTAGGCCTTCCCCCCGTCTCATGATGCACCGATCATGAACGAGTGTCTTTTCATATTTTCATATCTTCCCTCCTATGGTGAACCTAGGACCTCTATCTACGAATTCTCAAAGTATTATCGCTTTCCCACTATTTCTCGTTCCTTCTTCAGCTCTTGAAGATACAGCCCTTTGAGGCCAGTGAACGATAGAATGTGCGGATGATATAAAGTCGTGGTTGCCAACGTTCGACCGTTACCATCTTCAACTCGAAGTACTTCAAAGAGAGTAGCCAAGAATCGCCTCCCTATTGATGACTCCACTGGCGTGGCGTAGGAAAACAATCTTGGGTCAGTGCAAGTCTAGTCTCCAATCACAAGCGGTGTACACCAAATTTGCATGATATTTATTAACAGCTTTATCCCAACATGTTTGTAAAATATGGTAATCCCAAATCATTTGCATGATCACCCCTGATCATCCCAAATCATTTTTTATTTAAACATTTATGTATAAAATTTTTATTATTAATGTGAATCTCTCTAGAACCTGTCTACTTTGACATGCATTTACTGAACGGAAAGACTCCGAAATCGTCATTCACAGTTGAGTTATTAATTCATATATTAAATACGCAAAAACACATTATAAATATTTCTGTCTTTTCGACCCTGATTCCGTGTTTGGAGCCAGTGTGCGCCGTGGAGTGGGGCGGTGCGGTGTGGGGCCGCCCCCACTACCAGTTGCCAGCTTCTCCGCCAGGGCGCGCCGCCTTCGAGTGGCACCGTGTGGTAGCAGTCGGGGAGTCGGCCGTCGGAGGTCGCTAGGGATGCTGGGGAGAGGGTGCGCCGACAGGCAATGCCAAGCGATGTTTACTTGACTTCTGGATAGTCTGCTAAGGATGCGCTTGGATATGATACTTTGCACCATGTAACAGTTTAAATTTCACAAAAACAGCCGAAAAGAAATGAAATAAAATTAAAGGAAATATGCCCTAGGAATGAAAATAACACGCGTAACGAGATTATTTTTCCTCTACAATATAATTCTAGGAAAAAAATTGTTGCAAGAAAATGAGCACTCACTTGAATAAAGCACTTTTCTGTTGAATAGGCATAATATCCGAAACTGAAGTATAGATTGGAGAATATCCGAGCTTTCGCAGGATGAAGTGTACATTAATCAAATCAACATGAGGGGGTAGGTGAAGTTTGTTTCGATGACGAGGAATAGAAGATAGTACGTGATCAACTGGGATTAGACTGCAAGTAGGAAGTTTGTAAATGTAGTGAAACATACGGTATGATGTTACGTGTTCCACTGTGTCAGACTTAAATTTCTCTTTACACGATAACATGTAACATAATCTCACCATACATATACCTCAGTTGATGGTTCATTAAGCATTTCCGAGTTGGCTGCGAGGCTCTGGCTGACGGTCTCCGCGATTTACATAAACCTTTACTTTCAGCAACACAGTATTTCCAACGCTTTTTTATGCAAAAATTTGTCTGTACAAACAGGATTCCTCACACTCGTACAATCACTTTACTTCAGCCAGTCCTGTGTTCAATGCTAAACGGCCGACTGAAGTCCGAAATAATACGATCATCGTTGCTCATAAAACTTTATCCACGGTTTTGTACAAATGGATCAAAGTGCACATTATCCTGCTACTCCTAAAATTAGCCATATTTCTGAGTTTAGATATACTTCGGTCAAATACTTCTTCATGGAAAATCGGTGTATAATTGTCATCCTCAATAGGCTCAAACACACACTCAATACGCACACGTAGCAGTTTAAATCATTAAAATAAAATCTCCCCGAGATGAACAATACACTGGTATATTGTGTCACAAAATATTTTTCTTTGTTAGTTCCTTTTCCATTAGTAGTATTTTAGATAATAATCTGTTTGTGGTGAATTTGTTTGTGACATTCTGCAAACAATGCAAATGCCGTGAAGCTAGAAATTAGAGTATTATGAGTATAGCTGTCTCATTCATCCGTGTAGAATACACTTTTTTAGAAAGTGACATTCAAAAGTTGGCTAATTGGGTACAGAATTTTCCACATTTCTGGAGTTATGGTGCGTGTTTCTAAAAAACAAGACTTACTTTTCGCAAGAGGAAATGTTATCTTGAAATATCATCTCCACGCATGAGTTGATTCGAGACCCTTAAAATGTGATTGTGGAATACATCGTTTTTACAATCTGTAGCAAGGACGAGATAAAATGTCAGACTCCCACGTGTTGTCTTCTTTCCTTGTTCCTTCGCAATTATAATGCGCCATATAATGAGTGTTCGCGTATCCAGCTATTAGGATCAGCGTTCATATTGAATAAACTACAATAAACAAAACTGGTGCTACACAATGGCCCAAGCTTTCTCACACTAGTAATTTTTCTAATCTTTTTGGTCTAGGCTAGCTTTCTGTTATAACTGTTCTTATTATTTCTGTTATTACTATAGGCTTCTAAAATACATATTTCATATTTTCACATTTTCTCAGTTTTCATTCTCTTGATAGAAGCAGTGAAATAACTTTTACTAATATTATACTACGTAGAGAGTAAGTGTTACTAAGTAGAGTAAGAGTAGAGGGTAGAGAGTAAGAGTAAAACGTGATCCTAAATGCAAATTCCCATCGAGAAAATTGGAGCATTTATTGAGAAAATGTCTTTTGAACGTTTGTAAAAAAGCACGAAACTTGATAAAACCAATAGTACATTCAAAATTAAACTTTGTGTACGTACGCCGCCTTTGATGTATTTTGTATAATTGAATCCATAAATCTGAAGCATTATGAAACCATTCGTTTCCATAACAACAATTAAAAGAATTGATTTTAAGATTAATGTTTTAACTTCAAAAACAATCAACAACACACTGAGTAATCAACACTTTTCTCAAAATTAGCTAACTCTACAAAAAATGTCTTAGAACATAATATTTACAGAACATAACAGTTACTCAATGGTTTAGTTTACTTTCCTGTAATATTTATATTTAGGAAGTTGTGTTATCACAAAACACATATGGTTTTAACATTTTTTCAATTTTTCGACCTCCAATTAGTAGAATGGAAATTATACTTGAAGAATATCATGTATAACCAATCGTGTGTTTCCACTTAAATCTCGACATCGATTTCTGACAGCATTAGATAACTGTCTCTATAATACATATGTAGCTTGTGAGTAAAAATAATGTGCAGGAAGAGTGCATGCCATTGTAGACATTTGTGACATTTTGGTAGATATCAATTCTAAATTGCTGTCGATTCTAAATTGAGGATTCTCAAAAATATAATATTGAAGCTTATTGTGTCTTGACGATATTGACTACATGAAAACCATTATCGCAAGGTCAGGTGGCATGATGCTGGTTTGGTTTAGTGGCTTCATTAGATGCAAAGGTAGAATATAACAAACCGTCCGTAAATGGAAGTCTATTTTCTCAGGTATGTTCTTCTCAGTAGTGTTGTACCGCGTCAGAGTTTGTATTCGTTTCCTTATGGAGGACTCACAGGTAAGAAAAGTTACACAAGATTTGATGAGCCCAGATGACACTAGAAGAATTCATTTTGTGAAATAGATTAGAGTGGATATTTCATAACGATTTCGAGTCACTTTAGTGTCTTCCAACAGAAAGTGCTACGATTGAGCAATTTTATAGAAAGATCTGACACGTTTAGAAAATCTAGGTTCGTTGTTTTTGGCTCATCATCTTTGTGTGTGTGTGTGTGTGTGTGATCACAGTTTCTAAACGGGACGGGACACTTCATTAAAAAACAAAGAGGCCAAGGTCTAACTCCTTACAAAGACGGAGGAGTAAGGTGAAGAACAAGAAAATTAATTTCATGGTTCCACATTTACTATTTCGTGGTTCGCTTTGGTGAATCGCGTCAATTACATTGAAAATTGCTTACAACAGTACAGCGGCATGTTGAATATTTTAACTATTCATTTCGAAATAATTTGATCATGTATTTAAAGATCACGAGAATTGCATATATGCATTTAATGGTAAGGTTCGCCGGAATCTTCCTTCAACCTTGTTGCCAACATTTTTCTGAATAAGCAACGATATGTTAGTGCTCGTGGTATCTTGTTAAATGTAGGCGGTTTCCTGTTCTGTGAATGGGGTTGCCTAGTATTTTTAAAAAGCCCATAAGTCACCAGAAATTGTATGATACCTGAAGTGAAATGTTTATTTGCAGGGGCTGTATAAAATATAAATCAGCGAGAGCGTGTGACTAGAGTTTGCGTGCTGTCAGCAACAGGATCTCACGAGAGGTTGGCTCACATTCTGAATTCCTGGCGAACGCATAAAAAAGAGATTAAATATCTTGTTTCGAGTTCAGAAACCTCATGAAATAAAATCTTAAAAGTTAATGTTTGAGAGTTGTAAAATTAATAAAGAAATTGCTGCCTTAATATATAAAAAATTTAGAGGTTTTTACAGAACTTTAAATTAATGCAATTGACTGAAACCCGATGCGCATTGAAGACTGGGGGGGGGGAGATCAGGGGACTTCAGTTCAGCCCTATACACACACCACACACACACACACACACACACACACACACACGTCAATGATACATATTCAAAAATATAGCTTTTACTAATTATCTGTATTAATGAATGTCACTTACATACACTTTAGTAGTTATGAAAAATTCCTTATAAGAAAATATGAAGTGGGCTACACTAATCTCTTAGCCACCCAACACAGCCCAACACTACTGAAGTTGCAGTTTCAATAATCATTTATCCCTTTTAATAATTTTATAACGTTACACGAACAACAGCGTTTGCGTTTCGTTTAGAATGTTGCTTTATTTCATTCTTGACAACTCACTGCTAACGTTGTTTGTTTCCCAAACGCCTGTTTGTGCAATAAAGCATAACATTATTAAGTAGTTGCGTAATATATTGATATTTTTTTCCAAATAATCTTCTTTAGTTAGTGTTGGGTTTCAATCGTTTTATTGGGCTCATCAAACTTTTAATAACTTCGTGATTGTTTTCGTCACTAAATTTTAATCCGATATCTTTCCTGATACACTTCTGATACATAGACAGAAAAGAAGAGACCACGAAGACCATTGGGTATGCAGGAAGGAGGGGTAAGGGCACTGTGCATGGAAGGCAAGGGTTGTTTACTTCAAATCACGAAACACTACGACTGCTGCAGTCAAGTACCAATTGCTTGCAACAGATATGCGTTTTTACCACTTCATATTTGGAAACTGTCTTCTTTTCACGATACTGAAGAGTTACGACCCACACCACTCACTCACAAGGGATAATGAAGAAATACAAACCTTGAAATCTACAGCTACCAAAAACGTGACTGCTAATCATGGCAGAAGAGGAACGCGTGACTTTCATGATTTATGCATTTCGAAGCGACTGGCCTCCACTTGTAATTTTTAAGTGTATTTGTATGATTTAGTACAAGGCACACTATTCAGTATACGGCACGTGAAGAAGGAGAACAAATTAAATGTAAAATTCACTTACTTAATTACTTCCTATAGAAAAATTAACATTCAAATCTTTTTGTTATTTCTTCTAAAACGGCAACATGGCTTTATTATCTAGACTTATCAAATACAGGCTACAAAACTAAATCAAAAAAAAATTACACACACTTTTATTATATTTAAATGTTATAGATATTCCTTATGCCATTATTTTCTAGGATGTGCCAGTTATTAATAGATTCTAAGGAAAAACACTTGACTGAAGATTTTAATTATCAATCAAGTGAATTGCAATGAATCTTCCACCAAGCCTTAATTCTCTCCTTGAAGTTGGTACAACCTGTCCTCCCACCACCGGCCAGCGACCAGGCCTGGAGAGCACTGGAGCAGTCCGAATGACACCCACGCGCGGGCGTCGCGGCGCGGCGCGCGGCGGGCAACCTTTACGCGGTCGGCGTCGGCGTCGCGACGCGGGGTCGCGCTGTCCGCCAAAGAGCGTGAGAAGCGCTGCGACGCCCCGGGCGCCAGATCCCCCTCCCCCTGTACCCCTTTCGCTCCCCCTCGCGCTCCCCCGCGCCTGCCTTGAAAGTGTCCTGCGGGCCCGCCCTGTGGGACGCCCGCTCGGCCGTTCTACAGTGTGCGAATTGCTTCTTTCGGATGGCGGAAAATTTTAATGTAGTCAATTTATTTTTCTAATTTCCGATGTGCGTAGAATGTGAAATAAAACTATTCAGCCTCTGGACGTGTGAAGGGGGGGGGGCTCTATATATTCATTAGATACCTATAGAGCGTCCAAGCATTTGATTGCAGTACAGAGCTTATGGAGAACAGCGTTGTCACTTCTCAGCAGCGCTTATACGCAACACTCGCCGTGCTTAATACTTGGATTGACATGAAATTTTGCCAGCTTGTTCAGCACCTTGAATACCACTTGAACGGAAAGAATTTCAAAACATGTTAAATAGATGGCTTAATATTAGAAATTAAAGATTTTTGATAAAAAAGATGTATTATTTTTATTAGAATTATTATTTAAAAAACAGGCCTTTAAATGAGAGTTAAAACGGAAATATCAATAGCAAAACAAGTCCAAATCCAGACTGACTTACAGCGTTGTAAATTGTCTACTTGTCGGTTTATCAAATAAATTCATAAAATGAAATACACATATTAAAGAACTGTTTAAAAAAATGAAAACGTTTTTTTTGGCCCAATCGGTGCGATGTGACACTGCGCTCGGACCAGGTCGTGTTGCTTGCCGTGAATCAGCCTTCGCTGCCCCCGCGCTGCTCAGAATGGAAAGCACCCAGAGCGGGTGGGCTGGTGAGATACGTTTATGCTGGAGCTCGGACCCAAGCCTTCTTAATGGGCCGAAAACGGAAAGGACTTAATTTCTTGCGGCAATGAACCCTAACCCTGCCCTCCCTAGAATGTTTTTTGGGCGAATGGGTGACATCACCGTCTGATTTGCGAGCCAAAATGTAGATGAAATAGGATTTTTATCTAAACGCACAGAAACAAATCATTTAGTCACACTCATAGTCACTCGCGTAGTGAATACTAGAACTCGCGTAGTGAATACGCGTAATGAATACTAATACTCGCCACTGGTACTGGCTTTGGAATTGCCATTACCATTGGCACTGGCACTGGCACTGGCACTGACACTCGCACTGACACTCGCACTGGCACTCGCACTGGCACTCGCACTGGCGCTCGCACTGGCATTCGCACTGCCACTCGCACTGGCATTCGCACTGGCACTCGCACTAGCTCTTGCACTGGCACTCGCGATGACACTCGCAATGACATTTGCACTGGCGCTTTGATTTTTTCTCTCACTACGCTTTGATTTTTTCTCTCACTACGCTTTGATTTTCTCTCTCACTCTTCTCTTTACTACGAGTATTTCACATTCTCTCACAACTTTTCACATTCTTTCTCTCTCTCCCTCCCTTTCTCCCTCTTCTCCTTCCCTCCCTCCCTCTCTCGTTCCCCCTCCCTCTCTCTTCCTTCCCTCTCTTCCTATCACTCCTTCCCCCTCCCTATCTCCTTCCCTCCCTCCCTCTCACCCCTTCCCTCTCTCCCTCCCTCCATCTCTCCCTCCCTCTCTCTCCCTCTCTCCCTTCCTCCCTCTCCATCCCTCCCTCTCTCCCCTCCCTCCCTTTCTTCCCTCTCCCTCCCTTTCCTCCCTCTCCCTTCCCTTCCTCCCTCTCCCTCCCTTTCCTCCCTCTCCCTTCCCTCCCCCCTCTCCCTCCCCTCCCCACACACTCCCTCCCCTCCCCACACCCTCCCTCCCTCCCCACCCCACACCCTCCCTCCCTCCCCTCCCCACACCCTCCCTCCCTCCCCTCCCCACACCCTCCCTCCCTCCCATCCCCCTCTCTCCCCTCCCTCTCCCCCTCCCCCCTCTCCCTCCCCTCCCCTTCCCTCCCCTCCCCTCTCCCTCCCTCCCCTCCCTCCCTCACCTCCCATCCCTCCCCCTCTCCCTCTCCCTCCCCCTCTCCCTCTCCCTCCCCCTCTCCCTCCTCCCCTCTCCCCTCTCCCTTCCCCCTCTCCCTTCCCCCTCCCTCTCTCCCTCCCCCTCCCTCCCCCTCCCTCCCCTCCCTCCCTCTCTCTGTGTACATTTTCACTCTACTTCTCTCTCACTATTCGCTTCACTGTATCTCTGTCACACTGTCCGTCACTCTCATTCAAAAAATGCCACATGGATTATCCGCATTGGTCATACATCAATTTCTGTACATTTGTGCAATAATATTTTTTCATCCAAGTTATCCATTTTCGGAATATGGCGTGCCTTTACAGTATCGGCCATATCGACTAATTAATATTTTTTTCTGCTTTATGATTTGTAATTTAACATTAATGATATAACCATGGTGAATTTCGTTGTTTGAGGTGAATTTTCGCAGATACAAGGAAGTCATATCATGTACAGGCTGAATCATTTCAGGTGAAATAGGGTCTTCTTAACTAGATGAACAAATGTTGGATAAGTTATTTTAGATAGATATAGTTCGATAGTTCACAACAGTTACTTCAAGGTTTCTTTTCTTATATAAAGTTCATCAGATGCTTAAAATTAGTCTAAATGCTGATGATATTTTCAAGTACTGTCGGAGAAAAAATTCACTTTCTCCGAATCCTAGATACGAAAAACCCAAATTTGTGATTTGAAGAAATTGGGGTGCTTATTACAATAGTCCCACATCGTGCGCGACCCTGCAGAAGCGCCTGATCACGCCAGCAAATTGTCAGAATGTAGTACACTCTCTTTTTGCAAACGACATTAAAGACTCAGAGAACCTACAACGCCATTCCCATTTTGGAGTTTCAATGACATTAATGCTGGGTCTAAATTCGAAAACTGCAGGGACTATGTATGGGGATTTATACTTCTGAGGTCAAGACAGTAAAGGATTATTAAAAGAATCGCTAATATTACGTTGAACACGTTGATGCTTTTTTCATCTCAACTGACTCACTCTGTACAAATCTCACTATAATTTACAAATATTTACCAGACCAATTCTAATGAAATCTTTTTGCCCTTTGCTTACTGGTAACTTGCAACGTTGCATCTACTGGATTTGATAGTACTCACAGTGAACGGCAGCTCTACATTACACTATAGTCACAGTGAATAGTATAGGTACGTGTAGATTAATTGGTAATTTTGCATTAGAATTAGTAAAGATTAAAGATATTGTCTTGAACATCATTTAATTTTACTTTGAGTCTCCACGCAAAAAAAATTGAGAACATTTCCAGGACATTTTCGAGAGGCATTTCAAAATAATGAGAGTTTCAAAATATTTGAGATCATTTCAAAATAATTGAGAGTATTTCGTAATGATTAAGAGCATTTAGAAATGATTGAGAGCATTTCAAAACGATCGAGAATATTTTGAAATGATTTAGAACATTTCGAAACGATTGAGAGTATTTCAAAGCGATTGAGAGCATTTCAAAATGATTAAGAGCCTTTCTAGATGACTGAAAGCATTTTGAAATGATAAAGAGCGTTTTGAAATGATAGAGAGCGTTTCGAAATGATGGAGCGCGTTTCGAAATGATGGAGCGCGTTTCGAAATGATGAGCGCGTTTCGAAATGATGGAGCGCGTTTCGAAATGATGGAGCGCGTTTCGAAATGATGGAGCGCGTTTCGAAATGATGGAGCGCGTTTCGAAATGATGGAGCGCGTTTCGAAATGATGGAGCGCGTTTCGAAATGATGGAGCGCGTTTCGAAATGATGGAGCGCGTTTCGGAATGATGGAGCGCGTTTCGAAATGATTGAGAGCATTTCAAATGATTAGGAACATATCGAAATAATTCATATTCACACACAATTCATTTCAGTTCAGAAGCACTCAAATCAGTCGTGACCAACTGAAACAACTGTTTCAATCGCAACTTGAAATTAACTTAAACAATCCAGACTAAGCCATACCTCCACAAATTATTTGAGACATCTTTAATTGTCTTATTGAAAAAAAAAATTGGGTTTGTCCTTCAGGTTTAGAACAAACTGTTTCCAAGCCACTGATGAGGAACGGACAGTCTCAATCCCAATCAAAGTGACCTCTCAGTCTCACGACCAAGGCCAGCCAACGTCCTTTCTCATCCACGGGAAACCGGATCCGCTAGCTAATGCTCGCGGCCATTGCTTCAGTTTCACTTTTCACCGTGTTGTTTCCCATGAATGTTGTCCACACTGTGACATTGCGCTGCAGAATGACAGAATGAAATGAAATAATGCAGTAAAATAAGGGGGAAATCAATAAAGTTACCAAAAGCTTTGTATACATTTGTGAAAATTTGTAAGCAGCGATTATTGCTGAAAAATAACTGATATTTGGTAGTATTTACAAAATTAAAATTGTTTCCGTAACACATCACTATGTAAATTATCCTAGTTACTTTTAGGTAATGAGATACTGCTTACAAATCATATATTTACACTCAGTTCGAAATTAACAACTGAAATTACACTTCTTTATAAAATGTTGATGCTAGAATGCAGGCAAGCCATTTCTCATAATCGTGTAAATCTTTTCTTCTCTACAAAGTCCGGCAAGAAATGTTACCTTCGAAATGCTATATTTAGTCATAGTTGGTTAATACGCCAATTTTCACGAAATCATTTCACAGAGAAATATTTTGTTATATTTGATTTTTGTAACCCCAAAACATTAACAATTCACAAAAGCAACTTTTTTAAAACCTCTAAATCGATCTATTGCCATCCTTCAGTATTTTCTTAAGTTTGTATTGTTTCGTTTTCTTGTTCTTTCGTTTTTTATTCTTTCGTTCTTTGTTCTTTAGTATTTGGCCTTGTCTTTGTTTTTCATTGTTTTTTCTTTTGTTTTTCTTTCTTTTGCTTTTTCTCGTTCTTTACATTTTCTATAAATACATACTTTGTTGTTAATTTATTGATTCGGTTTTTCGTTCGTGTGTTTCATCAGTTTTTTAGTCCGACGACGAAAACAGGAGAATGTTTTTTTTCTCGCTTCCTAAAGCACTGCCGGACTGCAACTAGGCATGCGTCATCAATGTAGATGTTTTTATATAATTATATAAATTATTTTATTATAATCATTGATGGGTTGAACAAAGGTTTTCTGAAGCCGATATTTTATTATATCGATAATTTGTGTTCCAAGTTTTCGTCTGTTGATAATTTAGTTTGACCCCTCTAGCATACCACTTTAATAAAAAAAACGTGTAAAAACTTTGATCCAACTTTCTTCAGATCAAAGTAATCAAGTGTGAAAAATAATTAAAATAGTTGTGTCTATAAATGAAGTTTGTACAATTTTCCAATCATTCAATCAGATAATAAAACCTTTGTTAAATATCCTGACCATTTTTCACTGTTTTGTCAATAAAATCTTTAAAAATAAATAAACGCTACCATTAAATTAAATCTCTGCGTGAACATTAAGGGTTACATATTAATGGGAATTAAACAATCAAGTTTTTGAAGGCGATTTCGCATCCCTAGAGGCGACGCGACGCTTCTCAACAGGGAACTGCCGAAACCGGCCTGACGTCGTCGTCGTCGTCGTCGTCGTCGTCGTCGTCGCCGCCGCCGCCGCCGCTGCCGACGACGACGCCGACGCCCCACCGCCGCCTCCGCCGCCGCTGGGGGGGAACATCGTAAAAGGAGCGCGCGAAACTGAAACAAAAAACTGGAGATGCTCGACCGGTCGAGCGTGGCAGTTGGGTAATACGTGATGCACTTCCCGAAATATGTCATATAAATACGCTGACGGACGGCCTAGAGCCTTTTAACACCGCGCAGAGTAGAAAGTTTCAAGTGATTGAGCAGGTGGAGTAAAGGATGAAGCAATGGGGAGCGCTATTTTTTAGTTCGTTCAGAAGTGTTTTATTTTACTTGACTGTCGGCTGAAATTTGGGGACATCCTAATAAATCAGACCGAAGGTCGCTCACGCTAGCAAGGGAAGTTAACTTATATAAGGAGAAATAGGACTTTCAGTAATAAGATGTAAATGCCATCAATTTTCATAAAACTCACTAAATATTTTTGAAATTAGGAAAAAAAAATTGAAAA
The DNA here is from genome assembly GCA_031308135.1 of Acheta domesticus. NCBI lineage: Eukaryota > Metazoa > Arthropoda > Insecta > Orthoptera > Gryllidae > Acheta > Acheta domesticus. The sequence continues at coordinate 197,311,351 of JAHLJT010009436.1, read as the reverse complement.
GTGAATAACTGATTACCGGATGTGTTGAGCTATCGGAACGGAAATTTATGTGCCTCACATATTTCAAATAGATATCAAATTGGATATTTTTATTGGAAATGTAAATAGTTTACAGTGACTACTTCGCCCATTGGTTCATTCAAGCAGTAAGAAAGAATTGCTTAAAACGTCTACCAATTGGAGCTACGAGCAAGAAATCATCAAATTTTCCCGACAGTACAATTCACGCCCAGTGCACCTGTTTTTCTTTCATTAGTCAAATACATTTGCTGTGCGAATATGTACATTCCATTCTTCTGTGAAAACAAAAGCACACTTGCGATATTAAAGCTTTTGCAACGTTTCGGTGAAACAACGTTTCGGTACGGAAGTTGATGAGCAAATAAGCAATTCAGTGCCCCAAAAGAGTGAAAAAAACTGGAAAAATGTTATGAAAAGGTGCCTGTGAGTCCGCTATGAAGAAAGAAAACTATGAACTTTCATAAACAAATCTCTGATGAAGTCAAACATTTTGGAATACAGAGTAGGCCTAATTGTGTTTTTAATAGTTATTCATTTAAATAATGTTTTTTAATTTCTCGCCTTACGACGTACTTTCGTAATGCAGAGAAAAAATTGTAATATTGCTGCGGAAATTGGCGATTTTTCGTCAGAAAAATTTGTGATGTCGAGCCCTGGTAATAAAAATAGACAATACTCTCTTAGTCTTTACATTTGTTCGTCCTTCCGTTTGTTCTGTCCGCTTGCCTGTGGTCAATATTAGCACACAAACAGTTCCAACGCTTTTCTCCCAAATTGATATTCCCCCATCGAATTAAAGGAATCCGAGACCCTGCAAGTTGAAAGCGGATATTTTGGTTTTTGAAGGTACTTTACATGAAGCAGCGCTATTTTTAATATTTTCTCAAAAAAGGCTTCGAAATTTTATGATTAAACGTTCTTCTCGGATAACGTAAGGTACTCTTATATGATGGCACAGGTTTTATTTTCGTTGAACTCTGAATTTTTGAAAATTCTAAAATAATAATGTGTCATATTTTTTGTTTATTTTTGCTAAAGTCTTATTAAAATAAAAACGAAGCATTTTGAATTAATGTGTGCGTTTGTATATCTTTCATGATTTACAGGTATTCACTCCAGAAGGGAGTGATATTAAATCGTTTTGTGCTAAAAGCTGTATTTAAATCCAATATGCAGGTGTCTCAGAATAAATGTTCCAAACTTGTATGGCAGGTCTAAGATGAGCACCCAATACCAATGAACATGAGACGGGTAATTTCATATAATAAAGGTCCATTGGCGACGTTTGCCCCTTAGTAGTTTGAAAACTCCAATTGCATTAGTGTTCGGCAGGTCACATTTTAACACAGCGGAAGTGATTTCGTGAATTTTCCAAAACCCTCTGAGCGTGGAAATGTCTAACACTCTTGGGTAAAATCACGTAAGAAATTTCGTTGTAAGAGTTTTTCTTCTTGCTGTTCACTGTTAAATCATGATAATCTTCGACCCTTCCAAATGCTATGGAAGTTTGTAACATTTATTGATAGAGCTTGAACTAGTCATACTTAGTACCACTAGCATTTTAGAAATTATTGATAAAACCATTCGTCACTGCTACTCTTGGACTTAGCAATAATTTCCGATAGAAATAATACACCAACTGCAGTTTATTCTAAATTATTGTTATTAATATTACAGCCTGGTGATGGAAGTAAAAATCAAAATAAAGATAAAACATATTCAAAAATATCAATGACTTAATTAAATTAATTTAATAGTTATTGACTGCCTGTCCTTTATACGATACACCACATTTCTGAGCATATTAACATAAATAATGGACGTGCAAATTTATTACTTCAACTTATCTATTTCAATAATTTTCAATGGTCTCATGGTATTAATAATGGACTGTAATTTGATTATTCTATGCATTTGCACGAACAGTGAATGGGAAGATAAAATGTTTTGACTAATTGACCTGAAATGGGCAGTATATTGATCATGGACATGTGGATCACTCAGCGTATGCTATGAAAGCGTAGTTGAAAATATTACATTTTCTTAGATTATTTATATTTTCCTATTTCTCGGGTGATTTGTACGTTTTGAATTCATTTTACTTATTATGTAATTGTATTATGGAAGTTAGGCATGTTGTCAAAATAAAGTGATATTTTAGAAAATTTCATGTTCCTAACAATTGTACAATTTTTCACACTGGTAGTGAATATTAGTGTTTATATTTTTTTATATTTATTAATGAGAAAATGGCAAGTATGCTCGGCCGTTCTAATGAGTCAATTGACTTTTAGCGCCATTTCCAGATAATGAGACCTTCATCATCACTTCTGGATTTTTGTTGTTGATTTTTGTTTTACGATTATAGACGAAAATGTTTATACCCTCTTTCGGAGCACATATTTTTACATAGAAGCCAAGTCTACGATCAAAGAATGCTCGTACCTGTAGCCTATTTCCTAAGCCTGAAAAACCGTAGAGAAAAAGCTAGAAAGTGCTGAGGGGGCTAGCCCGGAGTTGTCCCCGCCCCTTACATTTAAGACCGCGCACAACAGCGCGGCGCAGAGGGCAATTCGCGATCCCAAGGGGCGGTGGTGAAATTGGCCGTGTCGAGGCGCGGCGCAGCCAGGCGAGCCGCGCCATAAACCGGCGGCGGCGTTCCGCGCAGCATCTTCACAGCCTCCGGGCGGGTGCGCCGGGCTATGGGTCGAAACGGCGCCCGAACGCGCAAACATCCACGAATGTCACTGCAGTACCTCTGACAGGGAGGTCCCAGGGTTCGAGTCCCCACGATGGCAGGAGTTTCGACAATACCTAGGTCGAATTCAGCCGCTGTCTGGAGGAGAAGTTTAGAGGACAGCGGCTCCGATTGGTAGTTTTTCGTGGTTTCTGCAATTAACTCCAGGCGAATGCCGGAGCAGTCTCGTAACATGCGAGCCCCAGACCGCGCGTGATCATTCCGCCCTCTTCCCTGTTCTATACTCACCCCTCACATACACACACACACACACACACACACACACGTCGGAAGACCTGTCGGGCTTATCCCGTTTGGGGCGGTGCCACGCTGGTAGGAGATGCCTGGTTGGGGAAAACCCCGCCAGCCAAGTGTAGGTTGGTGCCGCATCTCAGCATCCAACGGGTGAAGATCCATAGAGCAAATGCTGAAATGGCCCCTTGTTTTGCTTCTGGACGTAAATGTAGCTTCACTGTGCGCACGTTTTGTTGAGCACTCCTTTTGCTTGTAGTTCATTTACAGTTGTAATTGATTTTCTATAACTCGGGAAAAAACATTTTTCAAATATCTTTATTTTTCTAAAATAATTATTTTCTACATTAATTTTTTCGTTTTAGTTTGTTTTTTTTTTAATAAAATTCTGGCCCTCAAGAAAATGTGCGCAGATAAATTTCTTTCCCCACACGTCATATACAGTTTTTACTGTTTTTTTGACAAAATAAATAAATAAATAAATAAATAAATAAATAAGATCACTGCTACCTACTGCGATAAAAACATGCACAACAGGTACGAGATTAATGACCTTAGCAGTTGACGCGCCCGGAATCACTAATCAGTCAACGGATCCGTGTATTACTATCCTTGAAGGAGCTATGGAGATATATCCATACTGTTCGGAAAGCATTTCCTTTTCACTTGAAGGAGAATAAAATGAAAATTGGGTTTTGCTACACTCTGGCAAGTCCTCTAGCTTTAAAACATTGTAAATTTAACTGATTTTTGAAATATAATTTTACCACTTGGGAAAGTCGACGTTTACCGTGCGCGTTTACACTTTATCATCGTCGTTATGATCGTCGTCAGGATTAGATTATTTTATTTGTAATGCTCTCTTTAGAAGTATATAGCCATTTTTTCGTGATCTTCTTACGTATAAAGTTTGTAACAATACATAAATATGCTACAATCATACAACATGCGTACATAAATATAAAACTGTAAAGAATTGCCGCCCCTTTTTGACGTTTCTGTTTAATATCATCAAGAGATGTTACCGAACGAAACCTTAAGCAACACAAATACAAGCATCATGAAGGAAATGAAAGTAATCTTGTTATTATTGATTTTCTCATTTATTCTAGGTACTTCAAAAGATGCAAATAATTTTAGTAAATAATTGTTTTATTTTACTACGAATTGCTCTGTAAGTCGAACATATTTTCTTCTTTTTATTTCTTGTTTTATTTTATTTTTAACTAACTTTTAACGGTCTAGAACGCAATGTTTCCGATTCATTTAGCAAACGAAGAGAATAACGATTAAACGAGTTTGAGGACTTCGTCGTCTGAGGTAATCTCAGATAATAGATTCTACTTTAGCATTACCCTCCTTGGTCGTAGGGTCGGCTATTCGCTTTATTAATTTTTTTCTTTCTTTGCTCATTTTTTAACATTTATTTATTTGAAGACCTTGGAGCAAGAATATGCTGTGCTACAACTCTGATGAAATTGAGATATTAATGTTTTTCGATGTTTCATAGCTGTATCTAAATGTTGGGTTTTTATTTAAAAGATTCGCCGCAATTCGCCCAATCTGTATAATGTAATATCTACAATTTTATTATCGGTTTTCTTACTCTCCAAACTTACATATTATGGCATAGCATGTTATTGCCCTGAGGTCTTCATTCATTTATTTGTTTGTTTGGTTTGTTTGTTTGGTTTGTTGTTTGGTTTTTGTTTATTTTTGTTTATTTAGTGTCCATTTCGATCCACTCCGGACCAGTGTGTGTGGCGACGCGCAGCGGCAGGGTGCGGTGCGCGTCTTTCCGCGCGATCGCGTATTTTCACCGCGGCAATTGAGACGCGCGCGCGAAAGGAGAAAGCGCGCTCGCGTTTGCGTCCGCGCCGGCCGGCGACGCGACGCGACGCGACGCGACGCGACGCGACGCGACGCGATACGACGCGACGCGTTGCGATGTGACGCGCCGAGAAGCGCCGCGAGGGTTCCCGCCCGGGCAGGAAATGCGCCGTGGGACAAGAGAGCTTCTTCGTTGTGGAAAGCGCTCGTCGTCGCACGACGCTTGTCAGATTCGCGTACTAGTCTGAGTCGAGTGAAAACGCGCGTATTTTCAAAAAGAAAAGGGTTTTGAAGGATTTGTTATTAATAAGTAGTTTTTCTACAAACTTAAAGTTGCTGTAAACAAAGCCCTTAAAGAACGGGATAATTTAATAGCTCCAATTTTCGTTTCAGCTTGTTTGTTAAAGGGGACGACCATACATTACGTAACGCAAATTGGGAGTAGTTTCAATACATCCTGTAACGCACCCGTAACACGTGATTGAACCCCCTTCCCCTAAATAGTAACGTAACTCTTGCGGCAACACCCCCTCTTAAAAACTAATTTTATTCACTTTACTTGTTTATTGAAATTAATGGTAATTAAAATACCAATTACATGTCGATGATCACTGCACCTAACAAGAAGATTGCAAGAAGTTGTGAGTGAAAGAAGGACGAATAGGCGAGGAAAGTTTTGATATCAAGCAGTGCATACGCGCCGGCGTTGTTCATAATAAGCGTGAGTCTAATGCGCCAATTTAAATGGATTCTAGAATATATTACATATCAGTTTTGAATATTTTCTCCGTAATCTTGTCCCCAGAAGAATATAACTGGGCTCCGATGTGCATGAGTTCGCTTGGGAGTGGGTTCGCTTGGTCCTAGGGTGGCCAATTCGCGATAAAAAATGGAAAGTAGAACCTCACACAAAGAGTTGCCCAATAAACAGTGTATCTTATTAAATGATTTTCAACAAAACGTATTGCAACGCTCCTATGCTTTTCTAATATTAACTACTATACTCTTCACTTTTTTGTTTTTGAATATTATTGGATCACTTTCACGTACATTCGTGGGTTTTGGCATACAACTTTCCTTACCTGTTTTATATGTACGAGTGATTCTGTACGTAATCACGATCACTGGAATTTCTCTGCATGATACCACTTACTGTCGAATTGATGGCAACTGTAGTGAATTCTCAGCCTTTTATCTTTTAGAAAACAATAACAATTAACATTTATTATCGCCAAATTTACAGTATGCGACATCTCATTAGTTGAATTGAAATTTTCTTTGATTATGGATTGTACCGTACAGTTTTTGATATAGAAAGTTAGTAAGCTTACGATGTTTCTCGAATGTGTGTTCTCCGCTGAAACTCTTCTCGGATAGTTTCCCGTGCAGTCCAAGTGACTTCTCCGATGGTCCGTCTAAATTTTGAAGGCCCGTGATATCTTTATTCGATTAATTTCATAAACCCTTAGATATATTGCATCGCGACGCGACTGGCCCTAATTTCGATTCCAGTGTGGAACCCTATGCGCGACTGCTAGTTACATTCACTGATGTTATTAATATTCCTTTAACCCAGCTACGAAGATACTCTATCTAAACCCTTCAGTAATACGAATTCTATTTAAATCAAACCCCTGAAATGAATTCACCCCAAAACACAAAATTCCCCGTTAAGATTTTGAATAATGTTTTGAACTTGAATAATACTACTTGCTTTGAAAGCATGAACCTCCAAAACGTCGCCTCAAAGTCCTTTTCCCAATAACATAAATCCCGATAACAACTAAAATTTCCACGTACCATCGTCGTTGTGTTCAGCCAACACCCCCTGGATGTAGAAAGCCTTCACACTGATTTGTGACGTCATCAAAGGTAGTCCGACCGCACAGCTGCGCAGATCGCAGTTATACTAGAAACACTTACTTCGTTTGCAATTACTATTCTGGAAATGTATTAAAAAAGAAATGCTCATATTTAATGTTCACATAAGTGAAATTTTATATTATATTTGTTTCAAGAATCCATTAGAAATTCGCCTGAATGCATTTACCTTCGAGTTCTTAAAGAGAGATCTCAAGATACTTTACACCCCAAGCATTTAACATAATTACAAGGAATATAGTGAAAACATAAGAAAGGTAGTAAGTTATGTATAAATCATAATGTATGTGCAAAAAGCTCGATCACATTTATTAATAAATTAACACATATACAATATTATCAAATTAAAAATTATCCAGTCAGATTTTTCAACTTTCTTTCAGCAATTTTACAAAATATTTGATCTTTGATCTTCTTGCAATATTTAAAAAATGTACTCATTGTTCACATCTTAATTATGTGTTCTAAATAATGTTTACTAGGACAAAAACCATCAAAAAGCACGCATTTATTTACAAGCTCCGACATTTCAACCTCCGACAATCTAATTTCTCAATTAAAATAAAATTTAGTCATGTGATAAAAGTGAAAGTAAAAGGAAGCAACGTACTGTATAATTAAGATGGAGCTAAAATTGTTGTTATTATGAACAAGAATTAGTTATATTTTTCCAATAAAAAACTTGAAATAACTTTTATTTTCAGTTATCTGCTTTACTACATGAAAAGTATTAAATTTCTGATAAATTTTCAGACACAAAGTCATCTTCAGTAAAACATTTTTCTAATCAGAAACATATCCAACGTATCTTAATTTAATATTATTAATTTTTCTTGGAAAATCTTGATTTCTTAATTTCGTCACAGCAGCATTTTTCCGTATAAACTAAAATTCAAAGCACTATCTACAACTTCCGAAAGAGAAATCACTGGACAAGAATTCCATAATAGTTTTAAAAAGGAAACACGATCATCACTTTGTTTAACAATTGTCCAAACTGGAAACACTAACTTTCTTCAAATTTTCGAACGTTATACAAGAAAACTGTTAATTATAAACTTCCTGCGAAACCACACTATTTCACTCATGTCTGTCCGTGTCGTAAGTAGCCAATGCTAAGCAAGGATATATTCAAATTAAACCAATCCCAGATGTTTATCGCCATCAGTTTGTTTACCTTTTTTATCGCTGTAAAAACTTTGTTTACCTCTTTAAGATAACGATAGCAATTGTTTCAGCTCCAAAATGGCTTGTACCTACCGATATAATATTAAAATGTGTCGTTTTGGTAATGTTAAAACTCTGAAATAGAATATATTATTAAAGATTCAGTGCCGAAAAACAGCGAAAGAAACAGAGAAAGCGTGTGGAAGCAATTTCAAGAATTTTGTGAAGAAAGAAAATAGTATAAATGTACAGCACAAACTAGAAATGAAGAAATTACACATTTTAGGCAATATACGAAGATCAGTTGGTGAAGAGTACAAAGAATATGCTATCAAAACTATGTGGAACGTTAGAAACAAAATTATTCAGGAAAATAATTTAATGAGTACACACGCGTGTTCAATCCATTAGAAATTGACGAATTCCACTAATAATTCATTTTGTACATCTTCCATTTCAAATACTTCCACGGGAGACCAAGACTTGAAAAACAACTTCCTACAACTTTAATGATTGTGCTTTTAATAAATGTTCGTGTATGTAGCCTTGTTATAATTGTTTTTCGAAAGTTTTATTACCATAAAATTCAAACATATTTGAAATTATTTTCCGCATTAAATTATTATTTAAATGTTACTTGATTGTAAGTTATTCCAGGAGGCAGTGATAATTCGGAGCTGAATGAAAGTTTTTCATTTTACTTTACAGTATACGTACGTATACACGAAGTGATATACGTAGTATAGGGAAAGTTATGTAATGCTGCGCGAAACTAGTGGTGCTACAGAATGGCACAGACTTTCCCGTATTAGATTTCTATTTTCTTTGGTCTTCGCTAGCTATTCGGAATTGCCACATACTCTTTCTTGCCAGCTACCATTTATCATCGCAAAAGTACATTTTTTGTCATTTTCTTAATTTTTCGGTTTCCTATTGGTAGAACAAAAACAGTAATTTTAGAATATTAAACAACCCAAAAACCTAGCCGTAAAAGGAAATTTTCTTTTAAAAATTATACGCCGTTTAAGAGAAAATGGCGTTTTAGCACTACTAAAAATGCGAAATTTAAAGCTCATTTTCACAGAAAATTTTTGAGTTTTCAAAATACTTTATTTGAAGTTATTTGAAGCACATACACTCACAAATATAATCATCTTTACAAATTGCGGATAATGTGCATATTAAAGATGTGAGAGATCTTTCAAAAAATTTACATTTATATAATTTTTTTAAAAAAAACTCAAAATAAACTTTACGGTAAACTAAAGAGTGTAATTAGCACTATCCGTTACAAAAGTTTCAAGAAAAAAATTGCAGCCATAAACGAGAAAATGGCGTTTGAGCATTTCTGAAAATGCCGAAATTTGAACTACTTTTCACAGAAAACGGTAGTGTTTTCGAGAAACTTTACTTGACATTATTTAAAGCATATGTACTCGTAAATATAATAATGTGAAAAAATTGCAGATAATGTACATATTAACGACGTGAGAGACAAGTAAAAAAATTTACATTTTTGTAATTTTTGAAAACAACCGATAGACCAAAATGGCTTTTATGTCATTGATAGAGTACATTTACCACTATCCCTACCAAAAGTTTAAAGAAAAAAGTTGGAGCCTTTTTTGAGAAAATCTTGTTTTTGTAATTTTTTAAAATTGCACATATTGCACCCAATATTGCACGATAACTACCAAAATTTTGAAAAAAATTTACAAGACCTTTATTAAAGAACTCAATATGCAGAACAAATTTTATTTGAAGAAAAAATCTCTATCTTCAATTTTGTAGTTGGAGAAAGACGCCGAAAAAAATCCAACTTTCAAAATTTTCGAAAATTCAGAGCTGTACGTGAAAATCGGACCTATGCCATGTTAAAAAGTGTATTTTACTCTATTCATACAAGAAATTTAAAGAAAAAATTTGGAGCCGTTTTTGAGAACATGTTGAAAATCCCCGGGGGGGGGCTTCATATAATGTACCCCAAATTTTAAAGAATCTTTTTCAAAATCACAAAGCTTCGACTAGAATCAGATCGACCGGGGAAGATCTATTTTGGAAGAAATCGTACGTATGGTTTAGGCGCTAGCAGTGTTCACGGACGGACGGACGGACGGACGGACGTTTTCCTTTCAATTGGGTTTTCGGTATCAAGGACCTAGAAAACAGGATTTCTGGCTACACCACGTGTTAGGGGATTTTTTTCTTAATTTAGCAACTGGTTTTATCCACTTATTCGTTTTCACGGCCTGGCAATAAATTTTTTTTCGCCGAAAATTTTTTTTCGCGTATTTCACAATATACTGAACCTCCCCCTTTTTACTTTCCCGTATACGTACGTATATACGGAGTAACACACGTAGTATAGGTAAAGTAATGTAATGTTGCGCCATGGCCGTAATATGGTCCGTAATAAGGCCATTTTTCGACAGAAAATAATTCATTGCCGGAAGCTGATAACGATCTAGTGGTGCTATAGAATGGCACAGACTTTCCCGTTTTAGATTTCTATTTCCTTGGGTCTCCGCTAGCTATTCGGAATTGCCACTCTTTCTTGCCAGCACTCATCCATCACCGCCAAAAGTACATTTTTTGTCATTTTCTTAATTTTTTGGTTTCCTATTGGTAGAACGGAAATATTAATTTTAGAATATTAAAGAACACAGAAACCTAGTCATAAATGGCAATTTTCTTTTAAAAATTATGTGCCGTTTAAGAGAAAATGGCGTTTTACCGCTACTAAAAATGCGAAATTTGAAGCTCATTTTCACAGAAAATTTTTGAGTTTTCAAAATACTTTATTTGAAGTTATTTGAAGCACTTACACTCACAAATATAATAATCTTTACAAACTGCTGGTAATGTGCATATTAAAGATGTGCGATCTTTCAAAAATATTACATTTATATAATTTTTGAAAAAACAAAACAAAAAAAAAACAACTCAAAATATACTTTATGTCATACTAAAGAGTATAATTAGCACTATCCGTTAAAGAAGTTTCTAGAAAAAATTTGTAGCCATATATGAGAAAATAGCGTTTGAGCGTTTCTGAAAATGCGGAATTTTGTGCTACTTTTCACAGAAAACGGTTGTTTTCGAGAAACTTTACTTGACATCATTTAAAGCACATGTACTAGTAAATATAATAATGTAACAAAATTGCCGCTAATGTAAATATTAACGACGTGAGAAACAAGCCAAAAAATTATATTTTTCCAATTTTTGAAGAAAAAAAACTAAAGAAAAGAGCAATATGACTTTTCTGTCATCTCATAAAATATATTAGGCACTATACCTACCGTAAGTTTAAAGAAAAATTTGGAGCCGTTTTTGAGAAAATCTAGTTTTTGTAATTTTTCTGAAATTGCACATATTTCACGCAATATTGCTCGAAAACTTCGGCGTCCTTGACCTACAAAATTAAAGATAGAAATTTTCCCCTAAAATAACTCTTGTTCTCCATAGTGAGTTCTTTCGTTAAGGTCATGTACATATTTTTGAAAATTTTAGTTGTTTTTGCTCAATATTGCGTGCAATATGTACAATTTTTAAAAAATACAAAAACAAGATTTTCTCAAAAACCGCTTTTTTGAGAAAAAATTTTCTCTAAACTTTTTGTAGGATTAGTGCGAAATGTACTATATGAGATGACATAAACGCCATATTGCTTTATTCTTTTGTTTGTTTTTTAAAGTTACAAAAAGGTAATTTTTTGTCTTGTCTCTAAGGTTGTTAATATTTACATTAGCAGCAACTGGTTCGCTTAGTTTTCCTTTCGAGTACACGTGCATTAAATAATGTCCTACAAAGTTTCTGGAAAACTCAACCGTTTTCTGTGAAAACTACTTCAAAAGTTCGCATTTTCAGAAACGCTCAAACGCCATTTTCTCTGAAATGGCTCCAAATTTTTTTCTTGCATCCTATTATGACGGAAAGTTCATTTTGAGGTATTTTTTCGTTTTTTCAAAAATTACACAAATGTCATTTTTTTAGAGACCTCTCACGAGTTCGCAATTTTTCAGAAGTTTGCAAACACTATTGAATTTGGCAGTTAAAGACTTCTAAAGAAGCTTTTCGAAAACTGAAATCCCGGCTTCACATCAACAACGAAAAATCATCTTGTCTCTCTTCTACATCCAACGTCACTGGATTTACGTCCCGTCGCTCTGTTCATCCTGCGCGCCTGTCGACTGATTTTAGAATATTGCGCAACTAGCACACAAATACGCTTCTTCCTGCTTCTACTGCATAACTCATTCGATAACTCGAATATTAACTAAATTCTCATTAGTCACTTGTGCTAGGCGTTTCACATATCTATTCCTTGGTTCTTGTCGAAACTTTCTTTTAAAATATTTTCATTCCTCCCACAGGATTTGTTCACGTGTTCATTATGTGACTTAAATCTATCATAATACTGTTTATTTTCCTCCTGTTGTTTACATGCACATTATTTTATATTACAGTTTACATGTTCATCTTTACATGCCTTTGCATTCATTGCTGTCTCCAATGTTGCTATCATCGTATTTACTTTCGTTTAAGTATTACTATGTTAATACTTATCGTTACTTGTAATGATCCATTACAGTTACAAGAAATTAAAGGTCAAAATTTTGAGCGGTTTTTGAGAAAATTTTGAAAATTATCCAGAAGGCTTGATGTAAAGTACCTCAAAATTTTAAAGAAAGTTTTTCAAAATCTCAAAACTTGGACTATAGTCAGATGAACAGCGGTCTCTTTATTTTGCAAAAATCCTGCTCATGGTTTAGGTGCTAGTTGTTTTCACACACGGACAGATGGACGTTTTGAAAAGAACTACTTTTTCGGTTTCAGGGGACCTCAAAACGTATATTTTCGTTGAAATCTCGAAATCGATTTTTCCGCAGCATTTCTTAACTTTCCCTATACTACGTATTTTACTCCGTATCTAGTATGTTTATGGGAAAGTAAAAAAAAATCCTCTAACACGTGGTGTAGCCAGAATCTATGTTTTTGTGGGTCATTGACACCGAAAAATAGAATACCGGCAAAACGTCTGTCTGTCTGTGTGTGTGTCTGTCCATCCGTCCGTCCGTCCATGAACAACGCTAGTGGTAAAAGCGTTCAGCCGATTTTCTCCAAAATTGATATTCACTAATTGATCTGGCTCATGTCGCCCTTGAATTTGAAACATTTTAATTTTGGAGGGTACTTTACATGATTCCTCTGGGACATTTTCAGTATTTTCAAAAAATGGTTCCATCGTTTTCGATTAAATTTTGCTCTTGGATAATGTAAAAAACGTTTAAGAGAACGTTGCAAGTGTCTTGTTCGTTGAAAACCGATTCTTCGAAAATTTCAAAAGTTAAAAATTTTTCGGCGTCTGTCTACAACTACAATTATGAAGACAGAGATTTTTTCTAAATAAAATTTGTTTCTTAAAGATAGATTTTGAAATAAGATCATGCACAATGTTTCGAAAATTTGAGACTTTTCGCGGAATTTTGTGTGAAAGTACGGGCGAGAAAATACATGCTGTTTTAGCATCACTAGTTACTATTTAGACTGAGCTGAGTATACAAATTTTGGAAGAAATCCTGATTCAGGAGCTCGATCTGCTCACAGACTGACATCAGTACTACAGATGGATATGTACGAGTACATTTTTAATGTTAAGGATCCTCAAATATGTAGGCTTTCTTTTCCCTAATTAACTAAATCAAAGAAACGGTAAAATACGATCTCTAAAATCATATAATTATTTTTTCAAGAATAAATTTAAGATGAAACCTATGTTAACCTTTTTCCCTCTTGTTTCGTATATGGAATATATGTTCTCTTTAAAATAAATGAAGCAGTTGTCCTTGTTTCGAGGTAATTTGTGAGCACTCACGTTTACATATCTAGTTATTCATGAATCATAATAGCATCTGCATATTTTTAAGTTTCGAATAATTTTTACTAGCAAATACTTACATTAATGAAAATAATGGTAATATTATTTGGGTAGGAATATTTGGCACTTAAGTAACCTCATACTTTTTTTCTACTTATGCTGAGGATATTCTCGAACATACTATTATTAAATACTGTATTCTCATTTGCGATTTATCTCATATTTTAAGATTTTCGTAAAAACATTCTCCTTTTCTAGGGCGAAAGCAATTTTGAATTTTATCTTCTCATCTGATATCAGAATAAATATAACAGTTTTGAGTCAGAAATATTTAATACAAGTATACACACAAATTAAAATGTCATCTTTCTTGGTGGGGAGGTGGGGAACTAGGGAAAATAAAAAAAGGCTTGTTTGTTGTATGTTCACAGACAACATCAAGAACTCAAACGTTTGTACAATAATATTCATATAATGTATGAAATTCGTCTGTAATATAAAATATATAAATGAAACAATTAACAAGCTTATGTTTAAAGTATGTTTTGGACCAATATCCTATTTGTTAATGAGATTTAGAAAGTAGACCATTTTTGTTGGGTTCCAAGAATTCGGTGATGATGGCGTCCAACATTTCCCTCTTAACACTTCGAAGTTGCTCCCAATTTTTTTCTTCTGGTGGACTGCAGAGTTCAACGTAGTATTTAATTTTAGGCTCAGTTCCACTAGTACGTAAAGTCGCAACTAATCCGTTGTCGAACCTGAAAGTTATCATATAACTTGTTGTGACTGGTAATTTTGGTTTGAGATCAGGTTCATCTGAGTCGTATCCAGCTTTCAAATCACGAACTCCAATTATGTTGTACTTGCCGCCCAGTATTTTATCTGGATAAGTATCTGGTTGACCCCTCCAACTGCTAAGTTTATGGAATATTCGTTTCATTGTGTCTGGTTCGTAGCATATAAAATATGAACCGACGTATATATGGTGGCCATATTGCGAATATATATCGTCAAGCTTGTTCCTAAGAGTCATATTATCTTTCTCAAGATACGTAGCTAATTCTGCTATGTGAATTCCTGCTGTTATAGCATCTTTGTTTGGTATATCGGTTCCACACATGTATCCACAAGATTCTTCAAATGCAAAAAGGACGGTTTTTCCTTCCTTAACTAAATCCAATGCTGTGTTAGCTAGCCACTTGAAACCTGTTAAAGTATCTTGAAAATTAAATCCTTCCAATTTTGCCATGCTTTTTAAAATGTGAGACGAAACTGCGCTTGCTATCATGTAAACGTCTTCCAGCGGAATGTTGGGGTTGTTTTGCTTGTGACGGAACAGCATCCACCAACCAAGCAAGGCTCCAACTTCATTTCCTGTGAACTCTTTCCACTCACCGTTTTCTGTCTTCTCTGAAACTCCGAGCTTATCTGCGTCTGGGTCAGTAGCAAGTACAATTGTACTGTTACAACCGTCTGCAGTTTGATACGCTAGATCTAGTACTTCTTCTCCTTCTTCGGGGTTAGGATATTTCACGGTTGAAAAATCTGGGTCAGGATCTCGTTGTTCCTCCACTACAACAAATGGCTTTAACTGAGCAGATTCAAATGCTTTCAACATATACTCATATCCCACCCCGTGCAGGGGTGTAAAAGTAAAAATGATATTGGAATTTTTATTTATATCCGGAAACATTGGTTTTATTATGGTGTTACAATATCTAATTTCCATTTCCTGCTGTGGATCTCGTAATAGTGGGGATCCATTCAGAACTGAAGTGTCCCATGACTTTTCCCAGGGAGCCAAGTTATTTAAAATAACTCTTTCAATATTTTTCTCGTCTGATCTTCGAGCCGGTGCACCATTGTCCCAAAACATTTTATAACCATTGTATTCTCTAGGATTATGCGAAGCAGTTATCATCACACCTGCAACACACTGCAATTGGCGAATTGTAAATGAAATAAATGGTGCAGGACATACTTTCGAAAACATATATACAGGCATACTTTGATTTACAAATATTGTTGCTGTCAGTTCTGCAAATTTTTTACTGTTATGTCTATTATCATAACCGACAACAACACCAGCTTTCCTGCGGTCCTCAGGAAATGTCAGTTCTAGATATTTACACAATCCTTGAGTAGTTTGAATAATCACGAGATCATTAATTTGAGAGTAACCAGGTCCCATTTTAACACGTATACCTGCTGTGCCAAATTTGACCCTAGAGAAAAGCAACCTGTGCAGTTCCATTTTATCTTCACTTTCTATTAGTTCTTGTATCTCACCTCGTGTTTGTTCGTTTTTGTCCCATTTCAACCATTCGTTTATTTTCTCGTTCAGGGGATGACCTTTTATGGCATACTTGCATTTATTACAGTGTAATTCCTTAAACGCCATTAGCAATCTTCTCAAGAAGCTCAAGTAAATATTTCACTTTCTGAAATCACTACATTCTCAAAAACTCGAACCATTTCAACTTACACGACGTCAAATCAAAGATCAGAACGTACATTACAAGTATGTTGCACACATTTGTAAATCACGGCCGTCTAAAAATGTTCATTTCATTCCTTGAAAACGCCTAATTTGATGTTTGGTAACTTCATATGACAAAGGAAGTAAGATTTCCGTCACTGAAGCAAAGATTTTTCTATTAAGCTGAAATAATTGAGAAAGTCTCTGCATAATTACAACAAAATGCACATGTTTTATTCTATTTAATGTGCACCTCTCAATAGTTATTAGCAAATTTCTGTATGATAGGTAAGGTAAACATTTTTACACTGTTTCTTATTGAACTCACATTGTTTTTCCGGGTAAACATTAGTCAGGCGAATGTTGAAACTAGTTTGGAGCAGAACAGTCTCTACTCCTTCATGAACCTTTAAAAAAATACATATTTATTATTTAGTCTCGACTAATAATAAATACATATTTATTATTATTATATAAATACATATAAAATTATATTTATTATATTATATAAATACATATTTATTATATTATACATATTTATTATTATTTAGTCTTGACTAATAAAGTGTTACTCTAAAGAAATGCCCGGGATTTTTTTATGGGTTTTAGGAAGCGTAAAAATCATTCCTGTAACGAATTAAACTAATGAATGCAAAACCTTAAGAGTATACATGAGTACCTGAACTACCATTTATCATTATTGTTATTATTATTATTATTATTATTATTATTTTTCCACTATATCACTACTAAAGATGTTATGAGTCGGCTGAATATATTACTCCAGTTTGCAACCGGCTACCTAAGGAGCAGATCCAGTGACTGTCAGTGCCTCTACAATACTTTGCGCAAAATGTGGGCTGTTCCAAATAAAGCAATTTCTTGCACTTCCCAGTCTTTTGAATTATCGGGCAGTTTAGATAAGTTCTTACTCAAATTTTGCGGAACAAATCCCAGAGCTCCGATAACTATCGGTTCGAACTGAGCTTTTACGCCCCACATTCGGCTGATCTCGATTTCCAAACTCTTGTATTTAAGACGTTTCTCTGCCTCCTTGGTAACGACGTTTTGATCGCAAGGTACAGCAACATCGACAAGTAAACAAGATTTTTTCGCCAAATAACGGATAACTATATCGGGTTTGTTTCCACTATCGTGCGATCAGTTTGAATTTGATTTTCGTACAATATCGTACACAATCCAACAGACGTCACCGGTTTCGGTGAGTGTTCGTACCACTTGGGGCATGTATTTGGAACTTCGAGGGCGGTACAGATCTGCCAGTGGAGGTAGCAACACACCCTGTCATGTTTTTTCAGGTATTCGTCTTTGTTAGAATAGGCTATTTGACTGTGTTGTAAATGTAGATCGGCTTGCTGACATCCAGGAAGATTACTTCACATTAAAGCCTTTTTTTATATATTCGCTAAAAAATGTGCATTATTTACATTAAATTATTTGTTTAAAATTAATGTTCTTGAGGGTTCAGTCACGTGATCGAAAACGCTCGGTGATTGGCCGCACTTCGTGTGACGTCACAAGCATGTAAACACGCTTAAAGCTGATCTCCAAGTGTATAGCACGTGATAAGTACGGCGAAAGGAATTTCTTTGATCGTTGTGTATTAAAAGTTTTTTTTAAATTTCTTATCAGCCAACTGTGTGCTAGTGGTGAGTTAGTAGTGATTTTATTTTTCTAAAATGGAGACACATTTTGTGAAAGCGGATAGTGGAAACCTGCCCAAAATAGACACAGTAATGGTTGGACAATTCTTCAAAAAAAAAACAAACTAAATTTTTACGCTAAGGAACTGAGAAACGTGAGAACTGCCAAGTACAATAAAATTTTTGTAAGTTTTATTGTCAAGTTACTGATATATAGGTACAATGATTTTATTGGTACCAACACTTGAATTAAATTTGATATCAGAATAATGTAAAAGGAAGTTGTAATTTTGTTGTCAAAGAACTGTTATCGAATTTAACAATTATTAAAAATATTGATAAATTATAATAAATATTGATAGACCTCAGTAAAATTGTTTTCTGATCCTTTGTACTTTACGTCTGCCAAGCTCCTGTAAAATTGTTTCTATATTGATGAATATTGATACAAACCCAAAAAATACACGGCAAAACATAGTATCTAATAAAATTTCATTTAATAAAATATAAAACATTTTCTTACATTAAAATGGTCTTCACAGAAAAATACATTCGAGTGGTCCTTTATATCTCTCGGGTTTCTACGGGCGAGTAGCATCCACTTACGCATTTTAGCGTCTTGGCACAGAAACAAACAGTTTCTCGGGGTTTCTGATCGATGTATTTGTACACAGTGGCACTGCACACCATTTATACACCATCATTAATCTTCAAAATAAAACTTAATCGCTTAACTTTCTTTCTCCGCTTATTCTCCTGCTGGCTACAATACTCGCTGGTCGCTTGTTTACAAGCATGTGACGTCACAGGAGCCATGCGAACCGATTCTGGCGGAAGACAGCGTTTTGGCGGGCTTATTTTTAAATTTAAACTTTGTCATCAATTTGTGTTGCAATTTTAGTAGTATACCGAAAATTAACGAAATCGTATGCATAGAATGATAGAATAAACAATTTAAGATGGTTTTCTAAAAGTTGTCAAATAGCCTATTGGACAAGCTAAGACAATATGATCAATGGTTTCTACTTGCTCCTGGCAAATGTGGCATTTATCATCTTGGGAAATTTTGAGAACCGCTTTATCATAATGTCGTGTTCTCAGCGCCTGATCTTGAGCAGCAACTAGAACTGCTTCCGATTCTGGCTTCATTCTTCCCCTTTTATGCCACATAAATGATTGATCTTTATTGATCTGCACCTTGTCCATTCTTTTTAGATATTGTCCATGGAGGGGTTTGTCCCTCCACGACTTCTTTAACATTTTTTGGGTCTCACATTTCATGTGTAGTAGTACCAGAAGTTGTGTCTGTGTTATTTGACGTGTCTTGCATAGTTTTCTTTGCAATGCTTTTGCTACACTAACAATGCCTCTGTTTCCCATTCTTCGGTCAGATTTCATGACCTGCCTCATTAGAGGGTCATCTTGATGACTGACTACATACTTTCCCTTTCCAACTATTGAATTAAATCTCCTTGAAAAATACCCCTGTTAATCTGAATACTTCTGGTTTCTACTGCTTCCTTTCCCCTGTGTATTAGTAACCTTGTACTCCACATCTTCATACTAGCCTTGCAAAATTCAACAAGTCTAGGATGGAATCGATAGATCTCCAGTGTCTTCAAAATCCAATAATGATGTATACTATCAAAGGCCTTTTGGTAGTCAATCCAAGCCATGCTCAAATTACGTTTGCGTTTCTTTACATCATTCAAAATGACTTTATTCAGTAGCAAGATTTCCTTTTAGCCATAACAGCCTTTACGACATCCTTTTTGTTCAGCTGGCATCAGATGATTCTTATCTAGATGTCTGTACATTTTGTCAGCTATGGCTGCAGTTATAACTTTGTATAGTACTGGCAGGCAATTAATTGACCTGTAGTTCTTCGCGAAAGAGCTGTCTCCCGCTTTGGGTAGCAAATACGTGATTCCGCGTGTGAGACATTCCGGGAGTTCGTTTGGGTTTTCTAAAATGTTATTAACAACCTTTGCTAAATGAGAATGTATTGCTGTTAATTTCTTAATCCAATAAATCTGGATCTTATCAATCCCGGGTGACTTCCAGTTTCCCATGTTCTTAATTGCTTGGAAAAGGTCCTCTTCCGAGAATTCGTGAACATATTCCACTGTTTCCACGAGTCCATTGGCAGCATCAACTTCTGATTGAATCCAAGATGCATCTTTGTTGTAGGATCTGCTCTCCTCCCATATTCCTGCCCAAAATGCTTCGACGTCATCTTTTAAAGGAGTGACAGCTTTGCCATTCGGTTTTTGAGTCAGATTGCGATAGAATCTCTTCGCGTCTGTTTCAAACAACCGGTTCTGTACACGGAAATCTATTCTACGTTCGTACCGTCTAATTCTTTGAGCCCATGCTTGAATTTTCTCTTTTAGCTTCTCAACTACCATTAGCCTGCTTGTGTCATTTTCAATTCGGTATTTTTGTGCATCAGTAAATATCTTTCGTTGAACTTTAGTGGTGTGCGTTGATTTAGAAGATGCCTCGGCTAAGAGTATTTCACGCCGAGTATCGGCTATCCGTTTCATAATTCTCTTTGTCCTTGGGGGTACTGGGCTATTTACTCTGTTTTGCTGTCGGCCGTCGGTGTTCGTGGCTGGCTCCAGAATTATCTGAGATACCAGATATCCAGTTACATACACGATGTGATTGATATCTGTAATATCTAGATTTCTACCTGGAGTCTGTACCACCTCATTTAAGACAGAATTTGCTGTCTCTATCACTCTCTTAGCTTTGGCATTTTCGTATATTCTCAACGGTGCACGAGATTCAAATGGAAGTTGACGAACTCTATCTATCTCGCGTCGGAGGAGATTGCGCATCATGTCCTTCTCGTGTAATTCATTGCCAGATGAATTTTCACCACTGACGTGGTGTTTAATTGGAAAGAGATGAACCTTCAACAGGACCATCGCTTTCAAGTTCTACATTTTCATCATGTGGGTAGTTAGATCAAAGAACATACCCCGCATTTCTCTGAATGTCAGCAAGTTCTGCTGTAAATTTTTCACTACTGAGTATGTATCGACGTTGACTGGCAAGCTTCTTTGAGTCCAGGGTGTGTCTCATATCTGGGTTCCGCTCTCTCCATACTTTGATAATTTCTATTTCTTAGCCCCCATTTTCGCTTTTGCATAGTTAAAGCACCACATCACCTCCTTCAATTGATCCCAGGTCCATCTCTGACGATAGCTTCGAGCTACTGCCGGCTCTGGGTCCCTGGAACTCACATCCGTGGGATGGCCAGAAGTCGACAAGGTGACATTAGCTCGGTTTCTGAGCAGGTATGGGACATTGGTAGAACAAGGCACGTTAAGATTCATTGCATTTCTTCTTCTATCCATTTTGCTCATTTGTTTGAATTGAAGATTCGCAGGACGCAAGTTCGAGTTCACAGATCACCCTTAACCCTTGGGTTGTTTCCTGCCATCCGGTACTGCCACCTACAATGACCTCGGGGCATCCCCCCGCAGAGCCCAGCAAGGGGTCCCTCTGATCGCCAGTCGGCATTACTAAACCCTACGCGATTTTCACTGACTGCTGAAGGCAGCCTCCTTCGCTGGCTAATGCAAGGTTCGGGCCTCCACTCTAATCAGTGGCCTGGTGTGCCAACCCAGTTTCTCTCCTGTACCCTCCATGGGCCGACAGCAGGAAGTCCAAAGATTCATGACCCTTCCCTCCCTACTTACTTCCCACTCTCCTCAAAATGGAGTACTTCTTCGTCTGACCCCTCACCTTGAACCTATTCAGCAAGGGAGGCCCTACCGGTAGCTAGGCTACCACTGACATAGCTCTCAGGCTCATGGGGGTACTCATGCTCCACCACCAACTCCAAGGTCGTGTACTCCCTAGGTGGATTATTATTATTATTATTTTATTATTATTATTCCATTACATCACGACTAAAGATCTTATGAGTGGCTGAATTTAAAATCTACTCCAGGTTGCAACCAGCTACCTAAGGAGCAGATTCGGTGAATATCAGTGCCTCTACAATACTTTACGCAAAATGTGGGCTGTTCCAAATAAAGCAATTTCTTGCACTTCCCAGTCTTTTGAATTACCTGGGAGTTTAGACAAGTTCTTACTCAAATTTTGCGGAACAAATCCCAGAGCTCCGATAACTATCGGGACGACCTGTGCTTTTACGCCCCACATTCGGCTGATCTCGATTTCCAAACTCTTGTATTTAAGACGTTTCTCTGCCTCCTTGGTAACGACGTTTTGATCGCAAGGTACAGCAACATCCACAAGTAGACACGATTTTTTCGCCAAATCCCGGATAACTATATCCGGTTTGTTTGCCGTTATCGTGCGATCAGTTTGAATTTGTTGGTCGTACAATATCGTACACAATCCAACAGACGTCACTGGTTTCGGTGAGTGTTCGTACCACTTGGGGCATGTGTTTGGAATTTCGAGGGCGGTACAGATCTGCAAGTGGAGGTAGCTACATACCCTGTCATGTCTTTAAGGTATTCGGTCTTTGCTAGGATTGGACAAGCTGAGACAATATGATCAATGGTTTCTACTTGCTCCAGGCAAATGCGGCATTTATCATCTTGGGAAATTTTGAGAACCGCTTTATCATAATGTCGTGTTCTCAAGGCCTGATCTTGGGCAGCTATTACAAGTGCTTCCGATTCTGGCTTCATTCTTCCCCTTTTAAGCCACATAAATGATTGATCTTTATTGATCTTCACCTTGTCCATTCTTTTTAGGTATTGTCCGTGGAGTGGTTTGTCTCTCCACGATTTCTTTAACATTTTTTGTGTCTCACACTTCATGTTTAGCAGCATCAGAAGTTCAGTGTCTGTGTTATTCTACGTGTCTTGCCTAGTTTTCTTCGCAATGCTTCTTGCTACACTAACAATGCCTCTGTTTCCCATTCTTCGGTCAGATTTCATGACCTGCCTCATTAGAGGGTCATCTTGATGGCTGACTACATACTTCCCCAACCCGACTATTGTGTTGTGCCAGGAGGCCTCTATTTGTCTGAGGCCTCTTTCCCCTTCCTTACGTGACACATAAAGTCTATGTATTATTATTATTATTATTATTATTATTATTATTATTATTATTATTATTACTGTTAGCTTAAGTCTCGGAAATCATCCGTTTTTTTCAGGTGTGTGGGACCCAACATTGGCAGACTACATACTTGGTTACAGCTCATGATGAATTGAGCACGGGGCAAACTATTTGGTATATTTCCAAGATGACAGATTTTTAAGATTTAGGTTTATTAAATTAGGGTTTAATTATAATTTTTGTATATACTTTTTACTTTCCCGTCTACATACGTATATACGGAGTTATTTACATAGTATAGGGAAAGGTTTGTAATGCTGCGCGAAAAAACGGCGAATTTTCGTCAGAAAAAAATTCATTGCCGGGCCCTGAAAAAGAAAAAAAGTGGATAAAACCAGTTGCTAAATTAAGAAAAAAATCCCCTAACACATAGTGTAGCCAGAATCCCTGTTTTGAGGGTCCTTAATGCCGAAAAACCAATCGGAAGCAAAACATCCGTCTGTAGTCTGTCCGTCTGTCCGGTGTAGGTGAACAACACTAGCGCCTAAACTATGCGTACGATTTTTTCCAAATTGAAGAAACCCCTGTCCTCTGTCGAAGATCTGCGATTTTGAAAACCATTAATTTTTGGAGGTGCTTTTCTGAAGCCCCCGAACATTTTCAAAATTTTCTCAAAAACTGCTCGAAATTTTTTCTTTAAATTTCTTGTAAGAATAGAGTAAAATACACTTATTAAGGTGGCATAGGTCCTTTTTTCACAGTTAACTCTGAATTTTCGAAAATTGCAAAAGTTTGAATTTTATTCGGCGTCTTCCTCCAACTACAAAATTGCAGATAGAGATTTTTCCTTCAAATAAAATTTGTTCTTCTAGTGAGCTTTTTCTTAAAGGTTACGTACATTGTTATGAAAATTTTAGTAGTTTTCGCGCAATATTGCGTCTAATATATGCATTTTAAAAAATCACAAAAACAAGATTTTCTCAAAAACCGACTCGAAATTTCTTCTTTACACTTTTGTTAGGAATAGTGCTAAATGTACTCTTTGAGATGACTTAAACGTTTTTAATATTTATATTAGCGGCGATTTGTTCTTATTATATTTATGAGTACATGTGCTTTAAATAATATCAAGTAAAGTTTCTGAGATACTCAACCGTTTTCTTTGAAGACTAGCTGAAATTTCCACACTGTTCAGAAACGCTCAAACGCCATTTTCTCATAAATGGCTCCAAATTTTTTCTTCAAACTTTTCGAACGGATAGTGCTAATTGCACTCTTTTTTTGTTTTTCCAAGAATTACAGAAATGTAATTTTTTGAAACACCTTTAACATGCACATTACAAGCAATTTGTAAACATTATTATTTTTGTGAGCGTAAATACTTAAAATTAGTTCAAATGAAGTGTTTCGAAGACTAAAATTTTCTGTAAGAAAGAGCTTCAAATTTCGCATTTTTAGTAGCGATTAAACGCTAGTGTCTTAAAAACGGTTAAAAATTGTAA
Source organism: Acheta domesticus (assembly GCA_031308135.1). NCBI lineage: Eukaryota > Metazoa > Arthropoda > Insecta > Orthoptera > Gryllidae > Acheta > Acheta domesticus. Next base: position 197,286,882 of record JAHLJT010009436.1, on the reverse strand, counting down.
AAGAAAATTGTCATTTAGGACGAGATTTGTGTTATTTAATATTCTAAAATTAATATTTCGGTTCTACCATTAGGAAACCGAAAAATTAAGAAAATTTCAAAAAAATGGGCGGTGATAGCAGCTGGCAGGAGTAAGTTACAATTCCGAATATCTAGCTTAGACCCAAGATAATAGAAAACTAAAACGGGAAAGTCTGTGCCATTCTGTAGCACAACTAGTTCAGGTTTGTATTTACCAGACCAGTTGCTGTGATGACAAATGGTACAACTGCTACAGAATTAAGACGATATGTTTCTCTGTATTCTATGGCCAAGTGGGTATATTTGATAATTTTTTCTCTTTCTGCCTCATTATCAATGGTGTTGATCTGATGAATGCTTAATATCAGTGAAGAATGCATTGTTCTCTGTGAAGTCGTCAATTACAATATCTGTTCTGTTACTTGCAATGGTTTTGTCCATGTGTATTTGGATTCTATAGTACATCCTATAATTTTTGTTTTCCAATACTGGCTTTGCTTTGTACATATAGTATGTGCATGTGGTGTCAGGTGATATTAGACCATATTTAAATGCAAGGGCTTGATAGGTCGTGTTTGCTATTAGATTGTGTCGGCATAGGTATTCTGTGTTTGCTATGTTTGTGCATGATGTTATTATGTGGACTATTGTTTCTGTTGCTTGATGACATACCTACATTCATCTCGGTCGTCATGTTGCTGCTCCGCAAATTCCGATGTCACATGAAGGCAGGGCGCAGATCAAATTCTACTCTGCTTCGAAAACACCATAAGTTTAGAGAAAATAGAATATTATACATAGCATTAGTGACTATCAGTATAATTCTCCACATTCCATTTACCTTCGTTTCTTGGCACACTCTGTTGTTCGTTTGCATCTATCAGAGCGCTCTATGTGGTCTTGAGGGGGCTTTCAAATTCGTTTAGAAGAAGCATAGAGAACCGATTGTATTACGAGTTAAACATTAAACGTTAATTTACTATAAACTTTTTACAGAAACTTTTTACACTTTCAGATTAAGGCGCACTGAGCTATTTTACACAGTATATATCGTCCTAAAGTTTACTATGACTTCACTGACATATGACCCATACGTAGCGCGCACAACTCAGCAAGCACCGCATTTGATCGCGAATATCTGCGTCGTCCACAGCTTCGTTGTGGAAGAGCGCTTATCTTCACTATTGTAAGAGGTTCTCAGACACTCATCTCAAATCAGGCGCTTCGTTTTTCGTCCTACGGAGCAGCACCAATGAGCTGCCGGCTCCTGGACTGCCGTCGCCTGGACTGCCGTCGCCTGGGAACAATCGATTGATCGATTTATGATTCCGAGAGCGTCAAAGGCTAAGGTCATTAGTCCCATAAGCGTACTGCATGTTTTTTTGGGAGGTGACGTTAATTTTCCCCCCGCTGGATGGCGAAATCCGGCGCTGATTTTCACGTCTACAAGCGGAGTTTTCCTCAGCCAGGTGTCTCCCACCTATGGGGTACCACACCAGCCGTAACAAACTTTAATCTCCCGACTGGGCTTTCGACATATGCGTTAGTATAGTTCAAGTAAGAGTTAGTGTAAGTAAGGGGGTGAGGATAGGACAAGGAAGGGTAAGGAAAGGTGGCCCGTTTCTCGGGGTACTGCTCCGGCATTTGTCTGGTGTTGATTGGAGAAATAATAGAAAACTACCGACCAGAGCAGCAAGCCGCTAGAATTCTCCTCCAGGCAGCAGGTGATTTCGACGTAGCTATCGAGCTAGTGTCGAAACTTCTCCCACCGTCGGGACTCGAACCTCCCGATCATTGGCACTGCATTGACGTCAGTTGATGCTCTGAGTCACCTAAGTGACACGGTGAGCACATTGTATTGGATTCAATTTTATGATTCATTGAAAGAAAATTGCAATTTATTACAACATCATGCTGGCGAGAAATATACGAATTTTCCGCATAACCGTTCATCATATTGCATGTAAATTAATGGTAGAAGAAACATTTGAAAATGTTTTTCAAACATGTTCTGTATTTACGACTTCACAATTCAAGTGAACACAAAATTAATTACAATAACAATATACATTCTTTTCTTCCCGTTGTATTAAAAGTACATAATGAAAATCATGAAATAACTGAATTAAAAATTTTGTGAATCTTTTTGCTTTTCCTGAGACAAGTCGCCACATATTTGATAAAATTAATTGAGCACAACTTAGTCTCAAAATAAATTTCATATTTTTATCTAATATGGAAGTGTCAACCGTGTTTCCACTATTTTATCTGAGAAAATAATTGATTACTGTTGTACATGACCCCCAAAATCTAATAGCTCTTGTTCTTGCCGATGAATTTTTGGATGTTTTTTGGGGATAATGTTTGTAAAAGTTAAACTCGATCTGGATAAATATTTCTCTTTTAATTCAGTGTCGCATTATAATTCAATAATTTCCATTCTAAGTTTTGGTTTTATGGAGTTCACATTCATCAAGCAAGTCGTGGAAAAACAGCCATGACCAAGCAGGGACTCGAATCCGCGAACCTTCGGACCGAAGCGCTGAGTCAGTATACGCTCTTAGCCCCCTCGGCCATCCAGGTTGGCTATAAGTGTATTTAACATCATGTATTTAACATAAGTGTATTAACATTTAAAATCACAATGTACTTATTGCATTTTTATAGAGGAAAACATTAAATTAATTATGATGTTTAATTATTTAACACTTTGGCTGCAGTTCTGCAGAGCTGATTTGAGTGATGCACAGGCTCGCACAAAGGCTTCTTAAAAAATTATCAATCATCAGGTATCATGGGTGTAATGTAAAATGCTTTTATCTAAGAGTAATTAGAGTAGATATTTCTTTCATCCTACTGCGTTAAATGAGATTTATCTCATATATGTTATTTTTATGTTGATCAAGTTCCATTGGCCAGTCTCACGTATTTCGTTATTCTTGGTCAAATTAACGACGATTGTATTCTCTAGAGAATCAAAAACCTTACAAACACATTACTGCAAATTTTATTTCTTTGCATATTTTAAGTTTGATTGAATTCAAATTACTGAAGTCAGGTTAACGAGGACTTGGTCAGAGGCCGTTACCCTGACTTCAGTATATTATGTATAGTCATTAAGTATTCTCCAAAGATCTCGAATTAAATATTTTTTGGCAACTTTATAAAAATAAGAAAATGTCCGTACGATTTGGATATTTTCCGTGAATTCTCCCGCCTCGTGGCATCTTTTCCCCTGCAGAGTTAATATTTGTATGGCAGTTATGAAGTTATGGCAGTTTTGGATGGCAGTTATGGACGGCAGCATGGAGTTAATATTTTGATGGCAGTTAATATTTTGATGGCAGTTAATATTTGGATGGCAGTTAATATTTGGATGGCAGTTAATATTTGGATGGCAGTTAATATTTGGATATCAGTTAATATTTGGATGGCAGTTAATATTTGGATGGCAGTTAATATTTGGATGGCAGTTAATATTTGGATGGCAGTTAATATTTGGATGGCAGTTAATATTTGGATGGCAGTTAATATTTGGATGGCAGTTAATATTTTGATGGCTTCTTTGCCTAAGAGCCTCCCCTAACGGAGCGCACTTCCGTGTCACCTGTGCTCTCTACCAGCACTAGGCACAACTGTCTTCGCGCTGAGAAGAAAGGATAGGCAATTCACACAATTCAAAGGCTTGCGACATTTGAGAATTTTTTCTCATTACTGTGATACTTGTTGCGCATTTGCGCTCCTCTGCTAATTATCTATTATACAGTTTCCGTTGTAGACTCTCCTTTCCTCAGAGCAACTTTACTTCTGTATTTTGACGCTTTTTCCTTCCTTTCCTCAATCCTCTTAATAAGTTACTTCATTTTGTTAACTTTATCACAATTAAATATTGAAGAAAATGAAATGATCAGACAAGAACGTAAAGCGAATGAACTTCGGTAATTGTAATCTTTTTCATTATCACAGCTAAAACTGCTCTGTACGGTAAACGTACCTGATGTCATTGTTCCTGAATTACTCCTCCTTTGCATCGACGAACACAATAAAACTGCCGTACTAACACTACTAAAACAATGAAATAAGATGAGTATATTCTGTATTCTTCAATATTCCAGTTCGATTCTGAACTGCCGTCTTCTGTATGATCTGCCTCAATCCCTCCCAGCAATCAACAAGGCCATCACGAAACTACTACTACCACTAACATCATCACCACGGTCATCAGCATTTCCTCCACTATGCCTACTATATCGCCGTACACCTTATCTACTATTTGCCATAACCGTAACCACAACTACAACCACAGCCACCGCCACCATTTACGTTTCCCGGAGCACCCTTCGATATCGAAGTCCTCCAAAGCTTCTGTTTCGATGCTCCTTGCTTGATATGATCACTGCCACCGCAACTACTCCTCCAAGTCATCGCATTCCACTTACCAATGCATTTATGCATTTATTTATAACCAATTACTTAGTAAAAATCTCAATGAACTATTAGACACTGCGATAACGCAACGCATGAGAAAAGTCAGTGATGCAGACATAATACGTATAAAATAATTATTTTAATTCTTTACACCGCTACATAAAATATATTGAAGGATCTAATGAGGTATGACAATAGTCTGAAATATAGTCTGAGAATATACCTGTAAAAAGAAAGTGAATGCTGGAAGACGTTTAAAAAGATTTTAGTAAATATTTTAATATTACTTATTTAATAAGAAAAACTTTTAATCTATTCTGTGAATAAACATTTTTTCCCTTTGTCTACATATACAATATTATACATTTCATTGTGCCTCTAACTCGTCCAAGTCTATCACAGTTTTCTTTTTTTCAAGCTTCTTTGGCGACGAAGTATTAATATTTCTTTCACCACTTTCCTCTTCCTGAGAAATCCTGAAAAAAAGAAAACAAAAAAAAACAACACTTTTCACCGTTCTCACACAAGGTGAATTGGTCCTGCAGCTTCCACATCTCCAAACGAAACGGAAAACTTCAACCCGATTCGACAACACCAGGCGAATGCCAGAGCACTACCTTAAATAACGCGCCACGGATTTTGCCTTCCTCCTCCTTTGCCTATTCTCACCCCTTACACACACAATTACGTGCATTACACGATCACTCCAGTCTAAAGACAAGTCGGGATCTTAGAGCTTTTCCCGACTGAGGTGGTGCCGCGCTGGTGGGAGATATCTGGTTGGGGACAACCCCGCTAGCCGACTGGAAGAGCGGCGCCGGATCTCACAGTTCAGCGGGGGAAGATCACCGCCACCTCCCGAGGGAAACAATACACTACATTTAGGGGACTAATGCCCTTAGCAGTTGACGCGCTCGGAATCACTAATCATTCAACAAACTCCAATCAATCAATCCGACTCGAGAGAGAAACCAGGTGATCCCAGATACGCAAATCAAATCTACAGTCGGTCGCTTTTCCGGTTGACGCCAGCCATTATTAGAGGTGAAAAAACGACGCCGATGCCAACATTGGGACACGAACACAAACTTCCAGGTTAGAGACACTGTAGCGACAGCAAACGACCGTTGCCATAGCCACGTTTGTCATCTGTACCACAATCACCACTTCGATCGTATTTAGTGCAACCGTCCAGTCGGGGAGGCGGTGCTCTCGCAATGGTGGTCGCTGCGCAGCTGTGCTGCCAGCGGAGCCAACGCCCTTGTTGGCGAGAGACAAGCCGCGCCGCGCGCCAGATGCCGCGCTGCCACCAAACGCCCTCCCCGGTCGCACGCCCTCCGGCCGACGCAAGCGCTGCAGGAATTCTCGGAGGAAGATCACCGCCACCTCCCGAGGGAAACAATGCACTACACTTAAGGGACTAAATCCTTAGCAGTTGACGCGCTCGGAATCAGTAATCATTCAAACAACCACAATCCTTGCCTTAAAAAAAGCCTTATGCAATTGCCTTATGCAATTTTGTATTTCATGAAATTAATTACAAAACGAACGAAATACGAAACGAAGAGGAAGGAAGTCAGAAAGAGTTTTCACTGTGGCAAGATGTCACTATTAGTCCAGAATTAGAAGGAGTTCTCAGAATTTCAAACTGCGCTGTCGAGGTGTTGCCATCGTCATATCGTGATATATATCTAGTGAAATACTGTAGCAAATGAAGCGCGGGAAATTAGGCTTTGTAATTTTGATGATTAGTAAAAATAATATTAAGTTATTTTTTTAATAAATGTACACTCGTGGAAACAAAATTTCGGAACAACACTTCGGCACTGAGCTGCCCATTCGCTGCTCTATTACTCTTCTTACAACAACATATTTGAAATTAATGAAACTTGAAAGCAACTACTTCTCCAACGCACACGAAGTGAAATACGAAACGAACGAAATACGAAACGAAGAGGAAGGAAGTGAGAGTTTTGACTGTGGTAATATGTCACTACTAGTCCAGAATTGGTGGTGTGCACATAGTGAACGGAGAGATAGCATGAACACGATATTGGACTCGTCCTTTACTGCAATTTATTTGCAGCTGCCTCTGATTTAGTTTTCAACTTTTCGTCTGTGTTGAGGCCTTATGCAACAAAAGCATCTAAGATTTAATGAATGATATGATGCTACAGAGGTATATGGTCATTTTCGATTCCTTTCCAAGCCACAGTGCAGTATTCGAACCCTCAATATTTCGTTACGCAAAGGGTTGTTGCTGATGCAATAATATAAACAAATCTTTGGTTGCTTTTGTATCGCGGTACTCTATTGTTCAGTTAAGTTAATTTAAAATAGATGTAAGGTAATATCTTTACTTCGTTGTTCAGCCTTGTTGCTTTCTCTTGCTTCGTATTTAGAGAGAATTGTATTATGCTGGAGGAAAAAAGTGCCAAATTTTGGGCCAAAAAAAATGTTTTCGTGAGTTCTTGATTCCAAAAAAGTGGATTTTCCTGCTTGTAAGTATAGTGAATTGCTTCTGGAATATGTAATGTTACCAAAATCCATGTTTTGTGAATCTTTTAAAACATCTGACTGTCATTGTGCCCGTCTGTTCTTTTGTTAGATTAGCAGTCTGCACTCTGGCATTAATCGTCTGTCCGGCGGTCATAACCCTATACCCATAACCATCGCCCTACAGAGAAGGAATTCTCAGATTTTCAAACTGTTCTGTCGAAGGTGTTGCCATCGTCATGTCGTGATCTGATATCTATGGAAATACTGTATCAAATGAAGCTCGGGAAATTAGACTTTGTAATTTCGATGATTTCTAAAAATAATATTACTAAGTTATTTCTTAACAAATGTACACCCGTGGAAACAAACATTCCGGAACAATACTTTGGCACTGAGCTGCCCATTCGCTGCTCTATTACACTTCTTACAACAACACATTTTAAATTAAGGAATCTTGAAAGCAACATTACATATATAAATTGCCCCTTAATGTCAATTTAGTTTCATGGGCAGGAATCACGGAAGTCTTTTGCCTCTGTACTACTACTATTTGCTCTCAATGGCTCAAATATTATATACGCTCTCCAATCAAATAAATTGATATTATTACTGTGATTTGATGTACAATATTAGAACATTTGTAAACATTCTTATGGTGTTTAACCAGATACTAGACCAACATTGTAATGAATAAATTGGATGATCCAATAATTTTAAATATATTATGTAAGCCATTACTAATAGAAAATTCTTGTAATCTCCTGCATCCTTCTGGAAATCTTATTTGTGGCTAAGGATGAATTTTCAGTCATAATTTAATAGCTAGGTACGAAAATAGATACATATTGTAAAAAATGGTTTATAAAGTATATGACCAATTATGCCTTTGCCTTATACGAGGACATCTTAAAGACATGAAACGACCAGAGTAGTAAAACATAATTTTCTGGTAATCTTTATTGCTCTAGGGAGTTATTTTCTTGTCATGCGCGCTTGCAGTTTACATGCTATAATTAAAGTAATTACCGCATCTTTTCCAGAGCAGTAAACTTCTCATTGCACTTAAACATTCTGGAGTTTTCGTCTTTCTTATTAGTTTGCATCGCTTGCGAAATTGCGCGAAGTACCACCATTATCCAAGAACATTAGGAAATAATATAATGGAATCATTGTCTTATTAACGAATAAGTTACGTCCATGTTTGCCAATTGCTCTGTGTTGTACGTCTAGGATCTAGACGTAATATTTAAGGCCTAAGCTCGTTCAATTTCTTGGTATCAGAGCATTTGTAAGATAATCCACTTTCGTACATTTTGTTACCATTGTCTGGTTTCTGTAGAGATTTCTTGTTTTAAGACTATTTATTTTAAAAAATTAAGGCTATTTTAAATTTGTTAGTAACTCGAACTCTGAGTTATTCATCGATTGTCCCGCCCCTGACAAGAGCGATAATTAATAAGAATTTGCCCCTTTGGTGCCCTATAAACTTCCAGCAACGCTTACAAGAACGATCTCAGAAATATTCATCAGTTACTTAAGGCGTTTCCGGATAAGCGAATGTGCGAACTGATTAGGATGGCCATTGTCGAGGGATTTAATTTTTCCGGGTAGATATGGGAGAATAAGGTAAGGTATCCTAGGGTGTGATAAACAAATAACCTTAGTTTACTACTGTGGACGGATTGAATACTTAAATCCTGCCGTATTACAAAATTCGTAGGTTGTCAAAATATAAAACACTATTTATTAAAATACAAACAGTTATTTAGAGAACAAAATATTGACCAAAGACAAAGACAATAGGTTTATTTGAACGAACGGTGCTTAATCAATCACCAAGTGAATAAGAAAAGCTTTAGGTAATGAAAGTTGATGTATAACGACGAAAAAGAAGCGATGGTTTGTTCGTCTTGCACACATTCGTCGAATATTTCGTGAAGATGAAATCAGAACATGGAACCATTCTGAAGGCAAACGGGTAAAAACAATGAATAGTGTGTTTCCGGGAAGATGAAGGAAGTCAGAAAGAGTTTTGACTGTGACAAGATGCAAATATGAGTCCAGAATTGGTGGCGTACACATAGTAGACGGGAATGAACACGATGGTGGCCTCGTCCTAGTACTGCAATTTATTTGCAGCAGCCTCTGACTTGGTCATCAGCTGTTACGGTGTCTTACAATCGAAAGCTTTACGTCACTTACGGGACGCTGATTTACGTCAGCGCTAGCTCTAAATATATCCAAGCGTAGCCGAAGCAATGAATGTCGATAGCTAGGGTTAGAAAGTTGAAGCGTCAGTAATTTGGATGCGTGAATTGAAAATATCTAGTGTTTTAAAAGCCGGGATGAGTGCATTGGGAAACTGTAATGCCGATGGTAATCTCGACGTAAAGGAAAATAAATTAAAATCTAACTGTAAGAAGAACAAGTAATGTAACCCAATGAAATATTTGTTTTGTTTTAAATTTGCCAATTCAAAAACCGTAAGCACGCCTCACGCATATTCAGTAAGAAAGTGATTTTCAATTATGAAATGTGAAAGATTATAAGTTAAATAGGTTTTCATTGTTGTTGATCTTAGTTAATTCTACTCGACGTGATATCAGTTGTGTAAACGAGTTGCAAGATTCTCTATATACGAGCTAATAACGTACTTTATTTTCTTCCGTTTCTTATATTTCATGACCGAAACTAAAATGGATTTATTACTATTATTAGTCCAAATATTTTCCCTGATACATTTGTAATTTTATTAAATACTTACGATCCTGTGCCAAGCAAAATCGTCAACCAGCTCAAATTATACATTTATTCAGCTGTATTTTACGCTCCACAAACAAAATACTATCCAGAAAACAAAATTAAATGAAATTAAATATACATTTCAGGCGATCCACAATACTGAAGGAAGAGAGCATTTTTATAAGTTCAGATAAATATATGAGAAGTACCTATACGATCTTCCCATCAGAAAATGTAGTCTTTAGACAAAGAACGTAAAATTTCACATAAGGATGATGTGGTATTTAACTTGTGTAATAATGTATTCTGCACTTGTCACGAGATTTTACACAGTCTCTTCTCAGTTTACAAATACAAAGCAACGAAACGCCAGCAACCATTACATTTACAAGCACACTCTATTTCTTTCGTTTACTCTGGAAACAGATAAATAATTTTATTCTAGGAAATAGTTACAAAACAAATGGCAGAATTTGATAATAATAATAATAATAATATGATAATAATACAATAATAATATTACAATAATAATAGTACAATAGTAATAATACAATAACAATACATTAAAAGGCTACTTTAATAATACAATAATAACATACATCATAACAAATAACGATTAGTAAGCAAAATAAATAAAAGCAGGTGCGAACCACTGCAACAGAATTATTGCAACAGAACAATTTTGGGTGCGTACTTTAAACAAGCATTCAATCATACATGTATTCTATGTAACATGTATTTATATATGTCCTACGACATCATATACGTATGTGTATATACGAGTAAAATCTTATACGGATTGTTTACAGTGCATTAGAAACATAACTTTACCCATACAATTCCGTCTGTAAAATAAACCATATTTGTATTTGCTTTTGTAGCACTTTGCAGATAAAACTGACATATTTTGACTGACATATTCATACGGACACCACAAATAAATCCTCTTCCAAAGGCGGAATTCAGTAACTTTCCTGACATTTTCATGAATATATAGAAAACTTGCGAGATTGGAGGAAATTAACTGTTTTTTTTAAATGTTAGGTTTCTGTGTAATATATTAGTTGCTTGTGCATAATAAATTTCTTGATTTATTTGATCCTGCAATGAACTTCACTTAGTGTTAGGGACACTCCGGTGATTAGACAATGTCAAATTCACACGAACATTTTGGTCACTTTCGAAAAATATAATACGCGAAATAATATTCACCCTTATCTAATATAAAATGTTTTACGTAATAAACCACTTACCAATTTAGCTGGTCGTCGCTGTAAAGCAATCGAGTTTCCATAATGTTAATAGTCATGCTCTCAGGAAATTTTGATATTGATTGAACACCAGTGGCGAAATGGTATCAACTGGATAAAATAATTACCATCATAATAATTACGAAAGTAATTATCAAGATGGGTCTGCATCTCTATTCGTAAATGCCCTCGTGGACGACGCCTGTATGTTGCAGATATTGATTGTCATGTGACAATGTAATCTCCAAACACTTGCCCGTCGAGGTGGGTTGGTCCACGTCCTGACAGGGGGATGCAGAGAAGGCTCTCAAGTGTTCCTTTCTCCATTTTTTTCATCTTCTTGCTTCTCATTTCATGTCATGTACGTTCTTTTCACTCCTTTTTCTTCCTCACTGGCCTTCTCTGTATGCTGAACGCCCACCCATGTGTTTGCCGTGCATGGCGACCCGTGTCGGAGGGAATGTGTGTCCTGGCAGTTGAGGGACCTGTTTGTTTCCCTATCTAGTCCTAGTGCTACTGTTCGCCTTGCACTAAGGGGTAGGTTGATTACGTATTTTGGGGAACATTCCTTGTAGGTTCCAACACACTCGCTTTGGCCCCGGACTCTTCTAGACGGGCGGTCGGGAGCTAACCCACTCCCGATCAATCGGCTGGGACTAGGTCTTGTACTGAACTCCAGGGTGAGCGGGGGGATCCACGGCGGTGCAGCGCTGTGTTATTCCCCCACTATATCTCCGTGGTAACCCTGGCACTCCGATGGAGTGTCCCCTTCTTGGGCTCCGTGGTGGGTGGGGACCACGAGGATGAACCTATTCCATCTTTATGGATACTTCACCTTTCCCCCCGCCCTCTTCCGCAAGGAAGAGGAGATGTGCCGAGAGAACCATCGACTTGAATAGTTTCTTTTCTAGAGAAGAAGATCGACCCAAGATGCCTCGTTTCCTCCTTATGTAATGCGCCGAGGAAAGTAAAACTTTTAAAACTGTAAGTGCTGTCCGTCTGGCGCGAGCCATAGAAGAGGCTTACGGGAAGATCCAAGCGGTCGTGCGACAGAGGAATGGAACGATTCTTTTCGAAGCATGTACCGACGAGCAAATTGGAAAAATTAAAAATACAAAGCAGATTGCCGGCCTCCAGGTACTAGTCACGGTTCATCCCAACTTGAACCTGTGCAAAGGCGTAGTAAATAACGAGGACTTTGCTACAGAAACGGAGGAAGATCTTCTAAACTTTTTTAAGACCTTTGGCGTGACTGAGGTGTACAGGATCGGAAGGAAGGAGCAGGGGAAAGTGATCCCTACTTCTACCCTGATCCTTACTTTCGACCGACCATCCCTCCCGGAAAGGATCTTTACCGCTTTCTACAACCTCCGTGTGCGGCAGTATGTGCCGAACCCTTTGCGCTGCTTCAAGTGCCAAAGGTTTGGGCATAACCAGCAGCGATGTATGTCCGTAAACGCGGTTTGCGGGAAGTGTGGATCATCAGTTCACGACCCACAGCCCTGCGACAAACCACCGCACTGTGTGAATTGCGAAGGCGATCACCCAGCCAACGACAACCAGTGTCTCACGTTTCTCCGGGAAAGGGAAATCCAAAAAATAAGAGTAACCGAAAAGGTTTCTTTCCCTGAGGCGAAGCGTAGGTTCCAAATCAGGAATCCAGTGGACCTATCACGATCTTTTTCCAGTGCTGTAAAACCTAAGTCCCCGGGGGTAACAGCGAGTTGTCAAACTCACTGTACCCCAGCGGTAGTTTCGCACTTTTTGTCAGGTGTCGCCGATAGACTTCCCCGAAGATTCGGCGTATATCCAAGGTGGGAAAATTATCATTCCCACAAAGTACAAAAAACCTGTTCAAAAACTCCACCAGACATCGACCACTTCCACTGAGACTTCTACTGAAATCGATCTTAAGCAGACACCGCCTCCCAGGAAAAATACGTCATCCAAATCCCGTCCATCTCTTTCTGTTTCCAAGAATCACATCGGACGATCCTCCAGCCTCTGTAGATCTCGGTCACCAGTGGCCAAAAGTCGGGAAATCCCCCCGACACAGGCGACCGTATCCAGCAGCAGTCAGGATGACTCTGCTGTTGATGAGGAACCCCACGAGAGTTCCTCTACAACCATTCAGAAGGTGAGAAAAAAAAGCAACCAAAGAAATAATTTCTCATAATGGCTCTCTCATGGAACTTAAATGGTCTTCGTGCTCACTCAGAAGAATTAAGATTAATAATTTCTCGCCACAAACCATTTATAGTCTGTCTTCAGGAAACTCATCTTCTCCTTCATCATCCCCTGTCTCTTCGCGGATTTTACATCTATCGGTTCGATCAAGACGACGGACTTCGTGCTCACGGCGGCGTCGTGGTACTCATCTGCGACTCCCTGTTCTCTGAGGAACACAACGTTCGAACCGACCTCCAAACAGTTTGCGTTCGGGTACACGTACCATCCTTCTCTTTTACGGTGTGTAGTATATACATTCCCTCTGGCCAAGTCGTGTCACAAGAGGAACTCGAAGATGTTTTTTCTCAGTTGCCCGCCCCTTTTCTTATTGCGGGGGATTTTAATGCCCACAATCCCCTCTGGGGTGGCACGAGGACCTGCCCGAGAGGTTCTATCCTCGAAAATATTATTGACCAGCAAAACTTACTTCTTCTGAATTCCGGGAATCACACTTATTTCTCCATGGCGTCAAACTCCTTCTCGTCAATCGATCTGGCACTCTGCAGTCCATCCCTATCTACCATGGTAGAGTGGACTGTGCTCGATGATCTACATGGGAGTGACCATTTTCCCACTTTGGTCCACTTTAATGTCCCTAATTTAGATATCATCCACCCTCCTCGCTGGTTATTCCATCGAGCAGACTGGGATACATTCAGCGAGACAATTATAATGCCAGACCACTTTTCAAATAATATCGATACCTTGGTGGCCCAATTCACCGATGCCCTTCTTCGCGCAGCCACCATTGCAATCCCGAAGTCTACGTGTCTGCCACGATGCGTCCCTGTGCCTTGGTGGAATGCTGACTGTGCCACCGCGGTGCGTGACCGAAAGCAAGCACTCACGAGGCTCAATAGGTTCCCCACCGCATCAAACATGATCGGTTTCAAAAGAAAGCGGGCCAGAGCCAAATTAGTAATACGGGAAAGTAAGACTGCTTCCTGGAGAGCCTTTATTTCTTCTCTTTCTTGCCATACCACGCCTAAAGTAGTATGGCGAAAGATCCAGCAGATCGGAGGAAGATTTTCCCCACCATCTGTCCCAGGACTTCTTATTAATGGAAATCTTATTACTTCTCCAGAAGAAGTAGTTGAGGAATTGGCCTGTCATTATGAAAATACCTCCAGTTCCTTACACTACTCCCCTAGCTTCTTGAAAACGAAGAGTAGAATGGAGAAATGCAGATTGGACTTCTCAACTTGCCTGGAGGAAGATCATAACGCCCCTTTCTTCATGGATGAATTTTCCTGTGCGCTCGCCCGTGGGAAAGATTCTGCTCCAGGACGAGACCAGATACACAACCAAATGTTAAAACACCTACCGGAAGAGGCACGCTATTTTTCTCCTCCGTATCTTCAACAAGATTTGGATGGAACATACCTTTCCTAGGATCTGGCGCGAAGAGATTATGATTCCTATTCCTAAAGAAGGAAAGGACAGGACAAAGCCGTCAACCTACCGTCCAATCTCGCTCACAAGCTGTATATGCAAACTTCTGGAGCGAATGGTGAATACGCGTTTGGTCTGGCACCTGGAGCAGAGAAACCTACTTACACCCATCCAATGTGGTTTCAGGAAGAACAGGTCAACTATGGACCACATTGTCACCCTTACCATACAGATCTCCACTGCTTTCGTGCTACGTCAACACCTGGTAGCAATTTTCTTCGATATAGAGAAAGCATATGATACTACCTGGAGGTACGGCATTCTTCGCACCATCCATTCTTGGGGTCTTAGGGGCCGGCTCCCCCTTTTTTAGTAGCCTTTCTTTCCTCAAGATACTTCCACGTTCGCCTTGGTGACAGGGTATCCGCCAGCCACCATTTAGAAAACGGAGTCCCTCAGGGCTCAATTCTGAGTGACACTCTGCTTGCCATCGCTATCAATAGTATAGCGTCGATAATCCGAGAGCCGGTGAAAGCATCGCTCTTCGTTGACGACTTTGCCATTTTCTGCTCTTCCAAGAGTATTCAAGTGATAGAGAGACAATTACAACTTGTTCTCAACAAATTGCAGGAATGGATACAGGTTTGTACAGGATGATACAGGTTTTAAATTCTCCGCATCAAAAACTAACTGTATGCACTTCTGCAGGATTCATCATCTCCATAACCACCCCGATCTTTTCTTGGAAGCCATCTTCTACCTTTGTGGACTCTGCAACTTTCCTTGGGCTTACTTTCGATAAGAGCCTAACTTGGCGAAATCATATACGTAAACTGAAAAGCCGATGTGTCTCACCTCTGAACCTCCTCCGCACCCTTACAGGCAGCTCTTGGGGAGCAGACTGTGTGTGTATCTTGCGTTTGTATAGAACCCTCATCCGCTCTATTTTGGATTATGGATGTATTGTATATGGGTCAGCGTAACCATCAACCCTCCGGCCATTAAATACCATTCACAACGCCGGTATAAGGATTAGTACAGGCGCCTATCGCATGAGTCGCATCGAATGCCTCTTGGCCGAAGCTGGAGAACCATCTCTGAGCCGAAGGCGAAATATTTTATTAGCCTCTTATGGGGGCTAAAGTGTCGGGACTGGTTGACCACCCTTGTCGTCGTATAATCATTCACCCGAAGTATGAGTCCTCGTACATTCTTCGAACATCGTTACCCCATCCTCCAGGTATTAGATTACGAAATCTTCTCCGGGAATTAAATGTAGAACTTCCCATCCCTGTGAAACCCACAAGTGACCGGATTCCGCCTTGGAAACTCCTCCTTCCCAGTATTGACTTCTGACTCTCCAATCTGCCCAAACAAACTACTAGTCCTCTGGTTTACCAGAAGCATTTTCTGGATATGAGAGAATCCTATCCGGATCATTTATTCTTATACACGGATGGTTCATCGTGCAGCGACGCGGTGGCATATGGTTTTTACTGTATCAGGGCCACCAAATCATTTCGGCTTCACTCCAAGTGCAGTATGTCACTGCCGAAATGTATGCAATTTTTGAGGCCCTAAAATACATTGAAGTCAGCGACGTTGCGGCGAGTAGTTATCTGTTCTGATTCTCTCAGCTCTCTTCAAGCTGTCTCCCGTCCTTCGTCAGACTACCTGACTTTATCCGTTCAAAGCCTGATTCATCGTCTTCTGTCCCGCCGCTATGACCTGGTACTTAGTTGGGTCCCAGGACACGTGAGTATCAGAGGGAACGAACTGGCCGACCAGGCGGCGAAATCAGCGACTCGTAAAAGTCGTATCGACATCCCTTCTGTGTCCATTGTCCGATGTTCAGGCTTTCTTGAAACGATCCGTGCTTAGAGCGTGGCAAACAGAGTGGCACAATGGCACTTTCAAACTAAGTGCGATAAAGAATTCTGTGTATCCCTGGCGCTCCTCATCACGGTCCTGTAGGCGCGAGGAAGTTATTTTAACCCGTCTTCGTATCGGACACTGGCATTTTTCTCACGGTTTCATTCTTCGAATTGAAACTCCCCCTATCTGTGACTCGTGCAAGACTGTTCTTTCCGTGGAACACGTCCTGCTGTACTGTAGGAAATTTGTTGGCAGTCGACGAAGACATGACCTGTGCAACTCGCTACAAGTGGTGCTCAGGGATGACGATTCTGCGCTCTCAAAACTTTTTTGTTTTTTGAGAGAAAGCAGAATATATAATTTTATTTGAAAGATAACAATGTTTTATGTTGTTTTTTGGCCCCTTTACAGCCAATTTTACGTTTTAAGATAAATTTTACGCGCCCTTTTTCTATTTTCCTTCTGCCATTTCTACATGTATGCTTGAGGCAAAATTCGAGCTTTCTTTTTAGCCAATGTACATGCTTTTAAACGGTGAGTAAGTTACATATGCAACACTGAATATTCTTTTCTCCAAATACTCTGGCATGGGCGCAAATGACCACAGCAGTCGAAGCGCCCACTAAACCCTATTCAATCAATCAATCAATCAATCAATCCAAACACTTGCGTTAGTGATGTGAAAAAATCGAAAATGATGTTTTATTTTCGTATTGATTTCCAAAAAATGTCATTAAACAATACAGTTTTAAACATTTTGTTTGGTGTGACGCACATTGTTTTGCGTTTTTACTTTTATTAATGATTTCTATGGTTTTAAATAGTTATATATAAAACATTCTTCAACTTTAAATGCCACTAAGTCAATTTTGTTTTCAAGGTAAGTGCAAATATAACAATTTACTCCTAAAATCGATTAGATTCACCTAAAAATTTAGCAATTTTTATTCTATCAAAAACCCCATTCGTTAAGTGAACTTGAAAGTAAAAAAATGCAATAGGGTATTCTATAAAAATGTGATTAAACGTCTCTTGAACGGATTTATTATTATTTTTATTTCCTAAAATCCTCACTTCTTTAAGCGTTCCCTCTCCTTCCAAATTATACATCAGAAATCTCATAACTGCTGCCCGTAGTCTACTGTTATCTGCTAATGTCACTCGCACATAAATTTAATGAAAATGCCATTACTTCTTCTTACGTTTTTAGGACATTGAAAAAATATTAGTTGGTGCGTTTATTTCAAAACACTAGTGGTGCTACAAAACTACAAACTTTCTCGCAATTTCTAACTTTTGCAATATTCGAAATTTCAAAGAGTGCAACGAAAACGAGACCTCCACTTTATTTTAGGCATTAAAAAAGTGTGAAGTCGTTTTTGTAAAAGAAAGTTGTAAATTGCCTTGACTTCAAGCAAAAATTACGTGAAAACTATTCGTTTTTTTCTTCGAAAATTGCACACGACCTTATTTAGAGGTCTTATTGGTTACTCCCCTACTGCTTCACAGTACGGAGAAAGTATTGCAAGGTTGCGGGAAAAATGGCGCAATTGTGACAGGAAAACTCTTATTGCCGGGCCTTGGTAACAAAGAAGTTGAAAAAAATCGTTTCAAAACGCTACGCTGAAAAAAATTTAACTGTTATATTTTTGGAAAATTCAGAGAGTTTACCGAAATATGCGACCAGCACCCCTTTCTTTAACGTTCTTTCCAACATTCAGAAACAATTTAAGAAAAAAACACTGCAGCGAGATTTGTGTTGAGAAAAGTGGTTATAAATGTTGAAAAATTGCATTTTTTCATGCAAAATTACTCAAAAATTACTGATATTTTCGAATCGTTAAACATGTCCCTATTAGAAGAACTATTTTTGATGATTCATAAAATAATGAAAAATCTTCCTTTCTGTAGTTGTAGAAAACGCCGAACAAATTTTGAACTTTTTCGAAAATTCAGGGAATGCAACGAACATGCATACTATGACATTTCATTACGCGTCTTTTAGTTCTATTAGAGAAAAAATGAAGAATGTGTCTGTTGCAATTTTATGAAAGTTCGCAAAAATTGAGGCTTTGTGTAAATTAACCTCCAAAATCAGAAAATTCAATTTCAAAGTGGGACCTTGACCTGAGGTGGATCGATAAGAAAACATAAATATTGGTGAAAATTTTGCTTATGCATTCCATATTAAATCAACACAGTCATTTTACATCACCATCTCAGATTCAAATGAAATTTGATACATAGATAGTATGAATGGAGAATAAGAAAACTACAAATTTTGAGTAAAATATTTCCACCCGTTTCTGAAATACAGCCATGTAAAATTTTGCAAAATTGGCTTCCCGAAAAGTTTTTAATTGATGTAAAACCTCACCAAATTAAGATAGTGAGCTGGAACAGGTGTCATTTTGCAGCTTTCTTTATGGCCTTTTATATGATATACAACTCAATAGGGGTTGCGTTCAAAAAGGTTTCAAATTTGAATTTAAAATTTTGATTTTGAGTTTTTTCAAAATGCTCATCTTCAAAAAAATTGAAAAATTTCTATAATAATCCTTGTATATATCCAAAGATGAGATGGTGCAAGTTTAAAAATGGGACTGCAATGGGTTCATATGGTAATCTTTATTTAAAATGCACAATATTTACTCACTCTAGATTTTACTGATTTAAAATGCATTTTATTTCAAATTATAAGACGTAATACATACAAATCATAATTTAGTGTTTTTTGTTGGTGAGTGTGTTGTGTTTTATTGTTATTGTTATTATTATTATTATTATTATTTTTATTAGACCGCGGAACTTCATGCAATTGCAAATGTTTTGACTGTGCATATCGAAAGGAAATGTATGTACCAAATATAAAACAAATCTACCCAATTTTTATTTTGCATGTGTGCAATTTTTTAGTTTAAATGCGTATTTTAATGTATGTGGTATATTTTAGTGCATGTATTCCAGGTTTTTGTGGAGAAGAGGATCGAGGTCAGATCTTTTCGGGTATTTCTCTTTCAACTTAGAAGTGGCTTTCTTCTGACAACGCAGCTAGGTAAATTGAACTTCCTTAGTACCTTTCGCACGGTTTCGGGATTTAGTTTCTTGCCAATTCCAATTTATAACTGTGGAGTAACTTTTGGTGCATTAATACGAGGGTCCTTCTTTATTATTTTCACAAGATTCTCTTCTGGATCAGAAAGTCTTCGGACGTTCTCCTCCGGGTTGCAGTTCAATCGCCTATTCATTGATGGACCATGAGATTGTCACTCACTGTGCTTTTTTCATTAATGGCATTTTGCAAACTTTTGGGCATCATTAACCCATTGCATGATGGTAAATAACCAGCTGACGCTGCTCAAAGTTGGTGTTCATTCCTCAACGATTCATTTCACTTAAATGTTTAGGTTCCCACGTATCTGGTTCATCAACTGAAAGGTGACCATGATTTGTTTTATTTTTGGTGATAGGTTACGTTATATATATTTCCCTTCGATATGCACAGTCAGTAAAAATATGCTAATTGCATGACATTCTGCGGTATAAGTAATAATAACAAGAAGAAGAAGAAGAAATTCATAACAATAAAATACAACACACTCGCCAATAAAAACACTAAATTAATAATTTGTATATATTAGGTCTTATAATTTGAAATAAAATGCATTTTAAATCTGTAAAATCTAGAGTAAGTAAATATTGTGCATTTTAAATAAAGATTACCATATGAACTCATTGCAGTCCCATTTTTAAACTTGCACCATCTGTTTGGATATATACAAGGATTATTATAGAAATTTTTCAATTTTTTTGAAGATGAGCATTTTGAAAAAACTCAAAATCAAAATTTTAAATTCTAATTTGAAACCTTTTTGAACGCAACTCCTATTGAGTTGTATATCATATAAAAGGCCATAAAGAAAGCTGCAAAATGACACCTGTTCCAGCTCTCTATCTTAATTTGGTGAGGTTTTACATCAATTTACAAATTTTCTGGAAGCCAATTTTGCAAAATTATACATGGCTGTATTTTAGAAACGGGTGGAAATATTTTACTCAAAATTTGTAGTTTTCTTATTCTCCATACATACTACCTATGTGTCAAATTTTATCTGAATCTAAAATGGTGAGGTAAAATTTTAATTAAAACTGTGTTGATTGAATATGGAATGACCCTTATGCTTTAGCCGCTAGTGTTGTTCAGAGACGGACAGATGTTAGCCCGTCAATCGATTTCTCGGTATCAAGAACTCACCAAAAGTGTTAGAGGATGTAATTTACTAAACGAAGGAAGTAGAATTGAACACTTCCTCGATATCGAACACCGCCGAAAAATCGTCAACTTCAGCTGCACGTTACGTAACTTTTTCTATATGACGTATGTAGTATGTGAAATGTTAAAAATTCTAGAATTTCATTTTTACTATTTTTTCATGGTGTAATATTGTATCTTTTGAAATCAACATGCATTTTAATCCTCCTTGTTCTCTTAAATGCCTTTTATTTTGATTCAGTAATTGGTTTACAAATTCATCAGTATAATTGTACCACATATTTATATTTAAAAATTTTAGTAAAACATCTTTATATGTGAAAAATTCGAAGGGTAAGTATCAATTTAAAATACCATTTTAGAGAAAATTCAAGCTTAAAAAATCTCGATTTTGAATAGCACCTGATGGTATTTCGTGATCACTCTATGCAAATGTATCTCAAGCGTGCAAGGTAATGGGATATTCAAGAGATACGTTTTATAGATTTAAGGAGTAAGACCAATAGTGAAACCGTCAGATGTTATACTCTTCCGGAAACGTAATCAGTGATGGATTATGGTCGACGCAAATAAGGTAACAGAGATTCCATCACCAGAGGACAGCGGACTGCGACCTTCGCTTCTCAAAACCAAGCGGACAGGCGTTCCAAACTGCTGTGTCACATCAGACACGCTCACAAACTGGTTCTCCACCACGACAGAACGGGGCAATTTACGCAAATGATGGCCGATGAATTAGCGTTTGACCTCGGAGTTACGAGTTGAGTATCGTGCGTAGAAAAGCTTATTTGTTACTAAATATTACAATACAGGATATACAAGTGTTCATTATATCCGTCTAGCACTCGGAAATGAAATTATTAGCCACTCATATACACCGTGCTAAAAGTGAAATTTCCGAAACAATGTGCGACTTGTAACTTAATTTGGTCGGGTGACGAGTGACGCACGTAGGTAATGAACCAAGAAAACCCAAGATTTAGCAAAAATCTACCCTATTTCAACATTGATGTTAATTGCAAGTGCAAAATGTCTGCTGACTAGTTAATCATTTAGGAGCATTTTATTTGAATTAATTGACATGAATCGTAGTGTATTTCTATAGTTTTAAACGTATTTTATTTGGATTGATGTCCTTAAAATGTATTTGTGTGTTATCATTTGAAGATTTCTCTAACACATCTCTGTCCTTTAAAATTACCTTTGCTTTCAAACGCGCCGTGCAGCAAATGAAATGAAATTTTCAATAGCCCAAGAATCTTAGAGCATATAATAAGGAACTTACATGTCCCAAGAATTGCATTGTAGTATTTTGTGGAATATCGAACAATATGTGCAGAGAACCGACCCAACCACAACACTGAGATGGAATCAGAAGAATGGTCGTTCTTTAATAAGAAATTAAGATTTTCTATGCTATCAGACCAGATAATACATGTTTTTAAGGAATTTTATGGTGTTGAGTAAATATTTTTATTTTCACTCAATGGCACATGTATTCTGTCATTTAATTTCAAGGCAAGGTCTTTGTAGGTGGCACGCAAGGCCAGACCACAGGACCTGTAAACGTTCACGAGCAGTAAATGAACAATGTCAATTTAATAAACACTCAGGTTGCATTGTCCAATGAGAATTAAGAACGAAATACTGCTGCTTTAATCACACTTATTCATTCATTACTAAAATAACTTAATTACTCAGTGTATATTTTTCCCTAGAAACACGCTGTAGAAAACATCGAAAGTAATTGTAGTTGTAATTGTATTGCTACTAGGACCATTTTGTATCATTCCATTTAACTGCTCTTACGGATCAGATAATAGCAAATGCGACAAATAAAAACGATTGAGCACGAAACACTTTCTGAAATCAATCATACGTGATATTAATTGAAACACTAGATATTTATCTTTTGGAAAATATAAGTGGTTAGTCATAAGAAATTTTACAATATCTTAAGATATTTTCTCTTCAATCTCAATGTTTTTAATCTACCAAATGTTATTGGTAACGTGTACATACTGAAATAAAATTCCACGCAGCTGCGTTCCATGGCCACAACAAACTGGCGTCGTGTATTGAAATCGTGCCACCGCCAGTGAAACCTGCCTACCTTCGCGGTTACGTCAACGCATGCTCCAGTATATCGCTGGACCACGACAACAGCCCAAGGCTGCATTCCACTGCGCAGAGTGCAAGTTGTTGGGGCTCACGTGCGAGTACGGGGGGCCGTGAATGAAATCGAGATGGTATATCGATCGCTGCGACTGTTCTGCTCTTGGCTCAGGAATTGTTTAAGCATGATGTGAGAAAGGGTTTAACCATGTGGTTTACATCATGGATTGGGCATTGCGCTTCTCCCCGGAGCCTGGCAAAGCATTTCTAAACGGTAATGTGACGCGTGTGAGCTGTGAGTGAGGGAATTATTGTATGATTAGATTCCGTTAAATGATTACTCTCCAATGCATTCAGGGGATAAAACGTCAGGGTAGGCAGTGCAAGCACATACATCTTTAAAAAAAATTGCATAATATTGCGCTCACCACTGCTAAAATTGTAACCAAATTTAACCATTAAGGTACTAAATTAAGATAGGTATTTTAAATATTGGTTTGTATGTGAATTCTATGGTTCTTACAAGAGCCATACTATTTCTTTACAAAATTGTTATCAATTACCATATTATTCTTTTCTTTATTTCCTTAGAAGGGAGATCACATTTAAAAAGGTCTGTTTTATTTGAGGTATTTACAAGCATTTATTTCAGAATAAATAAAAATGAAATGTAATTCAATTAACTTTGAGATAATGTATTACGGGTACAAAGTGTGGTAATTATAGGATAATGATGCTTATTTTAAATTTGGTTTGATATTGTTTAATGACGTGAAAGACAAATAATTTATCTAGAATTAACATTACATAGTGCAACATTTTACAATTTTTTAAATTAATAGCTTATTATTTTCGTGTCTTTCAGTTTTTGGTGACAATTTGTCAGTAAAACATCAAAATGTTTGTGACTTCGAACACAATATTACGCTTTTCGCGTGCGTAATTTCTACTTACTTTCATATACAATAACGTGAATAAATGTATTAAACACATGCTTAGTGTAGAGTAAATAATCGTATGACTTGTCGTAATGTTCATTAGTCATTACAACTTCTTTTAAGATATTCTTCAGTTGGTGTAAAGACAGAAATGGAGATTCGCCGTCGTTAATCGTGAATTGTAACTTACTGTAATGATGCAAACGTTGCAAATGTCGGAACATAACTGCACAAAGACTAAGCAAAATTTACGTAACACGTTTTTGTGATTTCATTCTTGCTGACGCGTTTGTTTGCAACGAGTGGCAAGGAAGCGGAAATGCAAGGAAACAGTACCCAGAGAAATGTTCAAATGGAACAAATGGAAACTACAGATGTTATTTCACCGTATTTTTTTCCATTGCTGTAGAGAACTAGAAGGCAAAATAATTATTTGTAGCATGAATGACCGTCAGTATTGCATAATTATTTTGGTTCTTTACGCTGCATACAAAACATTTTCTAAGCTGCGGTTCTCGGAACAGTTACATTTTCAGCGCACTTTCACAAATTAACGATGTAACTTTCGCAAGTTTTAATAACGTAGAGAACTGTTAACATGTTGTAATAATATAAGTGGAATTCTTTTTTTTTCTTCGGAGTAAATATTTGGTTGTTGAAATATTTTTCTATCATGCATAAAACGTACGGCGTCCCAGTGTCTCAGGGGAATGAAGAAGTAGAGTCACACATAATTTGCTTGAGATATACATCCGAGAAAGGATTAATATTGTTTTAAAGTATGAAATGTTAGAATGTATACGTTTTGAGTTCGCGTAAACGGCGATTTTAATACTTTTTGCAAATGGATTTTGGAAACTTGGAATCTCTTTACTGTGAGAATTGTCAAGAAGATTTTTTTCCTAGTTTCGTACGAAGGTATTTTCATGCCTGATGTACCACTTACGGGCAACGTTTTATGAAATCAACTGATATCGCACGAGATAGAAACTTCGAACTTGGAAGTAAAAAATCAGCGAGCTTATCAGGACCTTTTAACTGTCGCAAGTGTTAATAACGTAGAGAACTGTTAACATGTTGTAATAATATAAGTGGAAGTTTCCTCCGCGCAGCTTTTCTGATATTGTTACTAGAGGGACATAGGCATAACCTTCGGCAAAGTTGATTCAGGGCTTCAACTGATGTCATTGCTGTGCCTCTGACCGGGAGGTCTAAGGGTTCGAGTCCCGACGTTGGCAGGATTTTCGATACTAGCTGGACAGCTGAGTCAAATTCAGCCGCTGTCTGGAAATTTCTAGGGGCCGGCTGTTCTAATCGGTGGTTTTCGTGGTTTCTCCGACCAACACCAGGAGAATGCCGGAACAATAATCAATGGGCATAACCATTACGAGAGGCCCGGTGTTAAGTCTAGAGTAGTGTCAGTGTCACGAATCGCGGCACCGTAGCATGCCACGAGCTTCTCTGCGCAACTAGCGTCGGGAAAGCAAACTGTTAGTAACCCTGCCGTTTTACATTAGGAATGGCGTTGTCTGGTGGCGGGATAATGAACTGTGTGGAGAGGCAATGTCGTCCTGTCACTCGTACCACGGATCCCCGCACATGGCATCAACCTTGACAAAACTGTCTAGACTCCTGCACCCATTCTCCCAGCAGGGGCTCCGCGAGATCTGCCGACCACCCTGACACGGATCCCTCGCGGTCGCACGTTGCGTGGCCGTTCATCGGATTAACCTAGTTCCGCAGGAAATGCGTGACAATGCGACACGCAGTGCACGCTAGCTTTTCAACTCCTGATGCCACGGTTCAAACTAACCATAATACAAATGTAACTTTAGTGGACAAGGTTGTAGGTTTTCTGTCCAAGTTATTCTGTCTCCCCTGCCTGATTTCACAACCCTGACCATCGTGCCTATCACGCTCTTGGCTCTCAGGAGGAGGATGAGAAATTTCGGCAATTGCCGGGAAACGATATGAGAAATTCAGAGATCAAAGCGATGAATGGCAATGTCGAATCAGCAACTAAATGGCGATGTTCTGTTCAACGCTTTTTTGTTCTGGCTATCAATTTTAATACTTTCGCTTTATCTTCAACACCTTTCGCGATGTTTTCTTTTACGTTGTTTTCGATATTCGCTAACATCCCCCTTCATTTATCCGTATTTCTATATTCTTATTGCTTCAAAACAGTTTCTTTAGTTTCTATCTCTTCCCTACTATACTTCAGAAATAAGCTTCAGAAATCAGCTACCTTTCATTAACTTAAGAACTTATCTTAGGTTCGAAGCACATCGCTATTTATCTCCCAGGGAATCAACTGATACCACTGCAGTCCCTCTGACCGGGAGGACCGAGGTTTGAGTCCCGACGGTGGCAGGACTTTCGACACTGTCGAATTCAACTGCTGTCTGAAGGAGAATTCTCGCGGCCGGCTGATTTTTTTGGTAGTTTTACGTGGTTTCTCCGATCAACTCCCGGCAAATGCTGAAGTAGTACCCTAAAAATTGGGTCACGGACCGCGCGCGATCTTCCCTTCTTTTTTCCTTGTCCTATATTCACTCCTACGTACACACATTTACACTTACATGAACTACACCACCACACATATAGCCGGGAGACCGGTCGGGAGCTTAGAGCTACTCGCGCTGGAATAGTGACCCGCTGGTATAACTGATTGGGAAAAAACCCGCTAGCCGTTGAGAAGATCGGCCCCGGATCTCGCCATCCAGCGGGGAACATCACTGCCACCTTCCGAGGAAAACACATGCACTACACGTACGGGACACATGCACTACACGTACGGGTCGCGGACACGTTCTTTGTAGTTGACGTGCCCGCAATCACTAATCAGTCAATTCTTATCACACCGGCTGTGGAAAGCTGCTCTTTGCTCCTGATGTAGATTTATGATGGTCCCTGTTTTACAACATTGACAACAAAACATTTCACCACCTGGTCACATACGTTTTAACGATTACGTGAGAATTCCTGTTTCGCAATTGTCAGTTACAGTTCATTGTATTGATAACCATCAGTGCGCTAGTATTCTGCCCAGGGGTGTATCTGAAAGGAAATCCCATTTGGATTTGTAGAGGACAGAATTTGCGGCTTCTTTCCACGCCGTTCTCACCATTTCCACTACCAACACTACAAAAATGCTGGATGAAAATACTTTCGCAGTTTGATATAGTTGAACACTAATAATGTGTAGCTGTTACAAATAATGCGAGAAAATATGAGCTATGTAGCATCTACTAGTTCGACATTATCGCAACGATAGTGCACCAGGGAGATAATCGCCGCGTTCAGATTCTCACTTGGTAACAACTGTGTGAACTCGCGATTCACAGTCCGAGATAAGCCAGGACATTTTGACTCAGATCCTGGAATCACCTTACATAATATCGGTTAATTTGCCACTGAATGAAAGTGTCAATTCGACTAGACATATGCCGCTCCACCATTCAGGATAAGTGAATCATTCGATTCATTCTACTGGTGGACTGAAATTTGTTTGCATACCTACCAAATCAATACAAGAAACGTGTTTTTGTGTGTGGTGAGATTCTGAAATATTTGTGAAAAAATATATATTTTTGGGGTTTCAAGTCAGCTATAGTAATGAATACACTATGTCTTCTGTAACAAATGATTGATTAACCATATTAGCGGAAATTAATTTAAATTTTGTTGAATCTATTATTAAAAAGTATGTATTCGATACTTTTAACGAAACGTTTTGTGCGTGAGGTTAAACGAGACAGGTAATTTTATTATTTAAAATATATTTGTAATATGAAATTTTATAGCAGAAATAAATAATCTATCTTAAAAGTTGTTAAATGAGACTCTTAAATGCAAGTTAACCGATTATTCACGAGTGGTAGCAGGAGTGTATAATAAATATCGAGCATATTAACGAGTGGTTTAGTTACGTATAATGTAAGTTTTATCTTATCCAATAGCCTTTTTAACATTTTGAAACATTTTCTAATCTTTCTTCATGATCAATAGTTTAACATGAGTTCGGTAGAAAACTATTACATCGGATATAATCATGATCCATTTAATTTACATGAAGGAATCTCTATTATATTGAATAAAATAATTAGGCATTTAATCTACTCCGAACACACAATTAATCAGCTTTTGAAGGCGATCGGGAAGATAAATGTTTTGAACATGACAATTTCTGAGGGATGCGAAACGCTACGCTACGTATCTGAATGGCTGTCATCTGGAGAAAAAGCAAAAGAAGCCTTGGCGCAGGGAAAACAAAATATCCCCTCGGTTATTGGGGGTTCTACGTCAGATAGAATGTCCAATCTTCACTTTACACCAAAGGTATTTATTTGACAGGAATATTTGAAAAAGATAATAAAACAATAGTATTTATGAACATAATATTCTCTTTTCCTAAAAAATATTTTTTATTAATATTTTGTAGATATGGATTCAGTTTTACATTATTTTTACATTCCAGCATTGCATCGAGTATCCTAAAGATTAATGTCTTTTTCCATTAATATTAAGAAATTGGAAACACTCCGTCTAGGGCCTAACGTTTCCTTCAGCAGAGTAATATATAAATGAAGTGCAATTGACTTTTAGTTAATTCAAATAGTGGTGTCGAAAATGTTTTTTTTTCGATTATCACCCTTCATACATTGACTAAAGCCATGTTTTGTTAACAAACAGCTCTAGAGCGCGTACCATGTTACAACAGCCAGAGGAATACTTACGTGGTTTAATTCGTTCACAGGCTGCCTAAGCCACGGCTGGGAAGCGGGCGCTTTGTAAGGGAGATGAGATAAGCTGAGCTCGTCCACTGCTCGAATACTGGGTTGCCTGCTGTAAATCCCTGGCGAAGTACCATCTTACTTACGTACTTACCTTTCATATATGCATGCATAGACG
Source organism: Acheta domesticus (assembly GCA_031308135.1). NCBI lineage: Eukaryota > Metazoa > Arthropoda > Insecta > Orthoptera > Gryllidae > Acheta > Acheta domesticus. The sequence goes on along the minus strand of JAHLJT010009436.1, from coordinate 197,258,207 downwards.
CAAGAACTTCTCCACATACAGCGCCCCTGCATCCCCCTCCTTTCCTAAATCCATATTTTCTATCAATCTCAAGCTTCCATCTCCTTTTCTCCCTTTCTCTGTGTCCGTCACTCCCGCGCTCTGTGTCCGTCACTCCCGCGCTCTGTGTCCGTCACTCCCGCGCTCTGTGTCCGTCACTCCCGCGCTCTGTGTCCGTCACTCCCGCGCTCTGTGTCCGTCACTCCCGCGCTGTGTCCGTCTCTCCCTGTCTCTTGGTCCATCTTTCCATACCTCTTGTGTCCGCCTCTCTACCTCCGTATTTGTCTGTCTCCCTCCTTGTCTATCTCTCTCCCTCTTTGTCCGTCTCTTTCCTTGTCCGTCTCCCTCCCCCACTGTCCGTCACCACATTTCTTTGACAATTCCCCTCTCCCTTTGACCGTTACCTCTCTTTTGTCCGTTTCTCTCTATGCCCACTTCCCACCCTCTTTGTCTGCCTCTCCGTATCTCCATCTATCTGTCTCTCCGTCTCTTTTGTTTCCGTTACCTTTCACCTCAACTAGCACACATCTTTCCCTAAACTATTTTAATTTCTTTTATAAAATGTTCTGTAAGTTTATAAAAGTCTCCTGAAGTGCATATTTGATTTGGATTGCACACATTTTAACGAAATGTATTTCATTTATTTTCATTTATAACTTAAGTATTTTCGGTTTACCAGAGACGAATTCATAATGAGAGTCTGAATGTGTTTTCAGAAAAAACAACAAAAAACGCGGCCAAAGTTTGACCTTTTAAACTGGGTATTCGTGGGGAACGTACTGCCCGCGATTCGCCAACGAAACCGAGGGTTTGAATGACCATGAAGTGGAAGTGAGGGCGACCAGGAAGCGGGCTGAAGTGGAGGCCTCTCCCAGCTCGGGAGCGGTGCCTCTCTTGCCCCAGAAATTAGTCGAGACGTGTCCGATGCGAAGGGAAGCCTCCTCCATTGCCTGCTGCCCGCTCACCGCTCACTCGCTCGCTGCCCGCTGACTTGACTCCCCTGCTCATTTGTTTTCTTTCTTTTCTTGCTCTCGTGAACTCATTTCTCTACTCCAACTGTCTCTTTCTCTTCGTACTGTTAGAAGCGATCTTATTTAATTGACGGCTTTTCTCAGAGAGGCTGAATCAGGAATCACTCGTTCAACAGTTTTTATACCCAAATTATAGACAGTGTGTTTAAAATCTTAAAATAAACTTTTTCCCGGATGCCGTGGATAGTCTGTTTTCAAAATTTTTTTACTGTAAATTTTTAAGATAATATTGTCCATTTTCAATCCAAAGCGGTTTTTATTTCTGTTTATCTACAATTGGCCCCGTATCGCTCTCTGTGGGCTGACAACTTATTATTTCATGCCACTTAATGTGTTAGATAATACAGTATTTATTTCACATTTTTAAGTCTGCAATTTTTATACGCATTTTGAACTGTCACTTTCATGTGTTTTCATGACTACTGTTATGCTTATTTTTATTATTTATTTTAATGTTATTTGTAGTATATTTCGACGGTGGTGTTGCAGATTTTATACTTCTGTACGACTGGAATTTAATTTACTTACATTAATCTTCTTGAAGCTGTTATTAAAATGAAAAGTAATGTGAATTAAATTGTTCTTGGAATTAGGATACCTTACTACCCAACATTACTGAAATGTTTGTGTTGTATTTTCATATTCTTTAATGTACTATTACTTTTAAAACATTTCTTTTTTTCTATTTAATTTTAGAGTTTCGATTTTGTCAATGTCTTTAGTCTTCAGTCACTCTCGGGTTGGGATGTTCTGGGGATTCTCAATTGCTTAGTGCGTACACCGCAATGGTCCTTACCTTGCATCCCCAGAAGTAAATGTATGTAAACGTACGAACATCCCCTATTTTTTATAAATTTTAAAATAATGTAAATATTTTATTTGATTAGGTGTAAGAGCTCGCCCAACGACCTGAAACTCGCAATTAGTAAAGATAGTTTATAATTATTAATTTATCATCATTCTTCTTATTAATGTTGAGGATACAATGTAATATCACGATATTCAATGTTAGTCCTATATTTTCGTTTAAAGTGCTATTGGGTCGGTAATTTGCAGTTATTGACTTTAAGGGAAGGTTGTGAATTGGTTGTGTTTCTGTCAATTCCAAAGTTTTGTTATTTTAGATATTTTATTCATGCTTTTCGTGACCTTTTCATTTGCACTTTCTTCTTCGGCTTATTCCAAAACTGTTCGGTCCGTGTAGTGTACTTACTTGGGAGCAAATACTTACGATACGTTGTCCCTCGTTCTTCGTTCATTCATCCGTGCATTTATTGTCCGGTCAATTCGTGACTGTGTGTAAATTGCACACAACTTTCATCCACATTTGCTTTCGTACTCATTCTCCTATCAGCCGACTGTGACTGAGGGGAACACGGATTTAGAAAGGATACGGAGAGTGGTGCTGGAGTTGCTATGTGGCTGAAAAAGATCCCTACTTAAATGCTCTGCTTAGATAGACATCCCCCTTTCATACGTTTAATTGATCGTTCTGTGCACTGCATCGCGATAGAAAAGTACATTAACTACTTCGACAACATTCTTATTGAAATGCATTTCTCTCCATTACTTCGCTTGTCCGCCGCCGCTGTAAACATTCGTGGCTACGTTCGCCCGAGCATGCACAGGAATACGACTGCCTGTGGAGCCAAAACCGTACCCGCCCCTTCAGCAGGATTTTAGCTTCCCTCTAAAATTAGCGGGATGAGTAGCATTTGGGATGTGAAATAATTTCGAATTTCGTAGCCTTACCATACTTCTGTTATGGGAAAAGAAGACATCTCTTACAATAAAGAGGACACTTCATAATGTAAAATGTTCTTTTATTGGCCCGCGAATAATCCGCATTGGACCACGAATGCATGCCTCCTGCATTTACCGGGGCTTAATTTCATTATCTCGGTAGCAGATGCATGCATTTTTTTTTATTAAGGAATCAGTATTTAGCTTGATCCTATTTTTATCCTCCAGGGTTGATAACCCTGGGGGCATGGACAATGAAATGATGATGATAATGAGGGGTGAAAGGAGAGACATACACATACAGACATACACAAACACACCCATGCCTGAAGCGGGACTCAAACCCGTGATCTTTCCGTCCGAGATCATTACTGCACTACGGTTTTAGCGATCTTGGCTATCCGGACCGGCCATATAAAATGTTCTAATAAGATAAGTAATTTTTCTTAATGACAAAATACTACCAGCAAATCAGCAGACCAGTAAATACTTCAGTCATTTTAATCTCTTTCACAATGACATAATAGGTCTACTTCATTTTTATTACTGCCTTTTTCACTTATATACAAGAATTTGGTGGATGATGAAATCTCCCTAAACAACTTTTTTATTTTCCGGTAAGTAATAATATAAATTCTGACAGGTTACATGCTCAAAGTTCTATTGAACACACATTATAATCTAAATATGTTAAACCTGCTCCTGTTTTTAGACCATTGTGAATTTATAGGGGAAAAGATGCGTTATGTATTAGAATAGCGACTCGGGATTGCAAAATAAAATCCGCTAATATTCAGGAGCTCAGCATAACATAGAAGTCTTGGTGACTGAAATATTGATATTAGGGATGGTTAAGCTGCGGGTTTTTGCCTATTTGCCGATTTTTATCCTTCAATTAAAAACGTAGTATTTTAGGTCACTTATAGATTTTGAAGCATTAGGTGTATTCAAATATAATAGCGGCAAATAGCCAAAAATCCGCAGCTTAGAGAAGGTGTTAACTTCACAGGGCCAGCAGAACAGTATTAACACCTCAGAGCACAGAATATGTAACCAGTAGCAGCGTACAATAAGTTGTACAATACCAATGTTGTACCAGCTGACGTATTGTGTTTCGCACTGTCGTATTTCATGGAGTAAAGAACGTAAATGTAGTTTAGTTTCCTATGGATTTTGGCGGTTGTTAGGCGCGCTGAATGAAGTTAAATGCCATTTAAATGTCATACAACAACGAAATTATGTTGGGGACTCGAAAATGTAGTAAAAAGTGCGGTATACTTTGCATTTAAAAGTATAAGTTTCCTCTTTCCAATAAAAAAGGACATTTCATACTTTCTTGTAAAATCCACCCGCACAGTTTTTCTTACTTCAAAAAGAGTTCGTTTGAGGAAAAGAGGACGTGTGGCAACCCTACGAATTTAGTATCTTGCATTGTTGGAATATATTCATGAGTGATAAGTGACTTTGGAAAATCCCCACACCTACTAGAGATTTTATCACATTAATCGCTTATCGATGGCTGAGAACCAAACAGTTTTAAATCTAACTTTCCTAACAAAGTGAGATTTCTGTTTCATTGTTTTCTGTCTCTATATGCATGTGTTCATCAAACAAAATTGTAAAAATTCTACTCCAAAAACTTCAACAAACCCATTCAGTACTTATCCACTGTATAAAAAACTTCAAATATCCCTCCAGAAGAAAATAGTAAAATCGACTTGGAACAATCTGACACTCAGCTGTCGATAAGCGATCGTCGATTTCTTGGCAATCATAAAAGAACAGAGTAAAATATCAACACGGTTGTATACAATGAACTTTTACGTTGTTTGTAATGAAATGACAAGGACAGGCCAGCAATATACCAATAACACTGGAATTTTAAACCCCATTAAGTCCTGTCAAACATGTTATACTAGTATTATATTTAATATTAACAATGATATTATTGATGATAACAATGCGGTCTAATAAAATATCAAAAAGGCTGGAATGCTCTGAGTACTGCATCTTCGCAATTGCGAAAGGAATGAATCTTGTTCCAAATGGAAGCATCGCCCGTTGTGCCTTGCAAAACTTTCTCCGCGCAGAGCATCGCGACAGAAGGGATTTAGGCGGGGGCGGAGGGAAACTGATGCTAACGGAAGTGTGGGAGGCGTTGTCTTCGGCGACATGGCGCTGGAGGTGGCAAAAGGATTCGCAGGCGGTGCCGTCAAAGGAGCCGGGAGAGAAAGAAAGCAATGCCAGAGGAGATAGCAGATGACGATGAAGCTGAAATTCAGAGATTAGAATACACCAAGGTTTGGCTCTGTGGATGACATTGATTGTAAAGGGGACAGTGTGATCGACATTAGGACTGATGGTTGGGGCGATACCGAGACAGGCAGTGTAATGATGAGGTTGTTTTAGGTCTAACGGTACGGTTGATACCAAGGCAGGCTGAGACTGACCCTCAGACTATTCCTATGGTAGATTATATATTGTACGGTTAGTTTTTAAGACATTTTATCAAATCTGATATAGCTATCATTATGGCTGACACGTGACTGGAATTTGGGATAGTAGTAAAGTTGATACTGAAGACAGGTTGTGCTGAAACAGAGGGAGAGATAGCGCTGAATGTGAAGAGGTTTGGCACATATGCTAAATGATTGAGGTGGAGCTAACGTTGTTCACAATGTTCCGAGACGATGGACGGGATGGCCATTCCGGTATAAGTCAAAAGCCGAAGATGATAGGCGTGGAGGAGAAAGGATTGGTAGTTGTGGAAGAGTGAGAAGACGTGGTAGTTGTGGAAGAGTGAGAAGACGTGGTAGTTGTGGAAGAGTGAGAAGACGTGGTGGTTGTGGAAGAGTGAGAAGACTTGGTGGTTGTGGAAGAGTGAGAAGACGTGGTGGGTGTGGAAGAGTGAGAAGACGTGGTGGTTGTGGAAGAGTGAGAAGACTTGGTGGTTGTGGAAGAGTGAGAAGACGTGGTGGGTGTGGAAGAGTGAGAAGACGTGGTGGTTGTGGAAGAGTGAGAAGACATGGTAGTTGTGCAAGTGTGAAAAGACATAGCCTAGACGTCATTGGAGGATACGGCAGTGGCAGAAACGCAGTAAGCGGCAGAGGGGAAGTAGGTGGAGGGAGGTGGGGTAGACGGTGGAAGTGGAATAAACAGCGGGGGTAAAATAGATGGCAAAGGTGGAGTAGATGGGGGAGGTGGAGTAGATGGGGGAGGTGGAGTAGATGGGGGAGGTGGAGTAGATGGGGGAGGTGGAGTAGATGGGGGAGGTGGAGTAGATGGGGGAGGTGGAGTAGATGGGGGAGGTGGAGTAGATGGGGGAGGTGGAGTAGAGTGCGGAGGTGGAGTAGAGTGCGGAGGTGGAGTAGAGTGCGGGGTGGAGTAGAGTGCGGAGGTGGAGTAGAGTGCGGAGGTGGAGTAGTCAGCGAAGACGATGTTGGCGACGGAGGAAGAGATAAGATAGTGTAGTGGGAGTGAAAGATGTACAGGGGAATAGACAGGGGAAGGTATGGGGAGGGAGCAGGGACAGGGAAGGAGTTATGGTTGTAAGGAGGGAGCGACTGGGACAGCGATGGTGGCAGGGCGGCGTCGTTGACAGCGGCGCGGCGTGGGAGTCGGGTGAATGCTCGTGTCGCCGCCGTCGCCGCCTGCGTGACCCGGTGGCGTTATTAGCACGTTTGTTCCGCAGAAAGAAAGCTCGCGCGCATTTTGCGGCTTTCGACACAGTGCCACTTCCTTCCCTCCGTCTCTACTGTGCCCAGGAGGATAGCTTTACACTGCTGCCATATTGTGAAAAATGTTAAACATAGTTGGAGAAGAATCTGGAAATAGAGGTGAGACGACGGATTGTAATATTTCAAAATACAAGAAGTAATGACGATATGCAATGTGTGTTACACGATGTTTTGTAATAAATTTTAATTATTAGTTTTCAAAACTTTAGTTGTAGGTCTGTGACAGGAACATTAAAAAGGCGTTTTAGTCAGAAATTAAAAATATTCACAGTATTTCAATACGTTTGCAAATACCTTTCTGTTTATTTGGAAAATATAAATGATGGTTATGAATTTCAATTTTTAGTAATAGTGATCACCTGTTTGTTGTGACTGAGAACTTCTCAAGTGACCTACGCAGCCAAGAATAAACATGATACATATTATCTTTTGTGATCATATGCATTTTGATATGTTCTTAAAGAATCTATTTTACATGTATCATTGTATTTCGACACGCCATTTATTCAAATTATCGTGTGGGGCTTCTAAAATCAGTCTTCAAGTGTACGGATCGTAAAACTTGCCTTCATACTATGTTACGGCTGACGTTGCAATTAAAATGGGCAAGTCACTGAGACCACGAGCCTATCTTAGGTGACCAGTGAAAGATACAAAATGCAGGACAAAAACCACCGTGCCTCTGCAACGATATTCCTCAGACACACAAGTAAATTTTCAAGTCATTTGACAACGTTGACTTTCTACGACGACGAGTTATCGGTACCTATCACCCCAACTCGAGAATTCGCCTCAAGTTACTTTTATTTTGTTTGGATAGCGATCCGATTTCAATATTTTTATCTCTTCTATACAATGCACCGTACTAGCTATAGTTATAAATTGGCTACAGAGTGCTGCTCAAACTATTTTTTTACTTTTATTCAGCAATATTTTCAATAACAAATGACGTGATTTCCGGATTGCATAACAAACGAGTCTAGGAGGGTCCAGTGTCCCGTCTTGCACGCCGAGCGCAGTAATTAGTTGATGTGCAAACTTTTGGCATTTCGTGTCCAAGAACACAATTATTTTCTTACCCGTCCAGGAGACATTAGCCATAGAATGCTGGGAAAACAGCGTTTTTTTCTGATGAGACGATGGTTTTCAACAGGAAAATGGAAAACCAGAGATGTCTCCCTGTTGAGGATGGTGCGACGTTCGAACCGCTCTAAGGATATCGCAACTCAACTATCTTTTCTCTCATTCTGCTGTATCGGGAGGTCGATAATTGTGGTTAATATCTCCGAGCATTCTAGACACGCTAGAAAAGATTTGAAAGGCTTGTAGCAGAAACAACATAGCTACACAAACCACTGCAAGATTCCTGTGGTTTATAAATGAAAATATCTCCTGTTGTTCCTGAGTATTGAATATCTTATTATTATATATTGGGCTTGAGGCAGTAACAAGAAGATTTCGACTGAACTCTAGATATTAACATTTACGATTTGCGGGAGGCTTCCATTGAGCCATATCGCCTCACTCCTTCAAGCCCCATTTGAAAATATTTTCAGATCTGAAGAAGTCCCAAATAAGGATAATGGATAAAACGGCACTCATTTTGCGTCAGATATCTCCCATATCAGATTCGCGCGTTCTAGAAAGACAGACGACGTGAAATATAAATTAGGAAATCAGGATATTCCGAGAACTAAATGCTGTAAATATTTGGGAATTGTACTAAATGAGGATCTGGGATGGGCAGAACACGTAAATTATGTAATGAAAAAGGCGTGGAAGGCATTGCATTTTGTGATTAGAGTACTTAGGAAAGGAAGTGGAAAATCAAGGGAATTAGGGTACACATCTTTAGTACGTCCGATATTGGAATATGGCTCGATATGTTGGGATCCATATCGTCTAGGGCAAATAAAATCTCTCGAAAAAGTACAAAAATATGCCGCAAAATTTGTTAGTAGGGGACGTTTAAATTATGAATTTATATCGTGGAAACCCTTGGAAAAACGCAGAGAGAAATCGCGTCTTTGTGCGTTATTCAAAGCAATAAGGGGTGATCGGCCGTGGGGTGAAGTTCGGGCAAGACTATCAAAACCAACATACGTCGCGCGGAAAGATCATGGCTTCAAAATTCGGCAAAGAAAACAGAGAACAGATGTAGGTAAATTCTCATTTATTAATAGAACCACACAAAATTGGAACAAATTACCTGCAGCAGTGCTAGAGACTTTCCCTGAGAATGTAAAAAATTTTTAAATTAGATTAAATAAGTTGTAAGTTTTTTTTTAGAATATGTTAACATTAACATTTTTATTTTTTTTGTATTTATCTTGTTATTTTATATTAAGGTTAGCTTTAGCATAGGGTTAATACATTAATTTTATAAAATTGTATTCAGTAATGTTGTTTGATGTTCATTTTGTATATTTGTTGTATATATGTAGTGGTTTGATATTTGTTTTATGTAGATTAATTGATTGGAAAACGCTACCACCGGAATTATTTCATGTATCCTAAGTAGCGAAATAAATATTCTATTCTATATCCCAGCAAGCTTACATGGAATTTCCGGGTGGCTTGGCAACCCTGTCGCTCCCGGAGGGCGGGGAGGGCGCGCCGCCTGGACGCAGCAATTCGCGTCGCTTTTGCCGCCATTTCACTGGGCGGAAGCTCCTGCGTTCACGGCGGTCTCCGCCGCTCGTGCGCTCAAGAGCGCAGAATGTCTGTAGCGGCTTTCCTCTCAGGTTTTATGAAAGCAGGATTAGGTTGCTTGAGGGTTTAGCTGGCTGCTTTTCTGTGCAGCACACCAAGGGGCTTATCTTGTTATTTGCCCGCAAAAAGAATCGCGAGCACAATAAAATATTGTGTTGAAAGGAGATTGCAAGTCTCAGAATAAACATGATGAAATTTGGATCTAAAGAACCTAAAGGAATTTACTCTTTTCATCTCTCTTTCACTCTGCCCCTTCATCTCACCCGTCTGCCTTTCCCTCTTGCTCGCTCTCGTCACGATTCAAACCATTCATAGAAGCTCACCTTCATGAAAATTGACATTTGTTTCTTGTTGTTTATATTTTACATTTAAACATGGGAGTGTGACAGAATGTGAAGTGTCAGGGTGACTTTTTTTATTTATTTTGTTTTTTTGTCATTTAGGAAAAAAATTGATAATCATAGTTACCATTAATATTCCGAAAATTATTGTTCTTAAAAATTATTTTTAATAGCTAACGAATTTAATTTTGGAACGTAAATAATCACTTTAAGATTTTCATAAAATAGAAATTAAGATTCTTCTTCCGCAATTTAGTTAACTATGAAAAAATAAACCTAAATACATCTTGTTTTAACATAAACTGAGAAAGAAAAATCGCCTAGATAGGACTGGTGTTGAGACTAATGCAAATAGCTAGTTATTATAGGTGACACGCAAACGAATGGTACCCGAAGAGTACGTATGGTACGAACATAACGGAGATGACTCGTAATCCTAGGTAGCGTCCAAGTTTGCTTTTCTGCTCGTCTGTTACAATGACTGCGCTACTTCTTCACTTTCCGAGCCAAGTGCTGGATGCCGTGAACGCCTGGAAAACCGGTACTCGCCCAGCGGTTTGGAAGATGTACGTATATCAACACCTATTTTTAAATAGTTTTGGAAGTTACTTTGCTTACAACCGTGAATAGTTAAACATAAACAGCATAGTTAGATTACATTTCATTTTTCTTCCATTTACTACCTCGCAACCCATTTAAAATATTACACCACTGTTAAAAAGTGATGTAAAATGGAAAGGAGTGGGGTAAAAGGAAGTAATTAAAAGGCTATTCATGTGACACCTTTGATTTTCAATTTTATGTTGGATGCCAACAGGAAGAAAAATTGATATATTTGGAGTTTTCATGATTTTGGGTCAACATTTAAACCAGTTGTTTAAGTCGTTAAGTTGTGGCTTTATTTCACCGAAGTTTCTGAATAATTCTAGCAATATTTATGTAAATCCACATGAGTCATTATATCGCGGAGAAAGTTAGAGACGAGACGTTTGATAAAACCTCCGTAAAAAACGACAAAGACAACCATAAGGACACCAAAAAAATTGAAATCACAATAGTTTAAGAAGCAGCAACAACAAACAAGATTACAGTAACACCATCGAAAATATGACGAGAAAGACAAATACAACGGCAGCAACACCAAATATGGTAACGATGCCAACGTCAACAACGACGACAACAAGAACGTCACCACCGTCACAACAAAGTCCACCAACAAGTAACTTCTTTCCTGTCAGACATTCATTATGCAACACACCCGCAGAATCCCAACCAGATGTGTCCTATCTCTCGTAATCGGTAGGCGCAGCGTGTCCTGCTCTGCCACTCCCAGAGGTTCACGCGGAAGGAAAACAGCCGGCGGAAGGGGATGGGGGGGCGGCGGCGGCGGCGGCGGTGGGCACAGGTGCGGTGGAATGTGGCGGAGGCGGGGCGCGGGGGCTGCTATTGACCGTGAGTAGCCGCCGCTGCCGCCGCCAGAACTGGAGCGGAGAAAGTGCTGAGCTCGCATAACGCTGCCCACGGGGGTCTTCGCCCATCCCAGGAGACCCGCCCGCGCCCCTCGCCCGGCTGGCCGACCGGTGACGCCGCCTGGGTCCGCGTGAAAGCAGAGAACGCGTTTTGGGGACTGTCTGGCAGCGGAGATCCTTGAGAGGCCATCATTTCCGGAATTGGAGTAAGGAACGTAAGAGACCGAAATCGTTCCGGAATACTGTTGAAATTCATTTAATAAAATTTAATCACTTTGTGGAACAATACACACATAGATTCACGTATCCGATCTCGGGTCGAGATTAGGTAACAATCTTAATCTTCCTCATCTTCCGTCTCATCCTCCTCCACCTCCTCAAAGAAGAAGGAAGAAGAAAAAGAAGAAGAAGAAGAAGAAATATTGCCTTTTTAATTACCTCTATTTCTGTTTTTGTTGCTAAACTTGCAAACAGGTTCTGAAGTGAGACAAATGGAAACTATAAGAACGTACTTCCTTTGAAGACTGAGTTATTGACCTTTCCTCTGCATTCTTGCTTAGGTTTTATCTACCTATTTTTCTCAACTCTTTTCGCTTACATCGCTCTTCAGAATAATATTTCTACCTTCTGTCACTTGAACTCACATTCTTGAATAGACATTCTTTTCAGCAAGTTAATTTGATGAATGTTAAAGAACTAAAGGAAATGGAAAGTTTGTTGATATTTAATGTCTAATGGATGAATGAAAGATAATTATGATTATGTAGGCATGCGTGTTCAGCATATGTATTTGTAGAAAGTAGTACGATCAACAAGTAATGTTGAATTTTATACTAAATATTCCTAAATTAAATATGGTGTGTGCGTGCTTGATGTTATATTTATTCTTTCTCAAATGTATTTGATAAGATTAATGTAGTTTGTATGAAGTGTCAAAACTATCGTCAAAAACTATTTCGTTTTAAAAATATTTCTTTTTTTCGTAAATTTCATGCAACGTAATATTGTGTGTACGTACAGACCGTTTGTGTGTGATTTGCTTGAACTCCGAGGTTTGACATCATTCACGCACGCCTTTGCTAATACGTGATACCTCTTTCTGAAATTGATATGAAAATTGTTGAAAAACTAAGTAACTGGATCCGTTGTTATTTTACGGACGGAGATTTTGTATAATCTAGTATATTCGTTTTCAGTATATTTAGAATATTAAATAAAAAGCAAAATGCAAGATAATACGTTGTCCAGCAGAGATATCTATATCGCTTATATAATGACAAGGATAACGAAGTGAGGAAATGTTTGCTGACTCCAATGTTTTTGTTTACTTAAGCAGCAGAGTAAATATTATTTCTCAAATTTAGATATTGCTGAAGCATAAATGTAGCAAAATAAGCATGAGCTATTGCACGTTATTAGTTTGGTGAGTAAATTCCATTTGCGTAACACGCAAGGTAAATTTGCTCAGAGTGAATTGGAATCTCGACCTCATGTAACGTGAAAAACGAGAAATACAATGTGATTATGGTGATTATATTTTTCACTTATAAACTACATTGACAATTTTATCTTTAAAGATATTAAATGATCATCATTAAATTTTAATTGCTTCTTCAGTAAAACAAATCACTTACAAGGGCAGTTCAGAGTTGTCGACTTATCGGTGGCCGAAGAAACATTACACAGGATTTTTATACATTTTCTTATAGATTTCAACTCGGTAAAAACTAAAAGAATACCAAAAATGTTCCATCTCGTCCGTATTTTTGCTAGAGAGCGCCAGTTGAGCGACACAGGATCCTCCGAATGAGGTTTCTTCCCCCTGATCTTTGCATTATCCCCAAAGAAAAAGTTACGAAGGATTAGAAGAAGTGATCTTGGAGAACAAACCCCACTAATTATTTGGGAGGGGAGAGGTGAACTACCGGGACAGGTGTCTCAGGGCATCAACTGATGTCTGCTCGGGCGGTTCTAGGTTTCAGACTCGACGTTGATAGGATTTTCGAAACTAGCTAGACAGCTAAAGGAGAATCCTAGCGACTGGCTGCTCTGGTCGGTAGTTTTCCATAGTTTCTCCGATCAACACCAGGCGAATGATGGAACATTACCTTAACAAACGCGTCACAGACCGCACACGATCTTTCCTACCTCTTCCTTGTTTTATCCTCAGCCCTTTCTTACAGTTACACTAATATGCACTACACTACCACACATGCCGGGAGTCTGATCGGGAGCACAGCTCCCGGCTGGAGCGGTGCCCCGCTGTTTAGAAATATCTGTTCAGGAAAATCCCGCTAAACCCCGCTAGCTCAGCGCCAGATATCGCCATCTAGCCGGGGAAGATAACCGCCACCTTTCAAGGAAAAAACAGCCTCTAGACCTGACGGACCAATGACCATTGCAGTTGACGCGCCCGGAATCACCAATCAATCAACCACAAAGCACTGGTTGAATGCTACGCAGTCCCCTGGCGAGCGGCGTGGGCTCGCTTCGCTGAGGTAGCCTCCGCTTCATCTTCGTCAAAAGATACTACACATTTTCCACCCTATATTATCATAATAACTTCTTTTTCTACTCCTATTGTACTAATGCTGTCATTGGATGGCTGCAACCAGTTGCATAATGATACTCATTTCGATACAGTTTTCATTATGATACAGGTTCTTGACCAATCAAAGAGAAGTTTACAAACCAAGTATTGACATTTAATGATCATTGAGAATCGTTTTAGGAAATGTTTCGTTCGATTTTGTACATTAAAATTGCATTTGATATTATATTATGCTGAAGTTTTATTTCCTTTTATTATTATTATTATTATTATTATTATTATTATTACTTTTTTCGTGGAATTTTATTTAAAAAAGATTGTATCGTAATTTCACTTTGATCCTATTTGATTAGCGCACTACTCCCTCGCAGGCGGACAGGTAACCACAGCCACCTGGGGCGACATGTCAGGGTAGCTGTAGGTAGCTGTCCACTAGGTGGCCTTGGATGAATCAAACTGACACGTAACTATTCAATGTGAAAATTTAACTTATAAAAATCGTAGAAAAAGTATCGTATGAAACTCGATGTAATGGGTATTAATTCACTCGTGTGAAGTTTACTATACTCGCTCATTCCTCGCTCGTATTGTAATATCACACTCGTGTATTAATACCCATCATTACATCGTTTCACAATGTATTATTTTGTTATTAAGTAAAATTGAATAAATGTGAGTGATAAAAACGCGGTGTAGTAACAAAGTTGCCGACGACTTGACCATGGCGCTGTAGCATACTGCCCATCATATCCTAATGAGGAATGCACGATTACGGCTGAAACGTCGGTAACATTTGTTCAGGATACGGGTCTCCTCAGAAGTCAATTTCTCATCAATTCGCTCTTTTGCCTTTCTCCCTATTTGCAACTATATGAATACTGAAGAATCAAGATAAAAACTGAAGCACAAACAATGTCGAAACGTTCAAAATTATCCTACGCTCATCTTTTCGTCAACCAGATGACACGCCCTCTTAATTCTTTGCGGGCCAGTGAACCCGCATTCAGAGTGCTGGAAAGCAGCTTTCCTGGGTTCCACTTGTGAGGCTCTGCTGGAGAAGCCAGTCGCATCGCCGTGCAACCGTCCTCCAGCGGAGAGGAGAGGATTGGTGCGGGGCAGGGCTGGGTGGCGCGCGGGCCGGTGGCTCCATCGGCATCTGCCGCTCCCTGCGCGCAAGTGGTCCAAGTGGTTCGCGCGCGGAGTCGATCACTGACGGCGTTACGCCACTGCGACGACCCAGTCGAGACGCACGGTGGGCCCGACGCCTGAAATGGGAGGAACATTTAAAAAATGAGTGCGATTTCTCTCTGAGTTACGTCTGACCATTGCCGGAGAGAATATATCGAACCAATTAAACAATACCCACGTGTTTTATGTTTCCTACGTACCAATATTTATGTAAATTTGTAGAAAAATTGCCTATTTTAGAAGGAACTCATTTTAGATTCCTACTAATATCAGCGTTAGTACCTGGGATTCTCAGTCTGAAACGCATCCAGTAACGCCCGAAGTTTTGAATTTGTTTAACCTCTCGTCACCCGTCGGAAACTGGCTAAATATTTCGGCTACAGGTGCTGTCTTATTTATATAGCACTAGGGGTAACTTGTCAAAATTAACGGGACGCAATAAAATTTCCATATTAATATTCATTCTAATGAATAGTAAAACTCAATTTAATTCATTTAATACAAAATTTAATTGGCCCAAACTCACTCCAACTCCCCCTCCCCTAATCTCAAACTCACTCCAACTACCCCTCCCCCACTCACTCGAACAAAATCACTCAAACTACCATATGGCGCACCGCGAAAACTACCGAAATGTACCGCCAGATGTCCTTCCAATAGTACAATACAAGGCTGTGATTTCATAGCGATCTAACCGGTTTTTACTTTTGTGTATCTTATGGGGACGTGCTATCCGAAAAATCTTTTTTGGCAGCATGTCCTTAAACCATAAGTAATATTAAGCAAAAAGACCCAAGTTTCTGTCTTACTCCAATTGCTCAAACTTGACGAAACACTCGCGGTAACGATGGGAATTTTGTTACAGATTAGATTAGATAAAATCTGTTTCTGTCCTTTGTGCGTCGCCGGCTAAGGCGTCTAGCGTCGTTCCGCGTCGCAGAACAAGCAGCCAGACTTCCGCGAGGCCGCGCTGGTTTCGAGGGCGACGGGACGGCGCGCGTCGGCGACAGCTGGACCACAGAGACTGCTCTGCCAGCGATTAGGCCTCTTGCTTCATTCGGGAGCAGCCCGCTCTCTCCTTCCGGGCAGTGCCGGCGCTAGGTATGGGCAGATCGGACGGTTGTCCGGGGCTCCACAAGGGTCGTCAAGGTGCCCGATGATGAGGACTAATGGGGAAAAAGTAGTAACAAATTGAAAAAGAAATAGAACTCGAGAAAATCGTTATCGAAATTTATTAAGTCGCGATACAGTAGACTGATATTTCATAAAATTTTCAATTGGATTTTGGTTACCTTAAATAGTATGTTTGTAGTCATTACTTACAAGGTAGTACTCAATGACATGAATCATATGACACTAACATTAAAATAGGTACCACTGAAATTCCTATTATTTCATGTTTTTAACAAGTAATTTATCAAACACAACAAAGTTTTTAGCAATTTAAAATCACCATGGAAATTGTATTATTTATTCACTACAAACTTTTGCTTAAAATTATTATTTAAACATATGTTTAAATCTGAAGTTTTGAAAATATAATTGTTGTTTGTTGAAATAAAATAACTCTAATTGTTGAAATAAAGTATAGTTTTTTGATGCAACTTTCCATTTTAAATTTGTTCTACGTTTCAGCATTGCCTAGAGCCCAAAATTGCCTAGCTCCGGCTGCTTCCGGGTGCACCGTGTGCTTTGTTCCTATACATCCACGGCGATCGCCGCGTTGATCCGTTTCGCTTTTTGTGGCGTGTTACGTAACCTTGCGTCTGCTCTGGGGCATGATAGGGGACATGGGTTAAGAGTGGTTGGCAGATGTGGAGGAAAAAATGGGAAGCATAACTTAAGAATTAGTATCAACGACGACTGAAGGGCGTTGATTTAAGAAAAATAACCGGATAATGTATTAATTTAAGCCAAGAAATTTGGATCAAACGTCAGAAAACGTTTTGAGAGCGCTATAGAGAGACGGAAATATTCTGTTATTCAACGAGCGTAGATGTAAATGTTTTACGGGTATATTTAGTTACGTGTATCTAAATAACTCCTTATTCTTCATAAATCGCATTCACACGATTGTTTCTCAACTATCATTCTCTTCGTTAAAACATTTGCTATTGATAACAATTTAAAATACTGTAATGATTTTAAAATATTGTAATGATAAATGTATTTTGAAAGGTCCTTATTTTATTACTTGGTATTTAGCAATTATAATCTGATATTTTCCATTCATCTGACATTGTATTTTGAATAAGAAGAGCTTTTCTTTTATTGAATAACGTAGATTATTATGTCAATATTCTTACTTTGAAAACATTTTAATAAGGAAATGACAAAATAATACCGATAGATAGATCTTTCTAGAAGCTTGTGTAGATTAGAGCAGAACATTAGTCATATTTACGAATACTAGGAAACATTTATTTTTTTTCTCGTATCAATACGAGAACTACTAATGAAATAGACACGTTCCAAAACGAATCACATCGAGCTTAAGATGCAGGAACCTTTCCATAATAACAAGTGTCCTTTGGAGATAATCACTTCTCCACGTAATTAGGAGTTTTTTTTTCTGCTGCTCCAGGGGACAGCATTCCGATCCACTTTTCGCCTTGAGTTTTTCCGGAGTGCGTACCGCGAAATTATCTCTCCAGTCCTGCGGGGCGCTGCCGTCGGGCGGTTACGCAAGCGCCTTGGCTCGTGTGCGTGCGCGCGCCGAAAGGAGCGGGTCTGGGCGCGCGCTCGCGCCCCGCCGCTTCCGGTGCCCTTGGATGCCTGGCCGAGCGTGTGCGATTCGATTTTGGAACCTACTCTACGCACATTTGGTTGGGAATCGTCCGACTGCATCCCGCGGTCAAGTTTTTCCCGCTAAACCGCTGCTTCTCAGCTAAAACCCTTTAGCAGACATTTTCCCATTTGGTTGGGGAATGCCCGACTGCATCCCGCAGTCACTTTTTTCCGCTAAACAGCCACTTCCCATCCATGGCCTTTAGCAGACATTTTTCATTTGGTTGGGCTCACCCGACTGCATTCCTCGGTCATTTTTCCCCGCTGAACCGCCGCTTCCCAGCTGAACCCTTTAGTAGACATTTTTCATTAATTTGTGAAAAATCTCTTGTATTTTGTGATAGATGAGCTCTTTTTATTTTATTATTTGTCAATTTTCGTTTTCTGAGAAGGCATAGCCCGACGGCATCCCGTTTCGTTCATCTGGTGTTTCAGAAGGAGTAAAATTTTTTGTTAAGTTTTTATTCATAAGTAGCGCAAATAGATGTTCTGGCACCACTCCAGACATAACCTCCAGCACAGGTGTATAGGACAGAATCTTCGGAATTGTGTATGTTAAGTCAACGGGGAAAGAAATTGCTCGCGAGAGAAGGCTTTAAGTTTTGTTTCCACAAACATTTAAGAATGATTTTCTACGTTTGCAGTGCTCTAGAAGGCCACGCAAATGTTTCTTAAAAACAGACGGAAGTGGATCAATTATAATCGATCTATATAATACTAAGCAGATCGCGGTAAACGTAGTTATCAGTCCTTACTAAGAAAAAAGGAACTAATGGAATCGGGTTATGCCTTTTCGGCGAGGTAGATGAACTCCTTAGGAAATATTGACCGCGGGATGTAATCGGAATACGCTCCATTTCGTTATCTCGGGTTCGCCTGCGAGGTTCTCCGGACTCTCGACTTACCTTGAAGTAACGTATGGTGCCACGCCTCGTTCGGTGGCGCAGGAGGTTGGAGCAGAGTGCAAGTGCGAGGAGGCGAAGATGCCAGGATGGAGTTTTGCGTATGTACAGGTGTTTTACTTCCTCGCTAAGGAGTAGAGTGAAATTTTAGGAATGCTGCGCGAAAAAAAACCAGCTCATATTCGATAAAAAGAATCTCTTATTACATGGCCCTGGTAACGAAAAATGAATAAATTTCAAAGTTAAAAAAAAATGGCTCCACTGTTTTTTATTAACTTTCATTGTTGGGTAGTGTGAAGGGCGTTTAAGAGAATGGTGCAGTTCTCACGTTCGTTAAAAATATGATTTTTCAAAAGTAGTAAAAATTAAACTTTTTTTCGGCGTCTTCCTACAAGTACAAATATGAAGATTTTTTCCCTTAATGAAATCTATTCCTTATATAAATTTTGACATAAGATCATGTACCTCATTTCGAAAATTTGAAGCACGAAACACCTTAGCGAACATCACTTTAAGCATGCGCAACGCGAACTGCGCATGTTCGAATGATCAAACATTGTAAGCACAAACGTGCTGAGAAAAAAGTATTTATTAATAAGTAGAGACCGGATTTTTATGTAATTACATATTTTTTGTCTTTCTACTTACCGTTCTCAAAATTGTAATCTTGGCGAATCACCGCCCTCCTAACACAATATCCAATTTTTTCGTTGCATATTTTTACATATTTAGTACTATATTACATATTTTACATTTTTTGCTGTTTTCACAATATATTTTCTTATTTTATCAATTTTCTTCTATTTAATTCCATATTTTTTATGAAAAAATGTACTTTTTTAAATCAGAATTTTTCCTATATGATTGGGGAAATCTGGGTGTCCAAAACATTATTGACATCGCGTTTTGTTATCTGTAACCTGAATTTCCGAGAAAAATTTGCGATCACTGACGTGTAAGACTTCGATGAAGATGCTGCAGTGCGTGTTTGCTGGTAGTAGATCTCGCCAGATGGCTTCTATTGCAATAGA
Source organism: Acheta domesticus (assembly GCA_031308135.1). Lineage (NCBI taxonomy): Eukaryota > Metazoa > Arthropoda > Insecta > Orthoptera > Gryllidae > Acheta > Acheta domesticus. The sequence continues at coordinate 197,238,697 of JAHLJT010009436.1, read as the reverse complement.
CTGGCTGCTAAACTACTGTCCTGGATTACAATAGATTAAGCTTTTACTACTGACGATAAAATGGTATGATGTAAAATGAACAGTTTTTCTAAATGTAATTTCGTGCTGTGAAAATGGTTTTTAATTAGAGAATTTTAATATTACATATTTTATCCGATTTTAGATATTTATTACATATTCTTACTATTTTCATTACATATTTATTTACATATTTTGACGTTTTATACTACATATTTTTCCGGCCTCTATTAATAAGCGATCTGATCTGGCTGCAGATAAACGTCACTCACTAGCTGATACTCGTATTGCCATCTAACACGCCATTTCCGCCGGTGCGCTTGCGCGCCGGCAGCGCGGAATGTCGAGGCCTGGACCAAGGGGATCCTGGTCCAAAGGAGTCATATTAAAGTCGTTTCCGGCCAATTTTCAAAGCAATTAAGTCATATGCACTAAGCTGACTTTTTCGTTCTAGACGCAAAGTGACGACGGTGAAATGTACCACTGGAATACTTTCATCAAAATTAATTTGTAATTGTCTACTATAAATTTTATTAAATTTACTAATTATTTCAGTAAGAAATAAAATGTAAATTTACTTTGTCCAGAATAGAAAATTTCATATGCTTTCTTTTCATAGTACATTTTTATTACATAATGTTTCTTTTAGCAAATTTGACAACGTTTTGGGATGAAATATCCTCCCGTCATCAGGTTCTTTTACAAAATATTCAAATTTTATTTAAGAAATTGAATAAACTTAATATTATTGTTATTTCTGTTCTCATTTTCTATCAGTAATATTGCAGTCATTTTCAATGAAGATTCATCCCGAAACGTCGTCAAATTTGTTAGAAGAAGCATTATGTAATTATAGTGTATTATGAAAGAAATCATATGAAGTTTAATGATTTAATTGCCTTTGAAAATTGGCCACAAATAACATATTATATCAAGAGAATTAACTGACAAATATAAAAGAAGTTAATGTTAATATTAGTTGGACATATAAAAAGAAGAAAAATGTTACATTATCTTTTACAGTCGGTTTCCATTCTCTAGTTCCATTCCCTAGACTAGTTCCCATCTTGTTTAAGATGTTTTCAATTAAAACTTCTGAGTGGCCTGGCTTTTAGATATAATCACTTTAGAGTATGTATGTATTCGTGCGGCTGTACCCTTCTTCTCAATTCCCTCTAGTTTTTACATCTAAATCCTTTCTGAGCCAGTCCCCCATGATGAAGAAAGACTCTTGCTTCTCTGTAAAGAAACGGAGGTGAGGGCAAGGCTCGAAGTGGACTGTAGCGTACGAGGAAAAAAACAACGCACAAATTTCGGCAATTTTCCAGAGAGCAGATCCGAGCGCGCCCGGTCGCAGTTTCCTGTGTCCTTGGAGGCCCGTGTCACCCATCAGCGGTCGATCTGAACCCGCTCCGCCCTCCCTTCCCCTGTTCAGGCAATTTCCATCTGGTTTAGGACATTTTCTATTAAAAATGCATGGTGTCTTGACTTTTAGATATAACGATTTTAGATGTAACGGTTTTAGACAAACAATTTTAGACTGTATTCGTGCTGCCCTACTCTTCTTCTCAATTCCCTGTAGTTCTTACATCTAAATCCTTTGAGTCAGTTCCCCATGATGAAGAAAGATTGTTTACTCCACTGTGAAGAAGCGGAGGTGAGGGCAAGGCTCGAATTGGGCTGTAGCGTACTAAAAAAAGCCGCACAATTTTCGGCAATTTTCGAAAGAGCAGATCCGGGCGCACCCGCTCTCTGTGGCCTTGAAGGCCCGTGCCACTCAGCAGCGTTCGATCTGAACCTGCTCCTTGCTCTCCTCCCCATTTCTTGCGAGACTGCCCTCCGCGCGGTCGCTGGGTTCGTGACTGAGGCGAACAGTTCGCTGAGCCGTAACTGATTGTTTGCCACGGGAAAGAAGAGAAAATAAGAGCGTTTCTCGCCCGAAGTGTTAATTGACTGTTACGTCAAAAACTCCTCTCAACCTCTGGGTTGTTTTTGGAAGAGTTAATGGAAGTTCGTACTTGTGTTGATAGATTTCATGCTGTGAAATTGAAGATTGCATTCCTTTTTTTACTAAATTAACTTTTCTGTCTTCATTTGTTGATTTGAAAATTAAGATATGTGCTTTTAGCTTTTATGATATAACTTTATTACACGTCTACATTGTAAGTAATATGATCGTGTTTATCTGATGAGTTTATTGCAGTGTAGCGCTAAATTGAAGCTTTCTCTCAGTTCATTGCATGTAGTGGAGATCATATCCGGGCTTTTGAAGTTGACGAGTTGGGACGTCGGAGAACGCAAAAAACAGATCATTTGCCATTGTATATTTGCTTTCTCTTAGCAAGAAGTGAACCACTAAGATTAATAATGCGATTACGAAAAAATCTTCTAAAACTTAGACAAGATTTCATGCAACTGAATGTGAGTATTATGAATGAAGTATATTTTCATCACTGTGCACGGGAATGGTCGTTTTAAGATTGCCAATTCCAGCACGATCTTAAATTGGTCTGTGACCAAACACAAAAGATCGGTCATCGGCGGCTTTGTAATTACTAGCTATGCGGAAGATGCATTATTGCATCCACTTAGGGTTAAGAAATGCCATGCAATCAAGTGATGCAGCCTTTTCGTCAGGCAGCCTCGTGCAAGATTGTGCTTTGATGGAAAGGCTTTCTCTCTCACAATGCATCCTCCGTTCTTCCCCAGTCTTTATTGCGTGGCTATCACAAGTTCCGCTGAATAGCTGTGAAGAGATTATTATAGAAACGTCTGTAAAGAGGGAATCTTTCGAAAGGTTTTATGTAATATCCGGAGAATATTATAAGAAAAAATGAGGTAAAATTATCTTGGTAAGCATGAATCAGTATTTTCCTTTTTTACTAAAAAATGTTTATTATTTAACTACGAATTCATATAATATTTGATATTTGATTCGTGCGTGATATGATTAAACCAGTGAGTGAACCATATAAGTAAGAGAGAAAATACAAAAACCGAAGTAAATGTTTCAAGACCACTTGAAATTAATTCAGATTTAGGTTCCTACTTAATAGTAGGAACCATCTCGAACGATGTTTCTCTCTGCTGCTCTGAGGAGTTTGTAAAACCTTAAAATACTTACATTTCTGCACAAAATGTTTTGATTTTAGGTGCAATAATTCTAGTATATCTCATAGACCTTCCCTGATGCTTTTTCGTGTGAAAATATTCAAAGGCTACGGACCCCACGCATTCGTTCCTTCCTCTTCCTTGCCCTATTCTCGCCACTTACTTACAAATATACTTGCACAACATTACACAACATACTGGGTGACACATCGGGATCTTAGAGCTTGTCCCATTTGGTGCGGTGCTTCTATGGTGGGAGACACGTGATTTGGGAAAACCCCGCAAGCCGATGGGTTGGTCAAAGTCACATCTTGCCATCCAGCGGGGGAAGATTAACGCCTCCCTAACGCAATGCGAACTTACCCTACACCTACGGAATTAATGACCTTTGCAGTTGACCGCCCAGAATCCTCAATCAACCGTTGGTATGACCGCCTGTTTGCCCATCGGTTTGTCTGTCCGTCTGTCAATTTGTCCGTCTTTGGATTTGTCGGTCCGCCTATCTAGTTGACGATCCGTTTATCTAGTTGTCGGTCCGCCTATCTAGTTGTCGGTCCGCCTATCTAGTTGTCGGGCCGCCAATCTAGTTGTCGGTCCGCCTATCTAGTTGTCGGTCCGCCTATCTAGTTGTCGCTCCGCCTATCTAGTTGTCGGTCCGCCTATCTAGTTGTCTGTCCTCATGTTTGTTGTATGTCTGCCTATGTGTGTGTCCGCCTCTGTGTGTGTGTGTGTGTGTGTGTGCCTGCCTGCCTGTCTGTGTGTGTGTGTCCGCCTGTCAATTCGCATATCTGCCTATGTACTTGTGTGTCTGTTTGTCCGTCTGTCTTTGTCTGCCCGCCTGTCTATTTGTGTGCCCCTCTTTCTATGTGTGTGCCTGTCTATCTATTTGTTTGCCCGTATATTTGTTTGCCCGTCTATTTGCCTCACTGACTATTTGTCGATTTGTCTATTTTGTCTGTTCGTCTATTTGTCTATCTAGGTATTTGTCGGTCCATCTATCTATTTGTCTGTCCATTTGTCTATTTTATCTATTTGCCTACCAATTAGTCTATTTTGTCTATTTGTCTGTCTATTTGTCTGCCTATTTTGTCTGTCTATTTGTCTGCCTATTTTGTCTGTCCGTCTATTTGTCTGCCCGTCTATTTATCTGTCCATCTATTTGTCTGTCCATCTATTTGTCTGTCCGTCTGTCTATTTGTCTGTCCGTCTATTTGTCTGTCCGTCTGTCTATTTGTCTGCTCGTCTATTTGTCTGTCCGTCTGTCTCACTGTCTGTTCATTTGTCTAACCATCTATTTGTCTATCCATCTGTCTATTTGTCTGTTTGACTGTCAATTTATGTCTTCCAATTTTTCTGTCTGTCAAATTTGTCTGTTTGTCTATCTGTATGTCAATATGTCTGTCCGTATGTCAATTTGTTGTGCGTATATCAATTTGTCTGTCCATATGTCAATTTCTCTGTCCGTAGGTCAATTTGGACGTCTGTGTGTATTTATTTGTCCGCTTGTGTATTTCTCTCTCGGCCTGTCCGTCCGTCTGCCCTGCCCGTCTGGCAATTTGTTTGACTATTATCTGTTGTCTGGGTCTCTGCATGTCTGTGGTCAAAACTTATGCCTAAACCGTTCAAACGATTTTCTCCAAAATTGATTTCTCCAATCGATCTAAATGAAATCAAGCTCATGCAAATTGATATGGGTAATATGATTTTTGGAGTTTTTTCATGAAGCTTCAACCACTTTTTGAAATTATTTAAAAAATGGCTCCAATTTCTCCGATTAAACTTTGTCCTCGCTATAGCATAAACGATGCTTAAAATAATGACGCATTGTCTGATTTTTGCTGAAATGTCCTGTATTTTAAAAAATTGCAAAAGTTTAAAATATTTTCGACGCCTTCCTTCAACTACAAAATTGAAGATAAGTGTCTTGACTTTTTCTTATACGTACTTATATACAGAGTAATGTCTGTAGTGTAGGAGAAAATGATGTAATACTGCAGCAGAAAAAAGGCAATTTTTCGACGGAAAAATTTGTATTGTGGGTCCCTGATACAGAAGAAATGGATAAATCCTTTTTCAATATATAGTTAATTACATCTTCTAACACATTTTTAAGTCAGGTTTTACGATTTTGTGGTCCTTGACTACCGAAAAATTTGTTAACGGCAAAACTTCCGTCCATCTGTTCCTTCAGTACAACAATAATTATAGCGCTTAAATTATTCATAATATTTTTTCTGCAACGAATATTTTCCGATAGATCTTGATTTGTGGCTGTTCAATTTTGAAAAAAAAATCTTTGAATTTGGGGGTAAATTGCAAATAGCCCCTGAGACATTTCCAAGCTTTTCTCAAAAACGCTGCAAATATTTTCTTTACAATTTCTAAAAAAGACTAAATTACACTTGTAATAATATTGTATAGTAATAATTGCATAGGTCCGATTTTCACTCTTAATTCGGAATTCTTGAAAAGTCTGCATTTTTTTGGTGTCTTCCTACAACTAGAATATTGAAAACATATTTTTTATGCAAATGATATTTGTTCTCCACACACAGTTATTGTTTTTCATTACGGAAAATATTAAAAACAATATTTTCAAGCAACAATATTTTCAAACAAGCCTTCCAATTTTTTCATTAAACGTTTTGTTGTGATAGTGATAAATACACTATGACAGATTAGAATTTATTCTTTTGTTTTTTATCTCTCACGTCATTAATTTTGACATTACCGGCGATTTGTAGACATTATTGCATCTGTGAACGCAAGGGCTTTAAATGATGTCGTAAGTAGTTCGTGAAAAGTCAAAACTTTTCTATGAAAATGAGTTTCAATGTGCGCATTTTCAGATGCGCTCAAACGCCTAAATCTTCGAACACGGTTCCAATTTCTTTCTTTAATTTTTTGTGTGGTTAATGCTAATTTCTCTGTGTAAGATAATAAATACCATTTTGTTCATTTGCTTATTTTTCTCAAAAATTACACAGGTAAATTTTTAAAATCTCTCATGTCGTTAGTATTTACGTTACGAGCTTTTCTTATCACATATGTGAGAAAAATTGCTTCAAATAATTTCTTATCAAGATTTTCGAAAAATCGAAAGTTTTGGGTTAAAATGGTTGGTTTAAAATGTGCATTTACAGAAACGCTCAAATGACATTTTCATGAAAACTGATACAAGTTTTCCAATAAAAATGTGCATATATTGCCATATTTTATCATTCTGTAATATTCTTACTGTCGTATTCCGATTCTACTAATAGGGATCTGAAAAAGAAAGACGGCGGCACCTGAATAGACGGTGGGGTAAAACCGAAAAGATCTTCTCTTCTTTCGATGTAAGACGAGAGCACAAAAGTTACTAGTTGGAAATACTTTTGCAGGTTCACGTTGCAGTATAATATTTATACAGCCATTACAAGTAATACAAGATAATTTATGTTATTTTAGCAACATAGTTAGGATTAGTCATGGTAACACCAGGCACTATTTTTTCTCGTTTTCTTTCTCTGTGTCTCTCCATTTTTACTTTCTCGTATGCATACGTATATACGAAGTAAAATATTTAAGTTATGTAATGATGCGCAAAAAATGGCGGATTTTCTGCAGAAAAAAATTCATTGCCTAGGCTCTGATAACGAAAAAGTGGATAAATTCAGTTGCTAAATGAAGAAAAAATCCTCTAACGCGTGGTGTGGTCAGAATCCTTGTTCTCTTTCGATTTCACACAACAGACACTCACTTATCTCAGAAATATGGTTGAACGGACTACTACACTGTCTGCGAAAGAAAGCCTTTTCTCATAGTTGATAAGTGACAGTTTCATTGGATGTATAGAATGATTTGCTTGAACACGAAATTATCGAAAGAAATGACTTTGGAGTGTGTTGTTGGAGGAGTGGTTTTCAGTTTCGCACGAGAGGGTGCGGCAGGAGACAAGTGGTCGCTGTCAGACACCTGCGGCGTGGCGCCGGCGGCCGGCGCAGAAGCGGCAGAAGGTGGGAGCGGGCGAGCCATTTCGCCGTTACGTGAACTCCTTGGAGAGCATCCACTGCGTCTCTCACGACGCTCTGGACAGATGTGAACCAGCCGTGAACGTGGCGACAGACGAAGCAGATTGGCTGGGAAAACGGCTTCGTTTGTTTGTTTGTTTGTTTGTTTGTGCGTGTGTGTGATAAAAAGAGGGAGAGGGATGGAGGGAGAGGGATGGAGAGAGAGGGATGGAGGGAGAGGGATGGAGGGAGAGGAGGGATGGAGGGAGGGGATGGACGGAGAGAGGGATGGGGAGAGGGATGGGGGTGAGGGGGAAAGGGATTGGGGCTAGAGGGAGAGAGGGATAGGGGAATAGGGAGATAGAGGGATAGGGACAGGGGCGTAGCGTCCATGGATGTGGATGATGTTACATACCCTGACAATATCAGCTATTTTTATTTTAAAATTATTGTAAATGGTCTATTTGTTATTTTCTTTTTCTCCTACAAAATATTTCATTAAATTTCAAACATTGCGCCGTTGAGAATTCGATTCTTCACAAAGATGAACGAATCAGTCTGAAATGCCGCCTAGCCTGCGCTGTGAGTCAGATGCACAGTGACCCATTACATCCAAGGTGCCAACGAAAAAAAATTTGTTTTACGAAACTTTATTGTTCTCTTCGGTGTTTGTAAGAGAATGAGATTAATTAATGAACATTGTCGTTTTATTTAAGTTTTATTACCTTATTTTAATGCATTTAGCAACTATATATTTGTAGCCCATTTAGGTTAGGGATTGTGCTGGTTGAATGCACAAGGGTATGTGACTGTGCAATCCACATCTACAGCCTGGAATGGCGAGCACGACGCGATCCAAAGTGCCTGCATAATAATGGAGTCGTAGTTTTGGGCCGTGAACAAATTATAGCTCGTGAGAAACATTTTAAACTATTTGAAAAAAATATGAGAGGATAGAACTTTATTTAAACAGCCAATATTAGATGTGTTGAGCAATACAACAGTGAAATAAGGGAAAATAGGGAAATTCTGTCACACTTCATTCGAGTTGTATGCTTTTTTGGGAGACAAGGGCTTGTGTTTTCTAGCCGTAACGAAAATATGGAATCATCAAATGGAGACAATTTCATGGAATATATAAGTGAAATAATAAAATATGATAAAACTGACAAGGATGATATGGAAAATTTCAGCGTTTCGTGCAATCTCTCCACAAATTCAGATTGATTGGATTTCAAGTGTGAGCATGGTAATATCCCATGAAATTATAAATGAAATTTCTAAAGCCTCTTTTGTCTCCTCGATACTGGATAAAACCCTTGATGTAAGCAGCAAAGGACAACTGTCAACTGTTTTTCATTACGTGTCTCTAAATTGATTGATTTTTTCTTTCCTATTATATTATTATAATAGATCATTGCCTTCCATTTTATAAATTATGACGATTCTAATGAATGACTTGGACAATTTTGAAAATCTTTGGGTTTGATAATGCTCTTATTACTAAAGTATGAGAACACACATTTATATTTTGCTAGGTTGTGAACTTCAGTCAACTTTTTCTAATTTCAACCAATAAACTACATGAAGTACGTGAGCTATCATTTCTTTTACTGGATCAGTTTTTATTTTAAATATACAAATAATTTGTGTGCTCTAATTGACCAAAGTGACAGAAATGGTATTGGTGAATGAGGAATATTTAAGAGTTTTAAATTATTTTCTCATTTCTCGAGTTACATACCCTAATCCAAAACTCAGGCTACGCCACTGGATAGGGAGATAGGGGAAGAGAGGGTGAGAGATTGGGCGGGAGAGAGTAACAGAAAGTAGGGCTTTATTTACATCACATCAACTTCAGAAAAAAATAGCGGCACAAATAAATGATATGTGGATATACGAGAGCTTCCGGCTAATTACAAATTTTTAGTAGATATTTGTCCGGTTGTTTTTATATTTATTCTGCTAATCAAATTCATGCACAAATGTTAATTGCCCATTAAATGATATGTAATGTACGGCAATATTTATATGTCCACGCATCACCTGTGACTCATTCACTGTACAGGAGCATAGATATGTTTTTAAAAGAATACACATGTGCCACATGCCAGAATGTTTTTCAGCTTCGATAAAAAACTTCAGATAACTATGAAAATAAACCTTCATATAATTCTTGTTTACTCGAAAATATTTACGCTAAGAGAATCTGTTAATTTCCTAGGCGTACCTATGATTTCTTTTCTATGAAGTACGTGGAAATCAGAAAAATTCGATATTCCGAATATGAAATCCCTTCTTATCCTACAGACAGTCTGTATTCTCCTTCATCTTAGTTTAATACGAGGTAAATGAACATTTTTAAATTTATAATGTATTCGAAAATTGTGGCAAATTAAGGCTCCGCTGTACTCGTTTCATTCTTCTTCTGTTGAGATAGTAGTAGATTCACGACTGACACAACAGAACCAGCATGAAATGTGAAAACGACCAGACAATGTCGTGCCTGTAAATATTGCACTTTCGTTCATTTTGTCAGACCATAACATTTCCATTTTCACCCCGTTATTAATATACATTATCTCGTCACGAAAAAATAAAATGGTTCGCTTTCCCGCACTGTCAACAAGGAGTGAAAGTAAAAGACAGACTTCGGAATGACAATGAAGAGAATCTTCACTCAGTTCACATTTCTACACGTTTGTCATTTTGATGTAGTGACAGTGCTAATTTCGCCCTTTTCTGAGAGTCGTCGCCTCATGTCGAAGAACATTCATAAATGTCTTTTGAGTTGTGGTGCGAAATGACTGAAACACATGAGACATGGCGGATATACTACTGTTATTCATTCTTTAGATTTGTATTTAAATAAGATCATCATATTAATAGATTGTGTTTAACAGAAAAAAGGCCACATTTCTGAAACTGAATTCTACATTTATGCATAGACAAGCTACTTTTCAGAATCTTTGATATTCAAATAAACCGAAAAGTAACCGTAATTTTAAAAAGTAGGTTTCTTACAATTTTGATATTATGGTAATATATTATTGCCTTTTAACATCCAACCACTATTTTAATTTTTCAAAATTTAGACATTTTTTCATGGTATAAAATTTCATACCATAGCGAAATGGAGGAATAATGAGTCGAAGTACGTTTGGACTGCATGATTGTTTTTTACGTTTCCTATGTACTTAATACGTATAATGTAATGACATGTTTAGACAAATACATAGAAAACAGTGAATTAAGCAATCCAAAATTATCACCTAAGGTGATATTTTGCAAAGCATCCTTTGGGATGCCCGCCAAAATTGCACTTTATGCACAGGACAGTTGTGCAAACCTATAAGCAGCATATTTTCTCTGTTTAACATATGTACCTACCAAGTGTCTTACGTTCCTATAATGAGTTTACTTCTCGCACTACTCGAAATTTCTGCATACCCGGTGCTGAAAAATCCGCAATTACTATCCTTCAGGAAAAGATACGAAGATGCATATCTTAATAAATGAGCCTACATGAAAACTATGCATTCTCAACCGCTCCATTGAGGCAGAATTGGAAATATAGTAGTACTACCACTTGTTTCTGCTTCGGATTCTGTATAGACTTTGGAGTGTATTTGATTTCATTTGATTTATTTGGTCAAAAAACAGTGAAAACTGTATATGACGTATGGAGGAAAAGATTATTTGCGAACGTTTAATAAAATATAAAATGTTATAATAATAAAATTTAAAAGAGCGCGAGATAAGCAACATTTGAAAAACTAGATATTTCTTTCCTGAGTTCCAGAAAACATACTTGCAACGGTAAACGAAATGCAGATGCGATTTTTCTGCATTGCTAACAAAATAGTAACTCTCCCTTGGCTCTACTCCTACCACTAAAAGCAAAAGGAGTGCTCAACTAAACGTGCGCATACTGAAGCTACATTTACGTCCAGAAGCAAAACAAGGGGTCATCTCTGCATTTGCTCAATGGATCAGGGAAACAGGACAAAAACCTGATCGAGATGAGGGTCATTGACCCGGAAGCTGAAGTACATTACTTGTTACAGGCGTATTAAGTCTTCTTTTAAAATTATACAGTACAAATGTAAACTAATTCACTATAACGAACTATCGAACATGACACAATTCATTGATTTATTGTATCATTTTACCAAACCTGGAATTGAAATCCTTTCTTTGCTCGGCTTCCTCTTTTGCAAACTGACAGACTTATTGCCCTGTGCGTCTCCAAATTTGATGTAATAGACACTAACTGTTGTCATGCCATCGGACAAGCGTTTAAGCCAGATTTTTGGTCCAGAAATGTGTGGTGCGAACCTCGTTCCTTCTTCAAACTATTCGGTGCTAGTTTTTCTATTCTGCCCGATTAGTGTCAATAACGTACAACTGTTTCTCTTTCAAAATTTCAAGAAAGGGAAAGCTATTAAAAATTTCTATTAAAATAATGCTATTTTAGTTTAATTAATTCATTTAATATATGGTTAATGATTTATTGATGACTGAAACAAAATGGAAAAATAATATATTTGTATTTGCACGCCTTGCTTACATATTCAATTAAAGTACATTTTTGGCTTTGTAACTTGTTTTATTATTCATATACGAGTAGATTGTCCAAAAAAAGATGATTTTCAATATCTCTAAGGTCAGTACTATCGCAGATAATGAAAACAGATTGCTGCAAAAGGATTTTACATAAAACTCTTCAGCAATTTTGAATGCAAACTTCGAAAAAATATGTTCCGTAAAGTTACAACCACCAGAATTAGATCAGAATACCCAAGACCTTTTCACCTTCACCTAATAAATAAGAATACTCCCATAATTTGCAATATACGCAATGTTAACAACATTACATTATTAAAGGATGTTTTTATATATATATATATATATATATATATATATATATATATGTATGTATAACAAATCTCGCCAATAAATATTTCGGAAGTGTATTACTCATGCATTGCTTCATTCAAGCACCCTACAAGAAAAAATATTAAAATTCTGTAAACTAATAAATGTCTATGACAAACTGCGTGTTTATATAATCATAACATGTACTGGCATATTTTCAACGACTTGGTGACATGTTTAATGTAAACTGTAATGGCTACAGATTGTACAAAAATGTAAAAATGTAAACAATATGTTACCATGCAATAAAAAAAATCTTGTGTTGTAATATTACAGAATAGTTGCTAATTACCTCGCTGTTGATCCTACTATAAATAAATTTTAAAAACTTTGTTTCAGTAATGCTTTGTTTCAGTAATTTGCAACTGTGGCACAATATATTAGGCATGATCTAGCGACTCCATGAATGTAATGAACAATATGAAAATATTTTATTTTTACTCATTCACTCACGAATCTTTGTACTTACCTTAATGGCTGAAATGTTGCGAGGTTACTCGTAATGGAGCAGATTAGTTGTAGACCTACAACTGCATATTGCTAATTTACATTTTGGCAGATGAATGTCTTTATTGTTTCCATTTTGGCTACTAGTGACTTGAGTTTGTGACACGACAATGGCTTTCAATATATATTTAAGCGCAAATCATGTTTTTTCTTTTCCATTTTAATGCTCATATCATCATAAATACCGTTAATGGTAAATACTGAAATTCGCTACAATTCTATACATCTTTAAGCGGAAGTCATTTTTATTCTCTTCTATTTTAATGCTCATGCTATCGCAAATACTGATAGTGGCAAATAATGCAATTCGTTTCAGTAATATGAATGTTAAGTAAATGGCCCTAGTTAGGTCTTTTACGTAACCATTACAGCACTTTCTGTTCTGGTACTTTCTGTACACTAATTGGTTCTCTGAGGCTACGAGTGAAATATTGACGGTTCCGACATTTTGAAATAAGTTCGACAAGTAGTACTTTCACACGAGTTGCGTACATTATTTTAGTACGCATTCAAGGAAACAAATATATTCTCTAGAATAATTCGAGGCGGGAGCCATGTTGATATATGCCACCTTAGTGACATTTTATTCTTTCGCGAAAGACTAATTTTCTGTACTAGTTATGTAAATAACCATTTACACAAATATGTAAGATCTGCCTCCTTCGTCTGCAAAAATGAAAAAACACCTCATGAAATTGGAGAATAACAATAGTTCTTTAAATAATAACTTTATTTAATAATAAAGTTCCCTGAGTTTAAAAAAGAAGTATTTTACATTTTCTCATTACAGCGAGGTAAGCACTTTAAAAGAGTGAATAGAACTGCAACTTAGCACACTAGTACTAAGAGTTACAAACAGTAGAGCGAGAATACTCTCATTGGAGATCTCAGGTAATCAATAATTATTGTATGCGATGAAAATGGGAAAATAGAGGTATACCTATAGGTTACAATTACTAGAAAAAAAATGTTACTGAAAGGAAGTTTGGGAAATCATACGCTTCTCTTTAGAGCGACTTAAATTTGTCCTTTGGGAATCTATAAATTTAGATTTCATTCTTCAGCGTTGATTACAGGTTTTTCCTAGGTTGAATATGGACATTGCAAGGGAGGATAGCAAAGGAAAAAATGATTTGATTGGTGTCTGATATAATGATCAATCGTTAGAAAAACTTCCCTGAAATAGAATGTATAATAAGGGACGAGTTACATTTTCTCACATATTACTGTGAACTTTGATTTCTATTATTCTGGATGAGAGTGAACAGATATCTGCAGTAGTTACGTAGCCACAGCCACTAGTTCACTCGCTGTTCTTCCCGTCGGTGGGAAGGGAGCATTTTATCGTAATTCTCTTCCTCGAGATTCCCATTTTCGATGGACCTCAGGAGCCGACAATCAGTCAAGATGATCTCGACCTGAATCACGATGTCGATCTGAAAAGGTGCTTGCTATTCCGGAAGACAGCTTTTGCCGGCTGGTGACGAAGAATGCAATACAGAACAACACTCTCCTTCAGAGCTGTCGTGTAGCAAACAGAAAATTTTAAGTTTGCGATAGTTTTGATAATGCAAACCTGTGATAAATTGCTTGTTTGCGTTATTTTGAAATACTCTCTAATTCGGTCTGACAGCCCGTTGCATTGTTTAGATTCTTCTTAATTGCTTTGTTACAGTGTACTTTGCTTTGTAAATACATTCTCTATAACTTACCAATGGTATTACTGTATGTTAATATTTTCTTAAGTAAAAGATGTACCAGCATTTGTAACCTGTAATATTTTCAGAATTTATTCTTAAAATACTGTTTCCAATATTCTATATTTGCGTTTTTCTTCGCGCATTTAGTATTATTCGCTAATTGTTTAATCATATTTATGCATCTGTACCATATCTACTGATTATTTGTGTATAAAATAGAATGTAAATTTACTTTGGGAAAAATTTTCACGTACGGTTAATTAAAAATTAATCTATTTTGTGTCAATGATAGCTAGCTTAAACTAGAAATATTTTTGAACAAATTTTTATCAAAAATGTGCCTTTGCTTTTTACTAGTTTTTTATTATCCTTAAAGTATTTATCATTCCACTATATAATGTAAATAACCTAGTTACATTATTCCATTAGCCAATGTTGACTTAGGCTGTTCTAAACAATGTTTTAATTGCGTGTATTTCATTTTGAAAATGTGTTTCAGAGGAAAGTGGAGAGGTTGTTAGGTGAAATAAAAAAAAACACAATGTTGAGTACAAATAAAAAAATCGCCAAGCGATTCGTTATAATTTTATTACGAAAAAAACGAAATATACGCACGCATAGAAACACAAAGGTAGTACACAACACTACGAGTCATACATATATAAAGTACAGTGGATATAGAAAATAAATGTTATTTACAACAAAGATAAAGGGAACAGAGAGAGAATGTATTATTTGGCATAACAGTAACACCAACAGTACAAAAGTCTGTTGTCCTTTCACACGCTATTGGTTGCACACACACTCACAGAAGATCGTCGCTAGCTTGATGGCTTCAGTGTTCAACCTGAAACAGAGAAGCAAAAATGTTATTTACACAACTGGATCCAATCATTGCTTGCTCCATTTACAGAATTTCAGTCGTGGCCGCTTACACTGAAACTCTTATTTGGTTATGAGAATAAATGTATATTCATACATTATAATGTATTTCTTATTTGATCTTTCTGTTGCAGGTAGGAAAAAGCTGTAAGAACAAATCACAAAAAAATTATAAATAATGTAATGACAATATTTCATTGAATCGGTAAGTAGTATTCCAAAATATTTTTGAAAACTAGGTGTAAAACGTATGGTATCAATAGTGAAACGATATAAAAATATTACCTCTTTTATCAATTCAAATGTATGGTAAATACAATGTTTGACGATTTTATAATTATTTTCAAGAAAATCTATTGCTACAAATTGTCAGTTCCTAGCGTATTTTCCCTCCTGTGAAGCAACTTTCACTTTAGAGGAAAGTGTTAATAAGAAATAGTAAATGAAAATAAACAAGTTAGATATTGGAGCCTCTTTATTTAATGGAATTTAAAGACATTTTTATATTATTTATAGCACACATCCCAATATGTCTCTTGATCAGACGTCTTAAGATGATTTTGCAATTGCAGTACTTTTCATTATTTCAGTACTATATCTTACTTTTACTTTTATGGAATGCACGTTTGACGAACGTAAAGATAGATAGTCATAATTAATGAATTAACGTCATATTTATCATAATTAACATGAATAATAGAGGGCTGAAGAGACGTTCATATTTAATGTAGTAATGAAACTGTTCCTCTTTTGTGTCTGCCTTTAATCTACCTACCACTCCACAAAATTAAATCATGATTAGCTTAAGTTCTTCCATCTTACTCGTAAACACATCCCCTTTTGATTGCGTTACTCGACTACGCTTCAGGTACACTTATCTACTCCGAATCACTTTATCTGATCGCGTTGCCTAATAGCATCCCGTGGTTCTAGATTACAATATTGCACGTGAACGCCATTCCCCGCTTTATTCAGTTACGCCCCATTGGCAGATTCATTGTCCCCGGTAACAAGCTCGCCTTTCATCTACCTGCTCCGCAATTTTCGTCATTTCCTCTATTCCGACGCCGCGCCGGCGTCCCGCCTTTCTCTTCATTCTGCCTACCACAATCCCAGAATCCCGTAACTAGTTCACGACTGGTTATTCTGGTTGTCCTGGGTTCCGGTTGCCGGCCTGCCGCCGCTCTCGTTTCCGGGGTAGGCCTTTTCGTCATCGCTGTAAAGCGCTCTCAATGGCTCTCGCGGGTCCCTCTCTAACGGCGGCGGGCGCCGCGACGCGCACGCGCCGCAGACAATGGCGAGGGCTGGAGAAAAGGAGCGGGGAAATTTTCCTCGGCTGCAGCAGGCGCGGGAAGAATAGAGCAATAGCGGGGAGCCGCCGTGAATGAAGTCAGTTGCTAGTTTGACGACGGTAATTACGGATGCAGAATGCACTGTGAATGAGCATTGTAGTTTTGAATCCTGCTGTCGGTCTAGGAGAAATCATGCTTTTTGAGTGAGAAATTGAAGTACTCTTGTGTTTATCGTTACTTAGTTCTTTAGTTATTGTCACTTAGAGATATACACACATACATAATGTGTGTTTTATATACAATTTATTTCCCCTATATATTAATTTGATGGGCCACGCGGTGATATATACCTATATTTAATTTTCAGTAAGTAATTGAAGTGTATGTACGTAATAACTTAGCCTATTAATATAATAAACAACAATAGGCGTTATAATATTATTGCACCGCTGTAAGTAAAAAGTGAAGGTAACCCGTGTAAACGCAATATTTAATTTAAACATGTTATGTTGCTCCACTTGTAGAAGGAAACAATCACTAAAAACATCAACTATTAAATAACAGTGAAAACAGTGAGTGCTTGTTTGTATTCGTTTTATGTGCAGAATTTTGTATACTTTTGTACACAGACTAAGTGATTTAGAGTACTAGAAAAGTAAACACCGTATGTCAGCAAACATTCAGATGAAATAAAAGTAAAGCAATAATAAGAGCAAATTTTTTATGTAAAGTAAACATTGTTTATGTTTTCCATCGAGAGGTCACTGTTTAAAGACCAAACACTGCCCTTTGTCTCTGCAGAGAGACGAAACAGTTCATACAGTTTTTATTCGGGATGGAGGTGGTCCGTATTACCCAAGACCCCAATAACCGTAATGCGACTTCCGTAACATCAGTGAATTGGACAAATAAACGGCTTGCAAATTATCAAATTATCAAAATTATCGTTGTCCTCATTAACGACATTTGAATTATTTTGAATCAAATGATGGATGGTCGAATGATCTACAGCTGAACGATTTCCAAAGGAATTAACGAAATGTGTACAATAAAAACTTAGCTTTTCCAGATTCGAATTTACGACTTTACGAACATCCCAATAGTGAGAATTGCATGAACATGGCTCGAATGTATCGAGTAAAATATTGCATGTCAGATATTCATAGGACTGAAAAAATAGAATAAGAGAACAGGAGTTTCAAGAAGCGATGCCCCTGCCGCTCAAACCTCTCCGCGTGACGTAACGCGCACGCACCCATTACTTTCGCCCCGAGTGCGGCGCGGGGCGCGGGGCGCGGGGCGCGGGGCGCGGGGCGCGGGCGGCTCGGAAGCACTGCTTTGGGATGGCGCTCGCCCAACCGAACCCGAACGCTGCGCCGGACGGTCGGTCTGTCTGTCGGTCGGACGGTTGGGTGGGCGGTCGGGATGTCAGTTGACTGGCAATCGGGCGGTCAGTCGGGCGGTCGGTCGATTGGGCGGACGGTCGGTCGGGTGGGCGGTCGGTCGGTTGGGCGGTCGGTCGGTTGGCCGATCGGGCTTTCGGGCGGAAGGAAGGTCGGTCGGTCGGTCGGTCGGTCGGTCGGTCGGTCGGTCGGTCGGTCGGTCGGTCGGTCGGTCGGTCGGTCGGTCGGTCGGTCGGTCGGTCGGTCGGTCGGTCGGTCGGTCGGTCGGTCGGTCGGTCGGTCGGTCGGTCGGTCGGTCGGTCGGTCGGGTCGGTCGGTCGGTCGGTCGGTCGGTCGGGTCGGTCGGTCGGTCGGTCGGTCGGTCGGTCGGTCGGTCGGTCGGTCGGTCGGTCGGTCGGTCGGTCGGTCGGTCGGTCGGTCGGTCGGTCGGTCGGTCGGTCGGTCGGTCGGTCGGTCGGTCGGTCGGTCGGTCGGTCGGTCGGTCGGTCGGTCGGTCGGTCGGTCGGTCGGTCGGTCGGTCGGTCGGTCGGTCGGTCGGTCGGTCGGTTGGTTCGTCGGGTTGTCGTGGGCGGCGGAGCAGCCGGCGGGTGCCGCGCCCGTCGTGTCGCGGTCACGGGCCGCGCGTTTCCGCAATTTGGCGCGCGCGTGCCCGCAGCACGAGGGGAGGCGCCTCGCCCGGCGTTGCGTAACAGGCCCTGCCCTGCTCGGGCTGCCACGGGCCCCTCCAAAACCACCTTTCCACTGCGCCTCGGGATCCCTGCCCTCTTTCATCGCGAGAACTTTCTTTCTGCGTTTTTATCCGTTAGGAATCTACCCGTACATCATGTTTTATTGGATATCAGAATATTTTTCCTGAAACCCTTCTCTCCGAAAAAAGGAAACAAGAGCTTTAATCAGCCCTTTGAATGGTTATCTTAGGCATTTGGCGGTATAAGCTATCACCTCTATCATTGGGAGAGTTATCGCATGACTAACACAAGTGGCAACATTCCTTCCCGCTAGTTTGCGGTTTACATAATTGTCGATTTTTAATTCATCTTTCAAACTCTTTTTCAAGTGATAGTTGACCCGTTGTTCATGGAATTTGCATTCCACGTAACCCCATATATTTTATTCTCTACAGTTTCCCCATAATCCGCACGAAACCAAACGATCTGAGATGAATTGTCATGCTGCCTACTACCTCAGCGCTTGCTTACGCTGTTGTGGCGAGCGGGTTGCAGCACATTGCACTCGTACGTAAGGAACCCTCTTGCCCTTACTGATTATAATGGTGGATAATGCGATAAAGAAACCTGATAGTCAAAATAAGTTAAATATTTTATAATAACGTTCATATTATTTCTATTTTCACTCGTAAATTCCTTATTTAATTCGACGTGGATGATGTTACAGTGAAATCCTACGTCTCTGATTCATCGGCACTGAGAGGTTAATAATTCACATGTTTGCTTGCTGCTGAGCGGTAGCGTCGAGACCAAACTAACTTTCATTCGAACTCAAAGCTACGTCAGTGTGAGCTGCAGAGTACGCCGTATACACTCTCAGATGAAGACTTGAAATAAAAAATGATGTAAGTGCCATTTCTGTTAAATATATATATTTTTACCAGATGAATGAATCGAGCCCTATAACATAAATTAAAACCACAGTCCAAACGCATTTCTTGATAGTGTTACGGAGTGATTATAAATAGCAGGAGTTGTATTTGCCAGTAGGTTTAACGTGTACACAAACACATTTTTCTCCAAAGTATAAAAATGACATTTGCATTTTGAGAAAACGTACGTTTTGAGAAAACGGAGAGTAAAACTTTAGACATTGCATTCTGCACATTGGGATAAAGAACATTAATTTATGAATTACACTGCCATCTTGCGACGAATCTTTAAAATAAAAACCCAGCGTGTAGATTCATCTATTGGGCATCGAAAAACACTTATATCTCAATTTCACCAGCAATGTGGCATAGCATGTTATTGCCCTAAGGTCTTCAATTTATGACTTGAAATAAAACAAAGGATGTAAATGTCATTTTCATACTTCGGAGAAAAAAAAATGTGTTTATGTACCCATTATACCTACTGGCAAGTACAACTCCTGCTATTTATAATCACTCCGTAACACAATCAAGAAATGCGTTTGGACATCGGTTTTAATTGACTAGCTTCGCCTCTCCGACTCTCCGCGAGCTCCGTTTGCCGACGCGGCGTCTAGGGGCGCGGCGATGCGGAACCTCCTTCCTCCGCCTCTTGGGCTCTCGAGCCCTCGGCCCAGAGGTCGACGCGGGGTGGCCTTCCGCCGCCCAGGGCTCCCGTCTCCCCGTCTCTCCCGGCACGACCGACGGCTGCGCCGACGAGAGTGAACGCGCGAGAGAAATGGGCATTTCGCCGGCGGCGCCCGCGGCCACAGCGCTCACGTAACGGATTTTGCCCTCAAATTCACTTCGTCCGCGAGGGCGCGCGCGCGTTCAAACGGCGCGAGAAGGCGAAAGTGACACCTCGGCAGATGGACACAAATCATGTCGCGGAGTGCTGGTCTTCGAAGATTCAAGATGGCGCACAAATCACGGCGCGGAAATTGAGAGTGCTTCGCTTTGAAAATTCAAGATTGCATGTGTTTTCGGGATGCTCTCGGATTGCGGAAGGTTGTGTGATACTCTATGGTCGAGGCTGGAGACGTATGGATGTATGGCAGTAACTTAATAAAATGAGTTGTTAAAGAAGCTCTACTGTGAAGTGTTAGCCACTCAAATTCGTCATTAGTTACATACGTTGCCTTACTTTTAAAGAAATGTCCTTGCTTTTCATGATCAAAGTACATTTAAATACACTATTCAATTTCAGTGAACTTAAAAAGAGATCATGTCTATCTCAATGTGATGTGGATAGTGAATGCTTATCTATCAAACTCTGAAATCCTGCGATAGTAATCTCAACTCAATAAAAAAAAGACTCCTTACAAATTTCTCCCTGAGTTTCTTGGAAAGGCACGGCACGCGCTGTCGATTGAGAGCAAAGCTTTGCTTTGAGATTTCGAGTTCTTCGTGTGATTCTTCGTGTTGTATGGGAAGAAGATATTATCCAAAGGCTCGAGACAGGAGATCATACAAGAATAATCTCATTTGACTACTTTAGAAAGAACAGCAATTTGCCAATTTAAAAGATTGTCTTTATTATTTTTATCATATCTATTGAAGTGTCTTCTGGTACTTAATTTTTAAAATCATAACCTGTTGACGAATCAAGTTAAATTCTCGATGATGTTCACTCAAAACTGTCAAGATAGCACAGTGTCCTGACTGATTTATTTGCACTGAAATTCTAATACAAAACTAAGATTGTGATGAATACTTTAAGACAAACGTTATGATAAAGTTAAATGACCAATTAAAATTCCCCCAAAGTAGAAAAATGAATTTGCATATGTCTAAACAATTTAAAATTCTTCTATTTACACGAGGTAAATGAGAATATGTGCTGATGCATGCCTCCACATGATTCACTGAAACGTGCTTCCGAAGGCAAATTTCTACTCTCTCCGCTCTCCTTTATTCTCCATCGGTATCTACGCAGAAACGATGCTGGCGGAGATGAACGACACATCGTAGAAAAAGCTGCTTTAATCCGCAGTCTGGAAAAATGCCGCACGAAGTTTCCTGTGCGTGCGAGGGATTCGCGCCTCCGAGATCGCGCGCGAAAGTGCTTTTCTCTCCAGACACAAAGCGCGGGAAACCGAATCACCCGAAACGCTGGGGCTGCTGATGCGGGCATCGCCCTCGGCTTATACCGCCACTTCCCCCACCCTCCCTCACCCTCTTCCTCCCTTTTCCTCCTTCCCTCCTTTCTCTTTCCTCCCTCTCTCCTCCCTCTCTCTCTCCCTCCTCCCTCTCTCCCTCCTCCCTCTCTCCCTCCCTCTCTCTCCCTCCTCCCTCCCTCTCTCCTTCCCTCCTCCCTCCCTCTCTCCTTCCCTCCTCACTCCCTCTCCCGCCCCTCCCTCTCTTCCTCCATCCTCCCTTTCATTCCCTCTCCCTTTCTCCTCCCTCTCCCCTTCCCCACACTCTCCTTCCACTCTCTCCTTCCCTTCCTCTTACTCCCTCCCTCCCTCCCTCCTCCTTCCTTCCTCTTCCCCTTCCCTCCACCCTCTCCCCTTGCTTCCTACCCTCACCACACATTCGCTATCCTACACTACCTCCCCTTTTCTTTCCTCCCCCTCGCCAACTACCTTCCACCGGCAAAGGTGGCTCAGAGCATCAACTGATGTCACTGCCGTGCCTCCGACCGGGAGGCCCGAGGGTTCGAAGTCCGACGGTGGCAAAACTTGCCAGCTAGGTCTTTTTAGAGAAGAGAATTTTGCTAAGAGAATTTTGCGGCCGGCTGCTCCGATCAGTAGTTTCCCATCTTTTCTTCCTCTTTCTTGTCCTATCCTCACCCCTTACTAGCATACACTTACCCTCCCATGCAATTTACTGCCACACAGTGTCGGGAGACCATTCGGGAGCTTAGAGCTTAGAGTTGGGACGGTGACTCGCTGGTGGGAGATACCTTCTAGGGGAAAATCTCCGTAAGGCGACGTAAGTCGGTGTCGGATCTCCCCATCCAGCGATTTAAGATCACAAACACCACCCACACAAAACATGCATTACATTTACGGGATTAATAACTGTAGTAATTAACGCGTCCGGAATCTCTAACAGTCAACCCAACCCAACTCTCTTCCGCTCCCCTCTCATCCCTTTCCTCCTTCTCCCTCTTCTCCCTTCCTCTCCCTTCTCCCTCTCATCCCTTCCCCCTTCTCCATCTCTCTCCGCCCTTTCTCCCTTTCCCCACCCCCTTTCCCATCCTCCGTGTCTTCCCCACGCCCTTTCCCATCCTCTTCTCCCATCGCATTCTTTCTCCTCTACCCCACCCGCCACCCGCGCGTCCCCCGCGAGTCGGAAGCAACTTCCCGCTCGCAGGCGCTCCCCGCGGTTTCGCGGAGACTTCGTTCGCGCGCGCGCGCTGTCGTTGCAGGGAAAAATCGAGTTAGGGCGCGATCAAAGCGCGGTAATGGCGCGAGCGCGCCCGCCGGCTTCAAACTGAATCTTCTCGTCGTCGTGCGTGGCTCGCTTTGTGCGCGTATCCGCTCGCTCACTCGCTGTCGGGGTCTGTGCGGGGGAGCTGAGCCGCCAGAAGCGTGCAGAACGGCGGTCAAAGCCCCGACGGGGGAGATACCTGGAGAGGAAATCCCAGCAAACCGATGTGTATAGTTCGGCCCCGGATCTAACCATCCAGCGGGGAAGGGATCACCTTCTGGAATGAAACATTCATTACACTAATGGTACAAATGACCGTAGCAGTTCATGGCCCCGAATGATCAATCAATCAAACCCTATACCAGTGGAGACTGTCACTACCAGGGCCTTGCAACTCTCCATCAAAACCGAAGACAAAGCTTGAGGGTACTACTACAGGCGCTAGTGTCGCCTGGAACAGTTGCAGGTTAGGGTCACCAACTGCCGCAAACAAAAAAATTGGCTAATTTGTGAGAAATACGAAATGCGTCTTCCAAATGTTAAATTATTCATAATATATAGATATAAGAACCCGCTTAAGAAAGCGCGAATATCGACGCTATCTTTTGTAACATTACGCACCTGCTTGCGTCTCGCGAACCTACGCAGCAGCCACGCACGTGTGACGTATCGTTGGCAGCCGTTAGTATTTTAGTTCCAGTAAGAAGGTGCTGCAAAAGAGCTCGCCACTGTAATGGTCTCCACCACGGTATATGGGAGTTAAAAGGCCCTGTTCAACCTCACCAGAAATGTTCTGGATTTCTGTTTTCTGAAGGTGGGAATATTTCTGTGAGCACGGTCTGATAGGGTTGTCTCTAAATCGGACGTTTACGTAGGATGGAAAAATCCAAAACTGTCAGCAAAAACGAGGTCTACCTGGCCACAGACCCAGCGCAAAGCTAAACCAGCTTCCTACTCCTTAGAGGGTACAATATGATGCGTTCTAAACTCGTGAGCCTCAAGTATATTATGTGTACTGATATGATATTTGAGCTTTGCCGTTGCCGGCGTTGCCAAAATACGAGAACCAATTAAGATTATACATTCTAGTGATTGAATTTAAATATCTAATAAAACAATAAGTAATGTTTTACATAACTTAGTGAAATAGTATTAGAAACATTCTTACAATTTTAAAATGAAGATTCATAAGCGCTGAAAAGTTAATATAAAATTGATTCAAAAGAGCGTAATTAATGGAATATCAATAAGATTTTCTAAAGCAGACAGAAATATTACAACTCTTGCAGTCACATTTTTCGTTTTTCATCTATTGTTGCCGCACGCTCAAGCTCCAGGAGGTTTCTAAAAGATTTTTTTAGATGTAATGGTTAGGACTGTCTTTCATTTTATGAAGGCTTCCACATTCTCTAACAGAAATAAAAGAAAGACAATTACGAAAGAAACACGAGTATGATATAAAATTATCTTTTTCAAGTGCGACTATTAAATTTATATCTTTCCTGATGTTGAAACCTTCTTTAATCACAATATCAACGAATACAATTAAATGAGCTATTAGTGTCAAACAAGCCGCTATGCTGCTTTCGTATTCCTGTCATCCGGTGAGATTTCGCTTTTCTTTTGGTTCCGGTCAGATGAGTTGCTTTGCGAGTACAGAGAGAAGTTTACCACAGGCAACGAGTTCGCGACACGCTTTTCTGAGGTCGAAAATATTCCTTACACCTGAAGAACAAGAATTTCAACATAATGACTCTGGCCTACCTTAGATGCGTCTTATGTCCTTAAATCAATTAATTTCTTTTATTTGGACAATTTCTCATTGACCAGGTTTCCACTTTTCATTCACTACACTTCCAGTCTGGTGTACATATCACGATTCTGAATCTTTTCCAATTTAGCTCAATAGAATTATGATATTTAACCTTCTCAGTGTCAGGGATTTATTTGATGACGTCCCTTTTCCTTATCGAAAAGAAATCAGGGAAAGTGAGAACTTATATAAAAATCTGTTTGAGAAATGTTTGGTGTTTCTTTGTAAATAAGCTCAAAGCGTGTATCGCTTTTCAGTCACAATTTATGTTATACGGTGGATGAAAAATCTAAACGTTCTATCTGCTGGTAATGTATAAAATTAATATCATAAATAATAATAATAATAATAATAATAATTACATATTATTACAAGAAAATGCCAATATACAAATTATTTAAATATAGAATATTATTTGTATTTTGGTGTCGCAACGATGTACGTGAACAGTCTCACACATGTTGGGTGAATGCCATTAAATACATTTGAATTTCCCATCTATTCACAAAATCATTTTCTATCTTTCCGTATATGAAAAAAGCATGTTACATTTAATGTATTCGAAAATATAAATAGAACCTCCATCCGAATTATAGATGATAGAAACAAAATCAACTTTCACACAATCATGGGAAAATAATTTTTTCGGGGAGCTTGTTATTGAGAGGGCGAGTTTGCAAGACATTTTGCACACTTCTCTTGACCCGCTCCATACATGGGCTCTCAGCAGAGAGGCAGAAAATTCGTTAGCCGGCGGTCGAGCTTTGCGAACTGTGCTCCCCTTTCTTCTTGTCAATTAACGAGCGCTAAATTGCGGAACGTGTGAGAAGGGGCGTTAACGTAGTAATGCGCGCATACGAGACAGCATTTTCCCACGCTGCGTTGCTACGGTGAAGACCCGAGTGGAAGATGTTGCGACTGACACTATAACGCAAAATACTGTCTTCTTCACGCAATAGCTAATGTAACGTGTGCAATTTGTTCCGCTGGGATGCGCGAAGACGTATTAACTGTAAAGCAAGGTGCGTGTTACAGATGGAAGTGATACTATGCGAATAATTCTGAAGGTTTTTACTTACGCATATCAGGGTCGTGTTACCCGAGGTTGAGTGAAATGGGTTGGATTCTGAACAATAATATGCTGGAATTGTTAATAGTAGTTAAGATTTATGAAATATTGCAAGAAAAAATTTCAATAGATTACTTTAGTTCGGCATCTTGAAAGTTAATTCACCCAAGGAACAATTGATTGCAAAACTTCTAACTAATCACCTATCGAACATCATCTACGGCACCATTCATAACCGGAATGTTGCTGATATTAACTTGCAAAAGTGGAGGAACACGGCTGATAGATTTTTAATTAACGGCAGCTTGTAACACGGGTGTTGCGCGATATTTATTAAAACACCGCCCGTACCGCCCGACAACTCCTAGAAATTAGACGGTCCCTCGGCAAGAGTATCGCGCATTATAGATTTCCAGTAACACAAATTTCGAAGTGTAACCAAATTCGATGCAACACTGTTATCGCGAACCTCCTCAATTTTCGTGTTTTCAGAAGTATTCACAAAAAATTTGGTAGCAATCACTCCAGAGGTTCTGTAGATGAACAAACATACATTTTATACAGAATATGTTCACGATTATTATATAAGAACCATAAGTCTTTCGAGGATGGCTAGCGCAAAACTTATTAAAGTCAAAATTTCAATATTCAAAATATTATAATTTGCATGTTCTATTAAAGAAATTTTGTTTTCAGAGCTTACATAAATTAATTTGCTATTTTCACATTTTAATTCATCTACTTACAACAACATTCACATGAACCTTTAATATTACATACTTTCTCTTGAATGATTGCCCTCATATTATGGCTTTCAGTTGTTGATATATCCTTTTATTTTCAGACAGCAAAATTAAAAGCAAGCAAAACTTGATGAAAAAGTCACTTTTTATTCATTGAGTTATTTGAAGGTTAATATACGGTACAACAACGTGTCGTGGACTGATCAGTTCACATCGTCAGGTCAAAAACATCTAAAATATTTCAACGGTTAAATGATAATATTCAACATTATTGATACAAAATGATACGAAAAACGTCTTCAAACAACGTCATTAAATGAATCCAAATTAAAATAGTACGAAGAATATGTTCTTCAAATCGAATCGCAACTTTTGTCATCTACCAAACTCAAGAAAGCAATTAATATTTTTAGTTTATGCCTATATTTTCAATTAAATCAATTGTGTTGGTCCATCGTTTAAAAGACAGAAAAATTCTTGAAATAATAGTTTTATACAAAATTAAATAAATACATAGAATTCACAACGTTTCGGAGATTACTGGTTTCCATCATCACGTGACAAAACAAATAAATGTAAAATTATAAACAATTATGTTTGTACCTAGCAGTTGTTTATAATATTATATTTATTTGTTTTATCACCTGATGATGGAAACCAATAATTTCCGAAACGTTGGTGAATACTATGTATTTATTTAATTACGTATAAAACTGTTATTTCAAGAATTTTTCTGTCTTTTAAATACTGGACCAATATAATTGATTCAAGAGAGCAATCCCTCATCGAGGGGCCCCTCGATCTTTGGCAAGCGTCGGCGCGGCACTTTCCCTGGTGCAACCCATCTGCTGCAGTTGCGTGCTTCGTTTCCCGCGCTACCCGCCACTCGCAGGTCGCGGGCGCGGGCGCATGCGCAGCGGAGTGCGCGCTGCACCGCCGATGACGCAAAGACAAAAGAACGGCGGTAATTGTCGCGCGTTTTCCCGCCCGTTGCGCAGGCGTCCCTGGCGTCTCGTGGGCGTTGGGAAAGCCATGCGCGCACCCCGTCGCCGCCGAAGTTGCGGTTTCCGCCCCGCGGGCGATGCTCGCGGCCGTTGGTCCATCGCGGAAAAGGGCGACGCGTTCGGTCCGTGGGAGCGACACAGGACGGCTTTCGCCCGGAATGGAGCCAGGGAAACCGGCTTATAACGATTATTTATGAAAACGTTTATTTACAGTGTTACCAAAATGACCACAGCAGAGAGGTAACCAAGAAGACATAACAAATATAGTGCGATTTTTTTAACTTTGCCCCTCAAGCCCCTAGGGCCACGATGTAATATTACGCGGCATTTCGCGTCTTTCTCCGTCACATCGCTAGAAGTCGCATAATCGCAAGCACTGCTTGATACGGTCGCGATCATGCGAAATTTGGCGGCACGTCTGAGAACGTCGCGAAATATCGTGACATATTCCATCGCGAAGACGGGCCTCGAGGGGCAAAGTTAGAAAAACCGCAGTATATGTGGGCCAGGGCACCAATTGATGTCACTGCAATGCCTCTGACCGGAAGGTCCTAGGTTCGAGTCCCGACGGTAGCAGGATTTTCGACACTAGATAATCACAGTTCAATGATTATGATTGTGTTCATGTTCAGATAGGATACGTAATGGTATGAAAAGCCAACAATGTCATAACCACATATTGAGAACACCAGTGTTTTCCATGGGACGCAAACACTGCCTTGCAGCTTTCTGTTCCGCCTACGGTGACGACGCTAAATGCCCTTACTCCATCTACGTCGGGACAATACACGTAATATTTGAAGTCTGATTGCTCTGGGGGTGAAAAATCATCGAATTCGATCGTGATTTTCACCCTCAAGCCGCCCCCTTGAGAGTGGATGCTCAGCTGCCTTTGTTCTGAATATTCAAAATAGCACTCCGAACATTCATTTTCGTTGTTAACTTGTGTCAGTGTATGACAGCTTAATCATAAGTTTATCCCATTAATATTCGTTGAGATTCGTATTATTTAACAAGTCATACAAACGCTTTAGATAAAATGTCCACATATTATTGGAAATTTCTCTATACATCTGCCAATTAAACACGTCTGATTATTAGCTTCCACAAATACAGATCGGAAAGTTAAAAGGAATAGTCAATCGCGGTGTCAATAGACTATCTCACGGAAAGAAAAAAATATTTTAATTAATAACAGAAAAAGTGAAAGAGAAAAAATTAAGTTCCTATGATGTAAATGATGAGTATGTAATGAGATTTTCATCGCGTGTGAAAAAAAGTTCAAGCCCATGCACTTTGTACAGCTCTCTCCCTATTGTTCTGTACGTAACCTTACAAAACCGCAATCTGATCATTATATTAATGTTAAATATGTGAGTCCCGAAGCTTCAGTGAAAGTGTTTGGGAATATGAAAATCGCGGAATCGCCGGAGAATTAAGAATTAATTAACAATGATCTGCTCGGAGAAAAAAGTAGTATTGTACACTTTTCAGATGCTATTAGAACGTCGAGTCTAATTTCTGAGATTAATCAAATTACATTTCGACGCCCAATACGAAAGTACAAATCACAGACTCATAAAAAGTGATTAATGAACGTGAACAAATTGCAGCTTTGATAAATTACTCTTGTAACATTTCCCACAGGAAAGTAGAAAACACTCTTTAATGAAGTAATATTGGTACTTTGGAATTATGCACTCGAAGAATAATCAGAGCCGATTCAAAATTTTCTTTCAGGGGAAACACGATAAATGACTATCGCAGAATAGGCAGAATATTGACTAGGCAGAATATTGTTTAAGATTGAACTGGCGAACACGATTCTACATTCGACTTGTATTGCGTCAATGACGGTTCTAAATAAAGTGTTTGGGTTTACGTAACTTTAAAGAAACTGTCAAAAACAGACTTCAGAATTCGTTATTATAACCTTATAAACAGTAGTTTTTGTTTACCAGCAATATAAACGACCTTTTCTGTTCCAAAAAATCGTTCATAAAAGGTACATATCCTGACGTATTAGCATTTTACGGCACGAATGATTGCGTTATCACAGTCTGCCAAGAGCAGTGAGAGAATCGCAGGATGGTAGCGGTAACCGGTACAACCAACCATCGTTTTCTCTCACAGATGACAAATACCCGAGACGACATAAGAAAATTGTTTCGCAAAATTAAGTATGATTATAAATTTATAATGCTGTTATACAAAAAATAGCATATGCAACTCATTTATTATTGCATTCGTACAAATTTGAAAACGAGCAATGTTAGAGCGAGGTGTTTGTTACATGTACTCAGGGTAATACATCTTAACATTATAAACTAATTGCATAAACTACTAGTCTTGTTTTTGATACAAAGTTTTTAAATTACCATTCCACCAATTCAATGATAAGCCGACGTGATAACTCTCTTCACGTTTTCGAATAAACGCCTCGCACATTAAACATTTTTGTTCCACCTGACATTCCAACTGTTCCATGCGAGATATTAATGCCGATCACGTTTATACATCCTCAGCAAACTCCCGTAAATTGATCTGTCTGCAGGTGATGTTAGACTTACTCTTACTGCGCAGTGCCGGGCGTATTTGGTGCTTCCGAGAAATGCTCGAAAACAATTTCGTAGAATGGGAAGAAAATCTTTCTTATTTTCGGTATTGTATTTCATGGCTTGAGCGTTGAAAATTTAGGCTAACATATATTTAAATATTTCTAATATTTTTTAAATTTAATAAATATTGAAATATTAGTGGAAGGAACGCACTGTTCTTTTGTATGATTTTAGCGACACTTAAATTTAAATCACCTTCAATGTGTCTGGGAAGAATGATTAATCGCTAGCTCAGTGGTTTGTAGGAAACACTGCAGAAGCAAATCGAAATGACTGGGCTGATTTCACTGTTTTTGCCACTATTAGAGACTTATAATTTCGCAGAGAGTCGCTCGTCAAAGAATCCAGTCTCATTTGACCTGCAGGAGTGCCCTTATCAGTTCGCCTGCCATTGCTGACATTCCCCTCGATTCCGAAAGTTCTCTCCGCGAGCTTTCCTCACTTGACTGGAAACGCAAGTAGGTCGTGGGTCGTCCTCGATTGCAGGTCGAGTCTCGGCACGGGCAGGGGACGCAGCGGCGCGTGGCGGCAGCAGCGAGGTCTGGCCAGCGGGGGGACGAGGACGGGTGCGAAGGGCCTGAGGATAGTGGAAGAAGTTGCTGTAGAATGGAGGCGTTGGGGTGGGAAGAAACGATGGAGTAGACGTGAAGGAGACATAGAATTAAACAGCGGAAATACTGCTGTTGAAGCGTTGAAATATAGCTGTTGAAGTCGTTGAAGGGACAGCTGACTTCAGCTGTAGAAAGAGGAGCAAAGGAACAAAGAGAGCGGAGCAGAGAAGACAACAGGAGTGACAGTGGCGGCGATGGTAGAAGCGCTTACGAATCAAGAAATCTGTGAGGGTGAAGGTAACAAAAAGACTACCAGGACGGAGAAAACGATGGTATACTGTAGGCATCACGGACGATAGAGAAGGCCGAGTGTTACGATACGACCAATGTTAGTGGGGAAGATCATCGAAGCATCGAAAACAGAGAAGATGAAGGTGAGAAGAGACATGGAGTGAGGAAGTGGGGATGCAGGATACTTGAAAAAGAGCTGGCTATCCGGGTTGCAAAATCTGCCATGCAGGCGAAACGGCGACTTAGAAGGTTAGGGGAGACTGTTAAGGATTGTCGAGGGTGCGAAACCCTGCGCTGACGGTTTCATGGCTACTATCTAAATGGACGACGGCGATGGCAAATTGAGTGTTTTAAAGCGACGAGCACGGTGAGGACAGTGGATCGTCGACGAAGAAGTCGGTGATTTTAAGAACCGCGAGGGAAGCTTTGCAAGGGGTGCGAGAGCAGCGACGACAAAGTCGATACCGTAAAGCCGGAGGGCTCATGAAGAACCATGGAAAGACCGGGCAAGCGTGGCGGTGTGACGAGGATGGCGGTGTGGCGGTGTGGCGGGGGTGGCAGAAGTGGCGGAGGTGGCGATGTGGTGGGGGTGGCGGAGGTAACGGTGTGGCGTGGGTGGCAATGATGGCGGAGATGGCGTTGTGGTGGGGTGTGTGTGGCGAGGGTGGCGTTATGGCGAGGGTGACGTTATGGGGAGGGTGGAGATGTGGCGAGGATGGCGATGTGGCGAGGGTGGTGATGTGGCGAGGGTGTCGGCATGGCGAGGGTGTCGGCATGGCGAGGGTGTCGTGTGGCGATTGTGAGGCGCGGCAAGGGGGTCGGCGTGGCGAGGCTGTCGGCGCGGCAAGTGTGCGGCGCGGGAAGGGTGTCGGCGTAGGAGGGTGTCGGCGTCGCGAGGGTGGCCAGTGGAGAAGGTCCGGCGGAGGCGCGTGCCCGTGCGGCGAGATGCGTAACTGGTCAGAGAGCGCCTTTCGCTTTCCGATGCCGCGCCGCGATGGAAATCCAGCTTTCTACGCGACGCGCCGCGGCCGGCGCCGGCCTTTCAGCCCGCCCTGTGATTTATCGGCGCCGCCGCCGTCGCCGCCATTAGCTTTGTTGTTACAAAGGGCGCGCTCCAACGCCTCCGTCTCGCGGGTCGCCACCTGCTCCTGGCGCAGCTTCCTTACAAAGACTGCCCGCGGAAGCATTTTAGTGGACGTGGGCCAGTTCATTAACCAAAATGTATTTTCGTATTACACCGGAAAATTAAGTAAAGAGAGTGGGAATGAGAGAGTTGCGAAAAATAGATGCGGAACGAATATGAAAAAGAGAAAAGGGTAAACATTGAAGGGGGTTAGTAAGTAAATGACTAGTGAAGAAATTAATTTGAAGATTTGAGGAAATTTTTTAAATATGGTAATAAATAATGGTGAACACTGAAAGGGAGAAGGAAGTTCGTAGAAAGCGAAATGGAGTATGACATTGTGTAAAAAAGAATACTGATATCACCTTAAATTTTGGTAATTTGTATTAAAGTCAACAAGCACATTTTTGCACACGAATTTATCATACGTTTTAACTACCTAGAGAGAAATAAAATATGGCAAACGCTTTGATGCCTTGACACCCATACTTATCTCTTATCTTGAAAATGCCCCCTTCTTGCTTTAAAAACTAATATATTCATAATGTTCTAAGCATGCAGAAGGTACTTAAATTACACATTGAAATATTAAAAATTAGCAATGAATATGAGGAGAAATTTAGATCCAACATGAGATAAATCAAGAATCTTAAATTGAGATAAAATGTGTGTTTGAAGCCGATTGCGACTATCACGCTATGAGGCACACTTACTACGCCGAATGAAGGAAAAGTAGCCTTCTTTGGGGTATTACTTTTTACGTTGCAAATTATCATGAAGGTGGTCATGAAAAACATCTAAATCTCTAAGCGAAATATGACGATCGCTTTGGAAGCCATGATACATTTGGTTGAGCCAAACACATCTCGAACATTGTGAGGAGAGAGTTCAGAGCTAAGCATATTGCACCATAGATTGCATCACAACACACCACAAAGTTGACGGTTAACTATCGCAAGATCTGCTTTGTACCAGTGATTACGATCAGGACGTCTATCCTACTAAACTTGTTTTGGAAACACGTTAGTAGAAAAGGATAATGTTTGAGATTTAAGGTTTGAACAAAAATCATATTTTAAATTGTATTCGTAATTATCGCATTGAAAATGATCTTAGAAATGGACTCAAATTTTTAAGAATTTCATGTCTTGTCTGTTTTGAGAAGTTAATTTTTATTCTGGATAAAACTTCTACAATTGTTTGAGCCTAAGAGAAGGCACCATCGATTATCCAACATTTAAAGGGGCGTTAGTGTCTGAGGTCACGAAAGATTTCTTGGTTCGTTCAAATTTATAAGCTGAGTCCAGAAGCATGGGCCACCAGGTGATACTAACTCGTTCGTCCAGTGAACCGGTTAGTGAACTGGGATTCTCACTCGTTTCCTCGTGTGAATGAAGAACGCTCGTCTGAGCAAGTCGTAGCCACAGACAACGAACGATTATGGAAAGTCGTTGGACCTGAATGTTTAAGAAATTAACTTTCAAAATTACATGGAGGGAATGTCAAGAAAATACAAATCAAAACTTTTCGATTATTCTTCAAATCAAATAAACGCTGAAAAATGTTTTATTATATTTTGGTACTAAATATGCGAAATCAGGTAAGATGTTACAACGAATAAAAGCTTATGTGATCATATTACCTTCTTTGCATTACAAAATATGTTGGAGATTTGAACTTATCTCTGCACTGGAAACTGACTCAAAATGGTACATCCTCCTCAATTTGCAATTATGTGATCAATTTACAAGTATATTTTATCGTTAAATATTTACGAAGTTTCTGATTGAATAGAATCCAGTTCTTGAATAACTAAACAATTGAAGTAAAGTTTTGAATTAGTCCCATATAATGCTATCAAACATTTATTAAAATATATAATATCTAGATAAATTTTAAAGTCTATTTTCACCAGAAAGTCTCGGTAGAAATAAATAAAATTATTTTGTAGTACATGTCTAAAATTCATTTCATACTTACATTTGAAAAACTTTTGACAAATACAATGCAAAAGTACTTTCATGATAATTGTTCAGTGACAGGACACTGCGTGTGCACACTTTGTTGGCTTGGAACCAAAGGGAATTTCTCAATTAGCTAAAAAAAAGGGAGGGCTTGCGCCACGTAAGCACATTAGACAGCACTCTACTCATGTTACCTTCTTTACAAATTTCAATTTCCACACGCTTTGGGCTTTAAACTGGTAGCAAGAGGGTCCGGAATTATTTCCTGTTTGAGCAGTAAGTTTCATAACGCCCCTAGACGCAACGCTAGCCCCTTTCAACGAGGGGGCTATTAAAAAACAATGCAGCCATCATAAAGCGCCAGCATCACGGAGCGTTTCCGATGCCCGACAGCCCAGGGGGAGCGCATACATTAGACACAATCGACGGCGTCGCGTCGGCTGGATAATGGAACCATTACTGCGTCAAGGTTACCTCCGCTGCAGCCCCACGCGGGGCAGTTTGTACAAGACAAACCGCCGTTGAGCCACTTTCTCTTCTCGTTGTTTTGCATTTGCGGGAGAGGAACGAAAGACAACCGTCGGCCCTGGTGAAGCAGTGGGTGAGCAGGTGGGTGGGTGGTGAGGTGGGGAGGGAGGGCGTTCGGGTGGGCGTGGTCGGGCGTTAGGGCGTGGGAGTTCGGGCGTTAGGGCGGGGGGGTCGGGCGTTAGGGCGGGGGAGGTCGGGCGTTAGGGCGGGGGGTAGGGCGTTAGGGCGGGGGGGGGTCGGGCGTTAGGGCGGGGGAGTTCGGGCGTTAGGGCGGGCGGAGTCGGCGTTTGGGCGGGCGGAGTCGGCGTTTGGGCGGGCGGAGTCGGCGTTAGGGCGGGCGGGCGAGCGGGCGAGCAGCGGGGCGGGCGGGCGAGCGAGCGGGCGAGCGGACGAGCGGGCGAGCGGGCGAGCGGACGAGCGGACGAGCGGACGAGCGGACGAGCGGGCGGGCGGGCAGGCGAGCGAGCGAGCGGGCGGGCGAGCCAGCGAGCGGGCGGGCGGGCGGGCGGGCGAGCGAGCGGGCGGGCGAGCGAGCGGGCGGGCGAGCGAGCGAGCGGGCGGGCGAGCGAGCGGGCGGGCGAGCGAGCGGGCGGGCGAGCGAGCGGGCGGGCGAGCGAGCGGGCGGGCGAGCGAGCGGGCGGGTGAGCGAGCGGGCGGGCGAGCGAGCGAGCGGGCGGGCGAGCGAGCGGGGCGTAGTTCCCACCGCTGTCGCACCCACTCTCTGGTGCTTTTCACACACTCACGCATCAGACCTGGTCATTGTTTCGTGAGAGGCTCTTGCGACACTCGCCAGCGGCGGTGTAGCCCGGTTGTACTTGGAGCTGCCGTTTTGTTCTTTGAGAAAGAGCCCGAGGACCGGCCGAGACGGCTTTAGCTGCCTAACATGGCTGTCGAGGAGACGGCCGTGAACTTGGGTTCAGAGTGGACGAAGGAGCGTGTCTGAAGGTCACGGCGAGGGTCGTCGATCATCTTTCTTCCGCGTAGAGTGAATCATCTCGTGCTATGTTGGTTTGTGAATTGAAGGATGGGTGTACCTTGTTTGTAATTGGAAAAAAGTGTGTTTTTATGATATTCAATGCTTGAGTTTTTCACGTACTTTAAACCTAGTATTTACAAACTGTTATATTCGTTGTATTTACCTTGGCATGTTTTTATATCGTTGCAGAATAGCAATAGTGAAACCATGTATTGCCATGTATTGAGTGATACGTAATGTTGTGCAACTTAAATGGTACATTACACCATGAATGCAAATTTTGTTTCTTACATCATGTCTTTCGCGATTCAAAATATGAAAACAATTCAAAAAGTGTTTTCCATAGACAATTGTTAATCTACAAAAACATTCTAGGTACAATGATTGCCAGAAGCAAGCGCTGACAGAATCGACGAATTACATAAGGACGGAGTTTTTATCTTAACGTTACAATATATATTTTGAAAAAGACAAAAGGCATTGTGTGGTTGTACGAAAAAATAGAATCTATATTAATTAATGGAGAAAATATTGGCACACCATCAGATCTCCTCGATAGAAGTTTACACCCTAACCCTTGATAATGGTAAGATCATGACACAATAATGGTTCGACGTTATTTAGAAGAAAAGATACTCATTTTACAACATCGTTTTATTTTGACAACACGAAAACAACACCATGAAAATACAATTTCTCTTGTGAGAATAATAGTTACGACTCATTCCGTCAATTCATTACCAAGCTTTTGAAAGCATACTCGTCAGTGAAAATTTATATCAGCTCTTCTCAGCAGCGGTATCTATAAGCGTTTACAGGGTAGCATTAAGAAGTAAGCCATGTTATTTTGTCAGGTCTCCTGCAGGGCGTCAGAATACAGATGCTGCCAAATGAAGGACCAGTTTCTCTAAATGACAGCTTCAGCTTCACACAACAATTGAGGACTCTCGTTAGTCCTTTTTTTCCGCTCCCAGCCCCTGACTCGCTGCTCTCTTCATTCTTTCGTTTCCCACACCGGGTGTCCAAAACTATGTCCTTGGGTAGCGTGTGGCCTCTACGGAAACGTTAATGTAAATCCCTCCCGCTCCCTCCAAAAAATGTTGATAAGCTCAAACTTTCAATGTCCATGAATTTTCAAAATGTTCAATTTCAACAAAAATTCAGGGAAAAACCTACATGCCTTCAATTGTTCAATGTTTTTTTTATTTATTAGCTACCCGTTCGGCAGAAGCCTTCCGGGAATTTTAAGTTTACATACATGAAAAAAAAGATTTTGTAGGGATATCCTCAGGCGAATGTAGTACGTGAGGCATACTCCGCAGTTGTACATACAATTTCCATATTTTTGGGTATTTGAAAACGTGCGTCAGAATGTGGGGTGTTGGATCAGTGTGGGTGATGGTAGATGAGAGTGGACGTTTGCATTATTGTGGACGGAGAAAGAGGTCTTGTTCAATATCCAATTACCCTATACTATCCCAAACTTTTTTTCTTTTGTATTGTTGAGTTAGTTAACTTGGAAAGAAAGGCTGCGATTGCAGCAGGAGGAATCAATGCTCTTGATTTAAAAGATACATTCTTTTTGGTCGTTTTATTGCCATCCCTAGCGCAATCCAACTGCCAGTTATTTCACGAATAACTGTTAGTTATTTAAAGTTGAACGACTACCGGAAGCTATAAATATACGAGTAAAATGTTTTTAATAAAATATTAAAAAATATAAAATAGTTTTATTACAATAAGTGAAGAATATTGGTTTTGAAATTTTTGACTAATCATTATTAATTATGTTTCGCAAGTCCCTGGAGCTGTGTGCCTTTCTTTAGCATTGCACTCGGAAAAGAAACGAAGACATAAATAAAATGTGAATGTAATGAAAAATGTTAAATATTTATTACATGGTAGATATTTAAGTGATTCACACACTTCGCTTTTGACAGAGATTCGTTAATACTGTGGTATTCGTTAAGGCTGTTTCCTACTGCTTTATATTAATGTATTTCTTCACAGAATGATGTTGATAATAATAACAATAATAATAATAATAATATAATAATAGGGATAATAATAATTTGTAAATTTTTTACTGTAATTGACGTTTTGTATAATTTCTGAGAAATTTATTCATATTTATTTACATGATCATTAAATACTTGACGTAACTTTACCTATTGTCAAGTGAAGGAGAAAAGAAACGTAATTTAGGACAAAATTCTTCATTTAACCCGTGAAAATATCTTCCAGCAGTTCTTTTAAGAAAAAAAAATCCGTTCTAAATTTTAGAGTTAATCACTATAAATGTAACCGCTTCACAAAGTCACCACGAGTTACTTACTCGTGTTCAAGAGCAACAGCGTGACCACTTTCTAATCGCTCTACACTGCTCCTTTTCTTAGCTTTATTCAGTCCCTTGGCATCAGCGCGAGCTGTCCGACCCTTTTTACCTACCCTGGTTAAACCTGCTTCCTCCAGAACCGGACTTCTCCGCCCCCTCCCAGCAATGTCAGGCCCTTCGCGCCTTTTTTTCCACATTTACATGTCTGAAGACCCCGCCACCTTTTTGTAGCTCATTAAAGGAGTAAAGAGATCCCCGGGGAATCAGTTTAGAAGGGTCAACTAGAGGAATGTGGAGCCGTGTCTAAAACTCCAAACTAAGTAGGGTCACTGACCCATGGGGGACTGTCGCCCAGAGGGAAAAGAATTACGTGGAAGTCCTGCTTTCCGATGTGAAGTGGATTGAATTGAAGCGTTTTACGAGAAAAGAAAGGCTGGAGAAATGCTTTGTTAAAATGCAAAATTATTTGATGCTTTAACAAGATTAACGGCTGTAAATGGAGCAATATGGAATTTTTACGACACGAGTCTTTCTCACGAGCGAGTGCGTTGGGAAAGCAAGTTAGTTGATCGACCTCGTAAAATGTCAAAGAAACGTTTTACTCAATGAACACCCACAGCGCAACGGCTTAATGTGTACTGTTCCGTTTGAATAGCGTCGAAATAATTTTTTCTAAAAATTAATTCTCTATAGTCCTCTGTCACTTTCTACTTTCTTCTCTCGGAGACCGTCGCCGAGCATGAGCTAACCGAACCCGTAATTTGAGAGAAAGGTGTAATACCGAGAGAACGCCGCCCAAAGTAGATCACAACACAAACTCATTTTTCGACGTAGGTGAAGTCTTTCTCCCTCGTTAATCGAGTAACGAGTAAGTCTTCAAAAAACAAATGCATTTTGCTGCTTATAGGTACACGCTCTTAGGTAAGTGCGATAACGTTTGCTTGGAACAGGTATTTTGTTTAATTAAAAACGACTAACAGGTAGGCTGCTCTTAGCGAATAATAAGGATTGTGGTAAGGGGTACATATTAATTAAATAATGATTTCCTGTATAAAGAAACAAATGAATTAGAAAGGACTTTTTGCATCTTTGGATACTCCGTTACATTTATGGACTACGCAAGGAAAATATTTAAATTTACTTCAAGAGAAATTATACGTCGCAGTGTACATTACCACAATGAAAGTTTTGAAGTTTCGACAACTTTTACATGTCCTTCTGTATATAGAATATACAGTTATATACTCTATATATCTACAAAATATTTTCAATAAAAAACTAAATTATTTTGTCTGAACTATTTTCAATGATATATTTTGTAAGTTCATATAATGTTTATGCTTCTCCAATTTTCTTTGGA
Organism: Acheta domesticus; assembly: GCA_031308135.1. NCBI lineage: Eukaryota > Metazoa > Arthropoda > Insecta > Orthoptera > Gryllidae > Acheta > Acheta domesticus. The sequence goes on along the minus strand of JAHLJT010009436.1, from coordinate 197,199,465 downwards.
GGGGAAGAGGGAACACATATTCATTCATGCCGCCTACGCCCATGATTGCTTAGGCACTACCCATGAACCGTTGAAATCATACGTGATATTGCGTTCGAATTGGAGATTATGTAGTATGTAGCTTATAAATTATGAGATTAAATAAATTCCATGAAAATCTCTGAAACCGTTCGGAGTATAGAGAGCAATAAAGTATTTGTATTGCCACCCCCCCCAAAAAAAACAACTGAGAAAACTGCGCCCTAATGTAAGCCTTATTCTATTATTATCATATCGGACTCCGAAGCGCGCTAGAGGACCATAACGATGCACTTAATTTCAAATTACACAAAATGATAGACGGACACAATAGAAGATTATATCCGTCAAATGAATTGGCGTTCAATTTATATATTATTGTTTAGCGTCCACCATATAGATTTTCCGTAAATTTCAATACCGTATATTTCTTCTTTTAATATAATATGTGTGTTTGGTTATTCTGTGTTCAATATCCGTTCGTTTCCATCCAAACGATACGATTTCACTATGTCTACGACGAAATGCATGATTCTCTTTTCTTAGCGCAGACCAGTATACAGATTTTGGTCGCCATAAAAGCGATACCTGCCCCCCCTCCCAACCCGCATTCTCGTCAGTAATTACCAGGGGTCGCTTTCTTGTTTCGTTCCTTCCCCTCTCTCCGTAACGAGTACTGGTCTGTTCTATGGCGCTCGTGCCGAGTAATTAGTCAAAGTTACATCACGATTCATTGCTCCCTTTCTATTCCGGAGTAGTCGCGCGCCGCCGTGGAGAATGTTTGTGCAGCAGGTCCCGTAATTGAGACTATCGGTTCCGGCTTACTAAAGATGTGTGATACTGTGTAGAGTACTGTGGGTGTACTGTGTAGAGTAGTTGCTGTTGAGAGCAATTACGTTTGTTAAGTTTATTACGTATTGCTTGTGTCTATTGGATGATACAATTGTTTTGGGGTCTTTAAAATATCCAAATTTTTAAAAATGTCTGCGAATTAGATATGTAATCAATGTGTGATCAGCGTGTGTGAGGTAAAGTCTAGTTTGAGGATTGTGCATTGACGATTGTTGTGCATCAGTTTAAATAATTTTATAAAATGTATATAGCAACAGAAATGTAATTGAATATTTCCTTTTATGGAATGAAGCTCATAACTTAAGGAGGAAGAGAGAGAATTTTTTAAGTTTACATTTGGTAATAGTTATTAATTACGTCTGTAGTAAAGATTTACGTATATCGTTGAGATTGTCAAATATTGCAAATGAATCATGCGTTTTTAAAATTTCTTGTATGTAGTTCCTGTGGTTCAGGACAGTTACTTGGACATATTATTCACGGCAAGCACTGCTTAAGGAATAAAATATCAGTTTTCTCTAGATGATAACAAAATGTCACAACCAAAACACAAATTCCATAAATACATTTGTGGAGGCGGCGACGAGATACATTACACAATAACACAGATTGCCATCAGGAGAGGGGCTCGGCCTCCCTCTTGTGTCGATGTGCGTTGTGAACACGTGCGCCAGAATCTGACGCACGTGTGAAAAAGAATATGATAATTGTGAGAACCGTGAAATTAACAATCCGCTGGCACGTTTCACTTTAAGCTGCGACGAAGACGAAGGATACATTGCGAATTTTAAATTTAAATGTTTATACATCATGGAGTATAAACGAGATTCTTGCAGTTAATAAGAAAAATGGTTTTAAAATAATAATTACGACAACTATTATTATTATTATTATTATTATTATTATTACTATTATTATTAGCACACGTAAATGTTTGGAGCCAACTGCATCATTACTCACACTCTGTTTAGTCTTACTGGTTTTCGTAATGAACTCTCCCGCTGCAGGATAGGAGTTTCTTGAATTTCATATTGATTCAGTTTCGGCAACTCGAGAAGTAACTGAATTTTTAGGTCCAATTGGTGACACATATTACTCGTACTTAAGTTTACGTTATTTATTTATTATATTTCTGAATACTTATTTATAACTCGTAATTTTAATTATAACCGGTCACTCAAAGGCTTCAATCAGTGCTGTGCTGTGTAAAATCTTTTTCACGTTGAAAATTCCTTAGGAGTGAGCACAACATTTGCTCTCTTCAATATTAGTATGCGAGTATGGTACAGTTTTCAATGCATCCGTCATGGGGAAATAGATGGTATCTCGTAATGTCCCAACAAGCATAGCATTTCGAAGGTAAGAACGGACTAAATAGATTCAATTGTTAATTACTCAGTTACACTTCTCATTTTTAAATTTTTCAACACACATTGTAGAAACAATTGCATATATAGACTGCATCATATATATATATATATATATATATATATATATATATATATATATTCTAATCCAGTTTTTTCTCTTCCGTAAATATTAGTTCTTAATGGTTAATTTCAAATAAATGAAAAATGAAGTGTTCACCTGACGAGAACTCCACCTATGGAGAAAGAATATAAACTCACAAAAACATGACATATACACATTCTTGGGCAAAATATACCTTCGGAGAATGCTAGAAAAAATGTGAAAAATATTGCGAAAGAATACCTTGTAATTATTCTTTTAGTGTTCACAAGACGCACTATATAAAAGGCAGAAATGACCGTATTTAACAGTGTTACCAAGAAATCCAATGCAGGTGAAGAATATAAATACTTGTTTGTGTTACCGAAAGAATTACCGGTGAGTTTGGTGCAGAGGAAGACATGCCGTTTTTTAGAAATGTTAACAAAAAGAAAGAAACAAGGTCTTTTTACTATGTCAAGAAGACTCGAGGGTGTGGAAGAGATTGGAAAATGAAAACAATCATTTACGGGTGATCGACAAGCACTAACAATTTGGTTTTCCTCAGAGAGAAAGTAAGAAGAAAGATAGAACGATCCGTGTTAAAATGACTAATTATATGAGAAGGTAATATTAAATGATGAAAACGAACATCTAGAAATAAACAAAATTGCCACTTCAGAGTAGAGGAAGAGCTTTCGAGAAGATGAAAACAATTATTAAATTAAAAATATATTTACAGTGTTACCAACATTACCACAAGATATAGGTAAAGAAGACGATCACCATTTATTATAGTGTTAAGAAGACTCACTACAGGAAGAAAGATGAAAACGAAACCGTTGACCGTTTTGGAAGGAATGTAAAGACGAGAACCATTATTTACAGGTTGTGAACAAAATTGCTACTTCAGAGAACAGGAGGGAGATGGAAGACGAACACCATTACTTACAGAAGGCTAAACGAGACTCCAAAGTAGATACGGTAGCTGCTCGACAGAGAGTTGGAAACGAAAACGTTTATTTACAGTGTTACCAAAATGACCACAGGAGAGAGGTAAACAAGAAGACATAACAAATATATTGCGAATTTTCTAATTCCGCTCCTCAAGTCCCTATGGCTACGATGGAATATCACAAGGCATTTCGCATCTTTCTCGGTCTTGGCGGTAGAAATCGCATGATCGCAAGCACTGCTTGATAGGTCGCGATCATGCGATATCTAGCGGCACAACTGAGAAAGATGCGAAATACTGTGACATGTTCCATCGCGAAAATAGGCCTTGGGTAAGTAAAGTTAGAAAATCGCAGTATAGTGTTAAGAAGACTACCATTCAAGTGAGACGGGGGGGGGTGAAGTAGAAGACCAGGACGACCACTACGAGCAGGCAGGGAACGTGGCTACTCGCCTGGAAGCGTCGAAGCGCAGGCGTGGAGCGACTCGCCCGCGCGCCCGCCCGCCCGCCTGCCTGCCAGCCGCCTCCTCCTCCGCCGCGAGGGGGTGGGGTGCGGGGCGGGGCGGTGTGGGCGGGGCGCTCAGAAGGCGATGTTGTGGCCGCGCAGGAAGGCCTCGATCTGGCCCTGCGCCAGGTGGTCGCGCTGCGCCGCGTTCGCCGACGGCGTCACGAAGTAGAACTGCGCCTGCGGCTGCGGCTGGGGCTGCGGCTGCGGCGCCGCGGCCGCCCCCGCGTGGGCGGGCGTGTAGCGCTGGGGCGTGCGCGTCGTCGGTTGCGTCGTCAGCTGCTGGTGCTGCGTCGCCTGCCACCAACACAAGCGGCGTCTTTCTCCCGGATTTTTTTTTTGTTTTCATTTTTGTTAGGACTTCGTTACGCTCAGTTTTGTTACGCTTTTATTAGATTTTGCAGTTTAGTTTTCAAGTTTTCAGTTAGCGAGTTTTTAAATGCTTTCCAGTTTTCGTGTTGTTTTAAATTTTCAGTTTGATTTACACATACTTTTTTACTTTGCCATATTGTATATTTATTCATCATTTAGTTTCCGTTTTAATTTTTATGGTTTTTATGTTTATTGTTTTATTTTTTTGTAATTTAATTTTTTTTTCGCTGAGCCAATTTTTTATTAAGTTTTTTGTCATGATGTAGATCTTGTCGTGTATGAGTTTTATAATACATGATCTCGTGGTCTTCATAGTTTGTTCCTTTCTGGTTGTTATTTAATGTCTTTATTTTACTTATCATTTCTTTTTTCTGGTGATTTTCTATGTGATTTTCTTAATAACGGGTACACAATAGCACAACCTTTAGTTCATTAGTGAGGTTACGGGTTTTAATCTTGTGGTTCTAGTATAATATGTGGTCTTTCAGGAGCACCAAGTTCTGATTTCCTTTGAGTGGTAATTCATTGACAAAGCAAAGCCTAATCGGGATAATCTACATTGATTATTCATGGTTTCCTCAATTGGCTTCTTAATGAGTATTGGTTGCTCAGGATGAGTTTGAAAGGATCCATGGACCTTATTGCGCTCCTTCCTTAATGTTTTTGTCAATCGTGTAGTTAAAAAACTAACTAAGGGATTTTCGATCGCCTAGCCATCATCACAAATTAAATTCTTTTTTTAACCATTATTAACTTTCGTCTCCCTGTGATTCCGTTATAGCCCAAAAAGCCACAAAATGGCACAATTCGAGAAGTGCTCATTATAATTGATGGGCATGGGGACGGTTCTAAAGGTAGCTACCCGATATCCTGCTCGCAGGTAATAGGAAAACGCATGTGTGTATAGATAATGAATAAGAGCGTAAAAAGAAGAGGGAGAACAATATCCAAATAATATACGTGATACAATTTCATCAGTTGTATGTTCCAAAGTGTTTGACTACATTTTTATAGACAGTACATTCCTTGAGCCCTGATAACATAGTGATTGCCGCCCACATCAGGAGCATTGGTTTCATCGAGGGGCCAGACTGTGATACAACACACAATCTTCGAACAATATAAATCATTAAAGGAAATATTGGCGAGAACCGTGCAGCAAACCGCAGGACAAGTTTCGGATATGTTTCATGCTTCTCCCTGTTCTCAGTTAATACGAGTTCTGTTAATCGTTTTGTTTGTGGGCACTAACTGTCTGTAAAGGTCCACTTCTCCCGGGCCTCTCCGAGTAAAGTACGTGAAATGAATCTTAAAATATAAATGTATGATGTTACTTATGATACAATGACCAGTAATTCTTATGCTAAAACATAACTGAATAATTTCATATGAAGGAAAAGTGTAGTAGAAAATACCGTTAGGTCGCATTTTTATTTTTGAATTCCTGGATATGCATGCATTTTAAATTATTAATATTTAAACAATTATATTTGAGCTGTGTGGTCACTGGTAAATATTTCTATGCACAATTTAATATGTAGCTTATACTCAGTATTTACTCTCTAAATTGGAAATGAATGCCGGAGGATTAAGGACATACTCGTTGTTATATCGAAAACACCTGGGAATACAGAATGGAATGCAATAACTGTAATGAAATTTCAGTAGAAAAGCGTAACTACACGAGCCAATGATTAACCTCGCGCGGGTCAGCTAAAGGTTACAAGGATCACTAGGACAGAGTAATGGAATATAATTCCGAGAAAATGTAATTTTCATCAACATTTCACGAGTCAGAATTTGGTTCTGTTGAAGGAATGCTGTTTTATGATGTGTTCTGCGACTAGTCAGTCAGATGAAAGTGATTTATTTTAGAGAGCACCAGAGTTAATGGTTCTTACGTGATTGACGGGTGCATTCCTTATTTAGAAGATACTATTTTAAAACTTACAACAAGTACTTCAGGTTTGTTAGCAAAAAGAAATGACTGAACTGTAGTAATGAGAAAAATCTTGAAACTCATTTTCCATATGAGACAAGCCATTACCTGGACTAGGAGGTCACGTCTGTAAGTAAGATATTAAGAATCGAGTTAAGACGTTATGTCTTAACCCATTTTTTATAGTAATATTTATAGGTTAAAATTCTTAACGCTGTTCGTACAATCTAACTAGACATTAGTCGACTCTATTACTGTCTGTGCCATCTATCGCTCTGGGAATTGCAATTTTATGGTGGCGAAAAGGGAGAGCCCACAGGTCGGAACTAATGAGAAGAAACTCTTGAAAGAATACATTTGGTGCCGTGTTCCCGAGAATGGGCATTCTAGTTACGTACTTCAATAAGTCAGTATTACTGTGCTGTAATGAGATGAAAAGTAATTGAAGGACTCCTTAGTGAATATTTCAAAAGCCTTTTATTCTCTACTATATATTATTTTAGATTTTATTTTATCCTGTTTTATCCTGTTATATTTGTTTCATGTTGCATAATATTAGTAATAATGATTCGGATTTGATGTGACATGGAATACGAATAAAACGATCAAAAACTACTTCAACTTCTTATAATACAAATTTAATCAAAATTAGGCCCATTCAATAATTAATAGCATTTTTCTTTTAGAGTAAACATTTTCCTATTAGTCCCGTAATGAAACAAAACTATTGTGCTATACTGATCTATTAAAGAACCAAAAGAACAAACATATTTACTTGGGATATTATGTATGTATCTGTGAGTGTGAGTGAATATGTAATATGAGTGTGAGTGAATGTATAATATTCGAACAGAACATCAAATCACATTTTTGCGAACAGGCCGCTGCGAGCCACGTAGGCATGCTGAGCATGCAATTCATCAGGGGGATCAGCATTACGATAGATCTTATTCTTATCCCTAGTGTTGTTAGCCCTGGGGAAATGGAAGATGAGATTATGATGATAATGGTGATAGTGAGGGGTGAAAAGACGGCACACACATATAGACAAATATATCCATGCCCGAGGCGGGGCTTGAACCCGCGACCCTGCGGTCCGAGATTACCACTGCACATGCTTTAGCGATCTGGGCCTCGGGGTTGGCTCATATTCTAGTTATTTGAAGTGAGAAACGTTTTGACATGGACTTTTCTCTCTATTATTCAATAAACGCTGAAGTTTTCATGCCCTAAAAATCGATTCTTCAAGGGCGATTCTCCGGAGGGAGCTGCGCGCGCCGAATGAGTCCCTACCTGCAGGTAGCGCTGCTGCTGCTGCGCGACGGCGCGCTGTTGCTGCTGCTGCGCGTACAGCTGCTGGGACTGCGCGAGCAGGGCCGCCTGCTGCTGCTGGTAGTACTGCGCCTGGGGCTGCGGCTGGGGCTGGGGCTGCTGCAGCAGCGGCTGGTGCACGTACGGCTGCAGGCGGTGTCGCAGGTTGACCTCCGCGCCGCTGGTCTGCGGCAGCTGCTGGTACAGCACGGTGTTGTACTGGCCCGTGGCCGGGTCGTAGACGAGCTCGCTGGTGTAGATGGGGTCGTTGGACGGGATCTTGCGCGGCTGCTGGGGCGCCGGCTGCTGCTGCTGCTGGAGGACGGGCTGCGCGCGGACGGGCTGCGCGTGGACCGGGCGCGGCGTCGGCTGCGCCAGCTTGGTGCGCACCGGGGCGGGCGTGGTGAGCACGTTGTTCTCGATCTGGAACTTGCGCAGCTCCTCGTCGAAGTCGATGGTCGGGGTGCTGGAGCCGACGTAGGTAGGCGTGGGCGCGGCGGTGGGGCGCGCCTGCAGGGGCGTCTTGGTGTACACCACGCCCGGTCGGGGCGTCACCGCCAGCTGCAGCAGCTGCGGGCGGTAGGTGGTGGCGGGCAGCTGGCTGCGCGGGGTGGTGACGGCGACGGGCGGGCGCGGGGTGATGCGGACGGCGGTGGCCTGCGCGGCGCCGCTGCTCACGTACGAGCTGTAGCCCGGGGTCGGGGACGGCGTGGGCTGCACGTAGCGCGGGCGCGGGGTGGGCGTGAAGAGGTGCTGGGGCGCGTCGTCCAGTCCGTCGTCGTCGGCCTGGTAGTTCTGCTCGAAGACGGTGGTGGTGGGGCGCGGGGCGACGGTGGCCGGGGCGGCGGTGGGGCGCAGCGGTCGCAGAGGGCGCACGGGCACCTTGGGGATGTTCTCCTCCCCGCTGTCCGCCGCGTCGCGCTGGTCTTCCTCCTCCTCCTCGTGGACGGCGTTGGGGTCGCACGGGTTGCCCGACACGTAGGTGAACTCGCGCTTGTTGCCGTCGGGGTCGATGTAGCCGTACTTGCCTCGCACGACGCAGTCTGTGCCGCGAGTTTCTTCCTTGAAACTCCCGTCAGCCGCTTCGTAGCCGAAGGTGAAGGAGCCGTCGTCGTTGACTTTGCTGTAGTTGCGGATGGTCTGCACGGGCGGTTGCTTGGCGGTCTCTTTCACGCGCGGGCGCGCAGCTACTTGCGCAGCGGCGGCGCTGTACGCGCGGGAGGAGGCCAGCGCCGAGCGCAGCTGCGCCTCGGACACGTCGGTCTGCGCGCGCGCCGTCGGGCGGCCGTACAGGCCGTTGTAGGCGTCGCTCGACACCAGCACCACGCCGCCCTGCTGCGCGTCGTCGGCGTCCGCCGGCTGCGCCGCGTAGTAGCGGATCTGCTGCGGGTTGGTCTCCTGGTCGGCGGCGGACGCCGACGGCTCTTCTTCCGCCGGCCGTTGCGCCGGCCGCACCCGCACGCGCCGGGCGGTGCACGGCGTCGCCGCCAGGAGCAGCACTGCGGCCGCCAGGAGAGGCAGCGTCTGCACAGCGAAGAATAAACACATTGGAGCACAGCGTAATACACAAGGCAGAGGCGTTTGGAGATAATACATGCAAGCCTATGGCAGAAGAAGACGAAATACACAATTGATGTGTTTTCATAAAATAGATGTAATTTCTCCAAACTAGTAAATGCAAAACTCAATGATTATAGATACGTATCAAGGATTTGAAATTTTTGTCTTGTAGAATTAACTTTTCATGTGTGTTCAACTTCATGAGTGTCGTAAAAAAATATTGAAAGCAAATCTCTGCAAGATAGTTTTTGGGAAGTTCACTTGATACGCTTCACTTAATATATATGATTTCATCCGAAAAATCGAAGTTTTTTATTTTGATTGGTGAAATAAACGTTCCAAAATATTTGTAACTATGATTTTCGACATCCATTTTTTAAATATTAAAGCAGTATAAAAAGTCGAACCAGTGCAGTGCATTTTCGGTTACTTCTTACGACGTCCATTACAAGGAAGCTCAAATAATATGTCAGCTGGAAACCCTCCTAGAATCAAAACTTTTTAGTTATTAATAGCCATACAATTTTTTTATACGTCGACTATTGCTTTTCCAAATGATATATTTAATTACTATGAGAATATTTCATTATTCTAACATATTGACAAATCAGAATTTTTCTATATATACATTATACACTTCAGCACAAAAACGTTAAAATATTTTATATCAGCTAGGCATATAATCATACTTATTCAAATATATTACATGGGTTGAACTACAGCAATAAATATTGTTTTTCTGCTGTGAGAAACCGGCTGCAAGTGAAAGGATGTGCACTTCTTGTCGAATGAGAAATGAAGTTTATATTGAGAACATGCGCAGTGAGAAAAGGTTTTCGTGAACTCGTGGTTTCAGTGAAAGGTTTACTTAGCACCGTCGTTTTGTTTGTTTTTTTGCTTCGGATGACACCTGAAGCTATCGTATCATATCTGTTATTCAGCACCCATTACCTAACTCTGAGTACACGACACTTCGAAGCTGGGAAAAAAACAACCGTAAATCATGCTACCCTAGCCCTGCTAACCGCCAAGTGGGGCGTCCACTCCATGCAACATTTCTAATTGCACAACTCTCTCGTCCCCTGCGATTTCACGTAAGAATAACACATGCGGCGTCGCTAGCGTCCGCGTTTCGCCGCCTGCTCGAGATGACGCGACGTGGGAGGCGGCGGCGGCGGCGGGAGCGGCGGCGGGGAGCGGGGCAGATGGCGGGGACGGCGGCAGCGCGGCGGTGGCGGTGGCGAGGGCGGAAGCGGTCGTTATATGGAGGAGCGCTTTCGCGGCCGCGGAGTGTGGAGTTCCGGACTTTCAATTTGTTTTGTGTTTGATGCATCAGTCCCAGCGAGCACACGCCGCCGCGCCGCGCCGTGGATACTTATTTGCATCGCTTTCGCGTGCCGCCGCCGCCGCGTCGCCAACGACGAGGATTCCTGGAGTAGGAGAGCGCGGGCGCGGTGGGAGTGGCTGACAAGGACTAAGTGGCGTTGTGGGTGTTGGAGTGGGTGTCAGTGGTTGGCTGGGCCTAAGTGACAGTGTGGGTGGTGGAGTGGGTATGATTGTTGGAGTGATTGGCTAGGTGTAAGTGACGGTGTGGGTCAAGGAGTGGTTGGATAGACTTAAGTGGTGGTGAAGAGGGTGTGGTGGCTAGCCCTATGAGACCATGTGGGTGGTGTAATGGGTATGGGTGGGTGGCTGGGCCTAAGTTTCGGTGGGTGGTGGAGTGGGTGTGATAGAGTGGTTGGCTGAATGATAGAGTGGCTAATGGCTTAGCTGTATTGATGATCCGAGAAGGAGGAAAGATAAGTGATCGTGGAAGACGAATAGTGTTCTCACTATCAGTGATGTGTGCACAAAAGAATGGATCGGAGGTCGCAAGACAAATTAAAATAGTAAGAATAAGAATTAGGAGAGAAGAGATGAGTACAAATCAATAAAGATATTTGTTAGAAGAAAAGTTTCAAGTGACATGGCAGTAGAAGAGAAATAAGATATGACATAGTCGGACCTGAAAGAGTGACACGATGGCAGTGAGTTTCGGACCAGAGAGTGAGAAAAGGATGCTAAGAAACGTAAAAAAGAGACGAAGAGCAACACAGACATTAAAAGCAAAAAATAATTTTAAAGAAGACAAGAATATGACGAAAAGTTGTAATTAAATGAGCGAAACGTAATAAAACGTCATTAAATGACGAAAGAATTAGATGAATGGGAAAAAAGTGAGATGTCACAAAAATAAAGTTAATGTCAGATATCGAATTCAGAAGGAGAAAAAAGAAAGATTTACAGAAATTTGCCAGGAATATGTTTTTGTTAGAACTCTAGCAATATAACGATCAGAACAAGGTGTGGCAGCGACGCCAGAACGCTTCTGCCAGCATGAATGAGGCGGCTTTTTGCGCGCGGTGGCGTCGAAGGCTAACTCCGGCGTCCGGGCGCCGTGTGGCCGCAGCGGCGCTCATTTGCATAGGGCGCAGGCGGTGGCGTGGGAGTGGGAACGGCGATAAGCGCACGCGGCCCCCAACCCACGCGGCGGCGACGGTTTCTCCGAGCGCGGCCGGCGCCCCGCCCCGCCCCCCGCCCCGCCCCCGCCCCGCCCCGCCCCGGCCCCGCCCCGCCCCGCCCCGCCCGCCGCTGCCCCGCCTCGCCGCCTCCCGCACTCCCGCAAAGGAATTGGAAATCCCCACGCCCGCACGCTCATTCGTCGTTTCGTTTAGTTCGGCCGTTCGGCCGATCGTCAGTTTGTCGCTTCGTTCGATCGTCGTATCATCGTTTTGTCTGTTTGTCAGTTCGATAGTTCATCGGTTCGTCGGATCATCCACTTGACTGTCGGTTCATTGGCTCTTTGATTTGTTTGTTCTTCGATTTGTTTCTACGTCGGTTTGTTTGTTCGTTGGTTCGATTGTTCGGCGGTTTGTCTGTTCGTAGGTTCGTTCGTTCATTCGTCGGTTCATTCTCGTTTCTTCCGTTCGTCGGGTTGTTCGTCGTCCATACGCTCATTCGTCTGCCGCTGTGCCCCGCCCACGCCAACAAAGGCAATAGAAATCCCCGCGCTCGGCCGCCCGCCCGCCCGCCTCGCGTACGCCGGGCACGTCGGCCCGGCCACGCGCGCGCCCACCGGAACAGCGCACGGCGAAAGTGCGCACGCCTCAGCGCGGCGAGGCGGCGGAGGCGGCGGAGGCGGCGGAGGCGGCGATGGCGACGGCGGAGGCGGCGGAGGCGGCGATAGCGGCGGTGGCGGCGGAGGCGGCGGAAGCGGCGGAGGCGGCGGAGGCGGCGGAGGCGGCGGAGGCGGCGGTGGCGACGGAGGCGGTGATGTCGGTGATGTCGGTGACGGCGGTGACCGCGGTGGCGTGGCGGTGGCGGCGCTGGCGGCGTTGGCGGCGTTGGCGGCGGTGGCGGCGGTGGCGGCGGTGGCGGCGGTGGCGGCGGTGGCGGCGGTGGCGGCGGTGGCGGCGGCGACGGCGACGAGGGGGCGACTGATCACCACTGTGGAGGAGATGGCAGGAAGGCGTCTCTAAACTAAGGCTGAGCACTATGGACATTGCTTACGGTGCCTTTACAGCTGCAGCTGTTTACCGATGTGTTAACGTGTTTTCGTTTTAACCACATTTGGTAACATACTTTTCGCTCAATTCGATAAAAAGGAATGATTGTGGGTGTGGTAGTGAATGTATTTGTTCTGTTTTTCGGTACATTTCGAGCCGTACCTATCTACCTCTAGCGATTTTACAATCCACGTTTTATCCGACAGTTTTGATAATGAATCTTTCGCAATTATAGTGACCAACTGATAATATATAGTCGCAATCTCATCTAGGAATGAAGTTAGATTTTTCTAGCGGAATTAATGTTTTGGATTACAATTTACAATTGTTTTTTTTGCTTGAGCCGCAAAATGAAGACCAGAAGAAATCGGCTTTATTTCTTTTCTGAAGACATACGATGGATTTTTCCTCCGTAAAATGCAAGTAATGAAGATCTTGATCTTTTAGAACTCCGTACGTATTAATAGTTCACACTGCCTTAAGAAAAACTATAATAAACGCAGTGATGGCGGGTGTTGGGGCGATTGAGCAACCAGTGCCAATGGTAGAGATTTGCCGAAGTAATAATGGTGGTGACGACGGTAGTGATAGATACAATAGATGAACGGTGGGGGAAAGAGCTGTCGATAGCAAGTCGGCGGCACTGATACACATTGGCGGTGGCAGTTGCATAGAGCCTCCAAATAACTGCTAACTCGGCCGAAAGGAATGAGAATACATTGACTAGTCATCTCTCTCAACGCGCCATTCCTTTTTGAATGATGTAACCCAGCCAATGTGCTTTATACAAAGATGTATCTGCTCACATATGGTCTGTACACAATATACATCTTCACGTCAATGGCTGTCAAATACCTAGTTAGTTGGCCACTGTGGCTACTGTGCGGCCGTATTCGTGCTGGGCTCGACGCGACTCGAGGGAAGGCAACGGAGATTCCGGTAGTGGTGGTTGCTGTGAACAGGGAGGCAAGTGACAGCAGCTGATGGGCGATGTGTCGTTCCAGCGAGAAACACGTGAGGGAGTGAGGTGCGTTGTAGTAGCCTGTGGAGTGTGGGCGTGGCCGTACAATATGAGAGGACGTGCCCTGACCACAAAAGTGACACCTGCTTTCCTTTCCCCCCCCCCTGCTTCTTGCGGAAGGCTTTGCAAGCACCGGATATAGGAGCTGGATTTCCGAACTGGGTGGATAGAGTAGCAATAATTCCCCTTAGCACGGGACAACTACCCCACAGCTTCCGAATATACGTTTTCGATTATTGTGAGAAATGTGTGCTTAAAGACCTTCGCATCTGAAATAGCCTATGCATTGCATTACTAGTTATGATTATACATGTATTTGTCTGAATTTACATAATTATTATCCAGGGTGCAGTAATCTTCACAAGCGCATCGAGGTTACTAGATACGTAGTAAAACAGTGTAAGCGAAATAAACTTATTTTTTCATACACTATAAGAATAATTTCTGGAGCATCACTCTTCTGTAAATGATATTCTTAGTTTCTTGAACTTGCATCTACTAGTAGTTATACGAAAACAGAACCAAATTGAAGATTTGCTCTTCATCGCCCACTTTAATGAATTCTGCATCTCGAGTTGTGCAGATAAAAGTCGTTCCCTTTCATCTGCATTCAACCATTAATGAAGCTAAGAACGACGTTGTCTTTAGTTTCAAGGGGTTGCAACTTATCGTTCAAATGACATCGACTCTATCTCCCCGGTTTTGTGTTTTTAGTGAAATAAAAATCACTAAAACGCTCTCATTTCCAGTTTTATTCCTTTTCAATATGTCAAAGGTTTTCATCGTCATATTTAAAATGCAATCACAAAACAACGTTTTTGAACAAATGATAAATTTCTGAAGAATTAAATTATACTAAAGGAAGTTATAGCCAATTTACATTACTCATAAGTTGTTGAATAGTTTAAATTTGATGTCATATTTGTCACTGGGTAATATTACGAACGCAAATGTGTCTTTTTCGTTTTAAGAAAGAGAGAGTTCATTCTTGAAGCAATCATTTGGTGGCTGTTCGTAACAGCTGTTTGATTGGTTTACTTCTACCAGGGAAAAGTTTGTGGAAATTAATTTGCTCAGTCAATGGAAGACTTCGAGTTTGAGAGACCTTTACCTAAGGTTAGTGAGATCTGCAGTCAGAGAGAATGTTCCTTGGGAAAAAGTTCCTTGGGAATTAATTTTCAGAATGGTTTGGAATTGAGAATGTAAAGGATTTGTAGTTTCATATTGGGGAACAATTTCTCTTCCGTGATTGGAGGTGTTTACCGAACATTCGCAGATCTGCGAGAAAGAATGCGAGAGATAAAGTGAGTGCGTGTGTGAGAAAGAGAACGAGAGAGAGAGTGAGAGAGAGAGAACGAGAGTGAGAGTGAGAGAGAACGAGAGGGAGAGTGAGAGAGAACGAGAGGGAGAGTGAGAGAGAACGAGAGGGAGAGTGAGAGAGAACGAGAGGGAGAGTGAGAGAGAACGAGAGGGAGAGTGAGAGAGAACGAGAGGGAGAGTGAGAGAGAACGAGAGTGAGAGAGAACGAGAGTGAGAGAGAACGAGAGTGAGAGAGAACGAGAGTGAGAGTGAGAGAGAACGAGAGTGAGAGTGAGAGAGAACGAGAGTGAGAGTGAGAGAGAACGAGAGTGAGAGTGAGAGAGAACGAGAGTGAGAGTGAGAGAGAACGAGAGTGAGAGTGAGAGAGAACGAGAGTGAGAGTGAGAGAGAACGAGAGTGAGAGTGAGAGAGAACGAGAGTGAGAGTGAGAGAGAACGAGAGTGAGAGTGAGAGAGAACGAGAGTGAGAGTGAGAGAGAACGAGAGTGAGAGTGAGAGAGAACGAGAGTGAGAGTGAGAGAGAACGAGAGTGAGAGTGAGAGAGAACGAGAGTGAGAGTGAGAGAGAACGAGAGTGAGAGGGAGAGAGAACGAGAGGGAGAGGGAGAGAGAACGAGAGGGAGAGGGAGAGAGAACGAGAGGGAGAGGGAGAGAGAACGAGAGGGAGAGTGAGAGAGAACGAGAGGGAGAGGGAGTGAGAACGAGAGGGAGAGGGAGTGAGAATGAAAGAGAGAGAAAATGAGGGAAAGCTTATCAAATTAATTTATCTATTTTATTCGAGATCATAAAGAACTTACACAGTTAACGAAAGTTATTTTTTCCTGTGAGAAGGATGCGACATTAAGTTAAAAAAACTTAAACTTATTTTGAGTACCTTTAAAATCTTATCCATGTTATCTATAGAATGAATGTTACTTATGTTATTACATGAAGATGTTACTTATTTATGACACTTTTGCGTCCGCGTTAGAAGTATATGCAATGATTTGTGTATTTTAGAATATGCTAAATACCATATGTGCATTCTCATAAGTCATTCTCGTATCAAAGATTGCAGTCGATTATAATAAACCAAATAGGAGGATTTTTCTCTTCAAGATATATTTCACCTTAGGGTAGCAATACCTCTTGATTACAAGTTAAGCGACTCTGTACGAGAAACCATTCCCATATAAATCAATAAATTCTATTTTATTCCTCTTTCAGAGATCAATGTATGGTAGTGGATTTCCAGATACATCCACCTCTTCAAAACGTGAGGCAGAGCCTTCTGAACACTTGAAAGAAACCGTCCATCAAAAAACATGGCGCTGCTTCATCTTTTCTGGGCCACACCTCATTCAAGCCTTTCCCTTCTCCGCACACGTCCCTCTCACCACCACGGGACCGATCGGACGCGAAATAAGCATCAATGCACGAACGATGATTTTTAATATCGAGAAAAAAAATCTTTTGTGGACGATCTCTTATCTTTTGTACGAGGCGACGACGCGTCATCTCATAACGCGGCACAAACGTCATTAACCGGTAAAAAACCAGCATTGTGTGTATTTGATCCTGAAAGGAACCGGGTAACAATGCACCATCGTTCTCCACGACCGATCCAATTCTTCGCATAAAGAGCAGCGTCATGCCTTGCTCCCATTGTCCCCCGTTAATGGAGATTGCCGCGTTCCCCCGTTTCGTCGGACAGTGTTTCAGAAAGGGAAATGAAGCGCCGATGTCCGGCCGCTTCAAAAGGTGCGTCAAGACCGCAAAACCGCAGCGTGTGGAACAGCTGCCCGAGGTGCCATGAGGCGAACCAAGGAACCCCAGACGCGAGGCAATAGCCTTTGTGAAGTCTTTGTTGGTGCTGGTCGTCTGCGCACTGACCCGTCCATCTGCTGCACTGACATATGGGTGCTATACCCAACATGGTACGTGTACTAACATATTATGTTCTTCTGAAAAGAATGTCGTAATTCGTATTTTAGGGTTATAGAACTTTTTTCTGCATAATACGCATTGAAACTTATCCTACTTTCTATTTCATTTGTATGACGAGTAAATGAAGCATCACATATTGCGTAGTTGTCATGCTTATCTTTTTCCCATTGCTGTATATCGGAAAATAATTATATAATTTTACAGATATTTTGAACGAAAACCATTGATGCTAAATAAAGAACGTTTGATACATAGGCGACCTCTTTTTTCGGGTATACCATTGTGATATTGACTTACAACGTATGTCATAATCTTAGGCTAATACTCAATCTCTTCCTAGTAATTATATTAGTATTAGTAGTAGTAGTAGTTATTATAGTAGTAGTAGTTATTATATTAGTTATTATAGTAGTACTAGTATTATATTATTATTATTATTATTATTATTATTATTATTATTATTATTTTTCCATTACATCACAACTAAAGATCTTATGAGTCGGCTGAATATAAAATCTACTCCAGGTTGCAACCAGCTACCTAAGGAGCAGATCCGGTGACTATCAGTGCCTCTACAATACTTTACGCAAAATGTGGGCTGTTCCAAATAAAGCAATTTCTTGCACTTCCCAGTCTTTTGAATTACCGGGGAGTTTAGACAAGTTCTTACTCAAATTTTGCGGAACAAATCCCAGAGCTCCGATAACTATCGGGACGACCTGTGCTTTTACGCCCCACATTCGGCTGATCTCGATTTCCAAACTCTTGTATTTAAGACGTTTCTCTGCCTCCTTGGTAACGACATTTTGATCGCAAGGTACAGCAACATCGATAAGTAAACACGATTTTTTCGCCTAATCCCGGATAACTATATCCGGTATATATTATTATTATTATTATTATTATTATTATTATTATTATTGTTATTAAGAAACGTTTCCTTTTTAGATTTTATTTCCGGTTTTTATATGCTTATTTTGGAACATTTTGCCCCCTTTCCATCACGAATTTGCTTAACCTCCAAGGTGACTTTTCTAACTTTGCATCATTTTTTGTTGTGTTCTGGAGGCCGTTTCTGTTAGCTCAGTAATTTCTGTCACATGAAAAATTATTTCATTGTTACCGCGTCTTCAAGATTATTTTCTCAGCTGTTATCTCTGTAATGTCACCATTGTTACTATTTTCGTCACCGTCATCAGCAGCGAAAGTTCTTTTCCAGGTAGTAGGTACCTTTCGCGGCTCGCAGGTTTTTTATGAGCTCCGTCCGCTGCTAGACACGTGGAGCGGAGAGTGGTTCTTACAAAGCTTCTGTTGCTTACTTTGCTTGCGGGCGATTCGCTAAGCTTTTTCATAACTTTAAGCTCGCTCAGGTAGAAGCCGCCAGCACTCGTCACTTTGCTAGGCGCTGTGCTTAACTGCCGTTTAATACGCCAATTCAGAGTTGGCCAAAATTGATAGAAACGGCCTCTTGCGTCGAGGAATTTGCGTTGGTGAGAAGAAACCAATAAAACCAAGGAAAGACGTATAACACACAATAATGATTTTTTAATTGACCTACTTATTAACAATAATTTTGATACCAAAGGACAATAAGTAAATTTTTTGGTTAACTAATATGTTGTGTCAAGCGGTTATGCATTCAGTGATGCAAACCAAAATTTAATATTACATTCTTCTGAAAGTCAAAGTTTTTCACTTGGATTGTAACGTATATTGATCAAAACAAATAAGAAAAATAAATAATTTCATGTAAATAAAATTATCGGAATAGTCGAAAACAAAGACACCAACCGAACTATCAATTCGTAATATTTCATAATTGTGACTCAAGCAGTATTTTTTTAATGTAATGAGCTTTTAAAATATATAATGAGATAAAGGTTAAACCTACTTGAAATGGGCAAACTCGAGTTACTTTTCATTCTTCTATTTTCATTATAAAAATGTATATCCAATGATGTATTTGATTAAACAGTTCGCGAACTAAACACAGGAGTATTTTGATTTTGACCTACTTTGTGTTTCACTCTACCTGCAGACGTCAATGCTCAATTTATCTTTCCGCGAGCGTACTTTGCGCAGCCCTGCAGGAAATTAACGAGCTTCGTCTCCGGCTCCGACCGCGCGATTCCCTGCAAATGAGAGGAAGCGCCTTCGGCTGGCGGCGCGGCGGCGTGCGGTGTCGTTTCGCCTCGAGGTGGCGCTTTCAGCTCAGGCGCTCGCGGCGAATGCGCAGGGCAGGGCAGGGCCGGGAGCGGGAGCGGGAGCGGGAGCGAAAAGTCGGAAATAATTCCCGCTTTGTGCGGGCGATAAGCTGCGCCTTTTCGTGGTTAATGTCGCTCGCCGGGAACACGAGCTGAGAGCAAAGTCTTTGAAGCATCTGGTGGCTTCAGAAAATCGGAGTGGGTGTAGCGTCGTGAATGCTACCTGCGGGAGACTGATGATGTTTCTTCTCGTTTTGTTTGCGGCTGCTCCGAGCCGTACAGTCGTTTGGAATTTGTGTAGAATTTTGTCGTGGAGGCAAGGGATTTACTAATGATAAAGAATTAGCGAACGTAAGTACGCGGCATCTTGCCTTGGATCTACGAATCTCGTTATTTGTCTTTCAATGGTACCGAATTCTGTGAAACATTGTGTTACGTACTTACAACCAAATTTTAAATCTCGTTTAAGTACATATTCACATACTTTCGTTTTTTCTCGTAGGATACACTAATCAAACAAACCGGGAGAGGGGCTCCTAATACTCTTTCCATCGCCGGGAGCCAGGATTCGATCCCTAAATAATCCATACGGAAATTGTGGTGGGCAAACCGAACTCTCGCCAAATTTTCTTTAGGATCTCTCGTTTCTCCTGCCTCTCATCGCCCTATTTCTTCAACATTATCGTTATCATCCATTCATTAGATCATAAAGTATGGCTTTCATGAGCTAGTAGCTGAAGCGCACTTGAATATGAAATAAATAAGTTAAGAAATAAAGACATAAAATTTATAAATTATTAATTAGGTTATATACATTATGTTTATGTATCAGAAAACTGATATTGAATCTCTCGTACACTTTTGAATGACACTTCCAGACAGGGAGGTTTCTTCCGCAGACACCTGCACCGCCTCGTCCGCCATCTGACACCACCTGTGTTCTTTCCTCGGTAGTCGCCTAAGGCTACGACATCTTCACCGCCTCTCCCCGCCGCGTCTCTCCATCAGGATGCATTCTCCCGCGGCCGGGGCGGGTGCCCCCCCCCTCGAGCCCGGAGGGGAATGGGCGACGTCCTGGCGCGGAACGGCAGGATATTATTCTTAGCGCCGGCGCATGTTTGCGCACCTGCGCGAGCCCCGCGCCAGGAGAAAGGTCTCTCGCCCGCCCGCCCGCTCGCTCGCTCGCCTGACCGCACGCCGCGTTGCCGAGATGTCAGGCCAGGCTGGGCGCCTCGGTGCGCAGCTTGTGCTTCTACAGGATGACTCAGAATAAAGGTTACAAACTTTTACGTTATCTAGGGGAATAGTAGATGATCGCTTTTTGCGAAGGTATATGTGGTGGAAAATGTCATAAAACGAAGTTACATGTGCAATATTTGCCCCTGATTGATGGACAACTCATCATGTATCGGTGTTTGACGGGTACCTTAAATCGCTTTGATTGCTTCAGAATGCGACGTGGCAAATATCATGTGATGTGTCAAATACAGTTTTTTTAAAAATATAAATGAAACTACTTCCCTTTTTTTTATAAAAGTATCTGTAAGTTGTGGATCTGGCAATAGTTGCAACATCTGATAACGACGTTGTCGCAAAAAAATCTCGGATAAGACCTTGTTATTCCGAATAACAATCGGGTATGATTTCCGAGCATTTTGCGTCACCTGGTCTTTCATGGTTCGCCGACGGTGAGCGGGGGTGTGAGCGAGGGTGTGAGCGGGGGTGTGAGCGGGTGCGTGAGCGGGTGCGTGAGCGGGTGCGTGAGCGGGTGCGTGAGCGGGTGCGTGAGCGGGTGCGTGAGCGGGTGCGTGAGCGGGTGCGTGAGCGGGTGCGTGAGCGGGCGCGTGAGCGGGGGTGTGACCCGCTGGCAGCCACGCGCCGAGTGCGTCTGCACTGCCGCGAGCTGGTAAAAGCGCGGCCCGGCGGCGCCCGCCCGTTCGGCGTCACGCGCCGAGCGCCGCGCGCGTTCCAGATTTTTCCCGCGCGGAACGGCACGGAGCGGCAGCAGCGTGGCGCGCGTTGCCAAGGTGACGCGAAGCGGCGGAGGCGGAGGAGTGGCAGCGGCAGCGGCAGCCTTGCTACAGACGCGGAGGTGCGCGGCGCACGACGCTATAGTCGGTGTTCGAGAATCGATAGCGCAGCGCGTGGTTGTTTGTTAGGGGGTTGAAGAACTAGCGGAGCTATAATGCTGCGAACCGAGTTCTTTGATTATCTCGGTATTGAAATTTTACAAGGACCTACACAAGGACGGCGCGCTTATCCACTTGAAGTTTATTTTCACGTAACAATATAACGAAGATGTTATTATTTCCTCTTTTCTTTTGTCAATGTATTCCATTAGTCTTATAAAAAATGAAATTATTGGGAGAGTTAACTTAGAATATGGTGTTGTAAATTGGTACAATTAATTTTTAAAATTATTCAAAATGGATTAAATATTTTGTGATCAGTTAGAATTAGACAAATCAACAATTTAACTAGAATTGCTATAAAATTATTTTCAACTCGTTGATTTTCATTATGCGAAATCTGCTTTTAGTAAGATATATTGAAAGGTCTTTTTCATTCAGAATTATTTTGAAGGTTTTTCTCTGAAAGTACTGATCATTTCGTGTTTCTCTCTCACTGCTTCGAGACCTTGGATGCGGCTCATTTTTAGATTGGAGAGATGCCGTAATGGATCGAGAGGGTTTATTGTTCGCAGCCATCTGTTTTGCTTTCTGCATAAGGAACGAATCTTGTGGAAATGGCCAGGGCCAGGGTAAAGGATAGAGTGGTAGATGAAGGAAGCAAGGCCATGCGCAGGAAATCCGTGATTTGAATTTTGAAGTGGCCATTGGAAGTAGTTTCTCCCCCTTTTTTTTGTCGGCTTACCGGCTACACATTTGATCGGAAAGCTACATGGAAATCCGCTCACTCTTGTACAAGCATTTCCTGAGATAAGTAGTAACCAATGAAATGCAATGGTGCGGCACCTTCCACAAGCAAGCCTTTATGGTTCTCCAACTAAGTGTGGCTGTTTGCTTCGTCTATATTGCTCACACATTATCGATATTCATATCGCATCTGGCCGTTCGCTCAAGGTCGATAGTGTTACATTGGTTCAAGTCTACATCCTTGCTGCCTCAGCCAATAACTTTTGATGTTTTGAACTCCCTACTTGGAATGTTCATGAATCATCAAGAAAGGCAGCCGCGTAAGTACATTCCCTTCCTGATTCTTTGTTGAGGAATTCCGAAAGCGACAGTGACCGGTGGACATGATTTTCTCGCCGTATCGAGAAAGCTGCTGATGAAAATGCATATACGTCGTTGTGAGTGAAAATTCGTAACGCATGACGTATCTTGGCATCTGTTCCGTATACGTTCACTTTCTACTCGTCAAATTTCTTCTATCATGAAACATTCGCATACGCATGACCAAAGAGTCAAATAAGATCTAAAGACATTATTATCTCAGATTGGCAAATATTTTGACAATCGTTAAAGTGAGTTTAGTTAATATTCTCTTGTTCGAATTTTGGATACAAATATTTGCAGACGAATTCAGACGCCGATCTATTCAGTATATTATTGACTGTCCGTGAGTCACGGCGTCCAATTGTCGTCATCCTTTAGAGCGCATGCATCACTTAAAGACTTTCGATCAATTTGCGTGTAGGTTTCCTTATTTTAATACCGTTTCTTCTTGACGGAACCCATTTAGTATGTCGGGGACCACGCAGCTTTTTGCTGTTTTCGGATTTCCGGGGTGCTTGATTTTTCTGAATCAATGGAATGAGCCGTACAAGAATAGATAGTTGAAGCATTGTTCGATCGGCAGATATAAATGAATACAGGATAGGGAAGGAAGGATCACACTCTGTCAATGTCCAGTAGTTTACAGTGATAAGAGAAACATGGAAATCACTGATCAGAGTAGTCACGCTAAGAATTCGAGTTCGACAAGTGCTACAAACTCATCAATGTTGCTCAATAAGTTCAAACTGAAATGTTCAAACGCACGGCACGTTCGGGGATCCAAACTCGCGACTTTCCAAATATTGCGATGTTCAAGCCGTAATGCTTTATTCTTTCCACTCTCTTTACGCAGAGTTGGTATATTTTTGTATAATGTTTTGCAATAGTTAATGAATAAATAAAAGTCACATAATATAGGATTGAAAATAAGCAACAACTTCGGAGTAAATTCTTATGTATCTAAGAAATAGAATTAATTTGTCTGCTCCTTATCTTTTACGTAATTTCCCTGAAGAAAATGTTTAGTTGTTTGTTACAATCTCCATGAGGGAAGTCTGATACAAGTTTGAAAAAGCTCAGACATTGTTTCATGGTGCAAAGAACCAAGTTTTATTTGTGAAAAGTTCCGCTAGAGACGGTGGCATAGGAAATAATACGTAGGTTTGTAGTACGTTTGTTTGTCGCACTAAAACACATATACCGAGAATTAATAGCGGGCGGCTTTCACGAACATTAAGCCTCGGCGGAAAACCGAGTGCGTCTATATAACGACCAGGCGGAGCACAAGAACAATGCAGAAGAGGAAGAAGGCATGGGGGCTTGGATTACAGTCCATTCACTCCACCGTTACTCCTGGAGAGCGTACGGACAATCTACTCAGTCAGCGTCTGCGAGGCGTCTTTTGACGTCGGGGCTTGACGCTTCCGCAGTAGGCCAAGTGACCCCTAACCTCGCGCTCTCCACTCTGTCCTCCCTGTCCTCGTTCTTCAGACGTTTCTCGACACGCGGGAATTCCGGGCTTTGCGTCCAGGCCGCCGGCAAGCGGAGCCAAAAATTTCTCTAAAATCTCGGCTTCGTTTCGCTGCGTCTGTGGCGTGTATATGATACGTGGCACGCAAATGGGCGGCGGTGTGAAGATAGTGTAACAACATGGGCACTTAGTTCAGAGAAGTAGTGGTAGTTCAGGTAGACTTTTTGGCGGGGTTGATCTTGAATAACTTATCTTTCTTCGAAATGATGACTTTTCTACTCTTGCTATCATGTGAAGAAGGCGCGTACAGCTGTTCATTTCACTGTAGTCATTTCCTGCGTTTGCTTGTGGGGTAAGTGCAACCCTCATTTCCGAGCGTAGGTGAAGGGGGCGCTTTCGTGTTCTCTCCTCGTTCTTTGAGGGACGGGTAATGTGATCATGAGGGATATATGAGGATTACTATGATGAGAGAGAATGTATGATTTTGAGGTTAAAAATTCATTTGGTTATGTGACAAGCCGCCTTGCTACAAGTTCATAATGAGAAATCCATGCCTCGCCTGAGATTTGAACCCGTATCCTTTGGCTTCACGCAATTTGATGCTGCTTCATTCCCCAACGCCTCCAAGTTTGGCGTATCTCTCAGTTTAGGTACATTCATGTTCTTTCAAGTTAACAAAATAAAGTCAATTGAAAATTGAAAAATGTCGCCTGCAATATTTTATGAAATCTTCACATAGTATTTATAACAACAGAAAGTTCAGAAGTTTCGTTTCCTGAAGACAAAAGATCGAATAACGATGGAGAGGTGAGAAGGGTGGCTTTCAGAAAGTAGAAACCAAACAGTGCGTGTTAAGACGTGACGAGACAATGTGGCAAGGCTCACTGTAAAGCTCTGTGGCGCGGTGCGGTGCAGCGTGACGTAGTTCAGCAAGGTTTTTGCAAGGCGTCACGCTGTAACGCATAATAAGGTTGAAACGATGTGATGAGGTTTGAGGCGACGTGCCGCGGAGGAAAGTTCTATGTTATGGTGTAAGATGTGTGATATGTATGATGGAGCATGGAGTATGGCGTGTGGGGACAAGCAGCGATTGAAAAGGTATTATTCAACGCTATTGAGTTTAACGTGTTGCTTTACCTCATATTGTGAGATGGCGTTAGGTTGTGAGATGAAATGTGATATGGCGTGACGTTGAGAGATGTAACACGACATGACATGAAGTAATATGGTATGATGTTGCGATATGTAACATAGCGTAATGTGACGTTGCGTGCTATTATAAGATGTAACGTGATTTGAGGTGATTTGCCGTGACGTGATGTGGTGTGACATTGCGAGATCTAACGAGGCGCGATCTTGCGAGATGTGACGTGATCGTGAAGTGATGTGATTGATGTGATATGATACTGGAATATATAACGTGGTGTGATGTTGCGAGATCTAACTTGACTAGAAGTGATGTTGTATGACGTTACAAAACGTAACGTAACGTGATGTGATGTGGTGTGACATTGCAAGATCTGACGTGGCGTGACGTTGCGAGATGGTACGTGAGGGGATATGGTAGGACATTGTAAGTTCTATCGTGGCGTAAGTGTTGCGAGATGTGACGTGACTTGATGTGATGCAGCCTGAAGTTACAAGATTTAACGTGATGTGATGGGACGTGATGCCACGTGGTGCCAATTTCGGGTAGGTACAGGGAAGTACTCCGTGGTAAGACGCCGCGCAGTGTGCTGTGCGGTTTGGCGCTGTGTAATGAATGTGCAGCCCTGAAGGCGGCGGACCTGCCCACCTTGAAACACGCGCTCCTCTGTTCGGCGCAGATGCCCCGCCTCTCTGCGAGAAGTAAGACAGTGTTCCACGTCAGACCGCTAACGCACTTCAGCCTTCCTCCTCTCATCTACAGATCATCGTCCCTACATCTCTTCTTGGCGCTGACTTATCTGCACTTGAATATTCCGGCAACATTCTGACCCACTCTAACGTTCCTTTCCGCCTGTTTTCGTTTACTTAGAATATTGTGATTGTCCTTTCAAGTATTCCTTAACTGAAAGATTATTCATTTTCGTCAATCAATAGAAAAGTTACGAACTCGGAGCTTGACACGTGTTGAGGAGTATCGCTCTCTGAAGGCGATAGAAGAATTTGAATTTCCTAAAACTCAAAGAATTTACATTTATTCGTTTAAATCAGACATTACAAAAGTAAATGTTTGCGGTAGAATTTTTTAAGTTTAATTAAGTGTTTGAAACTTTTCTTGAATTTGTAATACTTCTGAATATGGGTTAAACATTTATAATAAAGAAATTTTAGACGTTTGGGTGTAATTTTGTACTGAATGTCTCCAAAAATGGAATATTTCATTTGGTAAATGAAACAACCTTTGTTATTGCATTATAAAAAGTTTTCAAGAAAATAAGGGATTCACTCGTGTAAGCGCATGCTGAACATTTTAGAGATTTTGTTAACACCTTAACACCTCAATAAAAAAGTATGATTCGCTTTCATAATTCAGGAATGTACTCAACCCAGATTCCCGCCGAGCGGTGTAGCG
Organism: Acheta domesticus; assembly: GCA_031308135.1. Classification (NCBI taxonomy): domain Eukaryota; kingdom Metazoa; phylum Arthropoda; class Insecta; order Orthoptera; family Gryllidae; genus Acheta; species Acheta domesticus. Next base: position 197,173,223 of record JAHLJT010009436.1, on the reverse strand, counting down.
TAGTTGAAGAAAAAGACGTCGCAGACACGGTTCAGTGATTTGTTGGCATGTTACAAATAAAAATATTCCACATAAATTAGAGGTTAGTTCACCTCACTTTCTCTGTCGCAGTTTTTAAATACCAGTTTCTGTTGTAAAATACATATGTCGACAGGCTTTGAATGAACTGTAGCATTCTTTGATTGACTTATTTGATGACAGTATTCCAACGAATACTGTCATCAAATAAGCGTAATTTGTGTAACTTGCTACATATTTAACCACGAGTAAAAAAACCTGGGTTTTTGAAAAAAATTAAACCAATGAGTTTAGATTCTAGATGACAATATGGAACGCATACTGAACGTACCTATCACACAAATTTATATTCCAGGCTCCAAACAGAAAGAAGAGAAACTTGCCTACCGTGTACTGGCACGAATAATCCTTGGTTCCGCGGAAATCGTTTGGTATTGCAACTCCTGTAGTCACTTGAATCAAATCTTTCCTTATTCTGTGTTCTTTATTAGGTTGACTTTCAGTCTTTTATGGCCCAGTCCGCTACTCTCCCCTATCGCGGTCAACTTCCCTTACGATTTCCCCGAATTTGACAAACTTCTGTTACGTTAGTAAAGTATTCCCGAGACAGAACTCCCTCCTTGGCCACGGAGGCGACAAGTACATGCATCTACGCACTGATTTTCCATAATCACCTATAATTGTTTATTCGCCAATGTAATCCGCAGGTACATGTCGACTAATTTACCCGGGATGGATGAGGATAATCCTTACCGAAATTGAAGAAAGAGGGTTGAATGACGGAACATGATGGTAGGAAGAACCCCATCAAGACAGAACACACAAGGAAACATTCATGCACAAGGTAGGATTCGAACCAACAGCCCTTCGATAAGATCACGCGCTCGCTTAACGATCATCGCTGCAACCCACACCGGCTGTAAACCAATTCTCCACGACCTCTCGAGACAAGAACCCAGTGCGTAACTGCCTAGATCTAGATAGGGTGGGCATAGGGGGGGGATCGAACCGATAGTTTTGGAGGAGACCATCAGAATGTATATTAACTAATAAACATTTGTTATTACATTGTGTATTACTTTTGTAGTGTAGGTCTATACATACACTATACAATATTATTTTTTAAATAATTGCATAATTCTAATATAAATAAATATTTAAATCAATTTTGCCAAATAAAAGAAGGTAACAAACGAAAACTCTAGACATTTTTTGGGGGAGGTAGGCACGGCTCTCTTGGCACCCCGTTGATCCGCCACTGGATGGGCACAATGCAGCGGCAACTTTCGCTGTTTCTTCGCGCCAGGGCGGAGCGCGGCCGCAAGACTGCCGCCGAGGCGCTTCGAGGCCGCCTGCGCAGGCGGGGTCGCCCGCGGCCTGCCCCGCCCCTCTGTGATACCCACAGCCCCTCCCCCTCCCCGCTCCCGCCTTTCGGAGTCTCAAGGACACCGCAGCGTTTGGACGCGTTCCACTTTCCGCGCGGCGGCGGAGCGGCGGCGGTGGCGATAATGGCCGACGTTCGGAGGTGATGCTGGAGGTGATGGATGCTGACGTGACTGAGGTGGAGGAGTTTGCGTTGCGGTTTGCAGGCGATAGGTTATGATTATTCATGATGCGCATGAACGGTTGTTCCGCGGAGCGTGAATGTTATCTCACTGGGCATTCAACCCCGGAGAGATGGCTGAGCTTTTTCAAAGGATGGAAAATTCTTACTCGTTAAGACCTATTAGCCGCCATTTAAAACAACTGGAGCAATAGGTCTGGGAATTACGACATTCTCGTACTAGAACACGACTGAGGAAATGAATCAGTTTATCAGAGATATTAAGAAGTTTATGCACCCTCGAACGTTAAAGCACTATCGATCTTCTGCGCATGCGGAGTTAAAGTTTCGCGTCACTTTAGTGCATCTGCGCATGCGCAAAATATAGTTATGTCAGCTAGCGCGCACAAACTCCCTATTAGCGTCATCGTTTTAGGGCGATTGCCAATGGAGTAGAAATAAATTATGTTTACCTATTTCGTCGTAATAATGAGTTAATTCTTAATGCAAGTCTAAACATCGACAGAAACAACGTCTGTGTTTGGAATGTATCAAGAATTCCTACTGAAATTGCTCGGGCGTTGAAACATACTAAATTGGCAACTATGGAGATTTTCGTTGTGTCTAAGGCAAACCTTGAATACTATTCCACCAATAAAAATACGGACTGATTAGTGACTGCGATGCCAAATACAGGGATATTGCTAGTAAAAACGATGACAAATACAATGGTGATTGACAGTGACAGTAATTCTGATAGTATTAGCGACGACAAATACATTGATACTAGTAACGGCCAGTACAGTGATATTAATTGCGATAGTGACCAAAAAAACACAGTAATACTGGTTTTAAGCATAATTATTGGACATGGACAAACATGGACTAACACAGAGATTCTGAAGGGGGCACTAGTCGTAGTGGTTGTGGCGGAATGGGCGTTGTCCGTTGGAGGTACAGGAAGACACTGGCCAAGACACTGAAGGCATGAGGCGGCGCTCGGCGAGTTCGGCGCATTCTGCAGGCGAGCGAGCGAGACGGCGCGAGTGGGCGGGCGCGCCGGGTGGAAGGCGGCTCCTTCAAAGTGGCGGGCTCGCCTTGCGCCGCGTCGCATTGACGAGATCCGTGCCCCAACGCCTCTTCGAATCGCGGGGACCAGGGAGCCCGAGCCAAGCGGGGCGCCGGATGAGGCCCCGGCGAGGTTAAAAGGAGCGGCCTTGGAAAGAATGAGACGCCTGGTGACGGGGTGAGGTCGCGCGGAAAAACTGAAGTGTGTTGATGTATCCATAGATATTTTTCCATTCCATTTCCATAGGTAGTTTCGTCTTGGATGAAGCGCACGGATGATTAAAATGAGATGTTTGATGTCAATTTGAAACTATTTAAGGTCACTTAAGGTGACTGGCTGTGGCTAATTATGATCGGGAGTGGAATTGTTTGATGAGGGGAAATAGTTGTAGAATTTATGTCGAGGGTATTTGAAAGCAGCCGACCTGGATGGCAGGGTTGCTTAGAACGTGTAGAGACGGCGTCTCGGTTAGAACAGTCGCAGGTTCCTGTCATGCCCCGAGCGTGTGTGTTTGACTTTTGCCTTTGGAATGAATACCGGAATAATGGAATGAATTGACCGCCAAGTCGCACGCGCGAGAATCAAAGAGTTCACAACTGGGAAGTTCATGTATACGATTCCAAAAACATCCTAACAGGCAAGAAAGAGTAAAGAATTTTTCGATCGTATTAGCATTGTGAGGCACGAGTTTGATTGAGGTTGTGAGTCACTGTGTGGTGCGGTGTCATCAAGAGGCAAAAGCAAGTTGAGTTGATCTATTCTCACTTGACATGATATCAAGGAATATTCACCAAGGTGATTGTGCCATTGCGATGACTTTGCTTGTACAATTTGCTTGCAAGGCGGTGCGCTGGAGTGCCGTAAGAGGCTCAAAGGAAAGATGTGGGTCGGAGCGAGCAGTTGCGAGGCAGTGTGGGCCCACGTAGGAGTAGGGAAAGGCCGGTTGTAAGGCGGATGCAACCCGGTGTTTTCGCTTCACTTGTCAGGACGGAGAGAAGAATGAACGGCCTTGCTCGCTTCGGACTGCCGGTGGTGCTTAGCCTACTGTGTTGGAAGTCCTAATTTGTTAACGTCCCGTACGTATCCGGCTGTTAGTAGAGGTTAAAGGTGATGGTAGTTTTGTTTCTCCAATGTGATTGATGGTTTGGATACAGCTGGCCACCCTACGCGTATTTAGAGAAGTACACAAAAGAAAGCTTAGCGAATGGTAATGGTTCATGATAATGGCTATTAAATTATACCTCCAGAACAAAATGATATGAAGTTTAATTTGATTATCGTATGTGATATTAATTTCAAAACAGTTTGCTTTTTAAAGGTGTGCGATTTTTAAATATTAAAGAATAACTGGCACACTCAAAATCTTATTTTACATACTGACGTAAAATTTATTGAGATTCTCATTTTGAAATCGAAATTAGTTTCTTGGCAATCAATAATCCCAACTTTTACCAAATTCTCAAAATCGTAAGTTAATGTAAACAAAATTACTGCCACCCTTTTTGAGTTCAAGAGGATTGTAAAATAAAGCACCATAACTTCAAATATATCTTCTGCGATAAAACATCGTTTAAACAATTGTGTACTTGGAGAGCATTTGAGTTATTCGTTTAGAATGAATTTTGATTTTAGATTTTTATCGTGAAACGTTATTCCAAGGTGTCACCCATAAGCAAAGAGTTTTTGCGACTTCTTGAGTAGTGATTTGCCAGTTTTGTATTGCAGGGAGACAATCAGACGACTGTGATTCGGAGGTCCTATGGACATTTCTCCAAAACACAACTGTTAGAGAATATTTAGAGTAATTTCCATACGGAGAAGAATGAAATCTACTTCTCATTGTCAGTATCTGTCACGAGTCGACACATTTATCAAAGGAAATATTCACTGATGTTTGCATCAACAGGCATCAACAGGCGAAAGATAAGTGCTGTCCAATGTGGTTCACATATACTCAGTATAATTTTTCAAATACATTTTTATTGTTTAAAAACTTTTGAAGTAAAACTGTCAGCAATTTGTAATCCAATATAACTTGACACAACAAAATCAACTCTAAAAATATCACCTCTAAAAACCTGTCCCCAAATCTTTACCCAGATATCATCTACATATACTAAATTCTCATTCAAGTGTTTTGCGTCGTTTGTCTTACGATGTGTCTTCCCACCGATTCCAATAGTCCATTTGTTTCGAGGTACACATCGCTGGGCCCAATGCTTGACGGAAGAAGGCGTGGCGAGCGTGCGGACGGCGGGCGGGCTGCGGGCGGGCGGGGCGGGGCTCTCACTTTCCACGACCGCCAAGCGCCGGCGAGCGAGTCACTCGGAAGCCGCCAAGGCTGGGAACTCAACGGGCTCCACGCCGCCGCAGCCGCCCGCGCCGTCTGCTTCCACGTGCCACCGTCCGGTCGCCACAAACCCGCCATCAGGTTTGTGACGAGTAGGAAAAGGGAGTGTAGTGGCTTGGCGTCTGTTTGCAGCAGAAGGATGTGAAGTTTAATACGTCTTGCAAGTTACGAGATAATTCAAGGAATGTTACAAATATACAATATTCAAAACATTTTGATTGTATACCATACATAATTCCTTGTTTACGAGAAATGTATGACCAATATCTATACGATTGTGTAAGTAACTCATTTATTTCTTAGTGCTACTTCCCTTCCTTTTCCTCATCACAAAAATTAACACAAGCGTTGGCGTATGTAGTCGCGAATTTCGTAGCCCGAAAGGTTCCACGAGAATGTTTCAATATTAAATGACGAGGAAGAACCTAAACCCAAGTAATGCTGAATAGTTCACTTCCGTAGATCAAGTAAAATAATATCTTCTGCTTAAAAAAGAAGATATAAATTGAACAAATTTTTGACATTATTGAACTTAATTTTTAATAACATACCTGAAGTTCCTTAAAAATGTGTTTTCGCTACCGTTCGCATTTGACGCCTTCAGTCGTGGCACAACAGAGCAATTTAAGTAACCATCAACAAATTGTTCAATTTGTCGAAAGAAGCCTTGGCGAATTCTCAGTACAAGCACGGTAACATCCATAAAAGCCTCCGTAGAGCCGTGCGACTCGGTTACACCTACGTACGTGCGATTCAGTGATAATCGATTCCTTGGAACCTCGAAGCAGCGATAGCAGCTACAATGGTGCTATCACGAAGCCATTGTGTGCAGCGGGCGCGCGTTGCTACGCGTGGGATGGCGACTGCGCCGCGACGCTTGGAGGCGGAAGGTCGTGAAAGGGAAAACGAAAACAAATAGAAGGAAAGTAACGAAACGTAACGAGTGGAAATACCTGTTCGTAGACGTTGAATCAGTTATGAAGTTCCGTATGTTCCCTGAACTCTATTCAGAGAAATATTGAATTACTTTCATATCGCGTGGTGAAATGTATTCTTTAAGGACTTCTCTCGTCTAGGCAAGAGTGATATAAAATTGAGATGTGGAAGAAGCTTGATCCTGTTTTGTTCAGATTATTGTATGTTGTAGTGAAGGTTGACACATGTTTTCTCTTGTTGTGTTGTTGTAACGAAGGTTGGAACCAATGAAAATTTCTTTAAAAAAAGATTTTGTAGCCATGCAAAAATATAGAAACATGCTTGGTAGTCTTAAGATTCTTTTAAATGAGAAAAAATCTGGGAAGCCCTTGGTAAACATTATTGCCATTGACTTGAATTATACCGTTCGACACATTAAAAGAATAGTACGCGTTATACGCAAATTTAAATGAAACAAACATGAAAAGGAGAATTTGTAAATTTGCCAAGCTGTTATAGGAATGCAATTCAGCCTTTAACGATCTTCTGCTGAGATTAACTTTGGACCAAGAAACGTCCCCAGTTCGCCGTGAAGCAAGGCCACGAAAAGTATAAGTAATTGATAAACGAGATGGTGAGTGGAAATACCTGTTTGTAAACACTGCATCAATTACAAAGCACTCGTAAACGGATTTTGCAAGGCGAGCAGGGCAAAGTCGTGCGACCGAGTGGTGCGACTCAGTTGTGCGAGCCGGTGCCGACGGTGCGATCTGGAGCGGTATGACTGCGGGACCCGCACGACCTGACCTCCTCCACCTCCACCTCGGCCTCCTCCGCTGCCATTACTTCTATTTCTTTCTAGCCTCTTAAATCGAGATCAGCAGCCCATTCCACGGAGTTGGCAACTGTTTGGCGGAGAAAGCCGCAAAAGAAGTTATTTGAATTAATTCGATTTTGCGCAATTCATCGCAAAGAATTAATTATTGGACCTTTATCAATCGCTCATAGAGAAATAATATTAAGGAAATTGAATAAATTTGTTGTGTTATTTTAAATAAAAGATGAAAAATAAAAATTAATTAGCATTGTTCGACAGTACACATAATTAAATATTAGACTTTATATATCTTAATTGTAGCGTCTGCAATTTATTTATAAAAGACATTTGAGCGCTTAACTTCACATAATTTAGATACTAGGAATACTTATCTTTCGCTTGACGTGACTTCTAATAGTCACAAAATTCTGTGAGGTCCACAAAAACGAACCGACAGAATGTGAGTAAAATTAAAAATTCATTACTCAATAATAAAACGAGATATAAGTGTTGTTTAAGGTTCGTTTTCGAACACCTATTTTCTTGTAGTAAGAGTGTGAGTTGGCACTGAATGTTAGAGGGGTTAGATATTTCACTTCTTTAGAGTATATTTTTACTTCTATAAGTTAACAACACCCTAATATTGACAATTATATGAGGGAGCTTTCTTCTCATGCCATCAGATGAATCAGCATATACTACAAATAATTTGCTCTCGTAAATTCAGCCATAATTCTCGTTCGGCAGATGACATCCACGGCGTCACTTTTCCTCTCGTACGTGTCCTCCATTTCGCGACCCGAAAGACGACTTGTCTCCCGCCTGGGGTGGGTCAGCCGAACGCTCCGCAGGAGCGGGCATTGTGACGGAGAAAGTCGCTCGTTGCCATAACGAACGACGGGCGGCGACTAGGCAAAAAACCGGTACAGCGGCGGACCGTAGAGCTCTGCACAATTAAGAAGTTATGTTCCTCCAGTGGAGAGAGGAGAGGGCGGTGGAATTCAAAGAAACGCAGCCGTGCCAGTGGGCCAATCTGAACGGTGTACCTTGAGTTTCTTTTTCCCTCCTACAGAGAAAATACTTCTTTCAATAAAAGAATGAAAATAATTAAATGAAACTAATCACACAAAGAAACATTGTAGAAGATGTACATTTTCATAATTTATTTATATCATGAAGTTTGTCTTTAATGTTTATGCATTTGTTTTAGGTTTTATGATTTAAAAAAATACTTTCGGTTTTTGTTATATTGACTTAAGTCACTATTTAATTCCTATTAGAGTCCATTTTTTGCGTTAATTACTGGCTATATTTTGATATCCGTAAATCTCATATGCTCATATCAAAGGATCACGAATGTTGAAGTAACAGGCTACTCTAAAGGATGTGTAGTTCATGTTATAAATTATACGATGTTTACCACACGTCTGTCATGGTATTTACGTGAATGTTTCAAATTTATGTGCAATTGGTGTCACCACAACTTGAAGAAATATATTTTATACATATGTGTACGAGTAAATATCATTACAACTCAGAGTATTTTGTGTCCATTGTGGTGCACTGTACGGGCAAGCTAAGGAGACACGTTCAACCGCAATGTAATCGGGCGTTCCGCAAGGATCCCATTCCGAAAATTGTAGGCCTGCCCGCTCGTCTGGACGGCTGGCTTAGTTAATGTTGTCGTTGGAGGATCCCATTACGCAAGTTGCATCACCAGGAAATGCCGATGTTATAATAACTTTACTGGTTGAGCGACCTAAAAATTTGGGGACACATGTTCGCAGATTTTCCACCGAACATGTTTTATCTTTAGGTTAAATTTGTGTCATATTATCGCCAGACACGTTCATTTCGTAACTGTGTGTGATATATGTATCAAGTACAACTTTATTATAAAAACATCCTCAACGTTGCAACATCTTGTTAGATGAAAAAATGAAGAAAAATGTGTACTCTTCTAATTAAACTTGTCATAAATTATTCTTTCCACAGTCACTGTATATTTTTTGGTACTTTGTAATGAAAATTAATGATGCTATTCTTATATGTCTACCAGTTTTTATTTTACAATTTTCTAATGCACATGTGCCCGATGAAAGGTGTTGACTCTGTAGAAGTTCAAATAGATGACATTCAGCCACGTGCATTGCTGCAAATCGTTCACATGGTTTGCAGGAATTTTATTCATCCTCGAATCGCCGCGTTAAAGTCCATCGGCTCCGAAATCTCGTGATGAAGAAATCGCCGCAGCGCTGTCGGCGGCGACCGCGCCCAGCGAGGGCGTGTGGGGTAACGCCGACCCCTGACCCCCCGCGACCCCCACCGCCTTGCACCGCCCCGCTTCGAGGTTCGCCTTTGTGTAGTTTTCACTTCAGAACTCTTTAACATCTACAGTAACTGCACTTAGACTGCGTTGAAATAATTCCTCAACACAGAAACGTCGTTCACTCTCAGTTTTTGCCCACAGTTGTAAGTACACTTCTTTCGAATTGGTGATGCTGCTCGTTTCTACACTCAGTCCTTTTCTTATACTCGTATCTTCATTTCTCAATTAGTTCGTTAATGTACAACCCTTGACGTACTCAGGAATCACATTTTCTCTTGTTTTCCCTGATGTTATCGATATTTCACTTCCATAGCTCTTGTTTTAGCTTAGTTCCATTCCACCTTTCTTTCTGGGTGTTCTTTTAAAAGTGCCTCAGAAAGCTTGAAACTTCGTTAGTTTTGCTGTACATCAATGTCATTAAGAAACGTAAGTTGCGTCCTAAATATTGGTAGTTGGATAATTGTTAAATAGTCGTGTCTTTATTACATTTTTGTTCGTAGAGGGATACGTAGTCCAAAACCATTGCCAAAAAATGTTGACAGTTGATAATTTGCATTTATATTCTCTTTCCTTGTTTTTGATATTTAAATGTTAACCTCTGGAGAATTGAGATCAAAACAATCAAAACAAACAATCAACAACAGATCTTGAGAATTAGACATCAAAACAATATATTTAAAGCAAATAAAAAAGCCTTAGTGTCCTTTCTTAGAAAAATTCCTTCTTGACCTAATTCATTTATCCATTCTGAGAGAAGTACGTCTTATTCTAATTGATTAATTAATGTATCCTTTCTTTAAAATAAAGTAGAGGAGAGGTGGCAAAATATCCCATGCTGGTCTGATACTGATTTGTTCCGTATCTTTCTGACGGTCAGATTTCAGTCAGTACGATTCGCCTTCCGGATCTGTGGAGCACAGCATATCCTACCGGTTTCCTCTTATCTTCCCCTACTGATTATTTTCTTTCTTTATTCTCTTTCTTGCCGACCTGTACGGCCGAGGTGGCTAAGAGCGTGTACCACACTTCGGTCCGAAGGGTCGCGGGTTCGAGTTCCGCCTTGGGCGTGGTTGTCTCTCATGTGTGTGTTCTCGCGGAGGACCTTGCGTTCTGCTGACCCCATACCAGACGAGCCCGCAAGTGTGTTGGTGTCCAGTGTATGAACGAACACGCGTCCCATCGGGACGTAAAGGGTAACCGCCTATCAGCTGGATAAAATCATTTCTATTGCATTCCTCCTCTACGAAATCGCGCACACTCCAGCCTCCCCGACCACGTCATCGCTTCGCTCCGCCTCCCATCACCTCTCGCCTGCTGCGGCGTGCGGTGCGGTGCGGGGTCAAACGTGCATCGTGGCGCCGAGTGCACTTGTTGTTCCCAGCTCCGTCCGCAAGGAGAGCAGCGTTGCCCAACGGCGCGGCGAAGGCGCGGCTGCTGGGCCGAGCCGGGCCGCGCCGGGGCAACACGAGTGGGCGGCGAGCGGCGCCCTGGCTGCTGAGCGATGGATGGGGCAGCGAGAGGAATCGAGAGGCGCGGTCGAGTGAAGGGATCGATAGTCACGTGTTGTTGGGGAAGGCCCGGGCCTTCGCGGGCGCCCCTTTGGGTCGCGCGCATGACACACGGCGAGCGGTGGAGAAGGGTCCTGAGACGGGATACCCATTCCAGTGCTATGGGCGCGCTATCGCGTCATGTGGGGCCAGCTAGTGTGCCGGCGTTTGTGCGGGTTTGTGGTGTTGACGACATTGGGTGATATGAATAGAAATGAGCTATTACTTCTTTCTAGAGATGATCAAAGGAATTGTTTCAAGCAATATGATTAAAGAACGCGAGTAATTGCTCTTATTTTGAGCAATTTCTCTATTGGTAACTTTCCGGGTGAGGAGAAATTGCTTACTTTTCGTGAGTGAAGTCGAAAAATTTGCTTCTGGTGCGAAGCATTTACTTCGAATATTCAAAGTAACCTCTGTAGGTGACTCAAATCATATGGAAGGAATAGAAGAGAGGTTACAAGCGACTGTTGTGAGCTGGTTGTGAGGTTTTAGGTAGTTAGTGAATAGAATGATGGTAGATTTCCCTATGATTTCGCCAACAGTGCACGTCAACTGTACAACATAACCTAACACGGTCGACATCACCACGAAAAAGCACGCGTCGCATGGTAACATAGAGAAACAAAACAGACGAAAATCGATCAATCTCAACTGATCAGTTAGTGAGCAATTACTCAGAGATGTAAATGCTCCAAGTTTCACGAAACTTTTTATTCATATCAAAAGAAACAATTGCGTAAGGGAAGAAGTAATTCCTACTTGTACTCGTGAGCAATTGCTCTGGAGTACTTACTCATCTTTAATCAAATCATCATCCTATTGTACCTCTTGCCGACCGGCCGGTTGCGTCTTAACAGCGAGCTGGGAGCATTAAAATTATGGAGTTTTTACACGACATTTCGTCCAGCAACCGACTGCAACCTTGATCTGCTCCGCATGCGCAGATACACAAAAGTGATGCAAAACTGGAACCGCGCATGCGCAGAAGATTGATAGTGCTGTCAATTGCTATAACGTTTTGTCGTGCAAAAACTCGCTATTATAGACGCTCTTGTGAATTGGACCACTCTTGCTTATTGGATATTTTTAGACACGAAAAATTGAAGACTTAACTTAAAACTCAAACAAAGTTGATTGAATCGGTTTTTGTTTTCAAAAGTTACACTGAAAATTAATTTTAAAATCAAACAATTTTAAAAATACATAGATAATTTTTCGATGTATTTTAATAAACATGGAACTCACGATTTTAATAAATATAATTCCATTACATAAAAATGGTTGCCACTCTAAAAAAGATGTGTAATTCATCGCTTCATAAATTACCCGAAATTATGAAAGAAAAAATCTGCACATGTTGACGCCATTCTGTGGTAACAGTCAGATAGCGCTTCATTATTTCTAAAATGTGAAGTTTTCTTTTACTTAAAATTTCCTTCTCGGAAAAAATGAGAACAGGGCATTTTTGCACGGAGATCATCAATTTCCGAAAAGTACGATATTGCCTGGTGCCCTGCTTGAATTTCATCGGCTCGTTATCCACCCAGTTATTGGAAGGTTAGCGTTAACAGGGTGGGAACTGTGTTATACGTCTTTCTGCAGTCGGGACGTTGGCGGTCGTTAAACCCGAGATAAGGGTTCCACGTAGCGATTACTGCGAAAAAGGTGAGATCTCTGATTTGCAGCGAAATACGAAGTGACCTTTCAGTACAATTCCTAGAATGGCATCAAGAATATCGAGAGATAAATCATGAGCGGATCCCTGCATTAATAATTCGTAGAATGATATTGGTATTGAAAAATATGTGTAAGTGGATGGCCGACCGATTCCACCGAATCAGTACTCTGAAAATCCGAATACACGATTTTCTCTTCGCTCGTGGGTGGATGTACTTTTCCTTTTTTGATCGTATTAACTCACAGCTTCATTTATAATTCGTGCGCATATGGATTTAAAAATATTGATTTATTATATATATTTCAGTTTGAACCTATGGCCCGTTCCTGTAGGAAGCATAAATATGGACAGTGCTATATCGTTCTAGCATTATGAACATTCTTTAAGAAACCTATAGAATTAATCTCATCTTTAAAATAAGTCGCAACACCCTTTCTCAATAAATAGTGTCTACATTAATGTTGCCAGTCCTCCAATATATATTTACACACATTTATTTATTTCTAATTCGGATATTTATATTTATCTTATGCTTTAATAGTTCCTCCTCCAGAAGACATTTTAACAGGCGTATTTCTACTACTTTCGTTACATACATCTTTTAATGAACCTTTCATCTACATAGAAGTGAAGGAATAACTAGGACCTTTTCCGAGAGCTTATCTTTCTATCCAATTTTTCGTTATTCCCGCTTTAATATGTAATTAATCTATTAATAAGTGGGAAGCTTATTTTCGAAATAGTATTGTGATTTAAAAACGTAATACACTTGTATTATGATTCATACTCGTAATACACTTGAAAATGTTCCATATTAAATACTGGCTGAAACTAAACATTAAGAAATAAGTATAGCTTAGGGTAAAAAACGAATTTACTTATTATGAATTCGTTGAAATAAGATGCAGTGATCAAATGCATTCGATATCCGTTGTACATGAATATCTTTCGGCGTATGCATTAGATGCCCATTTTTAACCCGCAATTTCGAAAACCTTGTTATTCCGAACGAATCGGCTGTCGTGACAGCATGCTAGACCTCGTTTACTTTCCATCAATTTCGCGTGCAATTTTCCACCAGTCTTGTTACGTCTTGCGAGAGATTACTCCCTGCGATCATTACAGTCTCAAGCAATCGAACAGTGAGCGACAGGCTGGCCACCTGCAGGACTTAATGAGACGGAGAAAGGTTTGAGAGAACGTTTCTTCGAGAGGGAAAACGCTCGAAACCCGGTGGGAAGATTCACGTCTCCAATCACATTCCCCTGGGGCTTAAGAACCTCCTCGCCCACACGGCGTTGGCCGGTAATTGGAAGCGAACGAATCCGGAACACGTGAATCTGTCAATGGGAATAATCCTCGATTTGTTCCCCCCGAGACACTAGAGTCGAAACTTTTCACCGAGATCGTGTTCGTTTCGCGAGCCGATTGTTTGGCCGCAAGTGCGGTCCGCTTTCTTTTTTGGACCCTGGCCTTGGACACGGTTCGTCTTTTCACCTCGCGCACGTGCGAGCTCGCGAGCTCTCCCACGCACCCGCGTAGACACACGCACGCACACACGCTCGCGTCGTCCCGTATGCGCTGAGCCGCGCGCTATCGCGCAAAGCTCATTTGCTAGCTGATGGAAACCTGCAGAGCGTGGTGCGTGAGATTTGGGGAGTTTTGCGAGCAGAGCTCCGGAAAATGAATGGAGATTTAATGTAATTAAATTTTTGTGCATATGCTACGTCCGTGTGGTCTACATAAATTGAATGTGGGAGGAGGACGTTTTTTCAGTGATTTGCCATTGCACAGATTAACAATACACAAAATACGCGTTTATGAGGTGGTTTATGTAACGGAAGAGACCATTCACATCACTGCGTTGTAGCAGGAGCTGAAGGGTAAGTGACGTTGTTTCTTATGGATGAATAGCTCGTTGATCTTGATCTTAGTTTTGGGGAAATTATTGAATAAACTAATTGCGGAAATTATTGAAATTTGCGAAGCTTTCAAACTATGGATGTCCAGATCCCATGGAGACTACGTTAGTAATTCTGTGCGACGTGTTGAGTCGGTACACATTCTTCTCCATTCACTAGACCTACATAGCTAAGAAACCGCTGATTTTATAGTTTATTAAAACGCTATTTGCAACTGCCCAAGAAAGTGGGAGCGATTCAGAAAACGCGCTGAGAAGAAAATAATGACGGATGGCGAAAGCGAGAGAAAATTAGAGTAATTTGATTCCGATCCGCTGAAACGAGGGAGTTTCAAACAGTATTTAACGAAGGCAATGCTCTTAATCCGAGAATAAATAATCACCTCCAAAGAAGGGAGGGAATATTACAAAGCCAACAAATGGCGGTTGTGTGGTTCAGCGTTAATGCTCTAGTACTCGCAAGGCCGTTGGGTTCAGTGTACAAAAGGCGCAATTGCGTCACAGTCAAAGATCGTGCAAGGCTAAAGCTTGCTTCCAGCGTTACCAATTCATTGTGACTCGAGACAGTGAGCTGAAATGATCATTCACTTGTTAGTCGTATGAAAAGCCCGAGAACGAAAGAGAGAAATCTGTACACACATTTGAAGGTGGATGTAGGAGGTCATTAGCACACTTTGTTTACTATTTGTAGCGCTGATCATTTCTGAATAGAAGGCAGGAACAAAAGCTGTTTGGCGTTCTCCGCAAAACGAAATCAACCATTCAATGCAACGAAAACGTGCTCACTGTTGAGATATTTGAAAGCTGGTATGCGCACACACTGCTTTTCATTTCTCATACTGCTGTTTCTTACGTAATGCTCTAATTTCTGAGATATGATACATTAGAATACATTCGTTGCATCTTGAGAGTAATTAAGACCTTTTAAGTTATCAATGAATTTTACTGGGAAGAGGGAGTTTTGTGTTTGATACAATGTGTTTTTAGATGAGATTATCATTGTTAAGGAAAAATATTTGATAATTTTATTACTAAGATTAAAATTTGGTAACAGCAATTGTAATCGTTATGAGGGCTAGCATTTAGATTGGGAGTAAACGTTCTTATTTGTTGACACATTTTCAAATCTATCAATCTTATTTTGTAGAACACTTTGTATTCTCTTATAAAGAACAGTGTAGATTGAATTAATTATTAATAAATATTAAAACCTAAGAAAAGTAATTTGTCTTGATGATTTCAAATCGAACAATAGTACTCATATCTTATATATTTGCGGGTCGTTACGTTACAAAATTACACAAAAAAAATCTGCAATTTTCCCGGGATCAGTAATTTTCCGCACTCCTCACAGGAATGAGAGATTATCACACAGACGAGGAGGTAAGGTGTGCTTAGAGGGCATGTTCTTGGCCTGCAAAGGCCAGTACACAAGCCGTCGCGCCTAAGGCGGCACGTTGCGGTCATTCACGGAGCGGCAAAGGCGACCTGCGCGAAAGCCGTCGCGGTCGCAGCGTTGCGCGTTCCAGCCACGTACCAGGGCAGCGGGGCAGTCCATTCCGTCACCTCGGCGCAGCACGCGAGGAGAGAGCGATCATAGAGGGGAGGGGCGACCAGGGCCTTGCAACTCTCCATCAAAACCGGGGACGAAACTGGAGGGTGCTACTACACGAGGCGTTAGTGTCGCTGGGTACAGCTGCAGGTTACGCTCGCCAACTTCCACACGTAAAAATTGTCTGAGTTCTGAGAAAAACGAAAAGTGTCTTCTAAATGTTCAATTATTTACAATATATACATATGAGAAACCTCTGAAGAAAGCGCGAACATCGACGCTATTTGTTGTAATATTACGAGCCTACTTGCGTCTCGCGAACCCACGCAGCAGCCACGTATTGTTGGCACCAGTTCATATTTTAGTTCTTGTAAGAAGGTGATAGACGACAGCGCGCCACTGTAATGATCTTCACCACGTTATATGGGAGTTAAAAGGCTCTGGGGACGACTGAGAACTGTCGAGGCAACAAGAGCGTAAATTCAATAACAAGAAGAGGTTGACATCAAGAGTCCGGCTCTGTAGCATGATTACGTGCAATACTCCGTTCAAATGCGGTAATCAAACTTTCGTGTGTATTAACACCATTGTGCTGAAATTTTATTGAAATAATATTAATATTCCTTAAATGATACAAAATGGAATCGATTTTATATTCAGTAGAGTTAGGTTCACTCCACAATTTAGGGGAGTGAAAATAGCAATGAAATTCTTCCAAAGACACACAAAAGAAGTCGTTTAAAAGTATATTCGTACAATTATGTCATTTGGCCTGGGGTGCAATCAACACAGAATAAAATGTGTCCATGTTTTAGCCGAGAACTCTACCAATGCGAAATGAGTAGAGAAAGAGGAATAGGCTGATGGAGAGGTAGACTTAAAATATAGAGTGAGAAGGAAATGAAATGCGTCTTAAAAATGGAGAAAGAGTGAAGTATGAGATGAAGGCAAAGAACAGTAAAGCTAGGAGGAAGGCGCAAGCGAATACGATGACAGATGGAAAGACCGAAGAGGTAAATTACAGTGATACGCAGGCGTGAATGTAGAAGCAGAGGCTGGAGCTGGAGAGGAGGAAGGTTGACTCGTAGCTTGGGGAGGGGCCTTGCGAACGACCCCGCCCTGGGCACCGCCGGGTACTGCAGCCGTCGCCCACTCGCAGCGCTGCCATCGCGATGTCAGAGGTCGGCGCCGCCGCCGCCGCCGCCGCCGCTGCCGCCGGGCGCCCGTGGCTTTTCCTTGGAGCGCGGGAGAGCGCCTTATTTCGTGCCAAGGCTGCCCCTTTTCGCCTCGCGCCGCCTTATATTTCCAGCGCCGAAGAGCGAATCGGGCCACGGGCGCTTGTTAATGAACGCGCTAGGCGCTAGTCACTCGGAGCCTAATGCGAAACCTCCGCTCCGGCTTTTAATGGAACGCTGAAAGTGGTTTCGTCGGGTGAAATACGGAGTCAACACGACCGAATTTTATAAATCGGTTAAGTGGAAATGCATTAATGCAAAAAGCAGTTTCAGAGTAAGGATTATGTTTTTTGTAATGTAGTAGTAGGCAACTTTTACCTGATGCATGACTGACAGCCGGGCTCACTATGCCAATGCTAAACGATAGGGTTGTTGACGTGACGTCCTGATGGAGCTTTGTGCCCGAGTAAGAATAAAAAAGACTGTTACTAGTACGTCCTTTGAACTTTCCGTTTTTTTATCTCCTAATGCGGAATACAATAATGTACCATTACGAATATGTTTGTGTTTTTATGTCAAATATTCTATATATCTATTTTAATCACGAAAGGCCATAGCCCACCAAACTGTAGTTTGAAAACCACAATGTTGTAGGAAGACTAGATTCAGATTTATTATTAACAAGTTTTTAAAAAGAAATTTGTTGCAAATTGGCCGTAAATGTGGAAAATTGCTGAGTCTCTTTTATTTACCCTATTGTTGAATTTATCTCCGATAGAAACTTCGTTCCTTTGAGGTTGAACTCGATGACACGCCTCCGCCATAACATTTAGTTCGGAATGTTGCATCGTAAAAAATAAAACCTCATTTCATCCGTGAAATATTCGCTCATATCTTCCTTACGACACAACAAGGGTTACGCTGGATTATGAATAGCTCGCCAACCTTTTTATACGACGCTCGAAAGTATAAAGCGCTATTCCGAAGTGGTGGTCTGGTTTTCTGCTCGTACGACCGAGATGTTAAGACGCGGTTGTTTTTTTTAACCTGCTCCGGAGCTTCACACACACAATACGCGCGTTGGATACGATCTGCGTAAACGAGCACAGCCGCCATAACATTCACCTTGCCCGCGGTCCCGGAGGCGAGCAGGTGCACGGTGCGGACCGGTTCGGCGCCGCGTCGCCTCCCGCCAGGGTCAGCAATAGCAGAGGCTGGCGACGCGGCGGAGCCTCTCCCGCTGAGGTCGCTGTCGGTTGGCACGAGCGTCAAATGACGGACGCTAAAGTACGTCCGTCGAATGGCAGCGTGGACGAACATGGCCGGTGGCGAACTGGTGACGTCCGTCGCTAACAACGTCCGTCGAGTAGCAGCCTAACGGACGTTAGGCGCTTGAATGAGTACGTTGTTCCTGACCGACGTTGTAGTTTCTTAGGCATCAATAGCGTGCAGAACACGTAGGGTACTAGCGTCATACGTTGTAAGAGTGGCGTAATTTTTTCCATTCATAAACGAATAGACCTCATTTCTTAAAAAAAGTTTCATTCCAATGTAATATACAACTCCCCGGCATCCATGTTTACAAGATCACAGGAAAAATGACCTCCGTTGCGCGGAGATCGTGGCCATGTGGCGTATCAACTAACGGACGGTAAAATGGATGGAGGTCAACGATGTACGTTTTGTGACGCTCGTGTGTCGCTAGCGTGGGTGCTCGGGAGCCATCACATCCTGATAGATGCGCATCCGTTGTACCTCTTTCCAAGCAAACTGTTTTACTAGTGTAAGGTCAGGATTGTAGCCCCAAAGTAAAGTATGTTTTTTTAAACTGGTCGTGTATGCTGTTTCTATCAGAGCAAAATATTTTACCCGACTGATGTACGTGGGCTGAAGCTTCAATAGCTATTTAATGCAAAATAACATTGTAAGACGGGGTGAGGCGTTCTGTACTGTTGGGCAACTTCTCAGTCTTCGCTAGGGATGATTTTAAAAATGAATATTACGTCTTACGAATAGTCTTGACAATGTGGCTATCATTTTGGTCATTTTTACAATACTAGTGTAAGTTTGAAATGAGTGACTTGTAGAATAAATTGGAAACTTTTATAAGTTTGAAATTCGAAGCCTTACGGCCATGCAGAAGAGTGAAGAACAAAAGCTGAGGGGCGCAGCCTTCGCTGTTTGGACGCTGTTGGTCCGTCATGGGTGGTCCGTCATGGTCCATTATGGTCCGTCATTGGGTGTGTGCTAGGAGTGAGTTGGCGCTCGTGACTGAGTGAATGAATATGAGCGGGCGTGTGAATGTGCGCGTTTTTTAACGTGTTTGCTAGAGTGTGTGTGTTAGTGTGCGTGTGTGCTAGAGTGTGGCGGTACTAAATTGTGAGTGTGCTACAATGAGTGTGCGAGAGTATGTGTGTGCCAACGTATGTATGTGTTCTAGAGTGTACGTTTGGTATTGTGTGTGTGCTAGTGTGAATATGTGTTCAAGTGTATGTGTGTGAAAGAGAGTGTACAGAAGTGTGTTTTCGAGAGAGAGAGAGAGAGAGTGTGTGCAGGTGAGTGAGTGTACAAGAGTGTATTTGCTAGAGGGTGTGTGTCCGTGAGAGAGTGCACAAGAGTGTATTCGCTAGAGGGTGTGTGTACGTGCTGCTGAGTGAGTGTACAAGAGTGTGTTTGCTAGAGGGTGTGTGTCCGTGAGAGAGTGCACAAGAGTGTATTCGCTAGAGGGTGTGTGTACGTGCTGCTGAGTGAGTGTACAAGAGTGTGTTTGCTAGAGGGTGTGTGTCCGTGAGAGAGTGCACAAGAGTGTATTCGCTAGAGGGTGTGTGTACGTGCTGCTGAGAGAGTGCACAAGAGTGTATTCGCTAGAGGGTGTGTGTACGTGCTGCTGAGAGAGTGCACAAGAGTGTATTCGTTAGAGGGTGTGTGTACGTGCTGCTGAGAGAGTGCACAAGAGTGTATTCGCTAGAGGGTGTGTGTACGTGCTGCTGAGAGAGTGTACAAGAGTGTGTTTGCTAGAGGGTGTGTGTCCGTGAGAGAGTGCACAAGAGTGTATTCGCTAGAGGGTGTGTGTACGTGCTGCTGAGTGAGTGTACAAGAGTGTGTTTGCTAGAGGGTGTGTGTCCGTGAGAGAGTGCACAAGAGTGTATTCGCTAGAGGGTGTGTGTACGTGCTGCTGAGAGAGTGCACAAGAGTGTATTCGCTAGAGGGTGTGTGTACGTGCTGCTGAGAGAGTGCACAAGAGTGTATTCGTTAGAGGGTGTGTGTACGTGCTGCTGAGAGAGTGCACAAGAGTGTATTCGCTAGAGGGTGTGTGTACGTGCTGCTGAGAGAGTGCACAAGAGTGTATTCGCTAGAGGGTGTGTGTACGTGCTGCTGAGAGAGTGCACAAGAGTGTATTCGCTAGAGGGTGTGTGTACGTGCTGCTGAGAGAGTGCACAAGAGTGTATTCGCTAGAGGGTGTGTGTACGTGCTGCTGAGAGAGTGCACAAGAGTGTATTCGCTAGAGGGTGTGTGTACGTGCTGCTGAGAGAGTGCACAAGAGTGTATTCGCTAGAGGGTGTGTGTACGTGCTGCTGAGAGAGTGCACAAGAGTGTATTCGCTAGAGGGTGTGTGTACGTGCTGCTGAGAGAGTGCACAAGAGTGTATTCGCTAGAGGGTGTGTGTACGTGCTCTGAGAGAGTGCACAAGAGTGTATTCGCTAGAGGGTGTGTGTACGTGCTGCTGAGAGAGTGCACAAGAGTGTATTCGCTAGAGGGTGTGTGTACGTGCTGCTGAGAGAGTGCACAAGAGTGTATTCGCTAGAGGGTGTGTGTACGTGCTGCTGAGAGAGTGCACAAGAGTGTATTCGCTAGAGGGTGTGTGTACGTGCTGCTGAGAGAGTGCACAAGAGTGTATTCGCTAGAGGGTGTGTGTACGTGCTGCTGAGAGAGTGCACAAGAGTGTATTCGCTAGAGGGTGTGTGTACGTGCTGCTGAGAGAGTGCACAAGAGTGTATTCGCTAGAGGGTGTGTGTACGTGCTGCTGAGTGAGTGTACAAGAGTGTGTTTGCTAGAGGGCGTGTGCTGGTGAGTGCGGGTGCGCCTCCCCGGGCGTATCGTGGCGTGGCGGGGCCTCTCACCGCGCCGCGTCCCCGCCCTGCAGCGCGAGGCGAGCGGCCTTCGCCAGGAATGCGCCAAGGCAGCGACGCCCCCCGACGCGGTCCACGCCCCGTGGCCTCACGCCCCACACCACAGCCACTCCCTTCGGGGGGGGGGACACCCGCATCTCGGAGCTTTCTCCGACTCGGATGGCGTCTTTTGGACACTAGGTCAACCGGTGGGCTGCTATTGGCAGTTTGGGGACGGATCGGGTTTCTGTCACATTCGTTTTGACATGGCGTTTTTGTGATCCCCGTTGGGAAGTTTTCGATGTTACGGAATGGATTTGTCATGAATGTCATCATTTAATTCTTAGATTAGCAAAGTAGTGTTTACGGTCGCGGTTGTGATCACAAATATCCCTTGATATATATAATTTTTGATGAACTGCGTAACACTCTTAGATAGACGAAACAGTGGGTATGATATTTTTCTGAGTAGGACAAACCCAAGATGAACACATTAAAGTGAAAAGCTACTAGATGTTGGGTGGATATTGTACTTAAACTTTATTTATTTCGCCCTTTCATTTACCTCATCTTGGTAATTCTTATACATTTTCAGAAGTTTGAGGTGAGACGAAACGAAAATGTCTGTTAAAATACTTGTTCATGTTCATGTAGGTTCACACTAGGTCTGTCAATTTCATGAAGATTGAGCATGTGTTTGAGAAAATGTTACATATATAATATGAGTTATAAAATTATGCTAGAAATGGTGTAATAAAAGATTGGAAAGTGGGGTGCATCTCGTAAAAATGAAAAGGAAAGTTGAATACATGCATGACTTATATAATGTTCAACGCGATTTCTGTGGTTTATCGCATGAAGAAAGGCCGAGTAAGAGAGTGGAATTCACTTAGTTTATTACACTAGTTAGGGGATATGGTACATAAATTGAACGAATGTTTGTTGAAAAAGTGCGTATGTGAACATACCACACACTATTTAGATTTGTTCAAAAGAATGAAATCATGAAACTGTCCAATAACTTTATCTCTTTAAACAAAATTAAATTCTCTATAAGCCAGATACTATATTTCGTACATCGTCAATTGTAAAACCGCAAATTCTACATTTAGTCATTAAAGCAAAGAGGTTAGAGAAAGCAAAATGTTTATTTTTGCCGATTTCTCCTACGAATGGTATGTCTGTTTTTGTGGATGTGGATTAACTGGAAACAACGCCCGAGAAAACAGTTCGTGTTATGCAGTTAGGTAACACGGTTTTTGTTGACTTGTTTTTGTGTATCCTTTCCCTACACCGTGCCGTACGCTTCAATATTACGCACGCTCTTTGTCGGTTCAAACTCGTGTTTTAGACAAGTGATACACTACCGGTAATTTGTTCTTTATTTGATAGCAGTTTAGAAAGTTAGACAACGTTTGGATCAGAAATAATCATTTGCTCTTTACTGTCTACGGCTGAAAAATACTCCCTGCCACGACTCTGAGTTAAATTTGGTGTGGCCTTAGTTATAATTTACAGCTTCCCGCCAGAAATTACGAAGCCGATGCTATCGTGTCTCACACCATACATTCACTTTCTGCTGAACTCCCCCTGAGCTTTCCTTGATTGTTCTAGAAACGTAAACTGTTCACACGACACACCTTCGGCGTTGCTCTCGTTTGGCCACGGAGTGTGCAAACTTTCCTCGAGTCACGTAACATTTTTCTCGGAAGAGGAAAAACCAGTAGGTCGCGGATCGGTGAAAAAAGTGAATCAGTGCACGCCTATTTCAACACGATTATTCCATACAAATCTCAAGAGGTCTGATGCTGACGCACCGAGAGAGTGTTGTCCTTCGCCGAATACACTTCGTCAGTTCAGCACCACTCACAACGTGTAACGGCACAATCCATGAAACCACGCGGGAAAAATTCCTATCATTATTCATTTGTGGTAATTATTCTTACATTACCCATGAGAAACCAGCAAGAACAGAATTTCTCAATCCGCCAGTACGCAAGTGAGCCAACCAACTTCATGCATAAAATGGTTACATGGTGGGAACCCCAATCTATCCGTCAAGTCTCAGCAGTAGAGATGCAGAGGATAAGACAAAATTTAGATGTCATAGAGATTTCAGATGAAAGGCAATTATATTGTTGAATTTAATTGTCTGCATCACAGCTTATTGCCCCTTACTGGCCAAATAAACAGACATTTTGTAACAAGTATAATTTATTTTCTTGTAACGTTTGAATCCTTAATATTGTTCGAGACCACCCTCAGGTTCACATGATTTCCAATTATCACATATTTATTATTAATAATTACTAGGTTTAAAAATTCGAAATTACGACCCAAAGCACGAGAATATTCGCATGTAAATGTTTAAAAGAACAGGTCAATTGAGTAACATGTGAAAAAAATTAGTAAGTCTTTTTTCTCTATTTCCAAGGGGTACACACACTGAGGCTGGAATTTAATTGAACGAATCAGAAAAGAATTTCAATACGTACAAGGCTAAACAATTTTATCTTCAGTTTTCTAGGTAGTTAAACCTATTATTTTAAATACTGTTATGAAAGAAGCCTCGTACAATTTCAAATATTAAAATTGTAGCTCATTTTATCTGGGAACGAGACTAAGAAATGATTCGTTGCAAGAAAATGAAATAACATTGAATGTTTCCTGAATATCTGCTTATTTGACCAGTGAGAAACAATTGAAATCATTAACAAAGTACAACATTAACAAAACGTTACATATTTTAAATTAAAGGAACAGAAAAAAGAGTGGCTTATTTTTGTTTGCCATTTTATAAGTAATAGCATCATTAAATACAATTTTAAAATAAGAAAGCAGTTTTATCCTGTGAGACAGTACATTACATTCACAGACAACTTGAAATGAGACAATTAAAGGTAACTGTGTAGCTTAAGATTCAAATAGAAATTAACAAAAGAAATTCTATTCCGTTTACGTATAGATTCCAACACATAAATTCGCCTCTGTAACCGCGCCGTCGAAAACAAAATAACAAAAGCTGATTAATGTCGTCAGTGTTATGATTTATTGAAAGACAGACCTGTCCGTTTCCAAAACATCATCCACAACGCGTCTCTTTTTCGCCACCAGTCAATTCAAACAAGCCTCCTACATCCACCAGATTCAATTTACGTACAAAAAAGTGTCCCGTTTTACTAAAACGGAACGCATCGCGTTTCCGAAACAATCGCAATTTCCCACCCGCGCCGTAGACCAAGGGTGGAGGGGGGGCGAACGAGGGTGGGTCTGTGTACTTCATTAGGCCGTGTTTGCCAGCGGGAGGGGGATGGGGGAGGGGGAGGGGGACGGGGTAGAGAGGCAGCGGCGCAAAGTTGCCCGTCGCAGAGTAAACACAAATCGGCGATGCAACACGCGTCGCAGCGCCGTCGCGGCAGAGCCCTCTGTGTGCGCGCCGAGCAATACTCGGCGCGGGGCGCTGGCCATGCTAATCGGCGCGTCAATACACCCCGGCTTGGAATGCCGATGGGCGCAGTGGGGTGGGAACCAGAAGTACGAGCGGGGCGTTTTGGGGTCTATATTTCTGCTTTTGGTACTATAGCCCAGTGTGAGCCCGAGCGCCACGTAGGGGTGTGATATCCACGACGATGTTTTCAAAACATCGCTGTTTTTAAAAAAGCATTGATGTATTTCTAACATCGATTTTTTGAAGCCAGTGCTTTTTAACTTCGATGTTCTTACGCAATCGATATTTTGAAAATTAAAAAAAGTCCATCCAAAAGTTATTTATGATACAAGTGGTAAAATCACTTTTACTATGTATGACTTTCATTATTAGACAAGCGTATTGACTATCATTTTATTATTATTTAAGTACACAAATCACTTAGCGATACATTACGGTCTGCAGTTGCTGATGCGGTCACTCGAAATTATTTTTTTTGCTTGGTTGCATTCACCGAGTTATCGGAACATTTGAACATTGTCTCACTTTTAGCACCAGTGCAAAAAATGGAACTTTTAGCATGTGAGTACCTTGAAAGAAACACTTTTACTATTGGCTGTGTAAAAACGAAATTTCATAATAATTTCCTGGTAATCAAATATTATTCAGACGAAAGTGCAAGTGACGAAAGTTTTATTAACACCCATGTTTTAATTTTAATGCTTAGAAACATCGATTTTTGTTGGCGAAAATCTCATCCCTAGCGCCACACGCGGATACACGCAGTGCCTGATTCTTAAGAGATAAATGGGAGGTGGGTCATTTGTGGATGGGATATTAGGTCAATTCTCGGTTCTTAGGGCCAGGGGGACTGGATAGCTGGCTTGGGGAACTGGATGTTGAGTGAAAAATTTCGTGCTTTACGAGCGTTTGCTCGTGTTCCTACTGGATATTGATAGAGAATATCACCCATCAAACGACTGATAAAAGCAATACAGCTTCTAGAAGTATCATCTAGGCAGTGACATGATCCGACCAAGCAACTTATTTGATGCCAAATCTACTGGTTAAGACTTTTTTACCTTCTCATATGTGGTGCATTTTCCGCGGTAATAAATATCTACAAGTACACAAACAACAAATTATCAGATCGATCATTCTTTTCCCAAGATATGAAATAGTAGGTTGGGAAACCTTACGTACAAGCATGTTAATCGCTGTATTAAAGATAATCATATTTCCCGACAAAGTGAAAGTAATTGAGATGAAGTAATGTTCAAGAAGATTGCATGAAACGATATCCCACAAAAATTATTAATTAGCCGTATTAGGACTACAAGAGCTACTTTCCATTGGATAGACCGTTACTCCACAAGATTTATTAACATTTTGGATTCCATTAACATCATCTTCATTTGTAAAAATTAACAAAATTACTAATTCAAGTGAGAGAGCGCAAAAACAGTTAACTCAAGTTAATTTTCTTAGATTGTTCACTGATCTGTTGAAATAAAACAACGTAAAATACAACCAATGCCTGATTGAAGGAAGGGTACTTATGATTTTGTATAATTGAAAAATAAAATATATTCTGGAAATGATAAATAAGTTCAGGATAAATATTATTGTTTTATTTCCGTCTTTATTACTTCTGTTACTATTGTTATGTTGCTACATCAACCATTGGTTCATTTTTTCAAATTATGTTTCAAGTTACGTTCATTTGCATTATCTTAATGATAATCTGTTTAAAGTTTTTTTTATACTTAATACTTTTATACTTAATATTTTATATTTAATACAGATAATGTAATTATATTTACTACTAATGTGAAATATGGAAATCCAACAGACTTTTATAAAACAAAACCGATGTGAAAGCCCAAGTCATAATTGTCAAACTGTACAAGGCATGGCATGAACACAGTATCCATTAAATAAATGAAAAATAATTATTGCTGTGAGCCCTAGTCGAACCATTGTGCACCGCTACCGTGTCGGCGACGCCCTCCCTGACAAGCGTTCGCCCTGAACGTGCCCGAGGCGGACCTCTGCGAATCATCCGCCGACGCGCCTGCGTGGGATGCTGATCATCAGGCGATTTGCTCGCAGTCCTGTCCCTTGCGTATCGTCACGTTGCAATCTGGATTCCAATGGGATGCGTTCTCTCCAACGGCGTGGAATACCCTAGTTCGTATCCCGGCGGAATCGCGGGATGGTAATTTATATGTTTTGTCCTACGAGTTTCACACAAATCATCGGTCGTTTGAGAAAAGCTGAAAAAAGGGAAAATGGGATGCAAAGTACCAACTCCCTTTATGTGGTAAAGGGTTGGTTACGGGCTAAAGTATGTGTAATTATTGTTTGCTTTTCTGACACTAAGATAATAAGAGGAGTGTTGAGTACATTACAGAGCTAATTACCTAATTAACCAATTATATGGGGTTTGATTCCATAGCAAGGATTTGCGTAAAACTTGCCTGTTGTTTGAAAGCGTGCAATCGGGAGTTGTCAAACGCCCGCTTCTGGGGACACGAAGAAATTATAGAAAATAAACCTCTACTGTGATCAACTGATTCGCCTTCTTAGAATAATCAATGCTAAATGAAAGAAACATTCGGTAAGTAAAGATTTTCAATTTCAGTAATTCACATGACGCCGAAATTTTTTTTTTTTTGTGTGTCAACCATAACAGATGACTCAAGGTAATGGATGTTGGCGATATTGTAAATGATGGTTACTTGTCAATGTTCGCCGAATTCTGCGTTGTGAGCCCTCGTGTAATTATTATCGTTCCGAATCGTTATAAAGCTTGATGAAGCAGTGCGTTTATGTTCACTCTCTGCTGACGTGCTGCTAAATGGCAGTTGAGTTGTACATTACCGAGTGTGAACGACATTATCTTCCTGCAAGAACCGTGCTTGATGAAGGCCCATTTTTGTGACCTTTCCGTGTTCAATAACAAGATCTCTTCCTTTGGACATCCGCAATGTCAGAAGTTAAGGAACGATGTACACAAGCGCTTCCTTAGCCATATCTTTTTCTCTTCATTACCTGTTTTCTTATAATGTCCACTCACTAAACACAAAGAACATAACATGCCATTACCTTCCGAGAAAAAAGATGACTCAGGCGTTCATTTAGAGAGAATCAAGCTTCCTTAATTTCCGGCGTGAACTACACCTATAATTTCACGCCTTTGCAAGACGTGCAGCTGCATATACGAAATACCTCGCTGAAGAGAAGCATTTCTTCTTATTTCATTCGTTTCTATCCTTCATTTTTGTTTTTTGTGATGAATTTGTGGTAATTACAACTGTAGACAATGAACATCTTTCTATTATTTTTCTAATTAACTCAGGAGATTCAGTTGTCATTTGTAAAATTCCTTTGAAAAATTAGAAAACACACAAACGTCCTGCAATTGTAAATTATGGTTCTTTAATAATTCCAAAGAATATAAAAATGAAGCGGATGAAGTTGTGTAAAAACAATAAAAATCAAAAAGCAGCAGTGACTTTTATAAATTTCAACACTTGATATCTGCTGTGTATTTAGGACCGAC
Source organism: Acheta domesticus (assembly GCA_031308135.1). Lineage (NCBI taxonomy): Eukaryota > Metazoa > Arthropoda > Insecta > Orthoptera > Gryllidae > Acheta > Acheta domesticus. The sequence goes on along the minus strand of JAHLJT010009436.1, from coordinate 197,145,205 downwards.
GTTATTTTGTTCTAGAAATTCGAATTTAATTTGGGCCCTTCACATTATATATACGGATATGTTGAAACTTCAATATCCTTAGACGTGTCAACAAATAGGCGTCCTTCAAGTTGTTTATCATTTCAATTTTATAGTTACACTTTCCACGGGTTGTTGTAGAGAATTACAGTTGTGTAATACAACAATGAATCTTGCACAACCTAAAATAATAGTGTGCAACTGAATAAATTTAATTTTTATTTGCTAATATCCTTTTCTTTATTGCTTAATTAGTCTTTTTTCCTTATTTATAATCTCTCCAAACATAATTATGACAGGTTTGCAAAAAATGAGCTCATCAATTTATTATTAATATTTTTCAATAATATGTATTAATATGAATCGACGTCTTCAGAATTCAACTTACTAAATACTCTATTAATACCTTTCCTTTTGACGGAAATAAAACGACTCAAAGGTGCTGCCAAACTCCCCAACTACAAGAAGTTATTGATGGGATATAAATGTTGTTAATCTGGTAATAATGCGATAAAGTTGACAAGGAGGAAACCCTCGACAGATTTCATGTACTCCGGGAGTTATTTAACGGATAGTCTAGCAAGTCTTTATTAATCTTTTTGGTGTGGTAGTGGCAGAACGTTGTTATTATCGCAGAAAAATCGCTTCCTATGGGAAGGGTGGGCGGTAACTAGGCAACGCGGTGGTGCAGTGGGGAGTGGAGGCGCTGAGAGCAGGCGGAGTGGAAGAAAGTGGCGCAGAAATGGTGAAACCGGTGAAATGATGAATGACAGTGAGGATGTGACAAAGTGTGAGTGGCGAAGGTGGCTGGGAAAAGGCCGGCTGCCGGGTCGGCAGTGGCAGGATCAATTATGGCCAAGGCGGAGAGAAGGAGAGGGGGTAGAGCCCTAGACAAGGGCAGAGTCGGAGGTGGTGGGCCTGGGTGGGTCGGTGGGTGGGCAATGGGGAGGAGTGCAGGTGGTGGCAACAGAAGCGGCAGCAGGGACGGGGTTGCAGGGACGCTTGCATGGGCGGAGGAGGTTGGGGGACGGGAGCGGCAGCGGGGAAGGAGGCTCGCGTGTTCGTTCCCCGGGGAGCGGCGCGAGGAAGCGGGAGGGCGGGCGGAGCGGCAGCGGCTGGGAACGACGACGACGGCGGCGGCGGCGGCGGCGCCACGAGCACGGAGCGCTGCCGGTTCCGCGTTTCGCGCCAGCCCCCAGCGCAGCCGCCTGCGCAGCCGCTCGCCCGCCCGCCGACCCGCCCACGCGCCGCTTCCGCTATCGCGAAACCCCCTGCGAACCGGGCCAGCGGCGCGGTGGGCGCGCGACGCGACGGCCAGGAGGCAGGCGGAAACGGCCACGGCAGCTGCGCAGTCAGAGACGCACTGGCCGCGGGAAGCGGCGGTTGAAGTTCGCGGTGGGGACACTGCTAGGGGACAGCGGGAAGGCGAGCGGGGTCAGAGTAGACAGGAATAAGCGGGAAGGGTCATCTGATATGAGTGACAAATCGTATGTTGAATCACTGTGGTGTCAAGGTCTCCTACTAGTGGCACGCCTCGCGGCACCGTGCCATGCCACGAGCTTCTCCGTGCCACTAGCGTCGGGAGAGGAAACTGTTAGAAACCCCGACGTTTTACATTAGGGATGGCGTTGTCTCTTGCGGCAGGGTTATGAAGTGCGTGGAGAGGCGATTTCGTCGTGGGACCCATGCCACAGACTCCCGCTCGTGGTATCGACCTTGACAACATTGTTGTTGTATAATTTCTGGAGCTTTCAAGAGATTTGTTTTGGACATTATTCAATCTGCATTCATTAACGGGGCTTCGATGGAGGTGGAGATCTAACAGTCACAAGCTGCAACACGGAGGTGTGTTCAGAGAGGGGAGGCAATTTGGACGTCAACGGGAGAACGCAGTGGATGTCGAGAGGAGATGAAACGGTCTGTGCCAAGGGTTGCGGCAAGCAACGTTAAGGGAGTCGTAGCGTATGCATTGAGTCATCCTACTCTATTACTTTATTAGATTACTCATTGCGGCCACAAAATATTTAAAAATGAATATTTAGAAGTTTTGAATAAAATGTAAATTTGTATAAGATAATCAATTTATGGATGTTTCGTGTGCATTTAATTAGTAGTGAGAATGGGAGAGTTGTTGATTGAAAGAGTAGGTTGATTATGTTGCTCAGTTATTTCCAAAATATTTTAAAAAAAATATATGATAGTAAATTGGCTGTTTGGTCGTATGTTGTTGAAACCTGCATAATACCCTACCCTACCCTACCATAAACATTTCCACATTCCTTATTTCTCTATGGATAAAATATCACATTTCTAGAACATTTCTGTTTTTTATTGCTCCTAGTATTGCAATGCTTGCAGCACAAGACAAACGGGATTCCGCGAGCAACGCCAAGAAACGCAACAGTGACCTGAACCGCCCGTCCGCCGGGAAACGGGAACGAAAGTCGCGCAGCGGGAACTGTACGTGTCCGAAACGCCAGGAAGCCCGGGCAGTACGGTGGCCAAAGGGCAGGAAACGGTTTACCGCCCGCGCAGCCAGCGGTTTCCGTTTGTAGTGCAAACTCGCGCAAACCCGGTCACTGTCTAAGCACATCCTGCCAGAGGAGACAGTCGCCGGGTACTTACCACGCCACATTCGAGAAGACCTCCAAGGGATATTAGATTGATTGAAATGAAGAATTTAATTGTTGATGAATTTCATCTGAAGGGAATCTGGTTGGAATGTTGAGATGATAGGTTGAAAAAAATTAAGAGGATAGTTGCTGAAAGGATAGAATAGATAATGTAGTAGAATTGTCAAAGGTTTTCTGATACGCGCCATATTGAAATTTGGAGGAAAATCCCCTCTAGCCGACGTTGGTCATCGCCGGGTCTCATCATCCAGCGAGGAAGATCACCGTCACCTCACTCAATGAAAATATGCACTTAACGTTGGGGACTAACGACCTTAGCAGTTGACGCGCCCGGAATTACTAACAATCAATCAATCAATTAATTGAAATGCCCAGTTTGACATGTTTCACTACAAATAATTCGTTGCTCACGAGAATAAATCTCCGTGGTGGGCCTCCTCTCCGCTTCTGGGCGGAGCGGGTGACGACAACGCGGCGTTGCACCGGGAGGATCGTGTACGCTGGCTCGCAGCGCGTCCCGCGGTCGGCGCTGGCTTCGTTAAGTGCGCGTAATGGGCGGTTTGTCGTCCGCCGGGCGGAAGGCAGCCGGCGCGTGTTTGCGCCTCCTCATTAGCGCGGCGACGGTGGCGCGTTTGAAGTGCGCGGATTCGGCCAGCGCCGGCTTTCTGGCAAAGTATTCGCGACGGCGCGGCGTCCTGTAGTTCGGGCTCTTTGCGCGGGCGGTATTCGCAGCGTGTTTTATCTCGACTGGCCGACTGAAGTCGCTTCGTTCACTTTTTTTTCGCTGTTTCTTTATTACGTCGCTTTAATTTATCTCCGTCTTTTAATCGATCTCCCATTTCGGCTGTTTCTGCGAGTTTTCGGGACTTACCATTCCGCTGCCCTTTCACGTTTCTTATGTATATACCTACCGGGGACTCGGACTCACCCCTCGCCTCAGCTTCCAGGAGTAGGTAGGCTGTGTGCCCAAATCGGTCAGTTTTCCTGTAATTTGTAGCGCCGACCTTCCGCATAAGCCCGCCACGGCAAGTCATTATTCAATTACGAAGGATGTGATGAATTTGTTGAAAATGGAAGGAAGATGGCTGAAAGGTGATGTAAGGCAGTTGGACGAGGTGATATAAGGCAATTGGACGCGTAAACATTAACGATCGAGCGCTTTTCGAACCCATGATCCTTCGAGCAGAAAAAAACCGGCCTTGAGGGTTCATGATTGGAGATAAGTCTTCCGTTCTGTGAGCAGGGTTCGATTCCAGACTCATAAATGTCGATTTTTTGTGGATAAAGCGAGCTGTGGGCAGATTTACTCCAGAGTCCTCCAGTTTCCCCTGCCCCTCATTCCATCATTTCTACATCACTCACCTCATCACCATTATCTGTCCAGCTGTAGGAATCTGGATGTCTAGGTCCCGTTTCCCAGATTTAGTTCTTACTAGCGGCTGCATCTACACATTATGTTGGTCCACTTTTACTTGTGCTGCGGCGGTATATTGCTACGTCATTCTCCTGTCTTTTACCTCGATGACCTTGTGGGAACGCTAATGAGGTGTTACCGTAATTAAATGATGAAATAATTGAAGTCTTCTTCATTAACATTTATCTGACGAAGATGACTTCAATTATTTCATCATTACTTCGTTAACCGTATTTCAACCTGCAGCAAACATTTTTTATACTTCGCCAACACATTCAAAACATCCTGTATATATTTCCCTATCGTTGTAACATTTTTGTTCGTCGCCCGCCGTGGTCGGCAGCCCTAGGAAGCCTTCTTCGAGATCGTGCGGGGGAGTAAACGGAGTTGGAAGGCACCTTCTCTAGAAAGCTTCGCGTGCGGCTCCGTGGAGGACGGGGAGGGGTGGGGTGGTAGCCATTTAGCCGCGAAGTAAAAGCCTCCACGCCCCAGAACGCGCTGACGTGTTACACGAGAAATTACACCGGAACTCGACACAAAGCCGGTGTTTGTTGCGCTGCCCAGTACACGAGGTTACGACAGCGCGTGGAATGTTCTTTTTTGTTTCCGTCTGAGAATTGGCGCGGTGTTAATGTCTTCCTGTTTAATGCAATATTTACTCGTGCGTTGGATAGAAACTGACTCGGTTTCTTCTCGATTTGTAAGTTTCGAGAAAATTTTCGGATGTTGAATAGGTGTGATCTGAACATTCTGTTGTATATTTATAGTAAAAAAACTGTCATGAAGAGAACATATTATCAAAAAAATAATAATGTACATTAATAGGTAATGACTGGGTTATCTTTTGTGTATAAGTAGTTCTAGTATTTCATATTTTTTCCGTACTTCATTCGGAATAGAATGCCTAAAGTAGGTATGTTGTGCGAAGTCAATACTATATCTTATGTCACTGGGAGAGCGGTGGATGCTCAGTAAAGCTCCATTTGATGAATAATAGTAATGTAAATACAAGTAAAGATTCTTGGGTAAATATTCTGGCAAATGTTGTTTTGGGGGCGCGAAAAGTATTTAATGCTTTCTTAGCGGTTTTTACCAAATATAACGATGAAACGCTTTCGTTGTCTGCAAATATTTCATTATTTGTGTCTCATCCTTAGGGTTAGGGAAAATATTCTGAAAATAAACCATCATCCTGTACAAGTTGCATGTTTGCGCGCCACGCGCGGGTCGTGTCGTCTAATTCTGAAACTAGAGCATCTTGAGATACACTTGGACGGTGTTTCTCCGTAATGAAGCTTAATGAGTAAAGGAAAAAGGTTTTCTCGCAAAAATATAAGGGAAATGCAGAACAACTACACATTCCAAATTTGCCCACTTTCTTTCTTTCGTTTATATTCATATCCCTTGGCTTGCATATTATTATTATTTGCTGTCTTTGTAATGTGACATGTACAGTAAGACAATTATTAGGATTTCTTTGTTTGTAGAAACTATTCTTAAAAAGTAGATGTACTCAAGGTTTGAGGAAGAAAACGTTTTTATTTCTTTTCAATACTGCTGCTCATGGTCGCATCGTGAGTAACTTTCCTCAAGTTACTTCCTCAATATTATCTTAAAGTACATCTAGACAGTCATTTCTTTCTAACGCTATGAAGAAGAGAAAGAAGTTTGTACTACGTGAGGTCGCGAAAGAAACTGCTTAGCTAGTAAAAACATATCTGTCATAGCAGCTTACATTTGTCCGAAATTCATGGTAATGAATAGTTTCAGTTCATATGACCTATCTTTTCCACAAATGCAGACACGTAGCGAGACTTTACCTTTGACAAGTTCTCGAAAAGTTAATTTTTGCTACAAAAACATTAATAACAAAATTCATGGAGAACTTTTTATAGCATTTCGCAAAATCCTGTTGCGAGAGTTGAAAATATTTTCATCGGATGAAATGTAAGAGTCTATTCATGTTAAATTAGTCTACTTAACGTTTTGCAACTGCGAGAAACACACAACACTGAACGATCGTTTATAATTAGCGCGGATTATTTTTATTTCGGGAGGAGTTTTCTCTCTTATCCCTCTTTCTAGGTACGTGACTGCTCAAATAAATCATGGTATTAGTTTTAATCCATGAACTTATGATATATCAATGTGATACATTATGTAATCCCTCTCGTTTATCAATTTAAACAGACCTCTACTGCTATATTCGTTTTGTCCTAATTGTTCTTCTTGCATACAAACATATTTTTGTATATTCTCTGGTACCTATGAATAGAATTTCTATTCAATTAACTTCACCTAACATTAACCCGAAAATAATTATCAAAGTATTAAAGATGATTTAGGTAATTCACGGAAACTGAGGTAAGACGCTAACATCAAAAAGTAGGATAACAAATCGCAAATCAGAATTGATATGCTTAACATAATACTATCAATACATGCTTACTTGCATTAATATCTACCATAAACATATAGAACGTAATTAAGGTACTTAAACGTGATTAAGGTTATTAACGTTCTTAAACTCAATTATCATTCAAGACTGCCACAACATTCTTCTCGGAAGTATCTACTTATCCCGGCCCTTCATTATTCTCCAACTGTCCCAAGTGCAAGCACGCCAAATTGTACTTTACGGTAGAGTGTGGCTGAAGCAGGATTGGAGACTGGTTCCCGCGAGGATGTCTCCGAGCAGCGTAATGGAGCGTGAACGACCGAGGGACGCCGACGAGAAAGCGAGCGAGTGGTCGTGACCGCCAAGTGGTCAGTGCCACCCTGGTCATCAGCCGTGCCGGCGGAGAGCCAGGCGCCATGTAACCTTCCCAGGGTCAGTGTGAGAACGACCATTCCTCCACTTCCGCCAGTCACGCACCGACAAGTTTTCCTTTCGGGACAGAAGCGCTGCGGCTGTTGTCTGGCGCAAGGCGCCAACGCCGCCAAAAATTGGTGTCATACTCCTAACGACATCGAGCATTACAGCATGACACCATTAACATTACATCCATCTTAATTACATTTTCATCAAGACTGATCTGCCACGGAGCTCGCAGGTCGCTGGCTTTTTGCATTTGATTGTTTAGTTCAAATTCCATGTGAGATTTGTAGTGGGCGAAGGAGGTAGAGCAGTTCATCTTCGGTTTGTACCATACATTCCCTTCCTAAAAACTCTTTTTACTTTCCCGTATACGTACGTATACACGGAGTGATACACGTAGTATAGGGAAAGTTATGTAATGCTGCGCGAAAAAATGGCCAATTTTCGGCGGAAAAAAATTAATTGCCGGGCCGTGAAAACGAAGAAGTGGATAAAACCAGTTGCTAAATTAAGAAAAAAATCCCCTAACACGTGGTGTAGCCAGAAACACTGTTTTCTAGGTCCTTGAAACCGAAAACCCAATTGAAAGGAAAACGTCCGTCCGTCTGTCTGTCTGTCCGTCCGTCCGTCCGTCCGTCCGTCCGTCCGTCCGTCCGTCCGTCCGTCTGTGAACACTGCTAGTGCCTAAACCATACGTACGATTTCTTCCAAAATGGATATTCCCCTGTCAATCTTATTTTAGTCGAAGCTTTGAGATTTTGAAAAAGATCCTTCAAAATTTAGGGGTACATCATATGAAGCCCCCCGGGGATTTTCAAAATTTTCTCAAAAACGGCTCCAATTTTTGCTTTAAATTTCTTCTATGAGTAGAGTAAAATACACTTATTAACATAACATAGGTCCGATTTTCACGAATAACTCTAAAGTTTCGAAAATTGTGAAAGTTTGAATTTTTTTCGGCGTCTTTCTCCAACTACAAAATTGAAGATAGATATTTTTTCTTCATATAAAATTTGTTCTGCATATTGAGTTCTTTCATAAATTTCATGTAAATGGTTTTCAAAATTGTAGTAGTTTTCGTGCAATATTGCGTGCAATATGTGCAATTTTAAAAAATTACAAAAACAAGATTTTCTCAAAAACGGCTCCACAATTTTTCTTTAAACTTTTGGTAGGGATAATAGAAAATGTACTCTATCAGATGACATAAAACATATTGCTCTATATGACAGATGACATATTGCTCTATAGGTAGGTTTTTAAAAAAAAATACAAAAATGTAAATGTTTTACATGTTTCTCCCGTCGATAATATTTACATTAGCGGCGATTTTTTCACATTATTATATTTACGAGTACATGTGCTTTAAATAATGTCAAGTAAAGTTTCTCGAAAACACAACCGTTTTCTGTGAAAAGTAGCTCAAAATTCCGCATTTTCAGAAACGCTCAAACGCTATTTTCTCATACATCGCTGCAAATTTTTCTTGAAACTTTTGTAACGGATAGTGCTAATTACTCTCTTTAGTTTAGCGTAAAGTTTGTTTTGAGTTATTTTTTTGATCTCTTACATCCTTAATATGCACATTACCAGCAATTTGTAAAGATTATTATATTTGTGAGTGTAAGTGCGTCAAATAACTTCAAATAAAGTATTTTGAAAACTCAAAACTTTTCTGTGAAAATGAGCTTCAAATTTCGCATTTTTAGTAGCGCTAAAACGCCATTTTCTCTTAAACGGCACATCATTTTTAAACGAAAATTGCCATTTACGACTAGGTTTGTGTGTTCTTTTATATTCTAAAATTAATGTTTCCGTTCTACTAATAGGATATCGACAAAAAAATGTACTTTTGGCGATGATAGATGACAGCTGGCAAGAAAGAGGTTGTGGAAATTCCGAATAGCTACCGAAGACCCAAGGAAATAGAAAACTAATACAGGAAAGTCTGTGCCATTCTGTAGCACCACTAGTTTAAAAAAACTTTCGCGACCAGTCGACCCCAAAATCATCAGGTCCGTGTCAGAAAATCGAGACGCGTCGAATGACATCTCATTTGTTTGGATTCATGGAACCGGCTGATATTGTTCAGGGCATCAAATGATGTCACTGCAATACCTATTACCGGTAGTTCGTAGGGTTCCAGTCACGACAGCGGCAGGCTTTTCGATACTATAACTTGGACGAATTCAGCCGCTGTCGGGAGGAGAATTCCTGCGGCCGGCTGCCCTGATCAGTAGTTTTCTGAGGTTTTCCTCGATCAACACCAGGCGAATGTCGATGTAGAACTCTCAGAATGAGCCAAGGACCGCTGGCGATCCTTTTTTCCTCGTCCTTATGATATCCTTCGACCATTCGTACGCACACTTATACTTGCATGCAATACACTATCACATATGTCGGGAGATCAGAGCTTGTTCCGCCTGGAGCGTTGTCCTGCTGGTGTGAAATACCTGGTTGAGGAAAACTCGATAACCGACAGATAGGTCAGTGCCGGATCTCACTGTCCACCGGGGGAACATCATGGCCACAGCCTCAATAAAAATATGTACTACAATTATGGGACTAATGACCTTAGCAGTTAACGCGCCCAAATTCACTAATAAATTAATCAATCAATCGACTGGTGAATCGGAAGTGGTGTAACCGTGAGTGAGTGATGATCGGTGGACGGATGGACCACTGATGAATGCAAGTCCCTCGAATACTAAAAAAGGATATTTTTAGTTAATTGTATTCTCATTATAAGGGGTATTGGTTTGTGTAGAAATTGGAAGTGAGAATATATCACAAGGTTTCCGCAATGTTCCACAGTCTGTACGTCAATAAAAGTGAATCAGAAACAAAAGTATCTGCGTGAAATCTCGAGGTAGCCCCGGGCCAACTCATCGAGCGGTCTGCCGGAGCGTGAACGATCGGTGAATGCGAGACGAGAAAGTGACTCTGGTCGTGACCGTCAGGCCTCGAGCGATCCGCCATGCCAGCTCCTCTGCGCGCCGGTCGTGACGGCTGTCCGTAGTAACAATACAATGCACGGAAAAAGTAGAGATGTAAGTACAACAAATTTGAATAAACTCATTCGAATAAACCAAATAAACTGTTTTCTTAAGTATTGGAAAATTCTGTACATTTCTTTTTGCAAGCAATCAGTAAACATTGACCAATCCCTTCGGTGTTGGAACGTTTTATTAGTAGATGACAATTCGTAAGTTAGAAAGGAAGTAAAATAGTTATGTAACAAGTGTAGAAAGTGAATATTTGGGGGAAATAGGAAGGAAATGTTTACTGACGAGTGTTCAGCATTTCGAAATATGCAACAAATTGAAAAAGCTACCAATTTGAAACATTCGAAGGCATAATTCGACATTTATGTAGGAGTAGATAGATTCTCTTGGTTTGATGATATAGTGCCGGACTACTGATCCCAAGTTCGCAGGCTCAAAACCGGTAAACGTAGGGGGATTTTTGACTGTGCCAAAAATCGACGGCATGCATGCGGACGCTTGTCGGAAAGGCACTTTGGCACAGGAAAGGCACAAAAGGCACAGGAAAGGCACTTGGCCGATCCTGGCAAAATTAAATCCTCTAGCAATTTAGCACCAATCAGAGTATCTATTTCAACTACTGGATAAGATTGCGGATAGGTCTGTGCTATCTAGTATTCAAATCAAACGTCAAGATTGGCGCTCTAGCGCCCCTAGAGACAGCAGTGGCAAACTAGCCTTGGTACACTTACCCAGGACCAGTCTCACGAAAAGGCGCTAGGGCCAGATCCAAATTAAAACGGCTTATGGGCCACATAGCAAATTCTAGTTATGCCGCAGGGCCGCACCGAAATTAAGATGGTTTTTACCCTATCTACTGAGATTATACTGAAAAAATACATATTAGATACGACTTTCATTCAACATACTTAATGATTAATGTACTTTCAACCAGAAAATTAATATATCATTAAATAAAAATAAGAAGAATTGGGCAATTATATTGCATTTGATTGGTATAATATTTTTTTTGAAATCAGTCGCGGGCAGTACAAAAAGATCAGGCGGGCTGCATGCGGCCCGCGGGCCGTCAGTTGGAAAGCCCTGCGCTAGGATATTCTGGACTGCCAACCAGCCATACGGCTGTTAACCAAAGAGAGGGGTAGATCCTACCAAGTACAGGGTCAATCTGCAACGCATTGAAGCGCAGCGGGAGGGCACCAGACGGTCACGCATAAAGAAGTCATCCCTCCCGCTGCGTCCCTGCGTTCGCTTGCCACGACACACTCGTGAGAGCGATTCCGCATTCGCGACTCCGCGCGCTGTCCATTCCGCTTCGCCTCGTGCGCTTAATATGTTCCTAGTTCCCGAGAAATTCCCCGCTCGTGAAGGCATGTACCGTGATCTGAGATTGCAACGATCGACGGGCAATTCTATTGAATTGAATTGGAGCGACAGCGATTGTGGAATGATATAAAAGTGCACTGGGGGTACGAACAAAAAAATTCGGATTATATTATTTTATAACATATTTATTATTGGTTTTTTATTTATTATTTTATTATACATTTTTCTATTATATTGGGAATTCTTTTAAATGTTGTATTTGCGCGTCATCGAATTTTTGACCTCGCATTTTTTTCAGGCGGCGCTAAATCTCGAGATTACCCCTTTTAACAACTTTTTATGCTGATTTAATTTTGCGGAGTGGCGATGGAAACAAATTTCCTGAACTACGCAGTTTTGCAGTAATAGGAAATAATGATTCGTGGTAAGTTTTTCGTTGCTGATATTAATTCATCAAAAACTAATTTTAAAGGCTGACAGGTGTGTTCGGAGACATTTACGACACCAAAATTTCAATACAAGATAATTATCACTAATGGCTTCCAATTAATAGCATCAATGAATAAAATAAGAAAAGTGTAATGGAGCTCGCTTAATCAGAAATCTCTTTAAAAACGTCCTTTAGAAAAAAGGTTCTGTTTGCAGGTTACTTCTCTTGATTACTTTTCTTCGACTTCCTGAACTACGCATTCTCGCCGTAATAGGAAATAAGATTGCATACTATTATTAATTCATCATCGAAAATCTAATAAGGCCATATGAAAATGAACAATACTAATGCTGAAAACTTTATATAGATGGCCAACAGGTATGTTCAGGGTCATAAATTACATCAATTAGTTCAATACAAGATAATTATCGCTAATATCTTTCAATTAATAATATCAAATAATAATAATAATAAAATAAGAAAAGTGTAATGGGGCTCGCTTAGCCAAAAATCTCTTTAAATACTTCTTTTACAAAAAGGTTCTGTTTGCAGGTTACTTCTCTTGATTACTTTCCTTCGATGTAAGGGGGAGCACTATGTTGATTTCCTTCCCACTCTCCACGCCCGACTGTGCGCTACCGGGGATTTTATCTTCCTGTTTTTCCGATTGTCAGAACACGTAGGCATCGCCCGCGCCCGCTCTCCACCGTCCTCTTAGGACAATTGCGGCAAATATCAATGTTTGGCGTCGCGACGCCAAGTGCTTCTTCCGCGTCGAGAGACCTCCTCTAGACTTGTCGCCCACCACTTTCTCCGTCTCTCCAAACATCGTCCTTCCATTAAATATTGGTCGCAGCGGATACAGCCATTGGTTTAGGGAATTCTCCGGATATCCTCTCGAGTGGGTTTCTCTCATTGGAAACGGTCGTGCGTCTGTGCAGGCCTCGAGTTGTTATTTTTTTGTGGAAAAGCTTCGGATATGTATTGTTTCCCAAAACGAGATGCGACAGGATTTACGAATGCTATTTCGAACGTAATCCGCGCTCGACACCGGGCGTAATCCATTTGAAGTAAATCTGCGCGGCGTTTTTTTATTTTTTTTTGTAAATTCCACAATATCGACGGTAAGCTTGGTGATATGTTACAAGTGACCTGTATTCGTTCAGTGTTTAGGTAAATAATTTTGTCCGTTGGTAAGTCGAAGATAATTGTGATGTTTTTTGTGTGTGAAATACCACTAGAATCCATAACAGGATGCATAAAAGGTGAAACGAAATACATAGAGATTATTTGTTCCATTTGGGGAATGATTCAAAAGTTTTCGGAAAATATATCATATCGTCACTACTGAAAGATGACTGCATGTTGATATTTTGCTGTAACATGCACGCCGAGATTGGTTAAAAAAGAACGCTTAAAAATTTGAAAATTATACGTAATTATTACTAAATTAAAATGTAGAAATTTGTAAATTGTGAACACCGAAACTACGTAAACCAATTAGAAGCTGCTTAACGTAAGTTCAAAACTTTGAGTACATAGTACTATGTCAGGTATTAATGATTTGTGGGAGATTATTATTAATTAAACGAATTGCCATAGTATGTGTTGTGCTACATTTCACCACGGATTGACATTAAATGAAATATCAATATTTTAACAAGAAGAAGAGTTAAAGAAAACTGGGATAAATAAAAGTGATGAGAGACAGAAAAATAGAAGGAAACTATAACTATTAAAACGGTAAAGGGAATACGAAAATGAGCACAAAAAAAATGAAAACATTTTGATCTTTGAAACATAAACGCTTAAGAACCCATAAGGGTGTGCATCAGTTAGGTCGGAAAAGTAAACGAAAGAACGCTTTCTGAGGTTACGCACCTCGCGCGGGTCTTTGATCGAGCGCGAGCGGAGAGAGGACAGGGAGAGGGAGAGGAAGAGGAGAGAACGCCGGCAAACGCTCGTAATGCTTTACCTCTTTTCAGCGCCGCTTCCACGCAGCACACTCGCAATATCGCGTAAGTGGCGGCGTCCGCCCTCCCTCATGCTCTAACCGCGTTTGCACCGCGCATATAGCGCCCGCCTCCAGCGCAACTTTTACGCCGCCGCCACCTCTGATCCCCACACTCCACCTCTCAACCCCTGCCACCGACCTCCACGTCTAACTCCAGCTCCCAATCTCCGCCCCAATCCTCTGCTTCAATCCCCAGCCCCAATCCTCTACCACAATTCCCCGTCCCAGTCCTCCACCCCAATCCTTTGTTACAATCCCCCGTCCCAGTCCTCCGCCCCAATCCTTTGTCACAATCCCCTGTCCCAGTCCTCCGCTCCAATCCTTTGCCACAACCCCCGTCCCAATCCTCTGCCACAATCCCTCGTCCCAGTCCTTCGCCCCAATCCTTTGTCCAAATTCCCCCACCCAAATCCCCTATTCAAATTTCCTGCCCCAAATTTCTGCTCCCCATTCCTCACCTCCCAGACCCTACCCACAAATCACGCCTCCCCGACTTCCAAACAATCGCCCTCACCAATCTTTGCCCCCACCCCTCTCTATCATCTTCCGCCCCCTTCCTAGCCTTCGCTGCCAAAACTCCGCTCACCAGCCTCAGCTCTCAACAGTCATTCCCAACACCCGCTCTACACTGACACCCTAATTTTCTCCCCAACCCCTACCCACCAACCTCCAACCTCAACCTCTCCCACTGCCCCTCCGGCACCACGCACTACTGCCAGGCTTTTCCGCTCCGCCCCAGCCCACTCCGCCTCGCCGACCAATCACCAGCTGCCGATCGCCTCGCATATCTCCCCGCCTTCTAATTCTTTGCCGCAGCTATCGCCCGTCGATATTGCGAGTAACTCTTTTAAATTCACTTACGTCAGCACCCTGGCGCCAAGAGGATGTACTGGGCAATCGAGCTGAAATGCACGAAATAAAGTCCTACCTCGCACCAATTAGCCCTTCCGAAACTCAGACTCAAATCCAGTCATTGGTCCAGATTTGAAGGCCTTGTCTAGTCCCAAATCTTGACTTCACACTGCTATCGTCCCGACTTTGTTGTTTCCCGACTTTTCTGTTTGGGCGCGGCTCTACTGTCCAATCCTTGATCACTATTATCTGCCTCCCAGTTCTCAGGTTCTAATTACCGTGTCAGTGCCTTTGGTCCACGTGATATCACCGATTCAGGAGGTAACATTTCTCTCCCTATCATTATTTTTCCAGAAATTTGTCAGGGTTATTTTTTTAAATAAATGTCCGATTTAGAAGTGAATTAAATTGAATAATGCACTATTAATAAAATGTATATCTATTTCAAAATCCATTAGCATAAATAGTATTAGTTAAAGCCGTTTTAATCACACAAAAGCCTACTTTAATTCATCAAAAGTCCTTCTTCCGAATTAATTCCAGCCTCATTGTCACTTCCATTCTAGAATTTTCTCTCGTTTTTCGCTACTCCACACAAGTTCTATCAAGTGGCAGCCATCACAGTGTTTTCAGCATGATATAAAATAAATTTTATGCCGTATAAGCCAGCACCTGTTCACTATAACCTATATTTCGTTGTCATTTGATGTTGGCCAGCTTGTATAATAAAACCAGTCTTTTAGTGTCACGAGAATTGCACAAAACACACTAATATTTTTTTATGGAGGGGCGCAAATTTGGTTCGTTACAGGTCAATTAAACGGGTTTGTTGGAATCATTTATATCAAAACCTCGTGATACTGAAGGTGAACTACGTTTATGAATTAATAATGAATAAACATTTTCTTCCTTGAACAACTATCTCAATCGTCAGAATTATGCTTTGTAAAAGCATTGTACTTCAGCGTGGATATCTTAAAAAGATATTTTGTATGATCATGAAGTAAACAAAGAAGTTCTGTTGAAGCCATTTATTATTTAAAGAAAACGTATTAATGAATCTGAAATGAAGCCTTCATAGAAGTGGCTATCAGAATGGCTTTATGTAATATAGAAGACATTATTGTGATGAACATATTTATCCAAATGATTCAAACCATAAAGTCAAAGATTATAAATAATTCAAATGAGTGCTGAGGGTACGAGCACTTTTACAAGACTAATAACGTATTTGATTTAAACAATGCGAAAAAGTATTTAACTTATTAATTACATAAAACATTGTTGAGGACTACACTTATTTAAGTTATTTTTGTCCTTTGACCAACATAGAAACGATTTTTTCCTGAATTTCCATCATAGTTTCTATTACGTATCCCTCATATCAAAGAGCTTAATGCAAACTGAGGAAAATGGCACTTCCCACTCGCAACTCCATCGTACGTCATTCGCAATGGTCAGGGTCACTGCCTATCCGGTCTGAGCACTAGGGTCTGGGAAAAGATCTTTTCACGCCGAATTGAATAGAAAAACGTGCAGCCCTAATGATTACGAAACATCTGAAGGTTCAAGGTTTTCTCTCTTGTGGTGTCGAAAAATAAGCGGAAATAATGAAATAAATTAAAGAGTTGGAACTCGCAAGGACTGTGTAATAACTGTAGGCAATACTGAGGAAGATCTGAAATAAGGGAGGTAGATACTGTAGAATCATAGATAAAATTGTTTGAATTCGTTCTGCGTGTGTAATCTCCTGATATGTAATGAAGCTATTCGAAAATGAATATAGATTGTGATTAGTGAGTGATGATGAGTGATAGAGTAAGAAAATGAGTAATAATATAATGTGTTCAAAAGCTATGTATGAGCTGTAATGAATTTGGCTGACAAGTTTCTATTCACTACTTGATTTTAAATGCACTACCACGGTTTGAGACACGAGTTTAATCGGGTTTTAATATTGAACTTTTTGGAATATCGTTTAATTATGCAAGGAGTGTTTAACTTCGAAATGGAGTTTGGAATTCCTCGAGATGAGCGAAGCAGTGAAATCTAAATACAAGAAGTTGACTTTCCTCTCCCTTACTTTGGCCAACATTTAAGAACTAACGAGATGAACTTGAGGTTGTCTAAGTCAATAGATAAAATAAACCAAAAGTTTGAGTGAAGTTAATTATCTCTACCGTATTTCATTTACTTTTGGAACGGAATTCTTACGGAACAGAGGGCTTGTCAGGACGTAAAGTTGTGTTGCAAACCAATACCAACATACTTCCATATTCTATTTTGGCTAATGATAAGAGTAATAGTTTACTATCATGTTTAGAACTGTCCTCTTTGTAACTGCCTCTTTTGAATGGAAAGTAAGTACATTACTCATGAATTCAATGTTGTCTAAATGTGCGTGGTCTTACACTGTGATTTTTAATTGTTGTTGCACATTTTATCAATTGATATTATTATAGAGAAGTATTTTCGAGATATATTATGTTAGCCAATTCTATAGAGAGTGCTCGGACATTAAAGAGATAACTATCCATCAAAGACATGTTCATCTAAAAGCGTTCACACATTCGTCATTGGCGAGTAATAAGTGATTCCCGAATCCTAGACAGTGTGGATGGGTCACTCGCTATTTGCCGAGCAACGAACATTCGGTGCTCGCGCTAGCCACCGGGTGTCGGACTTTCGGTTGCATCAAAGGAAGTGAACATTCACCGAGCACATCAGTTGAACGGGTGAAAGCCAGAATGATATAAATAAGTGACATTTTTTAAATTCTGAGAAAGTGTTTATTTTAAACTATATTTCACTGGCAATGTAATTTCATGGTTTTACTGAACAATTGTAATGTCGTCGTCTTAAAGATGAAGCAAAGCACCACGATTTTACAGCTATATTGAATTAAATTAACAGTTTTCTCAGAATTTATAAAATGTCACTTATACTGTTCTGGTTTTCATCCATTCACTTGTTGGGGATTGGGGAAGCAGGAACTCGGTACTCGGCGAATGCCGAAAGTGTGGAGACACGACACTACCGATTTTTTGCCCAAACCTTCCAGCGTCTATTTTTTTGTTTCGTTCCCCCCTCTTTTGTTTTCTTCTCCGAGCGGCGCCGCGCATGCGCAGATCCTTCCCCTCGCTCTCACGCACTTCCGACGCCTGGGCTCTCCCGTGTCTTCCGGCGTCGCGACGCCCCGCCTCCGCGTCCGTCTCCACCTCCGTCTCCGCTCGCACCCAAGGTTAAGTGGCGAAGCGGCGCTCACCGCCGCTTGACGCACCGGGGAAGGCAGCTGCAGCTTAAAGCGGATCTCCTACGTCGCTCGCGGGCTTAAAGAGAACGCCAAAACACTGCTGGGGCTGCTCTGTTTTGTTTCCATCCTTGTAAGTGAAGGAATAATCTGGTTGTAAATAATTGTTTTATAATAGTACCTTTATTATTTAATGACTGTTAATAATGTGTTGAGTTTTTGTAATTTTATTTTTATTATTTTGTGGTCGAAGTGAGAGTTAATATAGTTTGACGTAGTTGCTATCCGGACTCACAGGTGACATTGTAGATCATTTGTTTTTAGTTTTGATAAAATGATATATATTGATAAAATTTGTTAAAATGATATTGATAAAATTATTTGTTATATATATATATATATATATATATATATATATTTGATAATGATTTGTTGTTGGTGTTTTGTATTGTTCGTTTTATTAGGAAGAATACTGTGACGGATGGAAATTTTGTAAGGTACAACTAATTTCTGTCTCCATTTACTGGTGGCATGAAGTTTCGAAGTGTTTAATTATGACATTTTGTGATGTTTAATTTTGTGATAGTTCCAAAAGTAATTTTAACAGTTCATGGTATTTTATAATTCTAAGAGTTTTATGTTGACGCGATGTATTGCCACCTTTGGTTCAGATTGACCCTTCGAAGTTTCTTAAGTTTATGGTTTTATGCCTTCTTTCCCTTCTTTTATACCTTATCCTTTCTTTCGTTTACATTCCTCAATTTTGATGAACTTTTAATTGTCTTTAACTTTAATAGGTATTTTGAATCAGCATAAAGATCAAAAGGGTTGTTTCAATAACATCACGTTCCATACAGCTATTTCCAATTGTAATACCTAAACATGAAAAACAAATTATTATTTCAACTGCGATCAATATTTTCGTAGAAATTACTGCTCGTTTTATAGCCAATTACGTCAAATGATACTGATTAAATTACTTTGATTCATCAGAATAATTAATGGTTGCGTCCGCCGATGCTGTCGCTGTTACAGTTTGTTGAATCCGATAGCGCTTCTGTGCGTTCGGTGTGTAGTATGCAAGGTCAAAGTGTGACTCACAGTTCCGCAACGGTACACTGGGGGGGAGGAGGGAAGGGGGGTTTCATCGTCGTGTTGTCAGTTTATCTTGTTACATTCACTCGCAGTTCGAAACAGATGAATAAGATTAAAGTAAAAGGCAAATGCAAGGCAAATACTTCTAGGTTTGGAGTTGCCTAAACGGGAAACAGCTGACTGACTTAGTCTCATTAGATCAAAAAATTTGTTTTCATCGACAAGTATCTCAGAGTACGGCAAAACACGGCAAAATAATCCAAATTTTGCAAAAAACTAATGTTATGCTTCACAGTTATTTACAATTATATGTTGAATGTGAACGTATGAAACACAAAGAGCGTAAAGTGTGAGTTCAAGAGAAAAATCTTGATATAAATGCTTAATCCCTGAGACGTTACGAACTGAATCAATTTCATTTTCCTTTCTAGAGAAAGTAATTGCATGGATATAAATTTCATGTTGTAAATACGGAGAAAGCAGAAGCATGGTTATTTATCGTATGTATTAATGAAGAAAACATTGAGTACATATCTCCTGCTTTGTTTTTCCGCCACGAATTATCTTCCGCGAATTTATTGGATTTGACGACGTCCAAATACTCGCGATGCATTAAATGAATCTGTGTTACTTTATTATCGTTGCAAGCTGTTTCCATGACCGTCACTGCTGGAAATTGCAGTATTTTAGTCTCCGCTCCAAATAAAAAGTGGGTTAATAAATTCTTTTAACAGTAACATTCTCTCTCGGGACAAGGCGCAATTACTACTGGGAATAAATAACCTCAAAAGACCGCTTCGCTGCAGCACGTTGCAAAATTCTAGGAGTCGCACGCAGCAATGTAGAAAGTGACAAGGTAATAAACGTCGTTTGTCGCAATCTGGAACAGTGCTTTTGTGGACGTGTGTGGTGACGAGAGTGACAACATTCAATTTCTCATAGTAATTTGTCGAAACAATTGTGGGCAATATCCGAAATATGTGTCATTATAACAGTGAGAATTCAGTATCCATTCACTGCCTCTTTTGCCTCAATTTAATTGAGACCACGAAATCTAAGATATAGTACAAAACGAAAGGGTAAAGAAATTCATATACATTATTCCACTTACGGTGTCAAGTGCGAAACATTTCTGTCTACGTAACTCTAAATTTGGGGTTCTTAGCAGATGATTTATTGAGTTCGTTACTAATAGCGAACTCAATGAATCATTCGCAAAGAACCTCTGTACCACTTCTTCTTTGAAGGTTGAAAGGACGATCCCTAAACCGGCATTTCCCAGAAAGTTGCGCGACCAGGCACATGTCATGCCGGAGTTCAGCATCGACATATTTGTCACATTTCTTTTGTGATTTGTGTCTGGGAGAGCTCCTCGTCTTTTACTGACTCATCAGCGGAATGTATTATGCCCTTGTATGTGCTCGGATTCATTGAATGTTTGATTGTCGGGCGCGTCAGCTCCTGAAGTCATTAATCCCGTAACTGGTAGTGCGTGTATTTTCCTCGGAAACCGGCGATGATCTTACTCCATTGGATGGTGAGATCCGGCGCCGACCAACAGTCGACTAGCGGGGTTTTCCTCCACCAGCGGGGCACCGCCCCAGCCGAGACAAGCTCTAAGTTCCCGACGGGTCTCCCGGCATGTGTGGTAGTGTTAGTGTGTGTGTGTGTGTAAGCGGTGAGGATAGAATAAGGAGGAAGCAGGAAAGATCGCGCACGGTCTGTGGCCCGTTTGTTAGGCTACTGCTCCGGCATTCGCCTGGTGTTGATCGGAGAAACCACGGAAAACTACCGATCAGAGCAGCCGGCCACTAGAATTCTCCTCCAGAGCTGCCGGTCCAGACAGCGGCTGAACTCGATCTAGCTGACAAGCTAGTGTCGAAAATCCTGCCAACGTCAGGATTCGAACATAGGACCTCCCGATCCGATGCACTGTAGTGTCATCAGTTGATGCCCTGAGCCACCTCTCCCGGTCTATGTGCTCAGCAATAGAACACATCACAGTGGATCCATATCAACCTGCTCAAAGCAGAAGAGAACCCCAAATATCCCTTGACGGTCAGTTCCTAGTGCCTCGCGCGACGACGAACGGGTATTGCGAGCAGAAAGTAAAAGCGCCGCGCCTATGCGATGACAGGCCGGCCTGCGGGCGCGGCGCAGCGGGGCACAGCCCAGGAGGCAGGGGAGGCATGTCATGTTGCTATCCAGCTATCGGCAAATTGTGTCTGGGAGAGCTACTCGTCTTTTGCTTACTTAGAAGCGGGGTGTTTTAGGCCCTTCAATGTGCTCAGCAATAGAACACAATACAATGAATCCAAATTTACAAGCTCAAAGCAGGAGAGAACCCCTAATATCTTTTGACGAACAGTTTCCAGTGCCTCGCGGGGCGACGAACGGGCCTCGCGAGCGGAAAGTAAAAGCGCGTGGGCCCGCGCCGCGCCTATTTGATGACAGGCCGGCCCGCGGGCGCCGCGCGGCGCGGCGGGGCGCAGCCCGGGAGGCAGGGGGCGTGGCACGTCCTCGCGGCAATTAAACTCCCCAAGTGGAACGGCCCGCGCCCGCGCCCGCGCCGCCGGACTTTCTTCCGGCCACTTCCGATTCGGGCGCCGGGGGAGGGGAGGCGACACCCAGACGCCCGGCGCCCGCGGACATGGTGGGGAGGGATGGGAAGTTTTGACTTCGGACGTGCTGAAAGCGCCGCGGGACGGACAGGTTCCGGAGGTGACGAATGGATTGGACTCGTTGAGGTACTCGAGGAAGTCAAGGTGGTGCGTGAGAAAATTGCCTCGGGGTGTTGAGATTGTAGCGGATGTGACGAGGAAAATGTTTCACTTACGGGGGAAAGCCAAGGGATGATTAATGAAGTCTCAGAAACGGTAGTGTCCGTGATGTTTGCTTTTCTTTGTGGCACCAAAAAAACAAATGAAAATTAATATTAACTAATCATATTTCAATTTGTGAGATGCAATCTCTTTGGCTTAGTGTGGGTTTCTAACCATTATTCAAATACACTGTCTGTACTTATTACTCCCCATACTTTATATTTGATACAATTTGGCGTCAGAAATTAGAAGTTACCTGAGGGAACGCGTCGAAAGGCGTGCTAACCAGAGTATTTAATAGTGAGATAGCAAAACGCGATAATTTTGAGTTGCCCTTTATTAAATAATCAGTTTCCAATAATATGTTTTTACATTTTATTAATTCCAAAAAGCAGTTCTCCGTTCATGCTTAAAAAATACTTTGGTACGGAACATCTGAATTATTTGTAGTTGCGTAACTCCACGAATTCCAGACAGTTGGTATGTTTTATTTTGTTTTAGTACTTGTAATCGTTAATTATTTCTCTTGGAAGAAACAATTGTTAAAGCCAAGGGGTTAAACTGTGAGCAAGCTGTCAAGAAATTAATTTGTAGTGTCTTCAAACGTGCTGCTAATGGAACTTATGTGACACCTTATTCATGAGAAACTTTAACTTGAACACGTAAATTGCTGGGTATTGTCAAGCTTTGCACACTTATCGCACGTGCTCGAAACTTCTACATCGATCATATTGCAAAATGGGTGCAATGTCTTCAAGACAAAACCGGCTGGCTGAGTAGAGGCGACCGGGCGAAGCGGTCTCTCCGAACCCGGAACCTCGTCCGGCCCGGGCGGCGGCGATGTCTGACGCAACGCGTGACCGCGCGCGCGCATAATTCGAGCGGGGCGGAGTTGAGCGAGGCGGGGGGTGGGGTGGGCGGGGAAGTGCGAGGCGGGGCAGAGCGAGGCGGGGCAGGGCGAGCGGGGCTGAGCCAGACGGGGCAGAGCGCGGCGGGGAAGAGCGAGGCGGGGTGGGGCGGGGCGGGGTGGGGCGGGGCGGGGTGAGGCGGGGCGGGTTGCGGCGGGGCGCAGCGGGGAGGGGCGGGGCGGGTAGGGCGGGGTGGGGCGGTGTGAGGCGGAGTGGGGCGGGACGGGGAAAGCGGAGTAGGGTGTGGCAGAGTGGCGGGGAAAGGCGGGGAGAGAAGGGGCGGGGCGGGGCGGGGCGGGGCGGAGCGGAGCGGAGCGGGGCGGAGCGGAGCGGAGCGGGGCAGGCGATCTGAGGCGGGGCCCCCGGCGTCACCCTGTCCCGCCTTCGACCTAGCAGCCCGCGCGCGGTTTCTCCAGTCACGGCTCCTTGCCGCGACGCGCGCGGCGAGGTCCTTATACGCCACGCACCCCAGCCGCCTCGCTTTCCTTTCGTGCGTCCGCCCGGCCTTGCGCCTTCGCCCGCCGCGAGCGCAGGGTCCCTGACCGCCACCACGCAATGCAATGCCACGCTACCGCGATGGCCCTCTGCGGCCGGGCGCAATCGCTTTCGTTCGCTCTCACTTCCCTTTCTGGGGGTAAAGGGGGCTGCCTGTTTCTTCCTGCGGCGTTTCAGCCCTAATCGAGCGCAGTGGTCACATCCGCGCAGTCTTTCCTGGAGTTGGGGGATGGGGGGTTATCTTATTGTCCATCCACCTCTAAGAATATCCGTTGTCAATCTCTAAGAATCTCTGAGAATGGACGTCCATTACCATATTATTAACAGACCGAAATTTAAATACATAATTCTTTGATTCTGAAGACAAACAAGAAAAGATCACGCGAGGTCCTTGTTCCATTATTAAGGGACAGTTATGGAATCTGCATGAAATTGATCAAAGGAAACTTAGAAAATGACTGATCAGAGCATTCAGCCATTCAAATTCTCATGCAAGTAGTAGCTTTGTTCGATCTAGGTATGTACAAGAGAGACGAATTGTTCGGGGAAAATTAGAGAGAAGTTAAAAAGGATATGTGGTACATAAAATTACGTTGAAAGAAAAAACAGAAAGATAGGTGGAGGTTACATGAATTACACGGAAATATGATTAGTTATAAAACTAATAATTAAAATTGGAAAGGTCTGTATTTTTAAATGAAAGAAATGAACTAGGTGTCTGGTTTTGGGCACAAGCACGAAATTCGTGCAGAATGAAGTCTCGCAATAAAAATAAACTAACTTGATCATTATTAGACAGTATGACATAAGAGACTACTGCTGAAACAAGTCAGTAGTCGGTGAATGAAACAGAATAAGATTTTGAAACTCAATTAAGTTTCAGCTTCATTTTGTGCTATTAAAAATAATCTACGTTTCGACCGCAAATTCCAGATTTCATAGAAAGTTCTAAGGTTTTTTTTTTTTTTTTTTTTAAGTTTTGCTGTTTATTTTTGAGGTTTCTCTTCTGCCGTTGGTTTGTAAGAGACGAAGTGATTTGTCTAAATTCTCCTTTGTCGAAGACCATTCTGGATAATTTTGTAGAAATACTTTATTGACATTCATTCAGTAGAAATTATAACTCCAAGATCAAACACGTGAGACACATTACCATTGCAGCACTATGCTTACCACCATAAGCGTACGCACAGGGAACAGGGAAGCTGTGTTCTCTCTGGACATTCCAAAAGGAGTCCCGTAATCATAAGCAATAAAATATTTGGTATCCGTTAATATCATCAACTCCTTATTCCCCCCCCCCCTTTGAAGCTGGCAATTTCGGAAATTTTTACACGATGTTCAGAGGAGAGGCTCTCCAAAACCGTTTGGCAACCTTGTAAACGATTCAAAGTAAAATGAATCGTATTCGTTAATAGTAAAATGTAATATATAATGACATTCTATTTGTTTATTTATTTATTTCGTAATAAAAACTGTCGTGTGTAAATAAAAACATTTGATAGAAAAGGAGGCCCAGAGGGGCTCAGATATGTAGTTGTCTTGTTTTAGGGCGTACATTCCCATGCACAGTGGCGGATCCAGGGGGAGCATGGAGGCCATTCCGGAAAAGGCCTAGAATGTTTGTTTGTTACCTTCTTTTATTTGGAAAAATTAATTTAAATATTTATTTATGTGATAATTATATTATTAATTAAACAATAATATTGTTTAGTACCATATCTGCTGAAGATAAATAATGTACAATATAATAACAAATATGTTTATTATTTAACCAAAAGCTATTTGCCCTCACCCCCAAATGATCAACTGGATCCGCTCCTGCCCAAGCTGACCATGGAAGCCCTTGAGCACTGAGAGCGAACGCCCTTGCGTCGATATATACAAGGTAACCGGGAGGCGTCGCGAGCGCTCATACCGAGCGTACGCTTCGTGTGCGGAACGCAGGAGTCGTCGCTCTTGCCCTGGATTTCTTCCTAACCAGTTGCGGCAACAGCCCTCTTAGATCACTGACGGCGAAAGTAAAATTTTTCTTCTGAACGACAGCCCGCCGCGCCGCTCCAGTTGCGGTATTTGTAATGGTCAGTTGGTTGCCCCCACGTTGTTGTAATGACAACAGCCCAGAGGCACGTAAACAAAATAGTGTGAACCAAGACTGGTTTGGTAGCTATCTAGGACCCAAGGATTGCGGGTCCGAGTCCCGCCTCGGGTATGGTTGTATTCGTGTTCGTCCTTTCGCCCCTATCATCACTACATCATATTATCTTTAGTTACATAACGTTAAACCCAATAATGGTCGCCTATGACCTTGATGTTGATGCGACCTTAAATAACAAAAAAAAAATAGTGTGAACCTGCAAATCCCTGGGATCTCCGGGTGCAATACCGTTAGATTTTCTGTGAGTGGTTTTATTACGTTTATAACTCTGAAGGAAACGAGGCTTTTTTTCTCTTCGGAGCGTTGTTACCCCGAGTCGCCGGGCAACTTTATTGGTTAACGTATCTCCGGAACGAGGGAGGCCGTATTTCCGGAAACAGGTGGAGAGTTCTCGAAAGAATGGAACGGTGAAAGTTAGCCAGACCCCCCTTCCCTCTCGCGTTGTAATTTATCACGTTCGGATCTCAATTTAAGCTGTGGGATGACCGCTCGTGGTAAGCGAACACGCGTCCTGGGCGAACTATTGCTTCTGGCCGCCCACGGCGGAGATATCGCAGTTAAAATTTAATTTGCACGGAACAGACTGGAGGCAGATCGTTAAAGCAATTACCGAAATGCCATGTCAACCAAGGACTCGGAAACGGGTCGAGTTTACAGCGATTTTGGAAAATGGGGTGAGAATTTGAGCGGAAACTAGCGGCGAAGGTAATGATGAATTTTCTCACTAAAAAAAACAAACAATTAGAGGTTAGGTGCATTCCTGATCAGTTTGATCATGTACTCTGTTGTCCAAAATTAGTTGTGCATGGAAAATAACTTATTACACAATCTTATTTACAGTGAAAATCATTTTCTGACTAATTAATACTACGTTAATTTTATAAAAATGTCTCGTGCATAAAAATTAGCAATAGGATGCATATAATCTAAAATGGTTCAGAAATGTTTAAAAACATAAGGTCTTTAGTGACGCACATAAAAATACTTTTAAGTTACCCAATTTCACGATGTTGAAATATTTCTTCAATTTAAATGCGATTTACAAAGCTCATGGCTTGTCTGAGTGTGATGATAAAAACGCTTGGATGCTGGAATTTTGCGCTAAGAAACTATATTATATCGGATGAAAACTAGCTAATGAACTTGTTAATTACAAATGAAACTGGTTATAAAAGTTAATTTTAGCTATGCAAGAGGCGAAAATCTACGTATCGGGTGCGATAGTATCGTTTCCCTAGAACGTGTTCCGTGTAGTATAGCTTCCTAAACCTGTGTGAGGCCTAGGGTCGTGTCAAGTCAGTAAAGTAACATTCCCGAAAGAAGTTGTGGTAGACGACCACTAAATGAATGGGAGTTGTGTATGCTAGCTGCTCTGATTGGTAGTTTCCGTGATTTTCTCCGATGAGTTCTAGGCAGATGGCGAATCAATGTCGTAAATAACAGGTCGTGGACTTCGCGCGATCCTCCCACATTCTGCCCCAACTGCCGCACTTCCAGTATGGATGAAAAACGATTGAATGCTTAATTCACCATTCTCAAACAGTCCATCCATTAATTTTCTTCCGTACTGCGTGCACTCGAATGTCAGGGCTTTGTCGGATCTGGGTAGCAGGGTCGGCAAAGAGAGAGAAGATATTTCTAAACACGACCTCCTTTTAAATTTGCAACGTCTCGACGCTCGTTTGTGGGGTAAGGACGTGGAACTGAAAATGCGCATTCTCTGTGACCCTCATGCTACTTGTCCAAGGTGGCACTTCGCGGTATAAATAGTTTTACGGTTTGTTTGCGCGGTTAGTGCGGCCGTTGCCAATTGGAGAGGGTTTTTTTACGGTGGCGACGCGGCTTTTCAAGGTCGACGCAAACCACTGGTCGAAGGATACTTGCTGGTCTGGGAAGCGGGAAGTCACTACAGTAGAGGTGGCCAAATACATGGGAGAGCCCCTTTTGAAATTAACCATTAGTTTACAATAGTGCAATTCATGACTACGAATTTAGTCACAGGTAATATTAAGAAGATTTATTAGGTCGCTTTTTAACTACTGGGTCATGTAGCGACCACTTTGATTTTTTTTCCTTTCGAGTAACTGTAACCCGAGGCATGATTCCAACCTGCTATCCTACCGTACCGTACAGATCGTCACTGCACTACAGACTTCGCAATCTCGGCTATCCAGTTTGGCTAAGTAATTTTACATTTTGAGTTAGTGAATAATACAAAGAAATCAAGATTTTTCTCGTCTTGTTCAGATGGAAATTTGTTAACCTTTCGTGAGTTAGTTACGCAAAATATTAAATAGCAAGGCCTTGGAATGTTTTTACGTCTAACATTACTTGGTTCAGCAAGTATTTAAAATGTTCTGGATGCTGGAATTGGAATCCTTCAAAAATAAAGTATTTCTTTTTGCAAAAATTTGTTGTTATGCACAAGTTAATTCGTTAGCCAAAGATAACGATGTTTGTAGTGACATATTTCGATATTTCAAGTTTTCTATAATTAGGTTAGCGAGTAAAATACCTTCAAATACTTCGAGGAGAAAGAGACGCAAATAATTAATGAAATGGTCATCATTACCGTACATTCTGTGGCTTTTGCATGATTTGTGTGGTTTCTTTACGACCCAAAACTTAAAACTCAAAAAGGAAGGAAAGCAATTCAATAGCCATTATTTATATTTTGTCGAGAAAACGTTCCTTTACGTTTAGCAAGAGGACGCACGATTTGACCTCTGTTATATCTCTGTTTTATTCTTTCACTGTTACAGTTCTCGTTACGTTGCTACACGGAAAGGGTTTTAATAACACACTCTACTAAGGAGGTTTCATCGGCGTACTCGAGAACACGTTACGTGATAATAGGTTCACTAATGAACATTTTACGCGTTCTTTAAGAGACGGAGAGTTTTTTTCACCGCATTACACAAGCTTAACGCAGACTCATTTGGAAGCTTTTGCAAAATACTTATGGAATTCATGAGTACGTCAAACTAAATAACGGTAATGTTGAAAGCCAATCACTATGCGAGTTTTAAATAGAAAACATAATTTTGAAGTGCGGTTTGTTTTTGTTTTGTGTCTGAAGCATGTAATGAGTCGATGATATTTATTTTGAGGAAAACGAGAGTTGGTGAGTTTTAGATTAAAAAAATATTAAGCGTAATTGTGCGAAATAAAATGTATTTAAAAGATTAAACTTCACCCCGTTTTATTACTGAATGCAAAAGTGAATGTAGTGTGACGCATAAATTGGGTGAAAAGTGAATTTACAGAGGTAGAAATTTGATTGAGGTCCTTATATTTCTTTCATGTTGACGTAATCCCGCAACTTTTTACATTATTATTAAGTTTTATGCAGTTTTCTGTTTATGAGTAATTTCTTCTCTCTCTTACTTACAAAATTCTTACTTGAATTTTTCTGTAAATATTTAGAAGAAACTCTCTAAGTACGTTAATCAACCACTGTTTTTTCTTCCGAAATCTAATTAACAACTGCTGAAAGGTCTCTGGTTTTACCTAGCACTTCTAATTTCTCCGCAAATTAGAGAATTTTCGTACACAAATGCACGCCACTCACTCAAACTAAGCCTTCTCACAAAATCCCGCTCTTGAATATTCGCCTGTGCTGAACTTCAGTGACGTTTGCAGTGTTCGGTGATGGGGAGTCCCCCGCCCCCTCCTCCAACCCGCTTGCCAATTACTCCTCTAATTAGACAGCCTCGCGGAGACGGTTTTAATAACTCCTCTCTTTGCAGCAAAGACGCTCAGTCTGGCGGGCGTTTGTGAAGCGAAAACGCGCGCTTGTCGGGAGAGCGAGAGTGCTGGAGGCCCGGCTCAGGGAGCGTTAGCGGGAGCCCCACGTGACTTTTACCGCGGACAAGTAGAGTGAAAGAGAAAATAGGTGAAAAGCTTCCCGCTACGGCGGCGTCCACGCCCGTCTCCCGCTTGCTGCTACCCAGAGAGCAGCGGCATGGCGAGAGACTGACGGAGAAAAGAAAGGAGGCAGGGAGAGAGGTGGAGAGAGAGATAGAGCATCGAGTTCCGACATGGAACTGTCGAGCGGATTTCTACCGCATTTCGATTCATAACACGGCGGTAGCTGTGGTAATGGGTTAAGGTGGTGGTGGTGACGGCGGCGAAGCAGTGAGGCGGTGGCAGCATTATAAGGAACGGACCGTGGAGTGCGAGGGTGTTTGGGTGGATATAGCGGTGGGAGTGGTTGAGATTGCGCGGTGTTGTGGGAGGTGGAGCGTGGCGGCAGTGGGCGGAGTGTAGGTCGTTGGCTGCAGTCCCGTTCCGCTACGCCGGTGCTCAGCGGGTTGCCTATAGGTACAGGCGCTGGGCCCTCTGAACATGCAGCTCAAGGAAACAGTTTGGCAGCGTTTGTAGGCAATGCATACAAAGGCAATGTAGATGTAGGCAATGTATAGGCATCTAGGCATATATTAATCCTTAAAATACGCTTATTTTTGTTACATAAATTACACAGTGGGGACTCGCGGATTCAAAGATTTTTGGTATATTACAAATATCTTGGGAAATGTTTATGATTCACGAGTGCATTTTCATTGAAGAATGCATGACACAACGAACATGAAAAAATTAATTAAACCTATGTTATATATTATTGGCATGCTGTTTTTATACTTTGGATCTGAAATAAAATGAGCATGCCGTTTTATTAACATACATTTTTCTAGATGAATTATTTCCCCGAGGTTTCTCGACAATGAAATTAGCAATATATCGTACTCAACACAAACTCCTGCTTTCAAAACGGTCATTTGCACTTGGATGAAATTCTGCCAGACATTTCAACCCGTGAACCATTCCAGGAAAAGGTAAATACAGCTTGGCTACAAGCGCGTGGACCACCGCGTTACCGAGAGAATAATGGCAAGGGAACCGACATGCGGTTATCAAAATAGAACGCGGGGATGCGTGGTGATCTGTTACACACGTGTAAGCGGAATGATTGGCGGGATTCAGGCGGAACATTTGCATAAGAATAGCGTTGACTCGTTTTCGGGAATAGCGCGAGCGCCATGTAGCGGACAGAACGCGTATGCGGAGGGATTATTAGAGGGAATGACTGTTTTCAGAGAGAAGAAACACGCTAGTGAAAAATAAAAGATTACAGCTCCTTGCATCAAGGTATTAAGTTATAATGGGAAATTGTAGTGTATAATTATAGAGGGTATTAGAGGATAATGGGAAATAGCTGATTTTCCTTTAGTTATCAGACTATATTTGGCACATTATGTAAGACATACATCTTATTAATAATAATGAAATATCTGCGGAGTTTGGGTTCATTAACAAGTAAGCATTTTCACCTCGCTTTTTGCTACCTATTTGTAATAGACAAATGGACAGGCTCCTTCTTCCCTTCATCAATGTTATCCATACAATTCATTGGCTAAAAAAATACTATTTACGTTTATATGAAGAATATTTTACAGAGTTAATCTCATAACATTCTGGCTGCGATTACAATATTAACGCAAATAAATGTTTCTTAAATTAGTTTCTGAAATGATCGTTTAATTAATTTCTTAAATTAGATTGTAAACACAATGAATGATGATACAATTCTGGGATTTGCTATGAGTTAACGCAGGATGCATAGAAACTACGGAGACAAATATGAGCGTAGGGGAATACATTAGTCTCGTTCAGCATTTAAATAGTGGGAAGCGTGTCCTTGAAAGCGAAGTTGTTTTGAGAGAAGGCAAAAATACTCTGTGCAAAACAGGACGCAGAAAAAGTACGCAAAGAAGAAACATTTATTAAAGTACAGTTTCATGTTAATGAACTCTATTCATTAAAATTTGTCAGGAATCACATTTGCAAGGAGTGTCTACTTTCCAACACATATTTGGGATATTTATTTTGCAATAGTTCAGTTTCACCGAATCTCCTTTTAAGACAAAAATAAAATTGAATTCTATGCCCAAATATAACAAAATGTACATATATTTGGTAGAAAGTAACGTCTTTTTTATAAACAAAAATATAAAAATGCCTCTGCTCGCCTTTTCCACCATTATTTCGTGGTTATTTAAAGAATATTTAAGCACTGTGAACACTTACGTCTCTCCAATATGTCTATGATATAAATAACTCATATCTCTTCATAATATCTCTAATACAATTAATTGTTGATTAGATGGACCATGCCAATACTTAGTTATTATTTATCAAGCTGAATAAACATAACATTTTATATTGGACAATATTTATGAGTACATTGAGTATTTCGTCACTTTTCTTATCTTTGAGTTGCCGATAGATTAACAGGTTTTAAATAATGTAATCTTAGTTTAAAAACCAATTAGATACAATTTAATTTCCATTGTTTGAATAAAATTCTCGAGTTTACTAAGTACATAAGAATATTAAGTAATGTAAACTGAAATGATCGTTTAATTAATTTGATTGTATCATGTCTGTTGGTATGGTCTACCTCTGCTAATCAACTATTAAATATAAAAAGCAGGCATTAATAATAACTTGACTTAGGTGTCTCAACACAAAGGCCGGCGTTACGTCTCCGCAAGAGCGCAGTTCCCTCGAGTGGTGTTCTGTCTGCGCCGCGACGGCAGCCTCACAGCTCCAGAGAACTCGCGAGGGATTTGTGACGCAATCACCGCCCACCCCACCCCATCCTACTCCACCCCACCTCACCCGGCGCCGCCTGCATGCCCACACTACTTACGCGCGGGTACGATTAACCCGAGGAGGGGGCACGGTAAATGCCGACCTGCGCCGCCGAGGTTTGGGTGACCGTGGGCGCTAGCTTACGAAACGCGGCGTGGCTCTCGCAATTTTTAATCCGGAAACGAACCGGCGAACGCAGGTACCATTTTGTGACCCCCTGCTCTCTATTCTCACTTGCACTCTGTCTAGGCAGCACATATTAGGAGATTTTCTACGGACGCGATTTCGCACCCGCGTGTTTGTCAAGTGAGAAGGATGGAGGAAAACTGCAGATGAAGATGGAAACAGTGCTAATACATACAGAGGCTAGAACATTACAAACTTCTTAGAACATGTAAAGGGTCTACAAGTATCACTTTAACTAATGGACAAATAATGGAAAAATCTCATGTAATGGAGATCACTTGTGGCATTTGCCCCTGACTGTTTAGGCAACCCTTTATGCACAGATGTTAGACAGATCACATTCTCACGCATTCCCTCAGGGAATCAATGTTGGTACAGTTTTTATTATAAAAATTATAAATTATTATCCCAGTTCATTATAAATGTAATGCAGAAAAGTACGTTTTCAGATATGTAACAACAATGTTCTGCAACGGGAAGCTAAAATCGAAAAAGAACTTTCACTTTCGTTTTTTAAATTTTATTCTTCTTTTTTGTCTCTCTTCTCCTCCTCTCTTCATCCCTCTTCATCTCATGTCCACTCTCTCACACTCCCTTTATCTTCTTCTCTGACTCTATTTCGCTCCTTCTCTCTGTCTGTCTGTGTCTCTCCCTCTCTCTCTCCCTCCCTCCCTCCCTCTCTCTCCCTCCTCTTATGTGACATCGTTCACATTTACCATCATATCTCCCTTTCTCCTTACCTCTTTATTTATTCCCCTCTAGTCCCCCGTTTCGTTTCCCTTGTTAACCTCTCTCTCCCCTTTCTTGGCGCGTTAGCGGCAGAATCTCGAATTCCGTTTTGCTCTCGCGCGAAGCGGGGTGCAGGCGCGCGGAAAGGCCGGCGGGCGGGCGGGCGGGCGGGCGTTGCGTCACGGGGCAGTTCTCCGCTGTCTGTCGGCCGCGCCGGACAAACCGCGTCGGAGATTGCCCGCTTCTTTCCCTAACGAGGCGCCCTTCGTTTTCTTGCTGGAAAGCGGTCGCGCTCGGCTTCATCAACCGCTGCACTCCGCCCTCCCGCCCCCCCCCCGGCCGCTTTCGGCTTCGGGGCTTTCAATGTCGACCTCGCTTCCACTGGAGAGACGCAGGTGCTTCTGGGCAGTTGCACTGTAGCATGTTCGACTTAACGTTAGCAGATGGAGAAATCGACAATATTTCAGGTGTAAATATTTGTGATTTGTTTGTTTCTAAGTTTGTTTAAGCGGGATAATATTCGGTTGTGACTTCATGCTTTACATATTAAGCGGTGCTGTAGATATGTTAGATATACTGTAACGCGATTTTATATTTATTATTATTATTATTATTATTATTAAAATAAAAAAAATCGTTTATATGATGAGTAACCGAAAAAAGTACAAAGTTTAAAACTTTATCATAAGAGTGAGATAAAAAAATAATACACGAAAAAAGATAAAATAGCTACTTACCCCAGTTATTAATATTGTGTAAGTTTTTGATTACTTAGGTTCTTATTCAGGTAAGATAAAATTATTTACTTAAAATTCCCGTGTAATTTTGGAACATTATTGGTATGAACAAAAGGTCAGCAAACATGTAGATGCATAATTGATAATGATAGCTCGCTCATTTACCGTTTTGTGAGAGGATTTGCAATTTAGAATATATTCATTGTTTGGTACTATACGAGCTTAATTTTTTATTACCCCCTAAAATGAACATCATAGAATATTTACCCAATTTACAAACACTGTTCCACATACATGAAACATGCGCACAAAAAAACACACTTTTACATCACCAACATCCCAAAATTACGTCTCCTGAACAACCTCCGGGTAAAATTGGCAGCTTGGTTCACCTGGCTTCACTGCGTGTTATTAGGGAATGAAAGCAATTTAGCCCGGCCTGGCTGTCGAGGCCTATAATAATCGCTTCATTAGATACGCGCGTTTTAATTTGATCCCGTGCGGTAATACACAGCCGTTGGGGCTCCTTTGATGCGCTCTGAATGGAGTTAAAGCGGCCCTCTGTATTGATACAATTGTGACGGTCACCCTATTCAATAAAAAGTGTATCGGGCATTTCATCGCTGGCAGAAATTGGAGTAGTATCGGGTGCGCGTGTTTACTTTTTATTTGCGCGTAAATGAGAAATGGGAATGGTCAATATGGAAAGTAAATATTTCCTTTTCGTGAGATATTTGAGAAAAATGTCTAAAGTAAACATAATATCAAATAACGGCAACAAATATCCAATCAAAATATTTGCATCGATCATGTATCGTTAGCTTAGCCTACGGTGCGGGTTTCTGCGCGACGGAAAATGACGAGAAAGGATGATATTGGGGTTCCAAGAGAAACATCCCATGTTCCCGGCGTGCACGAATTTGTTTTCATTCGGCGTTTTTAAAGCTAGAGAACTTGTAGTGGGGGTATAGAAACGGTCGAAACAATTATTCTTAACAATTTTGTATGGTTTATGCTTTGTTATTTCTCCACCCGTGGACGAGAAAATTTTAATACATCATTTTTATGTACTGAAAGTACACAGTGTCTACAATGAAATAAAATTTGTGAAATTAATCATGAAATAGCTACATATCCTCTTCTGATTAAGGAAACATATTTTTTTAGTTCATGACTCGTTATAAAAATGATAAAGAATTTTATATTTTCATAGATTCAATAAATGTATTTCTTCTCACAACATTGCACATTTCACAGAATAATCAGAGATGTTGTTACTTATTTTAATATTCCATTAAAAATAAATAAATACGTTGATGTCTCAAGTTTTTATTTAAAGACAATATTCAAACCAAATAAATACATATGTTGAATTACTTTCTTAGTCATTTTATTAGTGCTTTCAATTTATGTAATGCCTACGTTTTCTTAACTACTATTTATGGATCTATAAAAATACTCTTCAGCAATTATATGAACCTTACTACAAAATAAACAAACAAACAATAACAATTCAACTGAAATGGTCCAAAGATGCAAAAGCATTCAATATAAACTCCTTAAACTTGTTAGCGAATTGGTCCAATATAGAAAGAAAGTAAGAAAGACTGAAAACAAAGTCCTGGAGAATGCAGATAGCTGTAAAATGTGG
This sequence comes from Acheta domesticus, assembly GCA_031308135.1. Classification (NCBI taxonomy): domain Eukaryota; kingdom Metazoa; phylum Arthropoda; class Insecta; order Orthoptera; family Gryllidae; genus Acheta; species Acheta domesticus. The sequence goes on along the minus strand of JAHLJT010009436.1, from coordinate 197,110,013 downwards.
AGTATTTTTAAATACACTTCATAGTTGATGAAAAATGCACAACTATAACTTCAGGCAGAATGTAACATAATTCTGCGTTTGTTTCAGATTTCACGAGCTTGTAAAATATTTGATAATAGGCTACGTAATATACAAACGGATATTGCCTATCCCTACTTGAAATACGAAGATTATCTTAATAGCATTGGTTGTAATTTCCTTTTTGATAGTTCTCGATAATACAAAAATATGGATTGTATAAGTAAAATACAATTTATCTGTTAATAAACGATATCAGACAAATGTTCAGTAATCAGTAATAGTAAGTAGCAGTGCTCATTAATTGAGAATGTGCAGGTACAGAAAAAATACCCTAAATTGTCTGATACTGATATCGTAAATCACGTTTCAAACATTCTTCAGAAATTCTGCACACATAAATTTAGAAATATTTCAGTATAAGGACGACGACGCATCTTGTAGAAATTTGTTATTACTTGTTTCAAATCTTCTTTTGAATACTATCGCGACAGACAGGCCATTTGGCACTGGAACATCAACAATCCGAAACGATAGAAAGCGCAGAAACACACTCGGAATATATTCTGTAAAGTAACCACGCAGTAAATGGTAGCCCAATGTTTTGTAATGCAACAGATTCGAGAAAAATAACAAACAGGGTACTGTGCACCGGAAATAAAATTGGTTACGTTGGCCCAACCGTAAAACGCATTGCAAAATAAATCGTGAGCAAATATTGTACTGTTTTGTAACTTCAAATCTTGAACCGTACAAAATCGAGCAAATAAGTAAAATCACACTTGATCGTCTGACCATGTCAACCCAAACGCGAAAACACACTCAGAATCATTCTCTAAATAACTTAGATTATTTCATTGCTTCAACTGAATTTCATCGCACATCTTCTACCGCAACAAACTGTAAAGAACGACACTGAGCACAACTATCTCCAATAATCCCAATAATTCCAATAATAGACGAAATCGTGAAGACAGGAAGGAAAAATATTAATCATTTCCATTTCTTCCAATCTTGAACTTAAACCGAATCGAGACAGCCAAAAGTGACACTACGCACCCTGACACTTGCCTCCAAAACCATTCTGAGTGGGCGCAACCGCGAAAGTCTGCACACTGCGAGTAAGTCACGTGGAAAATATTACGCGATTTGATGGCTTCCGATGTTGAACTAATAGATAATAGGGAGTAATAGCAAGCATGATAATAAACAATGCCACATTTTTATAGTCTGGATATGTTGTCTCAAACCCGAAGAAACACTAAAAATAAGTCCTTGGTAAATATTGAAGCTATTCCTTTGCTTTATTAAATCGCAACTGAATCTCGACGTCCTAGTAACACTGTGGACACCTCATCGCTCCGCGAGGCCGTATCCGCGAACGCACTGCACTGGTGGTGTTGGTCGCTCGCCGCGTCTTGCGACGCGCGCGTCGAAGTCGCCGGCTGCGGTCGGCCGCGGAGGCGCCGGGGCGGGTCGTACCTGCGTGAGCAGCCTCATGGTGCGTGGAGCGGAGCGCGGGTGGCGGCGGTAGTAGCTAGTGGCGGGCGCAGCGCAGCGACGCACGAACGAACGAACAGGCAGGAGGGCGGCGGTGGCGGCGGAAGAGGAGGGCGAGCGGAGCGGAGCTGCAGCTGGTGGCGGCGCGCGTCCCACGGAGTTAGTGTGCGCCCCGGCCGGCCGCACGCTGCTTTATAACCGCGCCGTGTGGCGGACGCAGCGGGAGGGAGAGAGAGAGAGGGAGTAAGAGTAAGAGAGAGAGAGAGGTAGACCGCGCGCGCGCGCGGGCGCCGCTCGCGGCGGGCAGCAGACAGGCGGGCAGGCAGGCGGACGTGCGGAGCGGAGGTGGCGCGGCAACAGGCGGCCGCGGTGGAAATGAAGGCTCTAGAGGATGGATACCAAATCATTTGCTCATTCCACTCACAGGCGGGTCTGCCGTATCTTGGTCTTATAAATGGTACAGGGAGAATTGGTTCAGGACGTCAGCTCATGTCACTGAGGTTGGTTCTGACGGGGAGGTCGTAGGTTCAAGTACTGACGGTATCAGAATTTTCTACATAGCTAGATTGTACTCAGCTGCTGTCTGGAGGTGAATTCTAGCTGTCGGCTGCTCTAATCTGCAGTTACCCGTGATTTTTCTGATCAATACCAGGCGAATGTCCAAGCGGTACCCTCATAAACGTGCCGCTGAGCGCACACGATCTTTCCTTCCTCTTCCTTACTCACTCCCCTTACTTCCCACACACGCAATATACTACTACTCTTGTCGGGAGGACAGTCGGGATCTTAGTGTCCAGGTTGAGGTGGTGCCCCACTGGTTGGGGATACCTAGTTTGGGGAAGCCCCGGTAGCCGACGGTAGGTCGGCGCCGGATCTCACCATCCAGTGGGAAAGTTCGCCACTACTACCCGATAAAACACAGTCACTACACTTACGAGACTAATGACCTTAGCAGTTGACGCGCCCGGAATCAATGAACTCTTGAATGGACTTACGACAGAACACAACTTTCAATAGACCTTCCCAAGAGAACTAGACGTCGTGGCGGGGAGGTGATGTCCAGTGACTAAGATACGAAGATGTAGTAAACAAATAGCTAGAAGAACAGTAATAGTACCGGCATAGAAAACAGTGGCGCCCAATGAGGGGAGGGATTGGACCACAAATTCTGGTGGAGTATTGGATTGGAGGATTGCAAACGCTCATCCGGTTCCCCTGTTACGATATAAGTTGCGAATGAGACACACCGAATGTTTGGGGAGGAAGAGTCCCGCGGATGTTCTCGCTTTGGTCCCAGTGGGTTTGGGTTCGTCGTTACAGTGATAACATGTTCAAGGGATAATACGTTGGTATTCGTTTCGCCCCGAGATAGATTAATATAACATTTCACTCACCCAACCTTAGAGCTGATAGCTACTAGACGGAGAAAGATACCATCTAGGTTCTTCGACATTTTGTATTGGAAGTCTCCATGAGTCTTTTGACTCATACGCCTGTTGGAGGCACACCCGACTGTGTGTAGACGTGGTGACAATGACCAAATTATTCTGTGTCCACCTCTGAAGCCTCGGAACCCCTTGATACAATGTGAGGAATATAATAGATCCGTGGCACAAAATTAGTCTCGTTGCTAAAGAACATTTATGATCGTGGAGGATTAGGAGATTGTGCCGTCGACCGAAAAAATAGGGTGGTAATCAGAGAGCGAAGCGGTCAGTTTTTCGAGCTCGGAGTACAGTAGGTCGGTGAAAAGGGTGTTAATGGTTTTCACGGTGCAAATGAATGTAGATATATCGTAGATCTTGATGTCAAATGATAGAAGAGTACTTCGCGAAGAGTGATGACGGATAAATGGCCCTCGGGGTGTGAGTATACTGTACTCTTGCAGAGGGATATTGGCGAAGATAATGGTGAGAGCAATACACCAGAAAATTGAAGTAACGAAAGTTGTCTTATAAGTGTTAAGACAAGGGACAAATGCGCGAAGAAATAGGTCCTATGTGTAATTGATAAAAAGTAAGGGGTAGAATGAATGTTGATGGATATTTTCGGCTCTAATTATATATTGGATGAAGGAATAGGAGGTAACGTAAATGGTAGCCGATATACAAGGGGTTCTCTCACTGGTTCTCCGAAGTGGAGCTTCTGTTATCCATGACGCTATTTTTGCGAAAAGAAATTTGCAAGTCGCCGTCGTTTTGAAATTATAAAAGAAAGATTATTTTGCCACTTTGAAGAATCAAATGGCTACAAATTACTACCTTACGATAGAATGCATTGTCTACTTCAACATGCAAGCACTTTGTTGCATCACGATAATGTATGCACAAGGCACGTGTGACACATCAGACCCCAAGCGCGCGCTTACGCGGATGCAATGAAGGCGGAAGGCAATTTGGCGCACGGTAACGCGGAAGACAATTTTGAATCCTCCTGAATAAGCTGCTTTGTTATGCTGAAGAACAGAAGCAATGGTTGTGGTTGTGAAGGAGGGAGGAGGGGGAGGGTGATCTTTTGAGAGCTAGGCTTCCGTGGCCGGAGTCAGTAGCTACTTGACTGTCCGGGAGACGTCGTGTCCTAGGCACAGGTACCAACATTTCGGCCGCCATTCTGCGACCTTCCTCAGGGCGAAATGCTTTTCCTCAGGTATCTCGCTCGACACGCAGGGCGCTTCTAAAATGATCGTGTCCCGCGTAGACAATGTGCCGAGTCAGTGCGTTGTTCACGTGGGTCACTGCAATTCGCTTCGCAATGCGCAAAGTTGCTCAAGTGATTTGATCGCTTTGGCATCTATATCGTATTTTGAGTGAAATCTATGAGATTATACATTGTTGGCGACCACAGTATTGTAATAAATCTGTAAGCAACTAGCGTTTCAGCATAAAAGATACGTAGGATATTTACGAAATATTTACAGTTTTAGTATATGAAACAGTTTTAGTACACGAAAATGGAGCCCGGTGGGAACTTTTTGTGGTTGTATTCGGGTTTAGCGTAGCAAAGTACATAAGAAACAGCTACAGTTAGCCATTTAACAAAATCACTATGTCAACCAGTGCTATCTAGTGCTTGTATGGACGATGACCCGGTTGGTAACAAATTATATCAAATTGACGAAAAATGTGACCCAAATACGCAAAATGGCTGATATATGCCAAAAGACCCAAACATACAAACATCCTGATGCTAATGATGAAAGGAAACCCTTCAATCAAATTTACTCGTCAGGAAAGGGGCTGAAAGGTGTAATATACTTGTGAATCTGCGAAAAAACATGTTTCTGTCGACAAAAAGGAGTTAATAATACAATTTTATAATCATCAATAACTAGTGGTGCTACAACAGCACATACTTTCTCGGTCCCAAATCTTGCTCTTCTAAGGTCCAATAATCAGAAAGTTGTGTGCCGTTTTTGATAAAAAAATGGTTTAAAGAAATAAACACTGCCTAAGTTCGACACAAAATTTTGCAAAAAATACTAATGTTTTTGAAAAATTAAACTTGGCTTTATTTTTAGATATTTTTTACGATAATATTTCATTAAAAAAAGTATCTTTATATTTGTAGTAGTAGGAAGACGCTGAAAAAATTGATTTTTTTTAAATTTTCGAAAAAAATAGGGTTTTTGACGAAAATGAGACCTGCGTCACTCTTAAACGTCCTTTGCGCTATCCCATAACTTTTAATCAAAAACGTTGGAGCCATTTCTTTGAAATGTCCCAGCGGCGCCATGTAAAATACCTCCCAAAATTAAAGTATCGGTTTCAAATTCAAGCGGCCACGACATTAGCCAGATCGATTTTGAAATGTCAGCTTTGGAAAAAAATCGTGTGAACAGTTTTAGCTGTTAGTGTTGTTCACCGACAGACTGCCGGATCAGTCAGCAATCAAGTTTTAGCTATCAAGGACCCACAAATCAGGGGTTTTGGCTACATCACATGTTACAGAATTTTTTTTTTAATTTAGCATCTGGATTTATCCCCTTGTTCATTGCGAGAGCCCCGTAAAAAGAGTTCTTCTGACGAAAATTCGCCTTTTTTTCGCGCAGCGTTACATAATTTTCTCTCTAGCACGATAGTGGTTAAATACGCAATGCGAGAAACTGAGACTGAGATGATTTAAGCATAAAAAGGTCCTTCTCCTTGTGTATGAAAATAAGAAAAATACTTATTGAGAAAGTGGCCCACGCAAGTCTTCGCAAAGTTTGTACATCCAAGGAAAGGCATTATCTTTTCAGCATATTAAAGATAGATGACGTGAGGGATATGTAGTGTGTTAAAACGTCATCTGCAAAATGAGTTGTTATTTCACTGTGGTTACATGACACGGTAAACCCCATGAAGGTTAACACGTACAAAGGACCTTCTAATAAGCTACCATCATGTGTTCTTGAAAAATAGTCGGTAAGGAGTTTGATTGCTTGTGACTGGTTTCCGCATCTAAGGATTTTTAAAAGAAACAAAAAATGTGAATGCGAAAAAAGTGTTTATGCTTAAATTCGCTCGGAAATTCTTGAATCGATTTTGGTATTTTCCTTCAACGAACAGAATTGGAGATAGGTTTATGAACATCAGCCAGTTCAAAAATTATGTTCAATACCTGAATAATCAATGATTCACGTAGATTTTATAGTAATTTGAATAATTATTTCTGCAGACAATAATATAGTTGTGAGTTAATTTATTTATACTATAAAAATTATAGATGCACACTTACTGTGTAAAGCCTTTCATTTTTCACAAGCGGTGGTTTTTTTGCTCGTTGGGCATCGCTCGCTAGGTAAAGAAAATATTAGTGATTGTTTATTTTCTGTTTCCTGGATCGTGAACTTTTATGGTTATTAGTCCCCTAAGCATACTGTATGTTTCGTTTCAATAGTTGGCAAAGTTCCTTTCCATTAATTAAAACGTGAGCTTCGGTCACCTAAATGCATGCTTGCGAGGGTTTCTCTTCTCAGGTACCTCCGTCAGCGAGGCACCACCCGGGAAAAGCTCTAAGCTCCTGACTGGTACCCCGATGTGTGGAAGTGTAGTGCATGTGTGTCTGTGTGAGTGTAAGAGGTGAGGATATGAGAAAGAAGAAGGACAAGAAGTAATGATCACTCGTGGTCCGTGAATCGCTTGTAGGGATACTCTTCCAGCTTTCGCCTGGTATTGGTAGAGAACTACAGAAAATTACCGATCAGAGCGGCAAAATTCTAGAATTCGCCCATAGAGAGCGGTTAAATTCAATCTAGTTATATAGCTATTGTCAAAAACTCTAGCTCTAGGACCTACCGATCAGTGTCGCCTGGAGAGAAAACGGTGATGGCGGCTAATTCAGTCGTCGGAAGTTGAAAATAGTCTTCTAAATAGGAACTTTACGAAAGGTAACTATCATCTGCATGCCGTCATTTGGCTTTGCTGGCATCAATTGCCTCCCGTCTCGCCTCGTCTCGTCTTCAAGCGCATCCGACATTTGGGAGAGTAGAGTCCAGTTGGAGACAAACTAGCACTCTCACTGTCATGAGGGATTTACACGTCACTAGTCGCTGTATGGCGCACTGTCGGTGAAACGGTGGTCTTCGTGTGTTCGCCACTCCAGGCAGCCAAGCTGTTATGAGTGGAGACCGGAAAAATATAGTAATATGAAACGTCAAAATGTGTACATGAATATGTAACGAAGAGAGTAAGAATTTGTAATAAATATGTAAAATCGGGTCTTATATGCTAGATTAAAACACCTTTACACGATACAAAAGTACATTTATAAAAAAATCCTAAACAAATTTTAAAAATAATACAAACTTTTTAAAAATCATTTGAGAGCACACGTTGAAGCACACTTTGCTACATACAATATTCCCGTCATTAATAAAAACTTGATCTGTTGTTATCCAGGACCGTACTTTAGCAGCCAGACCAAGGTGCTTATAAGCAAATTTAAATGCCCCTTGAGCAATACTAGCCATCGTACAAACTAGCGACATCTACGTCCAGCAAACAAACACCGTAGCCTGCAATATTTTCATCGACGTGTTACATGCCGGCGATCGCCAAAATTTCTCGGAAATTAAGGTTAAAGGTAATGAAACAGCGTCAATGATACTTATCACACCTAGATTCCGTCAATAATGTAGGGGGAAAATGCTGATTTTTCTAAAAATATTTCATTTCATAAAAAGTAATAAAATTGAAGAAAATCGATAAAATAAAAATGTGAAAATAGTAAAATATATAAAATATGTAATACAGTACTAAATATGTAAAAATATGTAATAAAAGAAATTGGATATTGTGTTGGGAAGGCGCTCATTCTCCAAGATTACAATTTTGAGAACGGTAAGTAGAAAGAGAGAAAAATGCAATTACATCAAAATCCGGTCTCTAGTTATGAGCTGCAACCAGGCCAGTCTTCGCCTGTGCCCTCACTTCCAGTCCGGCACTCACCCTGCCCCCTGGTCTTTCCAGGCGCGTCTCCCGTTGCGGCTGGCAAGCCGCCGCGCCGGCGCTGATGACAGGGCCACCTCCTGGCTTGCGTTAGTGCGCGCTGGACACTCTTTGATGTTACCTGGGCGCGGGCAGGTTTCGGGTTGGCGGTTCGTGTTCCAGAATGCATTTGCTTCACAGTCACAAGACGCCGAGTCCGCGAACAAATTTTAATTTGGTGTGGCGAGGAATGAAAAGTCAATTCTTTACTATACGATATGGCAAACTGGTGGAAAAATATTTACACAGTATTTAGTGATGAAAATGAAGCTTTGTCGCAAAAAATGTTGAAATAAAAAAAATGTTGATTAGTGATTTTGTTTTGCATTTAAGTGAAAATTCGAAATATTTATTTTTTCTGTTAGGAATTAGATCAGGATTTAAAATGTTTTTCCCTTCTTTCTACACTTTAAAGAAGTAGTATGTACCTTTCTTATATCTCCTGATATGTTTTTATTTTATTCTCAAATGCGGTTTTGCAGAGCTACCAGTTACTTTCAGTGATTTATTTGCATCTCTAATGTAAATAATGCGAACACATTCTAACTAAATAATCGTGTCAAGCTCCGCATCTCATCACCAGTTTCCGAACAAATTTTCCGTTACCATAGTTGATTTTGGTTGTCTAAGGTATACCTGTATTTCTGCCAAAGTAATAATTCTTGGATGGCTGAGGATAACTGTATTGACTATAAGTGAGATGTCTAAACCATTTGATTTGTTAATACGTATTGCTCTTGCGTAGGGTGTCCACCACTCGAACCGAGAGTTGATCCCCGAGAATTCATGTGGATACCTTCTTCAATGTTTTACTTATCCATGTGGAATTTGGAGAGAGCAAACCGAGCTCTTGTTAGGGTTTCTCATTTTTTTCCCGATTCGCCTACTTCTCATTCCTCCATTGCTCCTACATTTTCATTATCATTATTGTTACCATCTAATCTACACGGGCCACATTGCTGATACATAACGTTATTGTGGGGCCAGACTTAGTTTGCTTTAAAAAGTAATAAAAACACAAAATGACTAAAGATTTGTTGTACTTTAATACAATAGAATTATTCCTTAGACAACCAAAATCAACTATGGTAACGGAAAATTTGTTCGGAAACTGGTGATGAGATGCGGAGCTTGAATACTCCAGTCTATATTGATGGATGATTTATTTTTCGTTTCCTTCACTTCATATTTTTAGTTATATATGTTAGACGTTGGATATTAGCTGGGTTTCTAAATTGCTATCAGTTAATGAAGCATGCTATGAGTTCTTTGTCAATTTAATCTTCAAGAAACATGATTTACAAATGTATGTCAATCAAGAGCACTTACAACACGTGCAACATATCTTCAATTAGAATATTTCTGGGATGTGAAATAAGTATTTTAGAAATTAATTGCTCATTTTGCTTCAAAAATGCGTTTCCTTTAAATATTGCAGTGTGATTCCATTTACGGATATTTAGGAATACTGTTCACGTCCTCATCAAATGGGAGTTAAAATATTTCAAAGAATTTTATTATTATTATTATGATAAACAGCTACAAACAGTAACAATTTTCTTCATTAAGTAGTATATTTTGAGATTTTTTAGTTATTTTAACTGTTAACTGGCTGAATGAATACGCAGTGACGTTAAACGCGGGAAAATAAGATTACTTTTTTGGCCAAAAAAGAAAATAATAACATTGTTAACGGAAGCTCCGAATTGGCAAGGCCTGCTTTCGATCTTCATTCATGGGCCTCAATGGCTTAGTTGAATGTGTTGTTGAATGAAGTAGTTAAATTGTACCGAAACCTAAAAATAAAATAATGAAAATAAACGTCCAGAATATAAGTATTATATATCATCATTATTTACTGGCCTCTTAGGAATGTCTTTGCTTCCGTCAGTCAACAACACATCGGATGGAACACGAATTAAAGAGGTTAATTTCGACTCTTTAACTGTTCCTCAATCCTATAATTTGAGCTTGAAATCACTGCAACGAAGTAAAGAAGAAGAGCTACGGAAACTGCTTGAAGAAAGAGTTTTACTTGATGGCGAAGTTTGAGGCCGGGCGGATTATGAATTATTTATTTGTAACTTTCCTCGGAGTTTTAATGTATGTCCGTGAAATATTGAGGACTTCTGCGTCGCAATACAAGAGAACCTTCGTTGGGAGATGCTGCTGAGAACATTGCTGGATATTGTGAGCGACCTTTACATAATTCAAAATGGAAGTTCAATTGAGTTTATGTTTCCGGGAGCTGATGCATATACAGACACGAATTTGGAATTTGTGAAGTCTTTAGACAAAATGACGAGCAGAAGAAACGCGAACTTTCGGACCCCTAACGAACAACACCATTCTGAATACGCAATTTCTTTTCGTGTTATTTATTTTTCTTGCTGTTGTTGTACTTGAACTTCAAAGTGTTGGATTAGATTTATTCTGCTTGTTTGACATGATTACTCACCCTTGCGGCTACAGAATAAAGTTTGATGTTTTTTTACATAATAAAGTTTGATGATAGTTGTACGTACGTCTTAAAGAGATTTAACCGTTGAGTAAGATTTGCAATTTGATAATGAAAGCCGACTGGGATACTATCTCGTTGATCTCGATTTCCAGAGTCATTTTTCTTTGTTTTCTAGTTGTCTTTTCTGGGCGATTTGCCAGAACATTACATTTAATCCGTATTAAATAGGGTAATATTATAATTACTGGAACATGGTTATTATTAAAATGTTGAGAAATTATATAAGTTGGAATATATATTATATAAATTAGATTATATGAATCGGACTTCATAGTATTGTCTCCGATGTTATGATAAACTTTGCTAAGCGGACCCGTAAAAAGAATACATTTTTATCAACTTTATGCAGTCAGTTAATAAGATAACAGGAACAATTATTCTTAATTCATGTTTTCTTTTTTATAAAAGAGCAAAAAATATGAAAAACAATGCAGCAATGTTATTATTAGTACCATTACTGCAATTTTGATTTCCTAACAATAGTTTTATAACTATCTTGTAGTGTAACAATCCAAACGTGTAAAACCGATCTTACCACCTGTCAAAATGTGGAGAAATATTATCAATGTCATACATTCTCCTCGTGTGTTCCAGTCTCCAAAATCCACGAATCTCTCTTGGCATCAAGAACAAAGTTTTGAAATGTTTAATTTAATTGAAGGTTTCAAAACAAGTTTAACTAATCTTAATTTGGCTGGTTAAGATAAAATGATGTGAATAATTGCGAAATGTATTGTACTTTATATTTAAGTTTATCGTTATTACTTCTGTTTACTCTAAATTTTAAAAACATGTAACTCTAGTATAAATCAATAGTGGTCGCTAATGACCAAAGATGTGTTTCAAGCGACCTTAAATAAATAAATAAAAAAATCCAAACATGCCTAATTTCGACAGGTGAACACAGGTGCGGGTGTGGTCCGTGGCAACATTTACGGCCACATGCATGGTACGTAATAATTTAATTCACAATTTTTGGTTTAAAAAAAGCATTAAAATAACTTTCTAATACTTTTAATTAATGAAATTAGGATATGGTCATGAATTTAAAAGGGGGAAATACTTACAATATTTTTTTTCATTAGAGTTTTGCTCCTTCGGACAAAACACGTCAAATTTCTTGCCTACGTATGGAATGGTGAACAATACATGAAGCAGTTTTATACATTCTTTATATATTTTTATTCCAAGATTTTCCGGGATACAAAACTTAAACTATTTGCAAAATATATCATTAAAACAGATTAATATTTCTCCCAAAGTCAAATTTCAAAAAATTCTCCTCAAAAATATTCATAACTTATTGTTTAGTGTATAATAATAAGCACTTACTATTGATTTAACCTTTCTTTTCATGTAGTGTAATGATGGGGTAACTTCCATTAGGAGTGCAAATTATTAGTAGGCATTGGTTGGCTGTCAAGGTAATTATTCAGTGGTACTCCTTTCGCAGTAGAGGAACGTGAACTCCTTACATATTAGGTAGTAATAGTAGCAATTAGTCATAACACTTCTAGAGCAGCAAATACCTACAAGATTCGGGTTTAACAGCTTATTCAGCTGATGAAAATTTATGAATGAGTAGAATCAAGTATAATCCACCCCAGCCAAAGATTTAAAGTGTGTGAAATGTGACACTCTCACAGGATAACAATGGAATTGGGTGAGCACGTAGAATTAATTCAACAGGAAAATACCGTAAAAAATAAAGCAGAAAGAAGTTATGTCTTAAATCGCTTAGGGAATGTTCGAAATGGCTTGGGTTTGAAACGTTATACATTGCAATGAAATTAGAAACATGGGTAACTGTCCAACTTCGAAAATATTTTTATCACTACATTCATCTTAAAAAATTATGCTACCTGGTGTACGAAATACATTTTAAAAGAAACTTATTTATTAAGATTATTTGAGAAAATTAATGGAAAACAGTAACATCCTAATCAACAGCCCTTAGGTATTATCATAGAAAATATCTGTTTTCTCAGATATTTCAGTTATATTATTTATTCAGTAATAACAATATTTTCATTACACAACGAGAAAAGCATAAGCTATATGAATTTTGCTTTTCGGCCTACAAACAAAATATACAGCACACAAAAGCAAGTAAGCAAGATTTCCAACTTAAAGAATAACTACAAGTGTCTTCTTTAAAAAGCTGTAGAAAAAGTATCTTTACTATATAAAAAGATTACTTTTTATACAGTATATAAGATATATCACTCAGTACTGACTTTCTGTAGGGATGAGTTTACTAGTGGATTCTAGTGGATTACCAGAGCATTCTAAAAACGGTCAAACAAGCATTCATGATAAGAAAGGAGAAATATCCCCTGCCTTAACGGGTGATGATACCAATATTGAGCAAGTCCTTCCCTTAGTCTGCGGATGAATGGCTATTGATGAAGTGGTAAACCATGAGTTAGGTTCTGTATATGAGAACTCCGAGATGGATGATCAAAATTACGAAAATTCTTCGTTTGTTGCAAGACCAACGCGCAAGCCGGCGCCCAACCTCTTCAAAATCCGTATTTCGAGATGACAGAAAATCTCGGACACAGTTCCAATCTTATTACTTCTAATTCCAATCTGCTTGATCTACTTAAAATAGCTTTAAGAGGTTGAAGATTTTTCTCTGTCTGTATGAATGCAGTGTTGTATGGATTGCTGCTCAATCGCAAATCCTTTTTACTTTCTCACTACCGAATAGAGAGAAAGTATGTAATGCTGTGAGAAAAAAATGGCAAATTTTCAGCAGAAAAACTCTTATTACTGGAACTTGGCAACGAAAAAGTGGATAAATCCAGTTGCTAAATTTAGAAAACAATCCTCTAACAGGTGGTGTAGCCAGAGTCCATATTTAGTGGGTTCTTGAGGGCGAAAAATGGATTAAGGGCAAAACGTCTGTCAGTCCGTCTGTCCTCTGATCGCCCGTCCGACCGTCCGTCTGTCCGTCCGTCTGTCCGTCCGTCTGTCCGTCCGTCTGTCCGTCCGTCTGTCCGTCCGTCTGTCCGTCCGTCTGTCCGTCCGTCTGTCCGTCCGTCTGTCCGTCCGTCTGTCCGTCCGTCTGTCCGTCCGTCTGTCCGTCCGTCTGTCCGTCCGTCTGTCCGTCCGTCTGTCCGTCCGTCCGTCCGTCCGTCCGTCCGTCCGTCCGTCTGTCCGTCCGTCTGTCCGCCCGTCTGTCCGCCCGTCTGTCCGCCCGTCTGTCCGCCCGTCTGTCCGCCCGTCTGTCCGCCCGTCTGTCCGCCCGTCTGTCCGCCCGTCTGTCCGCCCGTCTGTCCGCCCGTCTGTCCGCCCGTCTGTCCGCCCGTCTGTCCGCCCGTCTGTCCGCCCGTCTGTCCGCCCGTCTGTCCGCCCGTCTGTCCGCCCGTCTGTCCGCCCGTCTGTCCGCCCGTCTGTCCGCCCGTCTGTCCGCCCGTCTGTCCGCCCGTCTGTCCGCCCGTCTGTCCGCCCGTCTGTCCGCCCGTCTGTCCGCCCGTCTGTCCGCCCGTCTGTCCGCCCGTCTGTCCGCCCGTCTGTCCGCCCGTCTGTCCGCCCGTCTGTCCGCCCGTCTGTCCGCCCGTCTGTCCGCCCGTCTGTCCGCCCGTCTGTCCGCCCGTCTGTCCGCCCGTCCGTCCGACTGTCCATCCGTCTTTCGTACGACCGTTCGTCCGCCTGTCAATCTGTCCGTCCGTCTGTCAATCTGTCCGTCCGTCTGTCCATCTGTCTGTCTGTCTGTCCGTCCGTCTGGCCGTCCGTCTGGCCGTCCGTCTGTCTGTCCGTCTGTCTGTGAACAACGATAGGGACTAAACCGTTCTTCAAAATTAATATTCCCGAAATGATCCGGCTGATGTCGTGGCCCCTTGAATTTGAAACCGATATTTTCATTTTGGGGGTTACTCAGTATGAAGTCCCTGGGATATTCCCCCCAAAAAACGGCTCCATCGCTTTTGATTAAATTTTGTTTTTGTATTGTGTATAGGACGCTTAAGAGAATTGTGCAGGTCTGATGTTGGTTGAAACCTCTTGTTTTTGGAAAATTGCAAAAGTTCAAAATTTTTTCGGAGTCTTCCTAAAATTTTAAAGATGGAGATTTTTACCTTAATGAAATCTGTTCCTTAGAGATAGATTTATAAATTAGGCCATGTACAATTTTGAAAATTGGAGTAACTTTTGCATCATTTGGCTTGAAAATAGGGGGGAGAAAGTTCACACTGTTTGAGCATCACTAGTTTCCATGTGTATGAGGAAGCTAATGGTTTGCTACACAACGTACTACGGCTGCTTGAATTCAACAGAAAACGTCCTAAACTAATAGTTGCAAAATAAAGTTATAGAGCGCGAGTACATTTCAGACACACAAGATTATTTTGAAACACGAAATATGCACAATAAAACTTCATACGGTATTAATCAGCACAACAACAGAAAATATAGTGTTCACAAGGAAGCAATATTACCTATCTGTGCCACATCCCGATTATTGCATGATTAATTGCACAGATGAGCCAACAAGTGTGGCGTTGACTAGTCAAGCGGCCCATTGCGCCAGCGTGGGCGACGGGCGATGGGGCGTCGATTGTTGCGCAACCCTTCACCCACTTCCTGGCCGCCAGCCCGCGCGGGGGAAATGGGGTGGGCCGCTCTAATTAATACGCACAATTAGCGCGCTGGAACGCCACTGACGCCGGCGCCGCCGCCGCCGCCTTGTTACGCGGTATCGCCCGATCGAGAGCCGAACAGCACGCTGCGTGCCCGCACGGCCCACACGCGCCCCGCTCCGCTCCGCCGCGTCACGCCCCCTTCCGCGCCGCGCCGCGCCGCGCCGTGCAGCACGCGTTTCTCCGCGCGCCTGAGCCCAGGGAATTCCCCGCGCGCCCGCCACACTTGGCCCCCGCGTGCCAACGCCCACGCAGACGTGCCTGCGCCTCTCCTCTCCGCTCCGACCTAGCTCAGTACCACGGCTTTGCCACGCCCTGCTCCTGCACATGATCTACCCCCTCAACTCTGACCTCCCGCTCCAGCTCTGAAACGCTCTGTACTGTTTTATTTCCCACCCCGCTGTTCCGCTCTTCTCTAGTCTGCAATGATCTGCCTTGGTCTGCAGGTCCTCGCCACGTTCGTCCCCGCCCTGTTCGACGCCACCCTGCTCGTCCTCACCGTGCTCGCCCCCGCCGTGCGCGCCCCCTCCCTGCCCGTCCCCGATCTTGCACCTCCCCGCTTTTCTCAGCTCCGCCTTGCTCAGTCTCAGCCTTTTCGGTCTTGTCCTGCTTGTCTCCGCCCTGGTTGACCGTCCCCGTTAGGCCCCGCCCAGCTTGGTCCCAACCCTGCTCAGTATGGCCCTGCTAGCTCCGCCCTGCTGGGCCCCGCCCTGGTGAGCCCTCCCCACTGGACCACGCTCGGCTCGTCTCCGCCTTGCTCGTTTCCACCCTGCTCGGTCTTGCTTTGCTCGCCACGCACTGCTGAATCCCCCCTGCTGGGCCCCGCCCTGCTTGGTCCCACCCTGCTCAGGCTGGCCCTGCTCACTCCGCCTGCTGGACCCCGCCCTGGTGGGCCGTTCCCACTGGACCACGCCCGGCTCGTCCCCTCCCTGCTCAGTCCCATCCTGCTCGGTCTAGCTCTGCTCGCCACACCCTGCTCGATCCCCCCATCCCCCCACCCGCCCTGCTTGGTCGCCCCGTGCTCGACTTCGTCGTGCTCGGTCCTGCCTTACTTGGACCCGCCCTGATCGAACCCGCACTGCTCGTCCCCGTCCTCCGTGGCCTTGCATTGCTCGTTCCCGCCCTGTTCGTCGCCGCCTCTCATCTCTACCGATCTCAATTCGATCCTGCTCATCCCCGCTCTTATAGACCAAGCCCTGCTTCTTCTCTACTCCAGTGTCAAACTAGTCTCAGTCTCTTCCAATCCCCCACGGCTGTTTACTGCCGTCATTTACTTTTACGTTTATAATATGTTAGTTTTCATATTCCCAAAGTTTTTAACCGCCAATTTCCCACGACAATACGACAACGCTTTCCCCGCCGAATTCCCACGACAATGCTCTTTCTGACCATCCGGGAGGTAAAGTGAGAAAGGAAGTAATGATTCCCTAGATGTGAGACCCATCCAACTCCACGCGCCAGGGATGGCAACTATGGGCAAGTTAAAGTTGCTCCCCAAACAAAGTAGGTGTGTAGGTATTACCTAGATTTGATATTGTTAAGAATACCTAAAATTAAAAAAAATGTCCCGTCTCGCTCTTTCCCTTTGACTCTGTCCTGGCGCCTGAAGTTTCCTCCTTCCCCGTGTCAGTCTTCACCTCTCTGTCCCAAGACTTCCCGCTTGTCACTCCTGAGCCTACTACGCCAACACAACGAATAATCTCGTCCCCGACTTGTCCGCTCTACTCCGCTGCACCCAACAGTTCTCGCTTAGCACACCCACTTCCTCGAATCGCAAAATTACTCTGTGCCGCCTTCTCAGTGCTCTTCCTTGCGCTCGTCGTTCTCAAAGCACTTCGCTACGCCCATTACAGTTTTTTGGCCTGTAAATTGTTCAGTATCAAGGACCCACAAAACGGGGACTCTGACTACCTGACCCGTTGAAGGATGTAAGTTACAACAGACACGAATAGCATTTTCTAGTTTTTCGGTTGAAAAACATTGCAGATTTTGCAACGGTATTTTTCTATACGAGTGGTATTGATTGATATTTTGATGTTCCCCGACACATCAATTGTTTTGGTCATTGTTCCCGTGGGTGTAGTGAATGTCTTCGCGCGAGAGAGGGCGGTGTTCCTCCCCCGTTGGATTGTGAGAACCTGCGCCGACCTACACGTCGGCTTGCGAGGGGTTTCTCCCTAAAGGGCACAGTGGCGCCCCGCCCCAGCCGGGACAAAGTCTAGTCTTCCGACATGTGGAGTTTGGGAGTATACGTAAGTGTGTGTGTTTAAGGAAATAGGAAGAAAAAGAAGAGGGACGAATGATTGTACTGGGCCCATTGCCCATTTGTTTGGGTACTCCAGCTTTCGCCTGGTATTCATTAGAGATACGACGAAAAACTGCCGATCAGAGCTGCCGGCTGCTCAAATTCTCCTCCAGAGAGTGAATCGAACCAGCTCTCTAGCCAATGTCAAAAATATGCCGTCTGAACTGGAACCCTAGATCCTCCCATTCAAAATCGCGCCAGAGACAGCGGCAATGCTTGCTCAGAGTTGAACTAAGTATATACACAGTAAGAAATGCGAGAAAGTAAAACATGAGAAGAACAGAAGTCACCGTAATCAGATATTGGTCATGTTATTCTAGGCCCACAATTCTGGACGGAATATAAAAGGAAAAGTTTCGAGAAACAAAGAATGCTTCAATTTGTACCATTCGTACGATCGAGGTGAAATGTCTGCAATAGTTATTACATTTGCGCTGCACGGGAATGGAGGTGGTCGAGTAAGTACCCAAGGAAGATGTTGGAGTGGATCCTCGCCGACACATTAAAAAAAAATGAGGCCTGTAGGAGGCAACAAGTTGGCCAATCCATGAGACAAGACCTCGAAATTGAAATTGAAGTTTATTGGTTAATAAAAAAATGATAAAATTGCTTTTCGATCTAAAATACAAATCGGAATGTAGACAAATTTTTGGATAATGAAAACCTCGCACATCGAACACAAGAAAAATACTCAAGATGAAGGTAGATACTGGTGGACGAAGGCGGCACAATGACGGCTGGTAAGAAAAAGTTGAATACAAGACATGACGGGTAGTGTTGCATTCTGATAGTGAGGTAGCGATATATAATATGCATTTTTCTTGATGGTGAGAATGTACGAGGTGGTGTCATTATTTAAATATTTCGAAACCTTCCTCTCATTACCTTCATTCAGGAAACAAGAATACGACGACTTCTCCAAGGAATTGCAAAGACGTAACTGAAAGAGTCAGTGACATATTTACATTAACACTTACATTTACATTTGTGTTTACACTAGAATCATTTTTGTATATCATCTCCTGGTAGCGGATTGATTGTTATTTTGTGTGTGTGTGTGAATAAATGTGTGAGTTAATGCACAAACGAGTCTCACGTTTGACTTCATTCTACATTCTATCAAATAATGTGACTTTACTATGAACTTAAAAATTCCAGCAAATGCGAGAATAATTTTGTCAGTGTATAACTTAAGAAAACAAAGACAGTAACAAAACGTTTACTTTCAGTGAAATTTCAGCTGATGAATTAATTTTGCTTACGCGCTTGTAAAATATTTTTTGATTCGAGAGTTAATGGAAAGGAAATATTTGTTTTGCCAATTAAAAATTCACATTGTGCGTATTTATTCTCGGAAACATATCTCAGAAATAAATTAATATTTACATTAGAGAAGGAAAAATACAGGCATTGAAAATGGCTAAATAGATCTTGAAAAAAAAAGCAACAGGAAGTTAGTATTTTTACTTTCAGTTTTTTTGTACTTTGTACACACACTATTTAAAAGCTGTAACTACTGCTGCTAAAACAACCATATTTCTTGATTTTAGTAACGGTTACGTAATATTGTTATACAGCAATTTCGTCCGAATTAACACATCTCAGTCATCATTTTTTGTAAAACTTAGCGTATAAAATCGTAGTACAATATATACGAAAAATGTGTAATATTAAGGCAAAATAGAATACTTTTTTTCATCAAACTTTGAGTAATCGAACGTGTGATCTTTGCATTATTACTGCTAAATTCTTTTCCGTTAATATCCTTAGAGTCATTTCTAGGAAAACACTTCACGAAATATGACCTTCCAGTGTCTCAATAAACACAACAAACTTAACAATATACAACAAACTTAATGATGTACAGACATCCTCTTACACTTACATAAGATATGATACTAGTCCATGAATATTAAAATTATCGCAGCTTGCAATGTGTTAGTATATATACATTGAACGCCTGAGAAATGTGTTAACTGAACTAGCGGGATAATACACAGACCTGAAGTTTGAACACTGACAAAGGAATATGACACTTTACTTTCCTTCCACTCCACGATTGTTTGATTTTTTTATTCCTCAAATAAGTTGCATGACGTAGTTGTTACTGTTATAAGAGAAAGAAAACATCATAGAATGTAATACGGTAAATGTTTGGAGGTTGTAAATCGTTAGTTAATATTGTATAACCGCGTCAACATTTTATGAAGATTCATTCACACTCATTCAATAGAAGGCCGTCCCTTGTTTGAAAGCTTGTTCATCTTTTAATACGTCAGCGAAAGGAAAAATATAAATAATTTTAGAATGCTTCATGGGTTGTTACAGCCGGAGTCAATAACAGAGAGAATTACCGGGCTCGTAGACAGTGGCGTTAAAATGCCAAAAGTTTCGTCCAGGATGGACATCTTCACCTTCATCTTCATCTTGATGTCTACCGCAGTCGTAGACGAAACGTTATGTTAACACCAACTGGACCATGGCCTACGAGCCTGGAAACCCACTGTTAATTTTAAAATATTTTACCACAGTTTCCTTTAATTTGTGTGTTTCTTGTCGGTACTCCCAGTTGCCCACGTAAAAAGATAACGTTCCCGAAAAGCCGAAATTGATAAATTGCAAAATAATCGTCTATATTGCAGCCTAGTAATCTTGGACTACTCTGTCAGATAGTTTGACAAGACGAGAGAGAATTTATCGGAACCTCCAAATAATATGTGTTTATTTACATTTACAATTTACATTAATGTAAACAAAATTCACACTAAATAAAAAGTAAACAGTTTTTAGATTTTTCAACCAATGAGGAAAATAATTAAAATTTGCATTAAGTACTTTTATTTTTCCATAAGCAAAATAGTAAATTTGAAATATAAAAATAGTAAATTTGAACGGAACGAAATGAAAAATAACTGTCAGAAAGAGAAAAAAATATTAATTCATCAATCTGAAATCAAAATTAATAGAACGTGAAGCACTCCTTCAAATTTAAACATTGCTATCAGTGTAATTTGAATAGATGTACTTTAAAAATGAAATGTATCTGAAAATATAGTACATATTTCACAATTATGAATTTTTTCGAAAAATGTTTACGAAATTACATTTATATTCATCTTAAATTAATTACATTATTTTTATTTATTATTAATTTATAAATGTATTTGGCTATTTATTACAAAACTAAGATTTTATTTCTGTTCTTCGGACTTTTTGTGGAAGGCTATGTGGGCCTATTAAAAGTGTCTTATCTTAGTTTTCCCATCGTTTCCTTTATAACGACTTACCTTCCTTTTGGTACATACAGACTTCTCCGTTAATTACACAGATGAAAATAATGTAGATTATTAACCTCTTATGAGGAAATTTAGTTCACATATTTTCACATAAAAAATGCTCGTTTTTTAGAGAAACCTACTTTGCTACTTTCTGACGTGCAATTAAAATACTGTACACTGCACCCATAAACGTGCTGGGTTACGAGGTTGAGGAGGGATAAGGCCACTGCAGAGACAGCGAGATTTTCCTGATTAGAGTCTCCTTGGTGTTGGAGCTGTCACGCCGAGAATAACACTATGAAAAATGCACTTTGAAATTCTTTACTTTATCAAAATAGCAAAACTATCGTATTTTCTGGTCTAGAAAAACGAATATGACAATGATTTTCTTTGTTAGCTACAATTTTTTAGATATGCTAATGTCATGTAGAAATGCTAAAAATGTACTTTGGAATTCTTTATTTTCTGGAAATAGCCGAAGCACCCTAATTTTTGGTGAAAAATACTGAATGTGACATTAGATATTGTTTAGTACTTGTAACTGTGGTTTTATAGCTTTTTTAAAGGCCGCTTTTCAACAACTTGGTCACGTAGCGATCACTGTGATTTTTTAACTTTAGGGGGAACTGTAGGAAGGACACATAAGGCCAACACAAACATACAAACATCCATGCCCGAGGTGGGATTCGAACCCACAACCCTTCGAACCGAGGCTGCTACGCACCTTCAGTCTTAGCGACCACGACTATCTAGGCCGGATGTTTTACGGATAGGTTTATTATCCTCAAATAAATGACATATTACAGTGAACTTAATAACTCTGTTGTTTTATCGCTTTTCTTTGTATTCTCTTGTCACTGTGCAAGAGTATTCCTCTAGCATAGAAGTGTTCCATTTCCCCTTAAAACTTAGTTCCATTTGCGAAATATCTTGAAATCGCGCTCCATGTTCGTCACTTACAGCACTGCAGATGTCAGGGGATGTGAGGAGGTCCGTGGAAGTTCAGGTGAGAATGCAGGAAATGTAGGATTTCTCTCTTTCAGTCTTCTTCTGCGTCTGACTTTTAACTGCACTCCTCCGGAGGGAGTGGTACAGACAGACCGTCTCCATGTGATCGAATAGCTGGTGAGATTTTGTGGTATTCTACAGTTCGCCTCTTTTTTCTGGACATGTTATGCAGCCATGAATCGGTATACAGTAATACACATTACGCATCACTGTAGTGGGTAGATGTGCCAACACGATGTCCAGACGTCAAATTTCGTAGACGTTTCTCGTAACTCATATGGGCTATATATAAGAACCAAGAGCTAACGGCAAGTTTGAAATGACATTTGTTCTTTTTCCAATATCAGATGAATCAGAATTGGCTATTTTCAAACCGGAAAGATGCTCACTGATGCCCAGTGTAATCGCTGCGGGCTTTACCACTTCCTTCAACCCGCAACGCAGCTCAACTGCAGCCTATGCTCCTCCGCGGCGCAAATTATTTTATCAAAAAACGATAATGATCTTCGGGATTTGTTGTCGGTAAAATCAAGGAATATATCAAACTCGTGTCAAAGACTGCAACTCTTATGGGCGCCTACAAGCTCGGGAAATGAGAAAGTTGTTTGACTGCGATCTCTTGTTTGTCCGTATCCCCAAAGTACCTTTAAACCTTAGTTGACTGACGGTACTTAGATGTACCACATTCTTTTATGAGAATTTAATATAAATGTGCCAGCGAGTCTCACAGCTTGTTAGTACCATAACATCTGGTGTGATGAACAAGTTACAATTTGTAAGTTTTTAAGACTTTATAGTTTTCTAAGATTTAAGACTTTATAGGTTTGTTGTCGTGTCTTATTGTGTCGCGTCTTCCAGGAGAGGGGGCATGAATATGAAATTCTGTGTTTATTTTTTCTTCGTTTTTTGTAAAAAAATCACCTGTATGCTACAGATTTTAAATTAAATATATATGACTAAAATATTATAACTGATAGTGGCTTGTAGGTACTTGATATGATGATCTAGTGGCTTGTAGGTACTTACAAATACCATTGTTGTTCAACAATGAAGATGTAAAAATAAAAATCTTTACAAAATTAAATGCTTATTATTTATCTATTCGAATATTATCACAAACTTGTGAAGTGATTGATTATTTCTTGGTTCAAACATCTAAGGGGTGGTAGGTAGAGGTATTTTTTCTTGGATCTGGCATCTCACACTTATTTTTCACTCTTCACTTCTCAGTTGGGTTTCTGGTCGTCTGGCTGGACCTCATCCACTTCCTCGGTCCTTCGGTTTCTCGCCCTTGTTTGGCCGAAGGCCGCTGTCTCTGCAGCATCTCTGACCGGGAGGTACTCTAGTTCTAGTCACGATGCTGGCAGATTTTCGACACTAGCTATTTATTTAGGTATAAAGCAACCACTCTCTGGAAGAGAATTCTAACGGTCGGCTGTTCTCATCGGTAGTTTTGAGTGTTTTCTCCGACCAACACTAGACAAATACCGGAGCAGGTCCATAACAAACATGCTTTGGACCGCGCGTGATCATTCCTTCCTTTCCCTTGTCTCGACTTACCCACACATACACACACAGATTTACACGTATTACACTACCGCGCATGTAGAAGCCAATCGGCAGCTTAGAACTTGTCTCAGGTGGGGCGACACCCCGCTAGGGAGATACCTGGAGAGAGAAATTGCATACTAGCCGGTGTGTGGGCCGGCGGCGTATTTTATCATTTGGCGGGGAAGAAAACTCGCAACTTCCCGAAGTAAAACATTCACTAAATTAACAGGAATAGTGATCATGGCAGTTTACATTCTCGGAAACATCAATCAATTAAAATTTGGTCGACGCTCATTTTGACCTGGTTATGGATCGCTACCTGTCCTGAAGAACGCTGTATATGGAACAGGATTACAAATAAACACGCAAATGGAAAAAATGACGAACGAAACAGAGAACGGAAAAATCAGACAAGCCAAAAAAATCAGAAACCAGCGGATTTAATTTCCCGCCAGAACAGCACAGCGGAAACACCATTGCCCCCATAGAATTGTTGAGCGGTAGAATTAGAGATCCAACGATGGCTGAAAGTCGAGACTAGTTAAATAGCTGGATCGAATTCAACCGCTATATGGTGAGTTCTCTGATCGGTAGTTTCCACTGACTTCTGCGATCCGCACCGGGTGAATTCCGGAGCAGAGCTTTAACATAAGAACCACAATCCATGGTCGATATTCCTTTACTTATCACAGCGCTCTCCCCTCCTCAACACATTCATATAAACACTCACGTGCACTATACAACTCACATGCCTGGAGCTTCGTTTGTGCCGACATGAACAGTGCCTTACCTGCATGGGAAAATCCGCAAGTCGACGTGTAGGTCGACGCCGGATGTTCGAGTGGGGACTCCACTACCACACAAGATGTAACAATAATTACACTTAAGGGATTAAATAATTAGTAGTGAGCACAATGAGACTCACTCACTCGACTGTGACAGTTACCGCGGGTTGAGGCCATAGATCCCCGGACGGTTATAAAAGGGAAGGGTAACGTCACCTGTCCCGAGTGTGAGCGCGACCCGTGTGTGGGGCAGGCCGGCGCCACGGTCGGGCGGGCGCGCCGCCCTGCGCCGAGAGGAAACGACGCGGCGACGTCGCGACGCAGAGGCGGCGCGTGTCGGATGTGCAGCACTTATCTCGCGTGAATTACCGCGCGGGGCGGCGCGGCTCGCTTTTACGCAGGATGTTGCGTTGCGTTGACACTCCGCTCCACCCGCCGCGCCGCTGGGCTCGCCTTCTGAGAAATGGACGCGGGTGTTGTAATGGCTGAGATTTATCCTCCACCTTCAGCCTCGTTTAATTCCACAGGATACAGAAGTGAAAAGGTTTGAGGGGATTTTTGAAGATGGTGTTTTTTCAAAGGATGTATGAGTGGAAATATTGTATGGACAATCAGGTTTTTTACTATTAATTGATGTTGAATTACAAAAGTGACCGTATACATTTTATAACGGTATTTTGACACATTGATATCACTGTAATGCCTCTGACTGAGAGGTCCTAGGTTCCAGTTCCGACGGTAGAAGGATTTTCGACACTACCTACTGGGTCTAGTTCGGGCCGCTGACTGGAGGAGAATCCTAGTGGTTGTCTGCTCTGTTCGCTACTTTCCGTGGTTTCTTCAATCAACACCAGGCGAATGCTGGAGCAGTACCCTGACAAACGGGCCACGGCCCGCGTGCGATCCTTTCTTTGTTTCCTTGTCCTATACTCACTCCTTACTTACACACACCCTTACAAATACTGCACAACCACGGGAGCTTAGAGTTTACCCCGGCTGGGACGGTGACCCGCTGGTGGGAAATATCTGATTAGGGAAATCCCGCATGCTGACTGGTAGGTCGGCTCCGGATCTCGCCATCCGCCACACATCCGTTGATATAGGCTTTAATTACACTTATGAGATTAATTATTTTAGCAGTAATCAATCAAACAATTCAAGAGCCTTTCAAGAATACATATATTTTGCATTGTTTTTTTAGTTGTGAGTTTTGATCTTACTTTCCTAATATAGAAATTAACGTTTATAAACACATCATATTTTCGCGATAATGTAAATCTTAGAAGCTTAACTGAAAACTGATTTATGAAAGTCTTTTAACAAACTAGTATATATTTGTTGGATGATATCAATAATCTCTTTCATTTTGCGAAAACATTTGGAAAAGAAAACTTACTTTTTAGGATAGTAGTTCTTTCCTTTTTGTGAATCAGACAAAATCAAGATTCAAATCTAGGGAGTCAACGCTATAATTACGCGGGGAAAAAGAAAGTTAGATTGTGAATAAGTAAAGTAATTAAAGGGCTACATACGCGATAACTAAAAATAAGAAAAAAACAAGCAATGAATTACCTTCTATAACATATTTTATTGCGTTCTTAAAATTGTATCGGAAATTTGCAACTCGAGAAGGATAAAATTAGGTTGTTTTTTTTGGATATTATTTCCTATGGTTTAAGAATATGCTGACAAAAAAATTGTGTTGAAACGTCTTCATAAGTAAGAAGGAATTGAAAACTGACGGACGCTGTTAAATGTGATGCTATTGGAACAACTGACTATAAAATTCGCGTGTTTTCGCGGCGCGCAATTCAGTTTCACATTTCGGAGGCGCGCGGAGAAATAATCCACGAAATTGAAACGCAAACCGATTATTGACCCTTCACAAATTCGAAACACTTCTGAGAACACAGTGGACCTGATCTTAAATGCACACGCTATTGGATTACGATAACATAATGTATCTAAGCGACTCTAACAAATACCAGAGGAGCACAATTTGATTTCTCCATGAGTCGTGGCAACAAGTTGCAACTACGGCAAATATCCGAAAAGTACACCTAGTGGCTCTTCTGGGTCTCATTAAAAACGCTTTGCGGTTCCGTAGAGAATCGCAAACACCAGTTTGAGATCCCATTATTAATAAAGGAATTTTTGAAATTAAAATCTTCGATTTATTATTGAGGAAAATTAATTTTGTTTAACTACTCATTTTAATTAATTATTAACATGGGAATTGATTTCGAACCCTGTTACCACTAGTTATTTTTTAGATCACGGTACTACTACTGGTTCCTAAGAATCCGTAAATTTTCATATTCAAGTAACAGGTAAATATTTTAAAACCTAGTGATACTTTGAACGTTTTACCTTCTGTAATAAATTCCTGTTGTAATTACCAGCATTCTGTTTGGTAAATAACTTGATAATAAATAAAGACAGAATTCTTTATGCTTTACTGAGCAGAAAAAGTTTCAGTGGGTCACCATTTGGGCAATGTTCATCATATCTTGCGAACTCATCAACAGAAAAATGGCTCTCCTGTGTAAATGTGTTCCTCTCGGGTATATCATATATCTTAAATTTCTTCATGGAAGTTTTTCCTTGAATGTAAAATCACAGCGTCACTTTTATTTCGATGAAATCATAACCAATTGAGGATAAATTCATGAGTCATGTTTATGTACGGAAGGTCCTTCCTTGACAACTTAATGAACGATTTTTTCCCCTTAATTTTTATCTTCAGATAAATGGCATTTGAGAATGGTGGTTTTGCAAAACTCCGCATCATTATCTTCTCCGCTTTTTTATTCTTCTTCTGCTCAGCATTCCTTATTTAAAAATCCTTTTTTGCCTTTTCATTTTAAGTAAATCTCCGTTTGAATACCAAATAAGACACAAAACGCTGCATTAAAAAACAACATGTGCCACCTTAAAAAATATAATCTCTGTAATAGAAGAATACTAATATGGAAGTAAATTTTTAAGCATTCGAATTGTAATGAAGTTACATTTGAAATGCTGAAGAACGGACAATTCTCTGTAAGTTTTATTGCACACATTTTCCCTTGCGTCTAATTACAGAAATCGCATTTCAAGGTTTCCTGTTCTTGAATTATTATTATGATTTGTCAGATCGATCGAAAAGGAAAGTAATAGGATTTAAATAAACTGAAGGGACAAATTATTCAAGAGAAAGAAATGAGCTACAACTAACATTTGTCTAAAATGGCATAATACAAAGGCGAAGAAAGAGCGTGCCTTGAATGAAACAGTAGAATAATAATTCATTACAAACTACTTGCACGAGAGGGAGAATTGTTTAGAAGTGAGAGTCACATAGCTAAAATATATTAACGAGAATTAGTCACCAATTAACAAGAAAAGTCTTGCACGACATTGCAAAACAAAATACTATTTGAAAAACTGCATTAAAAATACAGATATGATTTTGATATTTTGTAAATAATATTATCACGAGTATTCAATTTTAAGGTTTTCACTATATATTCCGTAGGGATGAAAATTTAACGAGTCAAGTTGAATTTTGTATGGGAAAGTATACTGCAAACCAAACGTCTCACTGTAATTTCGTACAGCGTACAGCGTTTTTGTCTGTCCATATGTCCGTCCGTCCGTCTGCCCGTCTGCCCGCCTGCTCGCCTGCCCGTCTGCCCGTCTGCCCGTCTGCCCGCCTGCCCGCCTGCTTGTCTGCCCGTCTGCCCGTCTGCACGTCTGCCCGTCTGCCCGTCTGCCCGTCTGCCCGTCTGCCC
The DNA here is from genome assembly GCA_031308135.1 of Acheta domesticus. Lineage (NCBI taxonomy): Eukaryota > Metazoa > Arthropoda > Insecta > Orthoptera > Gryllidae > Acheta > Acheta domesticus. The sequence goes on along the minus strand of JAHLJT010009436.1, from coordinate 197,082,164 downwards.
TTCTGCCCGTCTGCCCGTCTGCCCGTATGTCCGTCCGTCCGTCCGTCTATCTGTTCATCAATCCCACCATCCATCCGACCCTCCCACCGTCCGTTCATCCGTCCGTCTGACCCTCCGTCCGTGTATCCCCCTGTCCGTCAGTCCGTCTGTAAACAACGCTAGCAACTAATCCGTGGAGAGGATTGTTATTTTCCGATGAATTTGACTGACATCACAGTCCCTTGAATTTGAAAAGGATATTTTGATTTGGGGAGTAGTTAAAATGAAAGCCTCAATATTTCCAACAATTTCTCAAAAATGGTTTCAATTGTTTTGTGAAATTTTTTCTCGGATGAAACAACGATAATAATTATGCATGTCTCATTTTCGTTGTGTTCTCTGAATTTTTGAAAATTGCAAAAAGTTCAATTATTTTCGGCGTTTTTCGACTACAATATTGAAGATACAGATTCAATTGAATTTTTTATCCTCAATTAGTTTGTCACGTTAATTGTTTAAAATATTAGCAATTTTGAATGAAATATGGTCAGTATTAAAAGCAAGATGCTCTCATTAACGACTCAAACTTTTTAAATTTTTCTTTAAAATTTCGCTGAAGAATGAGAAATAAACCTCAATAAGATTTTGAACGGCAAAAAATTTAAAATTAATAGATTTGTATAAATTGTACAACACCTGGAATGGCTTCAGAAATTTTAAAATGTTTACATAAGTTTGACTTTAGACAAAGCAAATGGAAAAATATTCTTATATGAATCAATTAAGTATATACATTATGAGAATTTATTTAATACTTATTATACATTATAAGTTAATATTGTGTAAATTTAAAACGCAAATGCCTGAAACAACTTTTATGAATTTGTCTGAGTTTGTAATTCCACCCTCCATTGGGTCATCTTCATGCAACTCCTGATTATGAATCAAATGCTGAGACAATATAGTTGCTACGAATATTCAGTACTCTGTGGATTAAAACGCACGTATAGTTGTAACAATTTGTTTATGATTTTCTGTTTTATTCTAGTTTACAGTTTTAGATAAACTGGAAAATAAAAATATATTTGCTACGAATATCAGTAACTCTGTGGATTAAAACGCACATATAGTTGTAACTATTTGTTTATGATTTACTGTTTTATTCTAGTTTACAGTTTTAGATAAACTGGAAAATAAAAATAGTATATTTCACTCCCACATTTTACTCTTTCCATTTCCTCTTCCTCATGCTCACGTGACCCTGCAGGAGCAGGGAAGCTGAGGACGAAATGTGAAGATGGGGGTTCTTTGTCGCGCCCTGCTTTCGCGCACATCACCCAGAGGCTCCTCAAAAAACAGGACGTACGAGAAAACCCCACCATTGTATGCGTCCTGCAAATGCTTCAAGTTCACGCTATTTCTCTACGTACCATACTTTGCGCAGTGCACGTCGATATAATTGAATTCTTTGGATATAAGGGCGTGTCATTAAAATAAGACATTAGTCTTGGTTCATAGAATAATGCGGTTGAACATTCAAGTCCGAAATATACGGTTATTTTCGGAAAATTTCTGAAGAAAAATGTAATTTTCATTAATTTGTTACTTTTGTAACATTTCTATGTAAAGTTAATTCAGTTTAGTAAACTTTATTTTACCAGCATGAAACTTTTTTTCAAAGCCTGTGCAAAACCGAGAAAGATCGAAATGTAGAATGATATAGCAAAGCCCTTCGAAAGTGAAGATTATATGAGAAATTCACTGCGCTAGTTGCACTTTCACAAACCTTTCCTTTGAATTAACAATAAAGTCCGTCACTATGCAGAAGTTAGCTTAAGAAACATTCTTAAAATCATTCGTTTTTTATTGGAAATTTTGTGTGGAATTTTCTTCTTCTGCCTCGAGTTTGGTAATGTTCAAATTATCTAACGGAGAGTTTGATCTACTGTGTCGCATAAATTGGAGAAACAATCGAGTTATATATATATATATATATATATATATATATATATAATATATATATATATATATATATAATACAATATTAAATCGACTTAGTTGATGTTAACATCACATAAAATATGTTTTACTGTTTTTAATGTCTGCTTTCATACTGATTTAATGTTAATCACGCTAGGTACATCATTAAGCCAATCTTTGTCAAACATGTTAGCAAAAATGTAAAAATACACAATGTATTATGCTCACAATAATTAGGTGAAGGTTAGTAGGTTATGAAATTGTCCATTAATATTTTCATTGAAGAGATAGGTTCTCTAAATATGAATTTCATTAACATGGATCATTTCTTGAATTCAGGATTATCATGAAGTTCTTTCCGAGACTTCATAATCGTATCGGTGAAATTAAATCACAATCCGTGTCAATCGTAGGGAAAGCATCTTATTCGTTTTGGATAAAATTCAGAAGTAGCTAGAGAATACTTGTGTGTAATTACCTTTACTTTCTCAGATCGTAGCGATGACGGGTTATTGAAAGAAGTACTTACGAGGAGAGAGTTATTGTAGTCTATCATTCTGTTGAATGGAATGTTGTCCTACTACATTTAAGTAAATGCTTCTTCAGTAGAATCAGTTTCATGTTGTACGATAATATTACCGATGATGTGACCAACATCGTAGCGACGAGCTTTAAGACGACGCCTTATGGCTCGAGGATGGTAGAGATTGGGAGAAGTTTGATTTCGATTCATCTCAGGAGACGGATATGGCACCTGGCCGGCGCAAATGAGGGCCTGCCGTAATCGAATTTGTGTTCGACTACTCAAAACACTAGTTTTCTTGATCATTTCCAGGCGATTGCCGGAGCAGCATCCTAGAATACGTACCATTCATCGCGCTTAATCCTTCCCTATCTTGTGCGAAACTGTAAGTGCTGTTTAGCCATAAAAAGAATGAGAATGACTGAATATTATGTGTGTAGTTGTTAGTCCGCATCTGAAGTTTCGTAGAGCGGGAGGTGCTAGGGTCGAGATAGTTGATGTGCAGGTTTTCCACACCTGCGCACCACCGACCACGAAAATGAGTCGAAACCAACCACTTTCTGAAGCTACACCTGATCGATTCCTAGGTTTTCGCCGGTCAATTATGCCAGGTGTATGAGCATCTTGAGAACTGAGAATCTTGAGAATTAACTTGAGTTATTAATAAAGAAGCATCTGAAATAATGCCCATAAAACCATTTGGAAATTAAGAATAATGATAATAGTAAGGGTTTGACAAATAAATACCATGTGCATGTTTTTAGAGACAAAATAGGTAACATTAATGTGAACTTTCGTTGTCTTTCATCGTGTATCTTGAGTGGTTGCCTTCAAGATAATTGCAAGTACTGAAGTCACTAAGCACTATTAATTTAAATTTACGATGGAAAGGCTTCAGCTGACTGGTTGAAAACGGAGGTGTAGTGCACTGAGGAAAAGCTGTCCCTTCTTATGATTTGTGTTATTATGAATGTCTGTATTGTCTTCAAAGTATTTTCAATTACATTTAAAATTGATTTTTTGAAATGGCTTTTATACAGGCGTGTTTAATTCTATGATTATGGAAGTTTCATTTTGTGATTTATTGATGAAATGCGTAGCGTATCATGAAAAGAGTGATTTAAAGGACAGGCAAAAAACAACAACAAAAGAACAAATTGTAAGTTAGAAATGTTACTATTTAGCTATTGGTACAAATAATTCCGTAAACTATGAGTTTTCCTTTTTATAAAGATTTAACTTGATGGATTAAAGTTAAAACACAATTGCTTTTTGCCATACTAGACAATTAGTCACATTTAGTAGCAAACTTTCGTAACTTCAAGCATTTCAACAGGAAATATGCACATTATCTCGTCAGTATACTCTTTCAAGTTAGCATCTCGTAGAACAGCAATTCTTTTGGGTGTTAAGTTTCCAGAATATTCATTACAGCCCAAGGTCGTCTCGCACGGCATGTTTCACCCCGAGGCGCGAAAGCGTGTTGCAGCAAAGGACTTCGTAACTTGATTTTTATCACTTCCTCCACATTTCTCCATCGCTGGTCGCTAAAGAATGCGTTAAGTGCGTGCCGCACCGTATCTTCCGAATCTGAGATCCGATGAACTAGAATGAGTGAATTCAGATGGAGCTCGCGAGATTTTTTGTGCATGCGTTCTCGTGGAAATTCTGCGTTGTTTTGAAAGAGTGTCGCTTTCGGAGTAAGTATAGGCATCAAGTAACATAATTGCCCCATTTCCCGAGGACATTTATGTTTTAACACGGTTGTCTTGTCTCCGTGAAGCGCTTTCAGTCAACTATGAAGACGATTTTTGATTTCTAAAGTTATCGTTACGATGTACTCTTTCTCTTGATTGTGAGAAACATTGCTCGCATGTAACAGTGAAAATCGAATGATCTCGTTCAAGCTACATAATTTTGTTTTAGTTTTATTTCTTCTCGCTCGGCGTCTCTGCTTTTCAAGAGTGCTGATGTAAGATTTTTATAACATTATAGGATGAACCATCCTCAGGTGTGTCAATACCTTCTGATACAGATACGTTATTTTTACTTTCCCGTATACATTCTATATAAGGAATAATATACGTAGTTTAGGGAAAGTTATGCAATACTGCGCGGAAAACGGCAAATGTTCGTCAGAAAAAATTCATTGCCGGACGCTGATAGCAAAAACGTGGATAAAAACCAGTTGCTAAATTAAGAAAAAATCCCCTAACAAGTGGTGTAGCCAGAATCCCTTGTGTAAGTCCTTGATATCGTAAAACCAATTGAAAGAAAACCGTCCGTCCGGTGTATGTGAACACAACTGGCGCCTAAACCATACGTAGGATTTTTTTCAAATTGAAAAAAAACAACAACATTCGATCCAGTTAAAGCTTTGAGATTTTGAAAAAGAGTTTATAATATTTGGGGGATTATAATATTTACATAAAGCCACACGGACACTTTCAAACTTCTCAAAAACTGCTCCAAATCTTTCTTTAAATTTCTTGTAAGAATAAAGAGTAAAATACACCTCTTAAGGTGACATACGTACGATTTCAGGGTTAACTGAATTTTCGAAAATTGCAAAAGTTTTATTTTTTAGGCCTCTTCCTACAACTACAAAATTAAAGTTAGAGATTTTTTCCTTCAAATAAAATTTGTTCTCCAAAGTATATTCTTTCATTAAGGTCACGTACATTTACTTGAACATTTTAGTAGTTTTCGCGCAATATTGCGTGCAATATGTGCAATTTCAAAAAATGTAAAAATCAAGATTTTCTCAAAAACGGCTCCAAATTTTTTCTTTAAACTTTTGGTAGGGAGAGTTCCTAAGTAAAGATAGATCTATGAGTTGACAAACGTCCTGTTGCTTTATTGTTTGTTTTGTTTTTTAAAATACAAAAAAACGAATTTAATTGATTTGTCTCTCACGTCGTTAATATTTACACTAGCGGCGATTTGTTCACATTAATATATTTATGAGTACATATACTTAAAATAAATGTCAAGTAATGTTTCTCGAAAACGCAACCGCTTTCTGTGAAAGTTTCGCCTTTTCAGAAAGGATCAAATTCCATTTTCTCATAAATGGCCCCAAATTTTTTCTTCAAACTTTGCACTCTTTAATATGACGCAAATTTCATTTTGTTTGTTTTCGAAAATTACACATGTAATGTTTTTGAAAGATTTCTTACACCGTTAATGTGCGCATTTCCAGCAACTTGTAAAGACTATTATATTGTTGAGTTAAAGTGCTTCAAATAACTTTAAACGAAGTTTTTCTAGAACTCAAAAATTTTCAGTGAAAAAGAGTTTCAAATTTCGAATTTACAGTGGCGGTTAAAAGCCATTTTCTTAAGAACGACTCCAAATTTTTGAATGAAAATTGCCATTTAGGAATAGGTTTTATTATTCTTAAAACAATATTTTCGTTCTACTATTAGAAAGCCGAAACATTAATAAAATGTCAAAAAAATATACTTGGGTGGCGATAGATGGCAGGTGGCAGGAGTATGTGGCAAGTCCGAAAAGCTAGCCAAGACCAAAGGAAATAAAAAACTAAAACTGAAAGTCTGTGCCATTCTGTAGCACCACTACTTCTAGCTTGACCTTGCCAAAAATGTGAAAATACGAGTTGTGAGAATCGCAATTACGTTTTCAATCATAACTTTCGGTTTGGATAAGGGGCTGTATGCACTATAGTTACATGTAAGAGAAAGGTGTGATCAGTTTTAAGGTGTCATATCAGCGGTGTTGAAGAACGATGTAACTGACTGAGCTGCAATAGCGGAGAAGCAAACACTCTCTTACTTAAGAAATTTGAACATAAACATAAGGAAGTCAGCAATTAAATTCGGCTTTTTGAAAGGGAAATACGTCCATTTTTTTCTTAAAAAGGTTGAGATATACTTTTCTTTGTTTTACTTCAACCTATAGGTCAATGTAAAAATTAAGCTTGTCCAGCCTTCAAGTATGTTTTATTTCCAACTAAAAATTCTAATGATTGCAAAAGAGAAACAAGTCGACGACTACAATTTCTCTTATATTCTTATAGAGGATATTGAAAAAATTCTGGATTCATTGAATTATCAGTCAATAATAATTTGCCTAAATTCTTTCACGGCAACTGTAATAAACCATGAGGACATCAGACTACAAAACCTGATGGTCAATCAATCAAACTTCTTAGGAAGACAACCAACTCTCTTGCTCGCCTTGGTATTCTTCATTGTGAGTTTGATGTGACTCATTCCAAGTGTAAGTAGCTAAAATATGATAGAGAACATTTTGATTACCTCGTGGAACGTGAGTATATTGATGGGCTTTTACAGTAGTCATTTATGTTGGCAAACGAGAATTCACGTCCAGATTTGCCTTTCAAGGATATTCATGCTGTTCTTCCAATCAACAGAAAAAAATAACAGGTGTTCAAAAATAGTAAAATACGTCTCACATGTATATCTCCTTTTCTACCAAAAAGTTTTGATATCGCCATAGTCTGAAGTGGAAATTGATAAGTGTTGCTAATATGAGTAACTTAGTAAGAGTATTTGTCATGTCCAAATTGTACAATAAGTTAATTCTTTGATTTTAGATTTATTTTGTGAATATATTGTTTTATAACCCCCAAAATAAACAAAAAGTGTTTCATAAATATTTTATAAAGGAAATACGCCCAGGGTACACAAACGGTTCTCTACATCACAAAAAAGCAAATGTTTGAAGTTACTGAAAATCTCAAGCAATAATTAATGAATAGTTCTACAATTTTGGTGTAGAACATACCGGTTCCAAATGCTAACTGAGGATATCATGAATTTTGTTTCTCAGAACTATAGAACAAGGACTTCCTCTTCAAATCACCTTTCAATAGAAAAATATTTTCTCGATCCGGCCCTTTTCTCTTCTTACCCCATTTCATACCTCTCGCTAACGTCTTTCTCATTTTTTCTTGTCCGAGCCCCACGCTGAGAGGCGCTGAGCTGCGATCGCCGGCTCGGAGCCGGAAGCGCGCGCGCCGCGGCTGAGAAACGCTCAGCGCCATGCCGCCCGCAGCGGCCCGGGGCGATTGCAGCCGGTGCGGGACCGCGTGGAGCGGGACGGGCGACGCGGGGCGGGGGGGGGGCGGGGCTGGGCGGGGCGGGGGCGGGGCGGGGCGGCGAGGGGCGGGGCGGGGCGGATCGAGCCGGCGCAGAGATGCGACGGCGGGCGCGAGCATTGAACCCATGCTGTGGGCCTCCCTCGCGGATTGACTTCCGGCTGCCAGGTGCATTTCGCGCTAGAAAACTCGCGCTGCCGGCCAATCGGTGTGTTCTGTTGGCTTCGACGATATTTCTCACCGGGTTCTTGGACGCTTGGATATATAAACAGTGGATGGTTTTCAATCGATAATATTGTTTCAAGTGAATATGGAGAACAGCTTATTTTTTCTACGTGTGTTGGTTTACATTCCTCTGTTGATGCTAATTTCCCTTATCTTTCATTCAATATTTTCTGATTTTCTATTAATTTCTTCATTTGTTATTTTATAAGCAATTCTCTCTACTCCTCCTCCTCCTCCTCCTCCTTCTTCTTCTTCTTCTTCTTCTTCTTCATCTTCTTCAGTATTTTATGATTGACTCGCTCTCTAATTTTATTTTCCTCCATTTTTTACCATAATATTTTCATCTTCTTCTTTCTACCATTTATTCTTTAAAATTTCTCATTAGCCAACAACCTTCAGGCCGATGACTCTAAAAACATACATTTTACATCAATTCAAATTTTGAAAATTATATCCAAAAATAAAAATGTACGCAACACAACAGTAATAAATTTTATAGATATTTACACACATACTCGTGTATTTACCGGCAATTTTTTTAATATCTTGAAGCGGTGCGCGAGTATGTTGAAATTAGCAGACGGTGTCAGAAGACCCATATGGTTGAAAACCTGTTTTAAATCACTACCGCCATGCCTAATAAGTTTGTTAGTAAAATAACACTGCTGGTCACGCACTTCGCCAGGCAGGTATTCACTCGAGCGATAACTTTAGGGGTGGTTTATTTCTAGGAAATGCATTTTTAGACTTTGAAATATATGTGTCTTCGGATTATAGATCCTGGTGATATGAGATCCCATTATATTAATTGCTACAAGCTTCGTTCGCGATTTGGTCTTTGCCAATGACAGTAACTTCCACTCACAGCGGGAAGGCGGCAGAGTAGCATTCCTTAGATCACGGTGGCACTATATGCATGCTGCTGGTAAGGTAATTACAGTCAAAGTTACATTATAACTCTTGACCAACGGAGACCGACCGGCTTCTGCGAACCTCAAGGTGCACGACCTCACTAGGCAACGCCATCGCAAGCCTGCGCTTCCTGCCCGTTCGAGCGAACCTCCGACCTCCCCTCCCCAACACTTCCCGAAATACAAATATTGTACAAAAAATCTCTGGTACTCTGTATAAAAATTTGAGTTTGTTTGTATTTCATCGACGTTACCAGAAATATTGCACACGTTAGTTCCATCACCTCCTGCACAACAACTTCCACAATCTGACACTTTTTCTCTTACAACTTAGCAATTTCTTTGTAATCTCTATTGCCATTCTCTCAATCATTTACTTCACCTCCTTCAATAATGCCTCTTGACCTCTAGTTATCATCATTCCAACCTTCGCCGACTTATCGACAGTGTACGTTATTTTTAATGACACCGATTTCATTATCAACCAATCATCGTGACAAAGCTCTGCCACAATTTTCCCCAATGCGCATATTCCCAGAGACATTCACCACCATCCTTACCTCCCCACCTCTCACTTCTATTTCCTTCTTATATGCCGCTATTGCCACTATTTACTCCCGCTTTTAATACCATCATCAATGCCATCACTCCCACCGCTTCTGCAACTACTTCACCACCGTCAATCAGTATTCCCACAGCCAAAATTACATTACCTCAACCGCAACCACCACTAACATCACTTTAACCATCACCATCACCACCAAAATCACCATAACAACACTACCTGTACCATCTCATCCTCCTCCACCACCGGCACTTTCACTACCGTCACGTCCACCATCATCACTTCCATTACCTTTACATCCACCACCATTACTTCCACCACCATCACTTCAACTGTCATCTCTTCAACCACCATCACGTCAGCCGCCATCACTTCAATCGTCATAACTTCAGCCGCCTTCTTTTCAACAGCCATCACTTCAACCACTACCAACATTACCACACCACCACCACCACCATCACCACCACCACCACCGTCACCACCACCATCCCCACCACCACTTCCATCACTTCCGCCACTTCCACCATTCCTCTCGCTTCCTCCAAACCCCTCCAACATTCTGACAGGTGCATTTCCCAGCATCCTCCTTCTCTCTGAAGATCTCCGAGCGTCGTCTTTAATTATGAACCGGCAGCGCGCAATTTACAGACAAGTTTCCACGCGGTGTTTCTCCGGTTTAGGTCTGCGCGCACTTGTCCCGCGGTTTCCTCTCCGAGAATTCCCCGCTCGCGAGGCCTTATTGGGCGTTTCGGAGGCGGCAGACGCCCGTCCTCGAGATCACGACACGCGCGCCGAGGTGTACCAGAAAACGGAAAACTCGTTGCGCGGCACACAATGTATGTGCGATTGATTTGGAAATGCGCTTCAATAGCTGTCGATGTTTCAATTGCAGTACCGAGAACTTTTGCTTAGAATCTTTGCAAACGTGGAGAAGGGCTTTGAACTGGTTTCTATTATACAACTTCGAAGAAACATTCTTGATTCATAGTCCTGGAAATAAGTTGCTTCCTGTAATTAATGGTTTTGCTCGTGTCTGAGTATACTTGGTACAATGCGTCAGCTATACGAAATACATACAGTTTCAAGTTTGAATACAATAAGAACTGATGTATGAAATGACATATTTATGATTTCAAATTACATTAACTGTTTCTGCAGAAATTGTCATACCATAAAAACTGGTATCCTCACTTATTTGAATACTCCCATACTCCCGACCTCCCAATCATGAATAATGTTCAGTTATTTTGCTTCATGCGCCAATGTAAAATTTAGGAATCAATTAGGTATTATTTAGCCGTTATATTAGTCTATATTCTCATTACTGATAGTTTTTACATCTCTTTGTATTTTAATTACTACGACAATTTACTTTTATCTTAACTGAGTCCAGAGTAGTAAACTTAAACCTCGAATTATCCTAACTATATTACCTGGCCCGTTTTGCTATCATAAATCTTGAAATATTCCTTACTTATTTTCGTATTTGGAATCAATTTACAACATACCTTATTAATGGTTCAATGTGTTCATAACGTCATATATTCATAACATTAAAGTTAGTGAAACATAGGTTATTAAATCATTCATTAATAATAAATAGTAACTAGTGACCAGCAAAACTGTTAAACCAATGTGAGGAAAATGGGGTCCTGGAGGAGCAAAAATGGGGGTTTCTGAAACAATACATATGAATACTTCTTCCTCGAGGTGTGTCAGATATGTCATGAGGTCAAATATTTCCATTTTTCAGTAGAATTAGAAACTATTTCACTGTTTTTTTTGCGAGTTCATGGGTACCTAACAAAACCATAGACACTTATCATGTACCCCGGGGGCTTTTTTTAAATTTGTTTCAATTTCTGCGCGTACTCGAAATAAGTAATATTTATAGGTAATATTAATAATAAAATTAAATACGGGCAATTTTTCATTGGATGCAAAAAATACCAATTACGAATGAATATAGAATATATTTTTAAAAAACAAAGAAATGAGTATTAGTGATTTTTTGGAGAAATTTTCAATTTAGTAGGGGCCAATTATGTTTAATTTTACTATTAATTTTTTCTGGGAATATAACTGTATTAATTACTTCATTTAAAAAGGATTACATTTAATGTACTTTTTTAACCTCTCTGGTATTTGGGATTTAAAATAAATATTAGTATCTAAACATATGCAAGTGCATTATATGTCGAAGCCATTTAATATAATTATTTAAATATTCTCTACCCGCATTTGGTATTTAATCATAACTGTTAATATCGTAAACGTGTACATTACGAATTACTAGTACAACTTCATGCGTTCTTCAACAAACTATCAATTTTTAACAAATAAACTGAACAGGGTTGCCAGATGTTCACTATTTGAGTGAACTGTTCACTATTTCAATAATTAGATTCACTAATTAGAAAGTGAGATTAGTGAACATGTAAAGAAATCTTTTGTTAAATTCGATTACAGCTGTCTTTGCCCTGTAGGGAATCTGGTGATCACGCTGGTCCGCCCAGTTGTCTTAGTTTCCGCCTCAAATCTACTGAAATTGTTTCAATATTGTGCATGAGATACGGTCTCCAATGCTAGCACTGAAAGAATTTTCAGTGTACTGAAAAAGGGTTGGATCGACGAACGTAAAAGAATGGAGATTGGAATCGGTTGTACATTTTTTTCAATATTCCGTATAAGTGTACTAAAGTTAAAGAATTATTCAAGAAGATTTATTACGTAAAGTTTCCTCAATGAAGCAATAAGTATTGTCGAAAATAAATAATTGATTGAATAAATTTTTAGGTCAAATTGAAAGCATGTTATCCCATTGTAATAAAGTAGGCAATTGTGATAATATGCTTAATTATAAATAAGTGACGGCTATTATCATTATTCAAAGACCATTAAAGCAGATGATGGCTATGTTTATACATGAAAATGTCATTGTTCAAAAATATATGTCTTATCTTACTATTCATCCTCCCCCCCCTCGTTCCACCCTTTCTGAAGACATATGCGGCAACCCTAAAACTGAAACCACTATTTCGACTATCATTCCGACTCCCGACTCCCTGCCGATCCTCTACCATCTCCACACCGCTCTGTTACCAACATCGCTGTCATTGTCACCCTCCTCCCGCCGTGGTGGAGGCGCTCGTGCATGGCATATGCCTGACCATTGTTACATAACGCCACGCTGCGGGCCGACACCGCAATGAACATGCGTGGAATTATATTATTAGTCTTTCTCCGTCCTGAGGTAACTCCTTGCTAAATTAAGGACCTCTCTGCCGCAACGTACAGTGGATTCTTACCGTGCACGTCCGGGACGAACCCGGAGTTGCAGCACGGAACGACGCCGTCTCATACAGGCGGCGGTGGCATCTCTCCAAATGAAACTTTGCATGCCGGAGCTGCTGAGCAGGCATTACGAAGGTTCCTCTACTCACGACTTGTTCGGCGTGCAGCTGTTTCGAATTACCATTGTGATAGGACGTTTCGGAATATTCACTGTAATGCGTGAAACTAAACTCATTTCCCAGCAGCCAAACTATCCGGAACTCTCGTCCATCATCACTAACAAAAAATGTTTCTAGAATAAATGAGATAAATTTATTAAACATAGTTGCAAGTAATGTTTTTCTCACATCTTCATTTGAATTACGTTCTTCATAGTTATTGCCTTTTAAACGTATTATTCAGTCGTTTATCTTTCTTACAAGTGATTGGTAAGAAACGGAAGTTATTGCAATTAAAAGAAAAATTGTACGTATGTATTGTGTTACTTTAAAAAAAAATATGTAACAAAAATAGAACGTGTCGAACATAGGCTTCATAATAAAGTGTTTAAAATCGCTATATACAAGCATTTAATTTTCAAATTATCGAAGAGAAAACGTCAGTCGGGCAGTAAAAAGTAATCCAAGCGGTCGCATAAATGTTCTACATATACAGAAGTAAAGAGACTCCAGTGTGTCCTAGACTATACGAGTTTTATAAGAAATATAAAATGTTAGTAGTATGTGATACAATGTTTACAAGAAGCCTGTGTGCGCACATAACCAATGGCAGATCCGAAGAAGAGAATCATGCCCTTCCCCATCCAAAATCTGCTTGTAATTGAATTCAGTTTATAGGAAACAATTATAGTAGAACGTATATTAACCGAAATAAAGGGGACTTTTCTGATTAACAATTTGCGGTTAAGAAGAATGTGTCAGTTTTAAAGATAGATATGATATAAAAATTACTTTTTCAGGACAAAATGGACTTTTATTCTCTAAATGTTAGTGAACATATACATACTATTTGTACAATTAAAGAATGAATGCTTTTGGAAAAAATAGTTTCTACTTCTTTGTACCTTCTTCTGACACCGTTTTCTAGCAGCAATATTTCGCCAATGCTGTATCAGGAAAACCTCAGTAGGCGTAGCTTTTTCCGATATTTCTACGAAACTCAAGGAAACGTAAAACAATAAAAAAGAATGTAATGTGTAAACCGTACTATTTCTAAGAGAACGTTGACAGAACAGACTAGTAAGATGCATGACTGTTGCCTTTTTACTCCTCCGATTGTTCCTGTGAAACAGTTAAAAGGACCGGTTAGAAGGTTTTCGGTTAAGAGGAGTAATACTTTCGAAGGAGTATTTCCAGCCAGCACGTGCGGACTACATCCCATGAATAAGGAACAATTTCTGCATCCCTGACAGAGGAGTTTAAGAATTTGTCAGATTTCGAACAAATTGTGTATTGTCTCGATGAAATAAGAGCAAGCACAAGATATCGATTACTTCGTCTTCGCAAACATACACTCAATCTCGATTACTAGTATCCGACTTCCGAGGGATCCGGGGTAAGTTGACAATATTCACAGCGAAGGTCTGGATGTCACAGAACCGCAATATTGCATTGCTGTGTTTCACAGAGAGATTTATTCTACGAACGTACTATATGAGAACCTGTTGAGGTTTGTAGGAAAATTAGGTTAACTTAATCGAGTTAATATACTTGTATTCGGTGATGAAACATACGCCCGCCGATGACAGATATTGAGAATATATTGCCAGTTTAATGTTAATCGTGAGTATTTAAAGATGGTTAGCGGTAAACTTGAACGAGCTTGGCGATGCTTTTGTTTTTCCATTTTCCATTCAAGATTTTTCCATTCTTGTCTGTTTCTTGACATTCATGACCAGGTTACACTCAATTCATACTTGAATCAACGAGACTTTCTCATCTGATATCAATCATGCCATCATCAACCTTTCTTCGTGTCCCAGAACGTAACCGAGTATGATGAGAACTCGTTGGATCATGACGTGATTCATGACCATTCCGTCGCCATTTAAGTTTCGTGGACTCTGCCTGAATCTTGTATTTCAGTTTTGTTTCTGATTTCATCACACCTCATTTTATACTTTAGTATTGTACGAAGAATTATTTTATATACCCTTGGCATCTTTTAACATGTTCTCCAGTACTTTTGTTGAAGAGAACATTTAAGAGTCATTCGATAATATTAAAGAAATGCAAGAATGTGCATTCTAATAATATTCTATAAAATCAAAATGCTAATTATATGCTAGAAAATGAACACAGAATACACTTATCTACACAGTAGTATGAAAGAGAGGTCTCAGAACATTTTTAACCTAAGCATACTCTTCCTTTAATTTCTTTTAATTTCCCTTTTCAAAAAATAATAAGTGTTCCAGACACAAATACTCCTAAACGTATTCACCTTCATAACTGATCATACTCGTAAGTACTCATAAGTAAGATTTTCGTGATTTTAGGACATGTTAATTTAGTGACAAACGTTGGAATATTCATGTTCAGTTCTTAATAGCTCTCGCATATTTCTTGGAAAGGAAATGACACACATAACTACATCATCTGTGAATATTAGATTCGTCCATCTTTACCTTTCCGTTTTAATTCCCGCAAATACAAAATTGTACAATAGGGAAAAGTTATATTGTAAATATTAGATATGTTGCATAATTTCTATTTTCTTATTTGGTTTTCCTTGATCCTGTTACCTACCCGAAAACCATTAGGTTATTCACTACGTCACAAGAGTTGTTAGGATATTAAATTACTTCTCATTTTCGCTTCGCCACGTCCAGCAGTATTCACGAGTATCAGTTTCATGTTTTGACACTTACGTAAGAGAAAATCTCATTTGGTTACAGTTTTCGTTACAAGTAATGAAAATCTCATTGCCCATCCTTTCTTCAGACATTTTATATTCAGTTCCATTTTCTTCTTCGACAGTTCTCGTTAGTCATGTGTCTATTGTTTCCATTTTTCTAAATTGAACTGCACTGAAACCAGAAATTTGAATATCTAGGGTAGTTGCAAAAAAATATAGCGAGATCCTCCCTTTTCAACAATGACTCATGATAAATTATTAAGGGTTTCATTATTCATATTGAGATGTATTTGTTAGCAATACCATAAATTTTACGCAAAAACCTATATTAACCATAAAACACAGATATCCTTTTATTTTCGACAATCAATAAGGTTATTCGTCAAAAAATGCTTAATTTCTTTCAGTTGCAACTTTTTGCGTGTTAAATCTTGTACATCTTCAAGGTCTGTACATAAAATATTAGACATGTTTTCATCTGAAAGCAATAATGACAAACATTTTTGAAGATATTGAATAAACATTTTAAAAATAAGACACAAAGAAACAGAGACTGAAAAATTATTGAAAATCGAATTCAAGTGAAAAAACTCTAAGTAATGAGCACAAAATTTAAAATAGAACGGAGAGAACTTACCAAAACATGTTTAATTCAGCACGTTACTTATAAAAATGTTTTTAATGTTAAAAAAGGATAGTTCCAATATCTAAAAGTTATCATTATAAAAACTTACATCCTCACTGTATTGAGTGAGAGAAAGAAGCAAGTACAGGTAGGCAGGGAGCAGAGTAAAGTAAAAAATTGACGCTATTATTTTCAATGTACAACAATGATAGCAAGTAAAAAAGTCAGAGATTGGTTATTTTGGGGCAAAATAACAGAGAGACGGAGAAAGAGAAAAAGAGAGGTAGGGGAGAGGGAGACGTAGAGGAAGCGAGTAAGAACACCAATCAAAGTAACAGACTGCATTTGTGAGCAGTTTTCAAGCAACATTTACAGAGAACAAACATAGTTAGTGCCTTATTTTACGTGACGAAACAGTTCTATTTAACCATCCAAATTTCCTTGCGCTCCTTTCTCCCGAGAAAGTATTACTGGGTAAACAGGCGATTTTGAGGGTAGCTCAGAGGCTTCTTTTAGGGTTGATCTCTTACATGCAGTAAATCTACAACGTGGAAACAGCCGAATTTACTTCCCTTCTGAGGGAAGGCTACGTAGGATTATTTCACCTTAAAAACCGATGGCTAAGATCGGGTTTGAACCCGCAACCTTGTGTACAACACACCAGCATTCTTTTACCTCCGAACCCACTAAACATCGTCTCCTATATTATTTCTGTAGTATACTTTCCCTTTGCGGCTCTCACACCCAATAAATCTTTATGAATAAGGTCTTTAAAGAAAGAGAATTTCACGGAGACGGGACGAATTCCACATTGATTTAAAAAATAAAGGATAAACGGATCCATTAAAAATAAAAGCAGCTAAATATTCTTGCAAAATGCAACCCGCAACGCACGTCAGGATTTTTTCATCTGTATTGTTAAGTAACTCCTAAATGAAGCGTTCTAGGTCCTTAGAAACAGAAACTATTCTCATACCATAATCTACAGGATGAGATCTTCTTGACTATTCTACTACATTTTGCCGGTTCGACGCTTCTCTATTCTACCCCACCTGTTCAGAACCTGTAGAATATGCAACTCTATGTGAAATTACTAAATTACTTGATATTCTATGCAATTGAATTACACGGGTGTACCTCTTTTCTCGATAATAAAGTTAAATAAGAATAGTTTGTATTGACAAGGGTGTATTGTTATATTGTTATCACTTACAAGGTGTCATATAGAACAAGTGACGAAGGATAAAAGGAAAAACGTAATATTACGGGCTTAATATGGAAATAGAAAAATAAGGAAGAGGGTAGGTGTACAGCATGCGAGAGTTCTGGCACGAGTACGCTAGTATGTGATAATCGATGATAGGTGATCGCAGCAAGAAGAAAGGCTGCGCCGAAAGCGACAGCAGTGAGTGGTGCGGGAGGCAATGGCGCGATCGCGTAGAGGTAACGCTCCGGCTCCACGTGACACCACGCGTGGGCGGGCGGGCGGGCGGGCGGCAGGCGCGGCCACGCGCAGCTCACGTAACTCCACACGCTACGGGCGTGACGCGCCCCAAGGAGCCGGCGCGGGCGGCCGGCACGCGTGTTCACAGCGCACGCGCTTCCTCCTGCGGACGTGGCCGCTTTACCGTCATCGCGTCGCCGTTGGGCGCTAATGCACTTGCGCTTTCCGCTTCGCGTTTCGCGCCTGTTTGTTTGCGCAATTCGACAGAAGTTGGGTTTCCGTACTAATATATTGTGATTTTTCTAACTTTGCCCCTCAAGGTCCGTCTTCACGATGGAATATGTCACGATATTTCGGCACGTTCTCACTCGTGCCGCCGGGTAACGCCTGATCGTGAACGTATCAACCAGTGCTTGCGATCATGCGACTTTCAGCGGTACGACGGAGATAGACGCGAAATGCCGTGTGATATTCCATCGTGACCATAGGGGCTTGAGGGGCAGAGCTAGAAATATTGCACTAAAGATTGAATTCAGTCGCTGTCTCGAGAAAAATTCTAGCGGCCGGCTCCTCTGATCGGTCGTTTGTCTTGGTTTCTCCGATCAACACCAGGCGACTGACGGAGCAGTATCGTAACAAACGGATCTCAAACCACGTGCGATTTTTCCTTCCTCTTCCTTGTCTTATCCTCACCACTTACATGCACACACACACACACACACACACAACACACACACCACACACATTTACATGCACTACACTCACACACGTGTCGGGAGACAGCCAGCAAGGAGAGATACCAGGAATGTGTCGAGCCATTTCAACTCTGAAGAAGTTAACGGAAGAATGGCCGAAAAGTTTGGAAATTAGACCATCACTTGGCATCTCACGAACATGTGAGAACAATTATATGATTTTTGTGTAAAATTCTAGCAGAAATCGAGTGCCATAGTAGAATTTCGGGGCTCCTGGAAATTGGCAACATGAACCAGTATCCGACAAACGGCTGGATATCTGGGAGTTTATTTTGATTTATTCGATAAGCTCTAACGTTACCAATTGGTTTAATTCATCAATTTCGATGGCAGGTTCTGACCAAGCAACGGTATCAATGTTTATCAGTAACTAGTTATTGATACTAATTTTCTAACTGAACGCATATGGTGTCTCATTAGAACGCAAGTTGTGAAAATATTTATTTTTTGCTGAGTATTTGACCAACTTTCGTTGTCGCAAGCACGTCATGGTATGTACCGGTCTTTCCCTTGAAGAATTCACTTACGTCCCCAGGAATAGAACTCATGCTCTGTGGGTAGATTCCCAATGCAAGTTCTTGTTGCCATTGAATAGTTTCTTTTCTTTGAAGAGTAACGTCTTTGCTATAACTTTCAGTATTGATTTGAAGTTGAACTCATATTGTTTCTATATTTTGAATATTGCACGTTAATGTACAAAATATTTGTCGTCAAATTAATTATTCTTGCAATAAATTATCAAATCATGTCATCATTACTTCTCCATTGCGCTCTGCTAGTTTCGAATCGTGTGAAATGCCACAAGTATGATCTAGTAAATATTACATTATAAATTGACGTCTATATGTTACTTCTAATCTCGCAAAATATATTAACTTCCGCTACTGTCACAATTATGAGGCATTACTTAACAACACACAAACCCTCCAATAAAAAACACTAAATTAATAATTTGTATATATTAGGGCTTATAATTTGAAATAAAATGCGTTTTAAATCAGTAAAAACCTAGAGTAAGTAAATATTGTGCATTTTAAATAAAGATTACCATATGAATCCATTGCAGTCCCATTTTTAAACTTGCACCATCTGTTTGGAAATATACAAGGATTATTTTAGAATTTTTTCAAATTTTTTGAAGATGAGCATTTTAAAAAAACTCAAAATCAAGATTTTAATTCAAATTTGAAAATCGTTTTGAAACGCAACTCCTATTGAGTTGTATATCTTATAAAAGGTCATAAAGAAGCTGAAAAATGACACCAGTTCCAGCTCTCTATCTTAATTTGGTGAGGTTCTATATCAATTTAAAACTTTTCGGGAACCCAATTTTGCAAAAGTTTACATGGCTGTATTTCACAAACGGGTGGAAATACTTTACTCAAAATTGTAGTTTTCTTATTCTCCATTCATACTACCTATGTGTCAAATTTCATCTTAATCTAAAATGGTGAGGCAAAATTTTAATTAAAACTGTGTGTGATTTAATATGGAATGACCCGTATGACACACGTGGTAAAAGTGATTTTGGATGAAGTGGTAGGATTGCTCCACTAGGCCTACATGAGCATATAGCGCATTCTTTCCTATTCACAAAATAAAAAGATTCACTTTTACCTCTCGTACCTAAGTAGCTATAATTCTCTGCTTTATGTGACGCCGTCATTCGGCACTGCGTATCTGCGCCTGTATCACTTACTAAAACTACACGTGTATGCATTCGGTACTGAAATTTTTTATCGTAGAAATTAAGCGTAATAACTTGGAGTGCGAATCTGTTGTTTTCATGTTTTTTTGTTGTTTTTTTGGATTCATTGAATTGCCACTTCCAATCAGTGAGACAAAAAGCGGTGAGAAAAAAGCGGGTGTTAAAAAATATGCGCCAATTTTGTGGGAAATGCCACGAAAGAGGTACGAGAAAAAAATAGTAAAAAAGAAATTAACGCTTGAAATACGAAGCCTGCAAATGCAGAAGTGAGCAGTAAAAAGTCTAGGACTAGACTTTTTAGGTATGAATTTTTTTTTCACATAGAACACCACATCGTTTCTTGACTATAGCATGCTTGAACGAGTATCGTAAATCATCACCAACATTACAGTGAATTGCATATTTCTTTATTTTCTGCTGCCAGCAATTTGACAGCTATGCCTGACAGATCTTGTTCGATTATTATAGTTAAAATTCTTTTATCACAGTTAAAACATGGCGTATCTAATGTCCAGTAAATGTTATTTTTATCAAAATTATAACTAGTCTTGTTGAGAATTACAGCAATTCAGTGAGATGGAATTCAGTTTGAGGAAGAATCTTTTGGTAGTCTGTAATTGACCACGATCTCTCCAAAACACGCCTCCCATTGCTGCCCCATTGATGTAAGGAGATGATGCTTCACAATCAGCACACAACGGTGATATTGATATTCTGATATTTTTTCTGATATTTACACAATTTTTTGCGTTTTATTTTCGTAAGATATTTATCATTTCGCATTTCAGTTAAACAACTCTTTATTAAATAAATATATATTTGAAGTTTTCGTGATTTTCGATCGAAATCCTCTTATGAAATTTGCAAATACAGTGGTCTTTATTAAACGATCAAATATAAGTGAAGCCCTGTTTGTTTAATGAAGGTAATCACCGAGAAAGTTTTCACAAGAATGTTGGAATACAGATGACGAGCATATGGTACGTTCTCTTCTGCTAAACCGTGAAAATCATGATGGTCGGTGTTAGTGGCGTGCCGTGCCGTGCGGATCACCCTGTGGCGATCGGTGGACTAGCCTTCAGAGGCGCGGCCCAGGCTTTCTACATCGAGCACGTGGTTGGTATGCGTACGTGGATTGGAATGCGAAAGTGTTCCACGGTAGTTGTGTGACAAAATGCCTTTGATTTATATTCAAAAAAATCATTTGAATTGGAACATACTCTTGGAACTACAAACGCTGAAAACCAAGTAGAACAGTTTTTCTAGAAAAATTATTATTAGACGGCGGATTTTGATGACCTAAAACATGACCAAAAATGATCAATAAAATGCTCTTAAAATGTTTTAAAAAATGCCCTAAAAGCAAAGAAAAATGACGTAAAAAATTTGATAAAAAGCAGTTCAGATGAACAACTCAAGCTGTTGTATGTGTTACTGATGTAATCGAGGTTTCTTCCTTTCGTTTAAGTGAATTCAGCTTGCAAAATTTTGGTTTGGACTGGACCAGGAAATCTTTGGCTTTAGTTATTGTGAAATCCGCCGAACCGACAATGGTGCTGATATTTGTTGCAACTCATAAATATTATTTAACGCAAGTACCATTAAAGATATTAAAGTTGATGAAATCCACGAAAAAATGCTTTAATAATGGCAAAAAAGGTAAAAATTTACTAATTAGACGAAATCGAAAAATGACATACAATGGGTAATTTACATTTGTCACAACATTAAATGAATTTCTATACTAAACGAACATCTTTCTAAATTGAAAAGAAAAAATGACGTTTCATTAAAATCCGCCCCCTAATTATTATAATGTTTCTAACCATTCCATTAATTAAATATTTTTTGTAAGTGAATAAGGTGCTTATTTTTTCTGAGAAACTGGCGAAAATAGGTATTAAGGATGGCAATTTGTATTGTAAGTTCATGAAAGCATTACCTTGAATCTACTCCCCCTGTACTACTGGCATACATTTTTCTCCATTACACACTCTTCTATTCTCTGACCCTTTTCCTAGTTTTTGACCTGACACCTTTCATATACAGTCCCTTCCGCGAGAAACTGCACTCTTACACACACACACACACACACTCTCGCTGATTCACTCACATACCCCCCTGTGCGTACTGCTCTCTTCTCTGCTATGCACTGCACGTACACTTTCGCTTCTCTCGCTCTTAAAGTGTCTACCGTATTTGTAACTATTCGTTTTCTGTGTTACTGGCATTCAGCACTCGCACGACTTCCCTTGCCTTCCGCTTACACTTCTTTGATCTTCATATACCTGTAAGTTTCACGGGATCCTACAGACAAGTCTGTGAAACATGCCGTTTTCAACACACTTTTTGTCAATTGATAACTAGTATTCACTATAATTATTTAAAATTTTATTTTCACTTTTTTCATAAAAATATTATAAGATATTATGATATAACTGACTTTCGAGTATTTTCAACAAGTAAATCTATATAGTTTCATTGAACAATTTTAATGATAAATTGGATTAGCGTTTATCAAAATTCATTTGAATTGAAGTAGCAATTTATCATTAATGCTTTCTAGTACTTCATATCTATAAATACTGCTTATTTTTCAATAAATATCAAAAGCATATTGACCATTTGGAATGGCAAGGCTGCAAATAACATTTCATTTATTTCGAGTAAAGTAATGCCAAAGTTGCATACCTCCACTTATTCAGACACCTCCCCACCCTCCAGAAGTGGATTTTACAATAGCAGTTTGTCCCCAGCTTGCAGCACGAGTTTGTTCTACTTGCAGCAAAAATCAGATAGAACATAATTTCACAACTTATTTTTTTGATTTTGTCACTTGGAACCTTGTCATACCAGAGGATCGATTTTGCTTTAATTTTGATTATAGTAGTATTTAATGCTAGATAAACGGTATATAGCCGGCCTGGATAGCAGAGGTCGCTAAGGCTGGAGAACCGTAGCTGTCTGGTTCCTGAAGGCGGTTTCGAATCCCGCCCAGGGCATGAATGTTTGTGTGTCCGTATACCGTTACCCCCCCCCACACACACACACACCAATGTTACAGTGGTCGCTATATGACCTCAGTTGTTGAAAAGCTACATTAAATAAGTAAAAACACAAACAAACAAAAAACATTACACATCTTGATACAAAACTGTTTCTCTACAACACTAACAGAATGAAACTCAAAATAATTCAAAGCCTTCTTGTTACATGATTAGAAGTTTTCTTAGAAGGAAGAGATCTTATGCAATATAGGCAAGATCACACTCCCTGAGGCTGAATTCTCCATTCTCCTCTCTGTTTCCCATCCTCCTCCCTCTTGTTCGGTTTGGGCCGTTTCCTCCGCGCGCGTGCACCCTCTCCAGCCCTCTCCGTCGCCTCGTCGCCCGTGCACGCGCTGCGCCCTCTAATAGAGGCCGTGCGGTGATTAGGCAGCGCGTTCAAAGCCCCGCAGCAGCCGCCGCACGCCACCCTCTGTCCCCCCCCCGCGGGCGGCCGAGAGTGCGCAAGCGACGTCGGTGAGGGCTCGCCCTGTGTTTAAAGGGAACTGCTCGCACAGCCGCCCCTGAGCGCACTTGTGAATGAAATTGGATTTATGTTGGTGGCTTCCACCTTATCCGGAAGTGTATAAATGCGCTGAACAAAAAAACAATGGAAAGAGTTATGACCTTGACACAATATCAATTGTGAGGATTTGTTACGTGCAATGACTTGATCTATATTGTTATAATTCACATATTAGACGACATTTTCGTTTTTAATTCAGAGTTTTTATTCAACATGATCATCATCATCATATTCTGACTTTTTTAACTTAAAGGAATAACAAATGAAACAGAACTGGATAGTTTTTACTGTTTTTCATCTTGTTCCCCATGAATGGAGTTAATGAATTCACTGTTTCTAGAAAACTGCCCTGAACAGAAAAAACATAAAGAATAGAAAGAGTCATGACTTTGACATAATATCAATTCGAAGGATATCTTACGTGTCACGACATGATTTATATCGTTATAATTCACATATTAAACGACCTTTTCTTTTTTAATTCAGAGTTTTGATTGAACATGATCACCATCATATTCTGACTTTTTTTTAACTTAAAGGAATAAAAAATGATAATTTAGTTAGAGTGATAATTAAGTTAGAATAGTTTTTATTGTTTTTCATCTCGCTCCCACGAATAGAGTTAATGAATTCACTGTTTTTAGAAAAATGTACGTTTATTTATTAACTAATACTCATTTAACTGAAGCAAAAGGAAAAGGATTTAATATGCGTAAGAAATATGAAATACAAACCAGGTGTGTAGGCTAGCGGAATAACGAAAACAATATTATCCTATTATATTATATGCAATAGAAATAAAACGTTAATCAAGAAAGGAAGATAGAAATCCATGGACATAGCTGCTGTTAACTACATTGCCCTAGCTCGACGTATCCTATCTCTCGCGTCTGTGAACTTCTGTTGTGCACCTAATTATCCATGCATATTAACTATCACCTTCAGATAACGCAGCAACAATCTATTATGTCCTCAATTGCATATGCCCTACACTGGAATACAAAGGACTGTTAGATTTAATGAATTTACAAATATTTTCGCTGATTACCAAGAAAAACAGAAAAGAAGAACATTTGAGTAGATCAATAAATAATAGCCGGCTAAATTTAATCACGTTAAAAAAATATAGTACCTCCTTACTAATAAGATGTGGCAAGGATTTCAATTCTTGTGAACTGCCATGTGAACAGCTGTGATGCAGAGCAAATGTGAACAGGTGTGGACCAAAAACCGGATAGTAAGCAAGATAAGGTTATAAAGAGTAATGTTAACAAAGATGAAACTGTGTTCTGTTTAGAAGCGACGCTACATCCATTCTGTAAATTGAAATGTTGCATTTAGTAATTAACACGAAGCGATGCCATCACAAATGCTATTATTTTGTGTAGACTTAACTGCAGTATTTCTGCAGTTAAGTCTACATTTGTTCTTATGTGGATTCGTAGGTTTTATCGTGACGCTCCTCATCCCGGATAGCCAAGTATCACATACTTATTTGTTCTTACGTATTGAATTTTTTACGAAAAGACAAAAGTTTAATTCTTCATAGTGTATAATATACTACAGAATACTAATACAGAATGTACCACTACAGAACGCCATTTATTACTCAAAAATGGACGCTAAGAGATGAAGCGCTCAAGGAAAAATAGGAAACACGTGAAGGTGGCAGAATGTAAAGTGAACTAGGAGTTAATGGATGCAAATGAAAAAATTACGCTTGACAAAAATTAGGTTGAAGACGTAAGGAGAGTTGAATATCCCGTTGTAGTGCAGACGCAAAAAACGCACTACTACAGAATGTCATTTTTTGTTCAAAAACAAACTCTTAAGAGATGACAGCGCACAGGGAACAATAGAGAACAAATAGAAAACTTCTAAATCTGGGAGGATGTATAGTGAACTAGGAGTTAATGGATAGAATATGCAAAAAAAACTGTGCTTGAGCAAAAACGATGTTGAAGACAGAAAGAGAGCTGGATATCCCGTTGCGGGCCAGACGAAAAAATAATATACTACTGCAAAATGCTATTTATTATTTAGAAGGGACTCTGAGAAACCGAAAAAATTTGGAACAAGTGGGAAACATGTGAATCTGGGAGAATTTGTAATGAACTAGGAATTAATTGATGAAAATGAAAAAAAAACCCACTGTGAATGAGCGAAACCATGTTGAAGAGAGAAAAAGATCTGGATATCCCTTTGTTGTGCAGGCGAAAAAGAATATACTACTACAGAATGCTATTTATTGTTTTAAAAGGGAGAAATAAAAATAGATTAATATAGAAAAAAATATAAAAGTAAAAAAAAGAGAATAAACGAAAAAAAATAGGGAACAATGGGAAACATATGAATCTGGGGGGATGTGTAGTGAACTAGGAGTTAATGGATGAGAAAAAAACACTGTGCATGAGCAAAACGATGTTGAAGACAGAAAGAGAGCTGGATATCCCGTTGCGGCGCAGACGCAAAGCGAATGCCGATCGCCCACGTGCGTTGCGCAGGGGCGGTGTGGCGGCACTTGTGATGCGCGTCACGTCCTCCCGCGCCCCGCGGCCGCCGCCAGCGCCGCCGCTCGCGCCACGCCCCCTCCTCCCCCGTCGCCCCCGTCACCACTGTCGCCTCCGATGCCATCGCCACCGCCGTTAACAAGAAAGGCAACGAAAGAAAAAGGAAATCTTTATATACGAAAGTATTTCCCCATTGCGCAGAGTTTGAAAACTGTACTGTGATTTTTTCCGATCAATTGTAGGTAAATGCCGGAGTAGACAAAACGGAGCACGGACGGCGTGAGATCTTTCCTTCATCTTCCTTGACGTATCCTCTACCGTTGCGTACACACACATTTATGTGCAGTAGACTATCCACATACGTCGGCAGACCAGTCGGGAGCTTAGAGCTTATCCTGGCTGGGGCGATGCCTCGCTCGTGGGATATTCTGGAGGGGAAAACCCGCACGCTAACTTTTGGGTTAGCACCGTACCTCAGTGGAGGGATTGTACTGCCTCCTCCCATGTATAACATGTGGTACACTCACGAGATTAATGATCACAGTGTTGATTCCCCGGAAACTGAAGTGCTCACTTAATGTTGTGCCATCACTAGATTTACTTCTGTCTCTACTACCACTGTTCAATTCTTTTCTCTTCACCTTTGCCTTCACTTCCACCTGCGTCTTTGTCTCCTTCGCGAAATTCAAATTACATCATCTTTGTCGTTTATAAATTCTTTCCAAGTCTGCAATAAATTACACAATAATTACACCGAAAGATATTTCAACTATTCATCATTGTTTCCCCCAAAACACGCTTTATACGAACATTCTCTTCGAGTCGCCAACGACGTCACTTTATCATCATTTTGCAAAATGACCATTACTACCGTATTCATTTACGACATTGCGTCCATTATTCCTATTACCTTTTCAAACTACCCCATGCCGGTACTCAACCCAAAGTGAACAACTCAACAACATACATCATAGAGTTATCTATTGTTTCTCATTGACCAGAGACCAAACATAAAGACTCTTTTCCTTCGCCACGATTATCCTCAAAATCTTGTACAGCCAAGCATTATCTCCTATTCTAGGCATCCACTCTTAATTCCTGTGCCTTCAGCCTTGACTCTTCCTCTATCTCCTACACTCCGACTAGAAAATCGTCCGTTGTTATTTATAAAGATGCTGGAACAAAATACGTTATATGTTACTGGAGCGCCTCATATTCTCGTCCCTCACATGCCACTTTAACATCACCTTTTAGGGGCAATACTTTGGACTCATAGTGCTTGCACGCAATCCCATTCAAATCGCCGTTTTCAACTTTACCTCTATCTTCACGTAGAAAGCACGCAAGCGACCACTACCAACATCATTTTCATATTTTATAGTCTCCATTTCTATTACCTCAATCTTCATCTCTGGAATGTTATTATCTTATCACATTTCTTACACTTCTTCATCGACGACCACACTCTTCAAATCCTACACTGTCTCCCAACCGTTTACAACCTCCGCCTTTAAATCTCTGCCATCAATCACTAGAAATTTTCCCGCTACCTTTCACTTCTAAACAATATACTTACATTCTGTGTCTATTTCTACAGTTTAAAATAATGTTTATGTTCTTATCCTACTTCTCCAGTGGCTTCCAGTTTCCGCCTTTACTTCCGCCTATTACTCCACCCTTTCCACTACAACTTCGTCAAAGCCAATTCATTTCCCCACTTCATCATCATTTGCATATTTTTCTTTTCAGCGAACACCGCTGCTATTTCAAGTACTGCCGTCATCGCCATTGTTGTATTAGTGGAGGTCAGTTATTCACTTGCAGCCAACATTTTTTTCCATAATCACAACATACCCCTTGCCTTTCTTCACGTTCTTCCAATTTATTGTTAACATTTACAGTCTCATTTACATTCACATTCCCCTAGAATAACCTAATCTACTTCTATTTCATGTCAAATTCCGACGCATATTATTTAATCGTCTCTTTCTCCAGCTCTGCTACCCTTAACTCTACCTCACTTCTTCATTCTCATGTTCGATATTCTCTCTTCCTTCTTGTTCACTTACGAGACTCTTTTATTTGCACATACACTTGAGCAATCAAAATCGTCTGACACCTTTACACAACCCTCTTCTCTTTTTCCATCTACTTTTCATTTACCTTCTCTGCCTCTGACCCCATACTCTAGTTACCCTTTTCGCCATTTCCGCTATTATTCTGTCTCGGCTTATGTCCCATTTCCTCGTCAAATCTAGTCATCACATTCTCTAATGGATTAATGTCTTCTGATCATTTTCTCACCACCTTCGCCGTTACTGTTTGCCAAATCTTTTCACATCAACTGCTACATTTCGACCAATCGTTACTTACCTCGGCATTCACTGACCAAGAGTTCTTCGACTGTGAGTTCCGTCAGTAGCGTATTTTCGATACTGGCGACAATAGCTGGGTGGAATTGAGACGCAGCCTAAGAGAAGAATTCTATCCCCCTGCTGATCTGATTGGTGGTTTTCCATAGTTTCTACATTCAATACCTGGCAAATGGCGGAGCAGTTCTCCAACAAATGAGGCACGGCCGGCGCACGATCTCTTCCTCATTCTTGATCTCTTCTCCCCTCTTACAGATATTCAGACTTTCAAGAGCTACACAAATCCAGTCGGGAGTGTAGATCCATGGAAACCATGAGGTGCCGCGCTGTGAGGGATCTTCTGCAAGTGGATGTGCACCGCATCCCCTGAACATAGCTTGCCCTTGACTAACGGCATACGTCGGGGATTAACGGCATACGTCGTTGATTGATTGACTGTTCGTGATTCCGGGCGCGTCAACGACAAGTCATTATTCTCGTAAGTGTAGTGCATGTTTTCATTGTGAGATGGCGGTGATATTTTACCCGCTGGATGGCTAGATCCGGCACCGACCTACCGTCGACTAGCGGGGTTTTACTCTCAATCAGATATCTTCTACCAGAGGGGCACCGCCCCAGCCGGAACAAGCTCCCGACAGGTCTCCCAGCATGTGCATGTTAGTATAAGTGTGTGTAAGGAGTGAGGATAGGACAAAGAAGAGGAAGAAAAATCGCGCACGGTTAGTTTGTTAGGGTACTGCTCCGGCACTCGCCTGGTGTTGCTCTTAGAAACCAAGGAAAACTACCGATCAGAACAGCTCTCCGCTAGAATTCTCTTTCAGAAAGCGACTGAATTTAACCTAGCTGAAAAGCTAGTGTCGAAACTCCTGCCGACTTTGGGACTCGTACCTAGGGCCTCCCGGTCAGAGAGACTGCAGCGATATCAGCTGAGCCATCTCTCCCGGCCATGCGTCGTTGACGCGTCCGGAATCAATAAATACTCAAATGTCTGTTCCAGCCTGTCTGGAACTCACTGGTCTAAATACTCACTCAAATGTCTGTTCCTTTAACAGGCTTACCCTCCACCTCGACATTCACTTCCATCGGGTACCACCGCCCCCTCCTCTCCTCCTCCGCCCTCGGGGCTTTCACTCTCCGCCCACGCGTTTCCCGCGCGCGCCGCGGGCGGCGGCGACTCCAGAGCCGGAACCGAGAGCGGGGAACCGCCGCGCCGCGCCTCGCCTCGCCTCGCCGCCGACAATATTTAAGCACCTCTTACGCCGGTGGGGCGGCCTTGCCTCCCTGCGCAAAGGTCACGGAGGCGGCAGCGGCGGGCGGCGGGCCGGGAGCGCTCATCTGAATATGAGTCAAGGTCGCGCCTCTTTCCCTGCCGCGCGCCCGATCGGCGCATTAATTGGCGGCGTGCCGCAGGGATAAGCGGCCGCGAGGCGGGCGCACGCCGCGCGTGAGGCGCGGGGGAGGTCAGGAGGCGCGAGCGATTTGTCCGGGGCGGGGCGGGGCGGGGAGGGGCGGGGCGGCAAGGGCATTGGGGGGGAGGTCGGGCAGGGGCGCGCCGGTAGCTGCGAGAAGGCGCGCGGGGTTGTAGCCGTGGGTGCGGTTGAGAACGGGGTGCGGGGTAAGAGTGAGTAGAATTGGAAATAGAATGGGAGTGGGAGTAGGGGCCGGATGAGAGCTGTAACATAGGGCTGACGTGCGGGGTAAGCTGATTGGACTGAGACTGCAACCGTGTGAAAAACTATGATATATTTTTATTTACATTCATTTAATATATTGATATTTTACCAAATTCAACAGATAACATGTTTCATTTTCGTATTTATACATTTGTTTACTTATGTTTGATTTGCGCAAAATCATCTTTTGTATTTGTGCATTTACCAATACATTTAGGATAACATATGATATTGTACATCAACAAAAGTATTTATATTATTATTACTATTTTTATATATTTTTATAAATTTTATTAGAAATTTTTCATCACTTCGTATTAGTTATGTTCTGTCTAAGGTTTTAATACGGTACTAATTACACAGATCACCCGATGAAAATCCAAATCAAGAGTTGAAACGTTGTGAAATAATATACATTGTTTGTTGAATTTGTTAATTTTTTAATATATTAAGGTAAAAACAAAAGTTGCAACCAAAATGGAGCCGGCAAATTTTGAGATGTTCGAAAAGAGGATAATGGTTTAGTGTATGCTTGAGTAAAAGCTAGGGCAAGGGGCGTGGCTGGTCGGGGATAGTGTCGAAAGTGGGAGTGAGAATGGAAAAGGGAGTGGAATCGAGAGGAGATTGGGGGCGGAACCGACAGTGTGAACTGAAGTGAGCGCGGGAGCGGGACCAGAAGAGGGCGTGGAGCTTTCAGGAGAATCGGAAACGAGAATGGAATTTGCACCATCGTCATTGGAATCAAATTGGGGAGAGGGATCGCGCAAGATAGTGGTTGTGAGGGGTATGGGGGCGGAACACAGATGTGGATGAATAGAAAAAAGAGATAAACACAGACAAGAGCGAAATGACCATCACAGTAGTGATGCCGTTGTGGAAGTGATAATGTCAATTACTTTGTGATAATTAAAACTTTGGAGTTTGTGATTACGGCGCAGGCGAACAGTTACGAGGGGGCAGTGTGATGTTATAGGGCTTATGGTGACACACAAAGAAAAAGAGGTTGTCAAGGAACATGGGGTAAAATGAATATTAAAGAATTCTGCCATGGGAATGTCTTCATATAATTTTAATCGTTACTTACAGAACAAACGCACAAAGATGTAACGGAAGGTTACTTGCCATACGATCATCATTCATGAAACTGTTTTCGTCGCATGTATTGTCAGTAAAATGTTGTGTTCTTGAAATCATCATTTGAAATCATACAATGAGACATACTGATTTCGAATTATTAATTAACATTTATCCGTTATAATGGTAAAGGTTGAAAAACGAAAAACCACTATATTCATTCAATCATTGAAGAGAGTGAACCAAATTGTTTGAATTAAAGAGCAAATTCCCGGCAGATCAAAAAGAAACAGTTTCCTAGCACGCAACACGATGTAGAAATACCCTTACGCCCTTCGGGGAATAATTGAAACCAAGTAAATTATTTTTTTTCGAGGAAAATTTATGACACCACCTTTAAATTAGACGAATTAGAGTGTTTAAAGTGAAATTTGTCTGCTTACAAATAGGTGAAATATTTTCTTTCTTGGATGCAAGCTACGTAGTCTGGACGAGGGGGATGCGGAACTGTCCGTGTAGATACACCACCTGCGGGCACGTCACCACTTAACGATCGTCGCAACCTTCCTCGCGGTGGTCTCCAGCACAGCTCCTTCCTCATGCTCGCACACGCATCCTCCAACTCACACGCTCCGTGCTCGCCTCTTCCCCGCTCCCACCCTCGCTCGCTCCCTGCACGCGCTCACGGCCGCGCCTTCTCCTCCTCCACCCTCACTCTCGCCTTCGCCCCTGCCCTCACCCTCGCCAGGCCTCCTTCCTTTCGTCCTCGCCCCCATCCTAGCACCCGCCCCTGCACCCGACTTCGCCCTCGCTCCCTCTCTCGCTCCCGCCCTCGCTCCCGCCCTCGCTCTCCACCTCGCTCTCGCCCTCGCTCCCGCCCTTGCTCCCGCCCTCGCTCCCGCCCTCGCTCCCGCCCTCGCTCCCGTCCACGCTCCCGCCCTCGCTCCCGCCCTCGCTCCCGCCCTCGCTCCCGCCCTCGCTCCCGCCCTCGCTCCCGCCCTCGCTCCCGCCCTCGCTCCTGCCCTCGCTCCCGCCCTCGCTCCCGCCCTCGCTCCCGCCCTCGCTCCCGCCCACGCTCCCGCCCTCGCTCCCGCCCTCGCTCCCGCCCTCGCTCCCGCCCTCGCTCCCGCCCTCGCTCCCGCCCTCGCTCCCGCCCTCGCTCCCGCCCTCGCTCCCGCCCTCGCTCCCGCCCTCGCTCCCGCCCTCGCTCCCGCCCTCGCTCCCGCCCTCGCTCCCGCCCTCGCTCCCGCCCTCGCTCCCGCCCTCGCTCCCGCCCTCGCTCCCGCCTCCACCCCCTCCCCGTCCCCGTCCCGTCCAACCCTCATCTTCACCTCCGTCTTCGCCCTACCTCCCTCTCGTGTCCCCGCACCCACCCTCGTCCTCGTTCCGGCCCTCGCCCTCCCCCACCCTCGTCCCGGATCCCGCTGGTCCACCCGAGACTTTTTTGGGCGTCCCTCCCATGCTTCGTCTCCCTCGAACATCCCTTCCCCCTTTCACCTCAATCTCTGCCACCGTCACCTCTTCTAGCGTACCGTCGCGTCTTCGCTCCCTCCGCGCTGCCTCTCCACCTCTCCGTCGGACGCATTCGCGTTTCCCCTCGCCTGCAACGTCACAACCGTCACCTCTTCGGCACTTTCCGTCGTCCTCTCCCGTTTTCCTCATCCCTCTCTTCTTCTTCTTCATCATCATCATTAATCCTCTTCTTCCCCTTTCTCCTCGGCTCTCGAATTCGACTCCTCTTCCTTCTACATCTCTTCTTCCTCCTCGTCTTCCTTTTCTTCCTCCTTTATTCTCTCCATCGTCCGAGTCGCCTTCTCACCTTCTGTCTCCGTCCGCCTGCGCCGTTACACCTTCGACCTCCGCGCGCTTTTTCATTAGAGACGCGACGCCGACCGATGCGTTATTCATGTAGGGCGGTCGCCCCGCGCGACCTCTCGCTTCTTTACAATACACCGCGGTGCTGTATGCTCGGTTCTTTCCGTTCTCTGGTCTTGCTTTGAAAACAGCATTGACGTATATTTTTCGTTTAATAACATTGAGTTTTGTTGGCTTAACCAACTTTGGGAAAAGAATATCTTCTGAAAATCCTGAAGTAAAATCAGTACTCTTTTAAAGGAGAATTGATTCAGTAAAATATTGAATCCTAATAGGCTAATAGTCACATAAGACTAACTTAATATGTGATATATGTACAATTACTGAATTTTATTTTCATGGTATTCAGAAATGTGACATCAATAAAAGGTCGAAACTTTTGTACAATCCCAACATTTCGAGGTATTTTATTTCGTATATTTAATACTCGTTTTGGAAACAGTTATTTACAAAATGAGTATTACAAGACACCACGCAACAATAGAGATTCATCATCAAACTAGATCGTTCAGTTGGCTTTGATAGTAATCGAGTGCTTTAAAAAGATATTACTTCATGAATTCCGTACGCCTATTTACGCACGTGATGGCTGTGGTCATTCAGTGACAATATACGTTGTCTACGCCGCATCGTTGACCGGGAGGCTCTAGGTTTCCAGTTTCGACGGTGGTGGTTTTTCGAAACGAGGTACAGATTTGGAATGAATTCAGCCACTGTCTGGAGGTCAATTCTAGTGACTGGCTGTTCTGATTGGTAGTTTTCTCTCACAATACGAGGCGAGTGAGGGGACTGGATCTTAACAAAAGTGCCAAGTTTCAGGCGCAATATTTCTTTCGACAGTATCGTCCTCTCCTCTCTCTTTCGACACAGACTTTTAGTATACTACCACAAATGTCGGGAGACTAGTCGGGAGCTTATGAGCTGTGCCGGTTGGATGACCCGCAAGCGGACATGTAGGCGGACGCCGGATGAATCGTTCCCACGAGGAACACCGTCAGCTCCCGGGATATTACATGCACGACACTTAGGCACTAATGACCATAGTTCTTGATGTAATCGGAGACACTCAATTCTGATTCACACATTTTATTCAATGCCCTCTAAAATTCTGAATATTGCTGAAGCAATGTTTAATTGAATTACTTAACTTAAGTCTAAAATTCGCCGTTGTCCAAATTCCAACGTCTGTAGTTGCAGTCTGCAACGCCTTCAGTTTCGGATACGCAACTACATAGTCTAATTCATTCAACAACGTTCCTCTTTTAATTCTATTGCTCGCTTCTCTCGATCCTTGTGCCAGTCGGGAGCTTAGAGCTTGTCCCGGCTGCATGATTGGAATTTGCACTTGACTTGTGAATGAAGCTTCTTCAGAGTTTGCTTCACTTTGGTAACAGAATAGCAGATTCTCTCAATCAAATATTAATTGTGAGAAAAAATATCCGTAAAATTACAATCATTGAAATAACTACATGTTATAATCAAACAATTAATATGTAGGGCTTAATCTTTGCCTAATCTACATTTATGTTTATTACGGCAAAATTCAGCTCCAAACTCATGTATACCTCAACAAATCTTGACAAACAACACAAATATGCACGTTCTCACAAGTGCAGCGTCTCAAGAGGTTGGAACGAGTAATCAGCTGACACGTGAGTTTCCGCCACCGCCATCACTGACCAATCAGAGAACTCTAAAGAAACCTCATTCACAAATCTAGTGCAATTTCAAATCATGCGTCCCGGCTGGGGCTGTGTCCCACTGGTGGGAGATACCTGGTTGAGGGGAAAACCCCGCTAGTCGACGGTAGGGCGGTGCCGAATCTCGCCATCCAGCGGGGAAAAGATCACCATCTCCTCTCGAGGAAAACAAACATTACACTTAAGGGACTAATGACCTTTGTAGTTGATGCGCCCGGAATCACGAACAATCAATCAATCAATCAAACCTAGTGGACCATGCCTGCAATTCGTCTGACACCCGTGTGCGGACACCTTGTTTTTGCTGGCGGTGAGCGAGGGAGTGGCAGGGTGAGCGCGCGCCGCCACCTGCGGTGAGATGTTCCGCCCCCCTCCCGCCGATCTCCCCGCGCGCGCCGCCCGATGGCTTTCAATATATTGCCCGCGAGGTGAGGGGGAGGAAACGCGCACAGAAACAGCGGGAGGTCGATGGGCGGGCCAAGGGCTCAGGTGTATTGATGGCGGCGGAGGCTGCGGCCGGCGAAAAATGTGCAGCAGGTGCGCGAGGAACGGGCGGGAAGGGGAGGACGGTGAGGGGTTAAAATAGACAGGTCAACTCACAACAACTGAACGAGAGAAATAACAAACGACGACGGTAAAAAAACTGCGAGATTAACGGGAACCGAAAAAGACTGACAGAGGCTGAAAGAGGGACTGACAGAGGCCAGAAGAGAGACTGACAGAGGCTGGAAGAGAGGCTGACAGAGGCTGAAAGAGATGCTGACAGAGGCTGGAAGAGAGACTGACAAAGGCAGGAACTGAATGACACGGACGAGAACTGAAGGACACGGACGGGAACTGAAGGACACGGACGGGAACTGAAGGACACGGACGGGAACTGAAGGACACGGACGGGAACTGAAGGACACGGACGGGAACTGAAGGACACGGACGGGAACTGAAGGACACGGACGGGAACTGAAGGACACGGACGGGAACTGAAGGACACGGACCGGGAACTGAAGGACACGGACGGGAACTGAAGGACACGGACGGGAACTGAAGGACACGGACGGGAACTGAAGGACACGGACGGGAACTGAAGGACACGGACAGAACTGAAAGTCACGGAAGAGAACTGTCGTGAACTGAAAGAGATGATCAGGAACTGAAAAAGACGCCCTGGAACTGAGACTGACAGAGTATGGAAGAGTCTGTTAGGAGATGTAAGACAGGAAAAGCCGCTTAGGAAGAAATATAGAGTGAAGGTAAGACAAGAGAAGAGACACAGACGCTGTGTGACAGAGGCAAAGAGTCTCTTTGCTCTAACAAAATGAAAAACAGAACAAGTGAGAGTCACAGAAACAATAAATCTAATGGGAAAAGGAGAACGCAGTCTGAAAGACATAATCACAAAGAACAGTGCCACTGAAAGTACCATTCAGTTATGAGGATTTGTAGAGAGAAATAGTAGAAGGGAGAGTAAAGGAAATTTCATTCTTAATAAAACAGTAATTGCAAGAGGAATGGAGTTCCTGATTTGGCATCGTTTGTATTAATTACTTGTCTTTATTTAACATTTCTTGTCATAGTATGTGATACATTGCTGCAATTTTTTCTTTGACATTCTGCAAGCTATCGCAGCATATTGATTTGAACTTGCTGATGGAAAAAAATAGTTGTTCCAAAAAAATAGTTCGAAGTTATCTGCCTTATGTAGCAGAAAATTTTATTTGCATATGTATGAAAACTATTTTTAAAGCGTCATTTTTAGTTGTCATTTGAAACGAAAAGACACGCTGTAATGAAAGTGTTACTTCAATTTTTCTTTAATACATATTCACATATGTTATATATCTTCATACTATTTCTTGGGTAATAAATAATTAACTCTCATACCACATCCCATATTACTATTGAATTTTTCTTTACGTGGATAGGTATAGCACATAACAATAGAAATAGTGTACCTTTGATGTCATTTTTGTAGGGCGTCATTTCCAATACGGAAGCCCAGTATGGAGAATTGAACTCTTGAGTTAAAAGGCATGATGGTAAATAATGGCTTCAAGTACCTGGATGAATTTGCTTTGCTTCATTACTGTAAGAAAATATATCCTATTTACATATTTGGGCACCACACAATTCCACATTCGATTACCATATCCTCGGAAAACAATAGCTTTGGAAACAACAAAAACAATTTGAAACTTTGCATAACCCGTATAATTACGTGGAGATCCTGGAATTTTATTATCTGTAGATGAAGGCTTCCGTTCACTTCCAGTGAAGGACAGTCGGCTCCCTTTGGTCATTGATTGCGTTGCATATTACTTACGTCAAATGCTAATTCGATACATTCATTTGACCGTTCACGTCATTTTGATTCATTCCTTATTAATGAAAATACAATTGGCAATTTGGCAAATTGCTAAAGTCAATTTTAGTTGTATATTGCAATATGATCTTTCACAAATTAGTGTACAAAAACTTCATTCACATAACGTGTAACTAATGTATCTCAGTAAATGAACGTCAGCGAATTGTTAAAATTTAAAACGAACAGATGACGAAAGCGTTTAAATTCACAAAATGCGATTATTATAAATTATAGTAAGAGTAATATTTGAATAAGATTTCGCAAATTTTGCCTGAAAAATCTGTTCACTATATTTGTAGGTAGTGCTGCAATAGATGCAAATCGGGCTTTATTAATTCTACAGTTTCAAGGATGAAAAATTTGTAATTCCTAAATTCATCGCCCTAAGTCTCAAGCGTAGATCCAGGCGATGAATGCATCCCCTAATCTTCATTAAATCCTCCCTTAGAGATTTACCAGGACTGCTTCATCACTAGGAATACGAATGTACTTGTGATATTATTTGCTATTCAATAGCACATCATTCTAAAACCTACTTTATGAGGAATAAATACGTAGAATACAGAAATATAGAAGTTTCATGAATATATTTCACACGCTACTAAGCTTTTTCCTTGCTATTTCAACAGTCTCCCCCTGCTTACACTTACTGACACTCTACACGGGAGACAAGTTGGAAGCTTAGATCGGCGGTGCCCCGCTGCTGGGAGATACCTTGATGTGGAAAATCCAGCAAGCCGACGGGTACGTCGGCGCCGGATCTCGCCATCCAGCGGGGGAACATCACCTCTACCTCCCGCGATAAAAATAACTTATACATTACACTTCAGGGGCTAATGACCTTAGCTGTTGACGCGCCTGAAATCACTAATCAATCAATCATTGGCATGTTGAATTGATCTGAATAATAATCTAGGTTCCCACGTCAGTATTTGTTGTTCACAAGCTCTAAATGAATTCATCTTCTCCTAACCGTATGATATGATTCAATTTAACTCGTTCATGAGAAACGAAGGAATACTAAACAAACAAATTCTCAGTGCGCTCAGTTGCGCGTTTATTAGCAAGCATTACTCCACGTTGTTCTAACCCCTTCAGACCCAGTGTGCATCATTATGCACATCAATTTTATATGCATTCTGTGCGTTATACGTGATACCAAAATTGGTTTGAACAAAATTATGTTTTATGTAGCATCTTTGACTCTTCAAGAATCTGTTTCGCCAATTTTTGCTACTCTCTGTATTCTGAAGAGGAACTAAACGATACTCTTTACGACCATGAGAAAAAATGTATTCCAAGTACAAAATAAATCAAGTCTGAAGGGGCTTATTCGCGTTTTCAAGGCTCCAGCAAAAATACTCCACCTTTGACATAACTTTCGACCCTTGACCCCGTCACCCGCTTTCCAACAGCTGTGGTCTCCGAGTGGGCTCCCTTGAGGGCAGACTCCAGTTCTGAGCTCTGTTTCCTAAGCGCTGAGCACTGAGCCGACCGAGTGCGTTCGCCCTCCTGAGAGCAAAGAAAGCGGATATCGAAACCCCGCTTCCATCTTCGCCGCTCCCCCAGTTGTAAAATCCTTTTCTCTGCGCGGTTTCTCTTGTCGGGGAATGCTCGGGTTCCTGAGTTTACGATGCTACTTGTGTTGCCACTGTATTAGGGGAATAGGTAGAAATCTATTTTAGAAGTAGTGAAATTTATGAGTGTAAGTTATTCGTTTTCTCGTTCTTTTTGTTGGTTGAGGGCGTCTGAAAGGCATTACAAATTTCGTTAGTCAATTAATTTATTAATTTACAAGTAATCACGGTAATACAGTTACAAATGCAATTAATTAAAAGTGAATGTAATTAATTACTAATAAAATGTAATGGTTAAAAATTGAGAGTGACATTGTAAGTGCTAATTAATAAGAATAAAAATGTTAATTCAGTAAGCCTAACGTTACAATATGATTTTGAAAGGTCTTTAGAGTACTGAATAGATGTGAAATTTGACAACTATATTAGAAAGGAAGCGGAAGACTTGCTGTCGTATACCTTGTTGCTACCCAAGTACTTCAGTTATCTCATCTTCTAAAGCTTATCGCAGTTAGCTGATCGGCTTTTTCGGATCGCATACTACAATCTATTATGATTTGACTATTTTTTACAACCAGCTGTTAGTCTGACGTCAAGCCCCAACACGGAGGACTGAACTTCGTGACTTCATGCAGTTAACGCAATCGACTTGGCAACGCCGATTTTTTGGTCGTCGCCTTTTCAGCAGAACCATCCCAACATTTTTTTATTTATTTGTCAAAAAAAACAGTAAAAACTGTATATGACGTGTGGGGAAAGAAATTTATCTGCGCACATTTTCTTGAGGGCCAGAATTTTATTAAAAAAACACGAAAAAATGAATTTAGAAAATAATTATTTTAGAAAATAATAGATATTTGAAAAATGTTTTTTCCCGAGTTACAGAAAATCAATTTCAACTGTAAATGAACTACAAGCAAAAGGAGGTGCTCAACAAAACGTGCGCACAGTGAAGCTACATTTACGTCCAGAAGCAAAACAAGGGGCCATCTCAGCATTTGCTCAATGGATCAGGGAAACTGGACAAAAACCTGATCGAGATGGGGGTCATTGACCCGGAAGCTGAAGTACATTACTTGTTACAGGCGTATTAAATATTTTTTTAAATGTATACAATGCAAACATAAACTAATTCATTATATATCTTTGTTTTGTTACATTAAACATTATTTTTCTTTTTCACGATCAGTATAGTCTCTAATTGTATAGAAACAGTTTTGCAGCAGAAAAGATTTTACTTTTAACTTAAATTTGTGTACCGACTTTAATTGTTTTATGTCATCTGGCAATGCGTTGTAAAGTAACGTACATGTATTGTATGTTGATTTCTTGTACTGAGCTGTTGATACTGACACTTGATGCACGTGATTTCTACGGCGTGTGTTGTAATTATAAATATCAATATTGCATGAAAATATGTTCCCTCCGTTAAGTAGGTCATTTTTGACAAATATTACAGATTCGTAAATAAATAGACAAGGCAATGGTAGGATTCCCAGCTCAATGAAAAGAGGCTTGCAGGAATCACGTGGAAGGCATTTTTTCATTATTCGAATAATTTTCTTTTGCAATCTGAAGGTCTGAATACTAC
Organism: Acheta domesticus; assembly: GCA_031308135.1. NCBI lineage: Eukaryota > Metazoa > Arthropoda > Insecta > Orthoptera > Gryllidae > Acheta > Acheta domesticus. The sequence goes on along the minus strand of JAHLJT010009436.1, from coordinate 197,041,915 downwards.
AGGATGAGCTTCCCCAGAATATTATGCCATATCTCAGGCGGGAATGCACATTTGCAAAATAAACGCAACGAGCTGCATGAAGGCTGACAGAATTTGAAAGAATTCTGAATGCATAGCATAATGAACTTAATTTAGTGTTTAATTCTGTTATATGTACATTCCATTTGAGGTTTAAAAATTTTGTTGCCTCAACATCAGCTAATTGCATATTGTTCATTTTCAATGGAACATGCGATTTCCGATTTGAGATGCAAAAATGCATTGAAACAGTTTTTCTTTCGTTAACAATTAATTTGTTATTATTAAACCAATTTGAAACTTCTGAAATTGTACTATTTACTGCTTCTTTTTTGCAAAGAACATTCGTGTCATCAGCAAACAGAACCGTTCTTCCATTTTTAATAGACGAGGGCATATTGTTTACATATAACAGAAAGAGAATAGGACCTAAGATCAAACCTTGCGGGACCCCATGCACAATTGGCAAAGAATTGGAAATATAAGTATGTAATGTCCTTTCCTGCCAGTATGGTATTTCTACTCTTTGAGTCCGATGTTTAAGGTAAGAAGTTATCCAATCTAGGGCAATACCATGAATTCCATACGAAGGTAATTTTGAGAGCAAGATCTTATGGTCAATAATGTCAAAAGCTTTCGAGAGATCTAAGAATATTCCAATGGGTACTTCATTTTGGTCTATTGATGAAGCAACATCTTTGAGAAAAGAAAAAAATGGCAGTTTCCGTAGATTTTGATTTTCTAAAACCGTGTTGTGAGTCTGAAAACGCTCTGTTTTTCCTGAGAAATGTTTCCATTCGTAAGTAGAAAAGCCTTTCTATTATTTTTGAGAAAACTGACAAAAGAGAAATTGGCCGGTAATTTTGAATATCATTTTTGTTCCCTTTTTTAAAAAGTGGCTTAATTTTTGCTGTTTTAAAAATATCTGGAAATATTCCTGTACATAAAGAAGCATTGAAAATGTGAGTTAACGGATGTATAAAGGCAGGTGCACAAGTTTTTAATAAACAATCCGAAAATTCATCTAAACCAGGTGAATATTTATTTTTTAGTTTACTGACTATTCTGAGGATTTCGTTGGGAGAAGTTTCGGGAATAAACATCGTATCTGAAATTTTTTGGGAAGTGTAAAATATTGAATTTTGTGATTTTAGTCCCTTCGTGAGATCAGACGCAATTCTGGAAAAGTGTTTGTTGAAGAGATTGGCAACTTTTTCCGGATTACTCGTTTCTCTTTCATTATCCTTTAAAATAACATTCTCTACAAGGTATCGGGTTGTATTTTTTACGATATCCCACATTGCTTTAGTTTTGTTACTAGCGCTCAAAATGTCCTGACTATTTTTCATTTTTCATTATTTTTGCCTGAACTATTACTTTACATTCGCATAGATGACTGAGGGAAACCATGATGAAAAACCCCGTCCAGGATGGTCGGCGCGGGGATCGAATACGGGCCTTCCGATTGCGAAATCAGCACGCTACACCCTGATCCACTTCGCTCGGTCAAGCCCTTCATTTATCTATATTATTAATTTTAAATGTGAAATTGAAAGAAAAAGATGAAGCGTCCAACCAAGTGAGATTTTTCTGTGGTTAGAACTCGCAAAAACTCCAAAAACATTGAAATTGTTTCGACAGAAAACTGCAAGTATTTGGTCGTGTTATCTCTCTCTCTCTCTCTCTCTCGCGCTCTCTCTCTCTCTATATATATATACATATAACATATTATTTATATATGTAAATAAAACAGGATGTTGGTATGTATATAAGAGCAAATCTCCACACCGTTGGACCGATCTCCATGAAAGTTGGCACTTCTACGTTTTTTCACCGAGAAGGTTTATGTGTTTTTAATTCTGTTGTAACTCTACTACATGGCGCTACATATGCACTACATATCCACTACATATTCACGTCAAATGCAACCTGCAACACACTCGGCAGCATTTTAAATCTATATCGTTAAATAACTCATAAACAAGGCGTTCTAGGGCCTTAAAAACTAAAATTTTGATTTTATTACATTTTTGCTGGTACGGCGCTTCCCAATATTACATCACCTGCTAGAATCTACAAGTAAATGTGAATGAGAGGGCAGAGAGTAGCAGAGACAGAGACACACAGGGACAGACAGGGACAGGGTGATGGAGGAAGGGAGAGAGAGTGAGAAACGGTGAGAAGGGAGAGAGAGTGAGGGGAAAGAGGGAGATGAAGGCTGGAACAACATCTGCCGAGTTTTCCTAGTTCTGTATATTTTCATACTGCTGGAACCGACTCAATTATTCGGACACTGCTTACAACACAGCTGGCATCCTGCAACAGCAAGGTTCCAGTTTTGTAAGAAATGTCTACGGTTTTCTTAGATACCCAGGAACTCGAAAAAAATCCAAAAACAATGAACATTTTCGATTTGGACTGAAAATGCAAATATTTTATATTATTATTCCAGTTCTCATACTGCACATTTCGACTGAATTCTCATACTCAGTGCGTCACATTTTACGACAGAGCTGACGTCATGCAATAGCGAGTCTCCAGGGAAGAGGCCGACAGCCATGAAATATTTGCTATTACCCTGCTGCGTTCTTGAACAGAAACATTTATATTCTCGGTCCGCAAAGTTCTGTTGTTGTGTGTTTCTACTTTACTAAGTAGTTGCAATATATGTAAAGACTGTTTTTGGTAAAATATTAACTTTACTACAGTGTTATAAGAGTGTGCTTTATCTGTACTTAGCCGAGTGCGTGCTACTTAATATGTTATTATTCAGTAGCAACGTTGCTGCTGCAAACCATTAGTAATTGATAATTTCAGATATGTATGTTAATGAGATTTTCTCCATTTCTTTAATATTGCACTTTCATGCCATAATCTCCAGTTGAAATTGAAAGTGTTTGTATACGAATAAAAGTAACATATCCCTCTTGGACTAATTAATACAAAACAGCTGGCGACGATCGCACGCTAACGACACAGGATACACGCACAGCATATTGCAATCACTGTGCCAATGCACCTCGTGTTCCGTACCATTCGTGAGGGTGATCATAGCAAATAAAACCGTGTTATTAAGATTCCAATGCCTACGCCTGTGGTCATACCTAGATTAGATTACTCACAAGATGGATCGTTCGTTATGAAGATACCAAATAAATTATGTAACGAAAGGAAAGAGAAAAGGTAAAAAAGACTGATACTCTCCAACTTTGCCACAAATTGCACCTAAATAAATTCTGTTTTGAACCATTTTATCTACATTGTTCGTGTTTTGTTCCATTCCACCATAATGTTTTGAACCATTCTACATTTATAGATGGTATTTTGAACCATTCCATATCGATCGAGTCTTGAACCATTCCATCTACAATCACCGGAATTTCGATGTCGTCAGAGGGGGTGCTAGCATGCTGACTGGTACGTTACGTGTAGCCCACGGTTTGTTGAAAAGGCGAGAATCATATTATTTTCTGCAGCACCAAAATCATTGTTTTAAAAGTGAAAAGAGCTTCATTGTGGAATGAAACATCGAACGTTTCTGACGACCGTGCTATGGAGTGATTGAACTCTCCAAAGATTGAATAGAATGTCCAAAATATATTCGTTTTGTAAATTATTGCCTATTAGAATCATAACTCGAGTCCCTCATACAGGAGGACAGTATAACAGAAACAAACTAATGGCACGAAAAGAGCTTTGGTCACATAGTTTTCGACCTGTACCCAATGATAACTCAAGTTGAGGGGAAATTTCCTATGCTGTAGTAGCACAGTTTTGGGCTTTGTGTCAATACAGTCGTGTAAATTACATCAGACCTTAGCGTTTCCTTAGAGCGTTATTAATAGTGAGAATAAAGTACCAACAGGGTAATGGCAGTCATATTCAATGAAAACCTCCAGGAACCCTGCCACTTACTCGTTTTTCCACGAGGTATTCCCAACAGATTGATCGTGATTTGAACTTGAATTCTACCCAGAGAAGGAGAGCTAGAACATTATACAACGATTCGCCCCCGATTTGATAGATAGGTTATTTCTGTAGTTTACAAATCATACTGGCTCGCAGTACTTTCATAGAATAAAGGCAACTCTGTCGAAATGACTTCAAACACTCGAAAGCTCCCTGTACTTCATATTTCAGTGTATAGTGCGCATACCTGTTCGAACAGGGATTTTCAGCATTGGCACACAATATCATTAAACTTTTGCTGATACAAAATGGAACCGATTTTCTTATTCTAGTTCGTACCCCTTTGTGTTATGTCAGGGCTACTAAGTCGATTTACAATTTACTCCAATACTTCGTTGAATACTACGTAAAACCTTTAGTTTGGAATTTAAATTGAATTTTAGATGTGAATTATCGACGATGACTCATATATTCCACTATTACGTATGATTGCTATTCTTGTCTTCCTACTGTTTTACCGTGATCATCTTTATATTATTTGCATACTATTTTACTGCATTTTTTATATTATTCATATACGATCTGTGTTCCTTTTCTTTATTATAATTACATGTAATCTGCTCGCTTCTTATTCTACTTTACTTCGTTCAAGAGTTTTTCCCATGTTTTGTGAATCATAGCTTTTTGTGAAAAATGTTGTTGTATTTGTTCAAATAAAGCCTACATACAATTAATCCTCAATACGGGGATTTGGAAAGCAGAGGAATCCTGACAACTCCAACAAAATCTCTCGTAAACCAATTATGTCCGCCGGAGATTCCACATGAATCGACGAGCACTTGAACCCTGGTACCAAGAGGTGGAAAGCTAGCGCGATAGCCGCCCATAACACGAGAACACTCGCGCGCGCTTCTCCCCGCGACCACTGGGCCATGCAAATGCACCGCATCATCCGCACCACGCGTTTTCCCGCGATGCAGTCGCCCTCGCCGCGCGCCGTGCTCGTGAAATCAAGAGTGTTTTCTCCGTGACGCGTGGTAGCCCCGCGATCGCGCGGTTCCGCCCCGCGCGCTTTCCCCGCGAGCGCTACACCGCTGCAGGAAGTGAGCACCGCCCTGAGCTCCACGGGAAGCCAAATCGCCTTCGGATGGAGGCGACTTCTTCTAAGGCGGACTAACTACATCAGGGTTCTCAAGGTCGAAGTCACGAGTGGGAGTCCGTGGCACGAGTGCCACCCCAAATTCGCCCCTCCACGCAGTTCATCACCCCGCCACCAGAGACAAGGCCATCACTATTGTAAAATGGCGGGGTTACTAATAGTTTCCATTCTCGCCGCTAGTTGCGCAGATAAGCTCGTGGCATACAACGGTGCCACAGGGCGTGCCACTGCCACCCGTAGAAGACCTGGACACCACTGGCCTACATGGTGGGCCTCTTGTTTGATTTATTAGCGGTTCCGGGCGCGACATCTGCTAAGTTCATTAGTCATGAAAGTGCTCGGAAATCCTCCCATACGGTGGGGGGGGGGGGCTGCAGGCAGTCACAAGATCTGAGGGACTGGTTGGTCCCGACGGAGCGAAGTGACTCAGGTAACAGCACGCTGACTTCTCTTTCGGGAGGCCCGGGTTCGATCCCCGCGCCGGATTTCTTTACAGAGGTTTCGTGGTTTCTCTCGATCATCCGGGCAAATGCTGGAAGCTGAGAGGCAAATGAACTGAAAGGCCCTACTGAAAGGCCACGACCGCGAAACCGGCGTTTCTAGCCGAATTCGTTAACTACGTGAATTCACGAAGGTAAAACGAATTTGAGTCATCTCGGATTGCTGGTTGGGTGACCTAGGAACCCGAAGATCTAAAGGCGCCGAGTCCAATTACCTTTATGAGACGTATAATGGCTAAATACAAATACTCGTTCCCGAGTCTGTCGGCGGCACTGACGTAGTTAGCGATTGCGTGAGGGGGTTCGTTAGACCGCATCTTCTGTGCAGCCGGCGGGGAATCTCAACCTCCATATATAAGTAGGACGGGGAGCTTGAAGCCCCCTGTCAGGTTGCTTAGGTTCCGGCGGCACTCACGTCGATAGCTTCAAGGTGGTGGAGGCAATGACACGGGTTGGAGGACGTGGAGTCTCCCGGGCCTTGGCCGGGTGACCAGTTAGGTACTTGGCTTCGTCGGTTCCGCTCAGCAGTGCGATCGCGCTCTTCCGCTCTGCGGGCTCTCCCTGCGAGCGCTCCCTCGCTGCAGGAAGTGTGTAGAGTCCCTAGATACAGCGTAGCGCAGCCGCCGCCATTTAATATCCACTCACTCGACAACTCCGTCAGGCACCAAGCAGGAACTGTAGTGAAATTATAACAATTGTGACATTATGAAGATTTTCAAAAATGTTAATATTGGTTTGGGGAAGATTCATGGTTCTTAACATACAGAACACGACAGTTTCCATTTTCTGTCAACTGGATATAAAATGGCGGGGTCGGTGGAACAATGGAATGCGCGACTCTCTGTATCTAGGGACTCCAGAAGTGTGCACCGTCGTGAGCTCCAACACCGCACATCCAGCTGCCCGGAAAGCGAAATGGCCTTCGGATGGAGACGACTTCTTCTATGTCCTTATCTACAACATCGTGTGCCTTTTGTTTGTTTGTTTAATTGATTTATTAGTGGTTCCGGGTGCGTCATCCGCTAAGGTCATTAGTCCTGAAAGTGTAATGGACGTTTTATTGCGGAAGGTGACTGAGATAATCTGGAATGGAATTTATAAGTTTTGAATGTCTTTGTAGGCGTGCCCTTCAGTGTGATTTTGCCCTGTAGGAAAATATAGAGCGTCTCCAAGTACAATATTATCCGCCGAATTTTTCTTTAATTTTATTTGTTCTAGAACCCAATACATTGATTGCCTACATTCATTTTATTCGCATCCGTGATAACGCAACTACGTAACAACATTTCGCTAAAATCCACTTCAGCGTGGATTACAGCATTCAAGATTCTCAATTTGGTTTGTTTTCTCCTGTTTCGTTCATAAAATTGACGGAGAGATTCGGAAGAATAAAGAAGTGTTTTCAAATGAACGAAACATTTCAACTAAGAAATACATGCGAAACTGTTTATTTCAAGATATAAAAATCGCTCCAACTTGTTTCTTATAATTTTAGCAAAAAAATTATTTCATTGTTTTGGGCCTCATATGCACTAATTTCCGTTGTAGAAGATTTTGTAAATTTTAAATTTTTTTGCTGTCTCTATCACACTGTAACGTTTTGCACTTTTCCGATTCACCTCGACTCACCGACTGAGCTGGATTAGGGCAATGATCGAGGCCACGGCAGTATTCTTGACCGGAAGATCCGAATGTTCGATTCAAAATGGTGGCGAATTTTCGTAGATCTAGATAGGATGAATTTAGCCGCTGAGCGGAAAAATTCTTCTAGCGGCAGGCAGAAATTATATATTCAAAATATTGTATCGTCTCCACCCGCCCCGACCGACTCGAAGCACTTCTATATTCTCGGAAGCTCATTTGCGTACCCGCAAAGGCTCGCTGGATTTTTGGGCTTAGATCACTGTCCGTCCCGACGTAGACATAACTGCGTCGTGCTTCAATTCAGGAAATCATCGTTCAGTTTATTATTGCGTTGGGATATTCCATTATTGCATTGTGCATATTATTTATTGCAAAGCAATTCAATATTAGTGCATCCAAATATTTATGAATTCAAGGTTTTCTTTTTTCAGAACTCATGTAATCCAATTTACTTTCCTAAGATACAGTGTTTTTGAAAATTTTGAAAAGACCTATTTTCATACTTTTATCCTAGTGGGCATAGACTGCGAATATTATACACAAAATTAATGTTTTCACTACATCTTAATTTTTCAATATATCAGGTTTATATCAGTATGTACCCATTTGTATTCATTTATTAGATATTACCAGTGTATTAAAGTTAATGAGGATAATTTGAAGTGTTGAAGAGACAGACTTTTTTAAAAAAGCACCACTTCTCACCTGCAATGGTTTTCCCTGACGCTTAGTAAAAATGGAATTAAAAAGATATATTTATATATTTTACTACTTCGTAGTAACTTCGTAGTTATTCGCAGTTTACTTCGTAGTTTTCTTTGTAATTGTTGCATTCACGAGATCCAGAATATTCATTTCCTATTGTGGAACCAAAACCCAATTGGGAGTCTAACCTTTTGCGACGCATGTGCTGTACAGTACACTGTCCAAATAAAACAGTAAGCCTATGCAAAGTGCACCGTAAGTGACCAGATTACGATGTTCTGTGGTGACGAACAGTGCGCTTACGAGTTCTGAGGCATCGAATAAAGAGCTCACTACATTTCTACAGCCGGCTGGAAAGACAGAATGAAATTGCAAGGTCGCGTGCAATACAGGGCTATCGTTCTTGTCTATTAATTCGCTAATTTGCATTTTTTTTGGACAAAGGCAGATTTTGTCTTCAGTTATAGTCGCTGAGCGCTTCGTCTCACCATTAGCACAACTTTCTGGACGCAAAGAATAAGAGAAATCGCCAAGAAATCACTTTACAGTAACAAGTGTTTCTCAACAAAATCAAATTAAAACATTCATTGACCTAATTGAGGATACCTTCGTTTTAACACCTGAATTGACTCTCTCCAACAAACTAAAGAAGAATATATCCCATTCTAAACTACAGATCACTTGTGTGCCATGTGTAAATAACTATACCAATACGTACTACTAATTCTTGTATCCTATTCTTTCGACAAGTACATTTTTAAACTGACCTCATGGCAGCAGCTGGTTGCTCTTGGGTTTCTTACTCGCGCGTGTTGCCGAGATCTATGTTTCCCTTGCATAAGCGGGAGAATGTTGAGCCGGTTTCTTAAGGCCAGGGTCGCGGGTGGTTCGCTCATATATTTGCTTTAAAACGTCCCAGAAATCTCTGGAGAGTTGCTTTAGTGTGTCTCGGACAAGTGAAAAGGTCGTCTTCTACTTTAAGTAGTGTGACAATCCATCCACTTAGACACATTTTTAATTTTTAAGAAAATAAAACTAACAAAATTGGCAATTAACAAATTTTCATTATATTTTAGATAAGGATTTCCTTTTTCTCTAATATATTTTTTAAAAATTCCTAATCAACAAAGAAGCTTTTGGACTGAATACCTGAAAACGCTGATAAGAAAAGTTAAGAAATATTCATTTCTCACAGCTAGCTGTCTTCTATACTTCAGACTCACATTAAAACCTTTTGCATAATCCAATAATGAACAATAAAATGTATGTTTGTACAAAAAGCTTGTCCTAAACGCAGAAAATAAGTTTCTCCCAAAATATAATGTACACATTCATGAAATCCTAAATAGACTTCGAAGCTATTTCTTCGAACTTCATGACTTCCGTTTTGGATATGCGAACATTAAAGACTAATTTGCGAGTTTGCTACATTCGTACATCAGCCGTAGCTTTCTATATACGAGTGTCATTAACGTGAACGCTGTTGGTTTGGGTCGTGTGAGGTCGTGTAAGGTCGTGTAAATTGGAATATTACGTCCGTGACTATCAAAAATATTCCTAAATTTCGTTAAATGTTGATTGGTTTGATATAAATGGTTCTCACACGCTAAACGTATTGGGTCTGGCTTTTCCTTGTGTTCGGTGTGTTCGGTTGATTGTTGATTGATTTGGAATTCCGGACGCGCCAACTCCAGAGGTGATTAGTTCCGTAAGTGCAGTGTATGTTTTATTGCGGGAGGTAACGATTATTTTCCCACAGTGAAAACAAATTCGTGCGGGTAAGCCTAGACACCCTGGACTTTGCTTATACTTAAATTGGAGATTACAACGGACATTTATTATTTCCGATTATCCAGAGTTAGTTATTTAAACCCTATTTAGTAATCGAGTAACCGGTGTCACTTCTTTAATCTCTTACTCACGATTGTAACCTCTTCAGGTCCACCAATGAAGACAAATGAGTTGCCATTCATCGCGTTTCGGACTCCTGGGTGGAAAGTGAAAATTATTACACTGCATAAATTCTGAAGATTCTAAGAGATTTATCTAAAAATCGTGTTTTTTAAATTTTAATGCAACTATTTTCAGTGAATTACGACACTACACTGGTGTTCAAGATTTTGTTTAGTTCTTCTTCACAAGACAAATCATTCTCTACAATTCTTAGTCAGTTTCCTCTAGGGTATTCTCTAAGAATTCAAGAAAAATTCACGAGTTTTTGGTATTTTGTGGTAAGATGAATTGTGTGAGCCGCGTTATTGTCGTAGAATGATGTTAAATGTATTTTTATGGGAGACAGTTAAGAGTTGTTTGATTCATGAAGGAAATAACACATGTTGAAATGTCGGAAAAGTGTACTATTGTATAATTTCAGAATCTGTAATGAATGTCATAATGACAATGAAGTACTAATTTATTGGTGCCAAAGGGAAATATAGCTAGCATCATCGTAAACAAGAAACAAAAACACTAAAGAAATGCAATTGAGTTCAGGGTAAAAGTGGGACAAATTTTGGACAGCTGTAACAATGTGACAATTGCACACAATATAATTAATCAAATAATTTTATGGTTGAGACGTAGTGCATTGTCATCCGGGTATCTTCACTTCTTCCTTTTGAGAGTACGAGTTGTTTAACAGCTTTGCAAAAATGTTATGATTTATGAGAGAATGTGTTGCCTAAAGACATCTAAACACGCTAGTTCAGTTTCCTTCCTTTATCGTGCACCGAGCCCGATCGTTCCGCGTGAGTTCTGCATACCATGCTTGTTTACCGCGTTCCAGAGATGAAAGAGATAAAATGGCTATTATCAAAGGACGTGGACATACACTTACTGTGATTACTAGATATGATATTCTTGGATTCTGTAATAGGTTCTGGTTGCGATTTCTTTTGGATATTGAGTAAGGAGGTGTGGTGTGTAGCTGCTTTCTTCCATACTATATTTTCAACATGTAGTTAAAATATTGGATTAAGTGACACTACAAACAAAAAAAAATAGTTTGCGAAATGTTGCTGTCAGATAATTAATTCATGATGGACGTTTCTTATTGTTAGTGTTCGTAATAGTTGATTATTATCATTTATTATCAATAGTCTGATTTGAGAAATCAGTTTTCGTTGACGAATTGAAGATGTGAGTGTACAAAAAACCTTATATTATATCTTGATAAAAATTAATAATAAAACTAGAAAGGTAAGCAAATCATTACAATGCTCACATATTTTATTTAAGAAATAAAGTAAATTTCATACTGAAATAAATGAAAAAATTTATTTTTCAACATTCCATTTAATACATAAGTCCAATACATTGGGAACGTACTTTCTGCAGTCTTCCTCTCTGTTGCTGTAAATGAAGAACAATATTATTTTAAAAATGTGTTATTTTATCCGTAATTATGCGGGTAAAGCGCTAGAGCTTCATTGCATTTTGAAACATGTACAGTGGATAACAGTCTTGTTTTTTTTGCACACGTTCGTAATTTGACGATAAATCATTGATGTGGACTAACGGCAAAATTGGTTCCATCGCAAAATATAACGCCTGGTAACTAAACAGTTCAAGAAATGATTAATTCGGTAGATACATCGATGCAGTTGAAAGGCGTGGAATATGGTTTGGAAAGAGAACGTGCTTGGCTATGAGATGAGGTGGATGTAACACGGTAGCGCAGTTTGTCGTGAAAATAATTTCGTCGTTGAACAGTGGGATTAGTGATAAAGAGCAGCTGGAGGTGAATAGAAGCACCCGAACAATGAACTAATATAATGAATGAATTCTTAGAGAAGAAAATCGGGAAATGTCGAACTTACTTTTCGTTCAAGTAATTCAAATTTGATGAGAAAATTCTAGGGTAAATGTCACAACTTGAAATTTCTTATGGGCAAGTCCATCGACTTACGTATTGTACATTTTCTTAGATCAATGAACGATTTCCACGCCGTAACTTCATGGGAGAAATGATAAATTGTTAAATAGTAATAAACTACTGAGTTAGGCCAAGGCCGGCGAAAAAAGGAACTTCATCATTAAATAAAGAAAATAAGATTAGGAGTAACAAAGAAATCGTAAATCTCAATCAAATGCTACGAAGAAGAAACAAGTCTTCTTAATCCAACATAAATTTTCATTTAATATTGAGATACGCTAGGGTAGAATTTGTACAACAGATAACCCAAAATATCACCTTGCACTGATGACGTGAACCAATTCTGTCATGGCATTTCCTGTGGCCCAAGTATTGCTGTGGCCGTCACCGTGTCCCTTGATGCTGTAGAGCTTGTGGGTTGTGACAAGCGGGCAGAGCATGGGATCCCACAGCCACACGACGCCCCCGTGAGTGGCCGGAGGCGTGGCGGCGGGGGCGCAGGGGTGGGCCGGCGGGCGGGCGCCGGGGGCCGGAGCGGCCGCCGCCGCCCCCGGAGGGCGATCGCCCGCGGGGCGAGTGCAGGGAAGGGCGGGGCGGCGCCGGGGGGCGCGTGGGCGGCGGGCGGGCGGCGGAGGGACGCGGCGCCGGCGCGGGGGCCGCCGGGGGGGGGGCGTGGCCGGGGCGCGAGGCCCGGGGCGTCGCCGCGCGGGGCGCCGGGCGGGCCCCGCGAGGGGGGCGGGGCGGCGGGGCCCGGGGGCGGCCGCGGGGGCCTCCCGGGCGGGGCGGGGCGCCAGCCGCCGCGTGCGTCGCCCCCGGCGCCCGCTGGCCGACGGAGGGGCCGAGCGGGGCTGCCCGCGACCGAGCGCCTTCGCCGCGACGCCGCCCGGCCGACGGGGCGTAGGGCGCGGAGGGGGCGGTGGGGGAAGGGGGAGGGGAAGGACTGGGCGGCGCCCTGCAGGCGTGGGCGGCGCAGCGAGAGCGGAGGGCGAGGGCGGCGGACGAGGCGCGGAGGCCGAGGCACAGAGCCGACCATCCGACGTCTCCTTTTCATATGAAATTTCGCCTCCCTTTGAAGCCACATGAAATGCCAATTCGATGTTGATTGTTTTGGAACTGGGTGTGAGTGTAATTGGGTAATTGTATCGTGTCGTGCATGTAGATGTTAGTTCCATCACAAGCATAATGAAACAGCTCTTGAAGATTGATGCTTCAAAAACTACCTATGGAATTTAATGTGGATCGATAATATGATGCATTGAAAAAATAATTGCACACACAAAATATGATTTGAAATATTAATGAAATGTGTGCTCAAAATATGGACGAAAAAACGCCTCTCAATCCTGTGTGTTTAGGTTATGAAATTTGGTAAAAAAATGAAGCATGTGTGCGAAACCCGTGAAAAGCAGTGGGAATGAAATTGCGAGACGTTTATAGGTTAAATTAAATAATTGAATTACTGATTCTAGATAACAAACCAAATCGATGGGAGGATCCTGTTGGAATGTTTCAGAGAAGATTATATGACAGCAATTCCACATCGAAGTAAAATTGCGAGTGGGGAGATATTGATGACAGACACGTGAGACAAGAATGTGGACTAAACAATGAAGTTTTAAAATCAAAGATCATATTGGCAATAAGAAATCCGTGAGTAGAAAGAACGTTTCTACCGATGTAATGTCGTTAGTCACCATTATGGATATTTAATTTTCCAGAAAATATCCACAATATGTAATGTAGAGGCATTATGTAAACAAAAATATTCACAGCCAGTTACATGAAAATGATATTCTAGTATCACCTACACGTATACTTAGTCGGTATATATATTTCGTTTAACTTCACACTTCACTTCATTTCACTTTACTTCACTTTATTTCACTTACTTCATTTACTTCACTTTACTTAATTTTGATTCACTTTACACCACTTCACTCCACTTTACTTCATTTTACTTCACTTCGCCTCACTTCACCTCACTTTCACATCACGTCACATCTTTCATATCGCTTCACATTACTTTCACCCCACTTTGACTTCACAAATACGTCACTTCCACTTCACTGGCACTTCCACCCCACTTCCACATCACTTTCACCTCACATTCACCTCACTTGCACTTCACTTCCACACCACTTTCACTTCACTTTTACCTCACATCCACCTCACTTTCACCTCACATCCACCTCACTTCCACCTCACATTCACCTCACCTGTACCTCACTTCACATGCACCTCACGTCCACCGCACATTCACTTCACTTTCACCTCACAATCACCTCACCTTCACCTCACATACACTTCACTTCCACCACACATTCACTTCATTTCCACCTCACTTCCACCTCACATTTACCTCACTTACACTTCACTTCCACCGCACATTCACTTCATTTCCACCTCACATACACCTCACTTCCACACCACTTACACTTCATTTTCACTTCACTTTCACCTCAATCCACCTCACATTCACCTCACTTCCACCTCACATTCACCTCACATGCACCTCACTTCACATCCACCTCACTGCACATGCACCTCACTTTCACCTCACTTCCACCGCACATTCACTTCACTTTCACCTCACATTCACCTCACCTTCACCTCACATACACTTCACTTCCACCGCACATTCACTTCATTTCCACCTCACATACACACCACTTTCACTTCATTTTCACTTTACTTCACCTCAAATCCACCTCACTTCCACCTCACATTCAACTCACATGCACCTCACTTCACCACACATTCACTTCACTTCAACCTCACATTCACCTCACATGCACCTTACTTCACATGCACCTCATTTTCACCTCACTTCCACCTAACTTCCACCACACATTCACTTCACTTCCACCTCACTTTCACTTCACTTCCATCGCACATTCATTTCACTTCCACCTTACTTTCATCTCACATGCACATCACTTTCACCTCACACTTTACTGTCACATCACCTCACTTCCACTGCACATACACTTCACAGCCACCTCACTTCCACCTCACATGCACCTTACTCCCACCTCACTTGCACCTCACTTTCACCGCACATTCACTTCACAGCCACATCACTTCCACCTCACATGCACCTTACTCCCACCTCACTTGCACCTCACTTTCACCGCACATTCACTTCACATCCACCTCACTTTCACCTCACTGACACCTCCATACCACTTTCACTTCACTTTAACCTCACATCCATCTCACCTTCACCTCATTGACACTTCACTTCCACCGAACATTCACTTCTCTTCCACATCATTTTCACTTCAATTTACCTGTCATACCCCTCACTTCCACCTCACTTATACCTCACTTCTACCCCATATTCACTTCATTTCCACCTCACTTCCACCTCACGTTCATCTCACTTTCACATAATTTTCATCTCATTTTCACCTCAATATTACAACACTTCCATCTCACATGCACCTCACATAACCTCACTTTCACATCACCTTCACCTGACTTGCCTCTCATTTCCACCGCACATTCACTTCACTTTCACCTCTCCGGCACCACACATTCACCTCACTTACACTTCTCTGTCACATTACCTTCACCTCACATCCACTGCACATTCACTTCACATCCACCTCACTTTTACCTCACATTCACCACATTTCCACTTCACATGCACCTCACTTTCACCTCACCTTCACCTCACGTGCACCTCACTTTCACCGCACATTCACCTCACGTCCACCACACTTCCACCTCGCTTTCACCACGCTTTCACCTCTCTTCCACTTCACATTCACTTCACTTGCATCTTACTTGCACCTCACTTTCACCTCACTTACATCTCACTTCTACCGCACATTCACTTTACTTTAACCTCACTTCCACCTCTCTGGCACATCCACCTCACTTTCACTTCACTTCCACCTCACTTTTACCTTTCATTCACGTCACTTTCACCTCTTTTGCACATCACTTTCACCTCATTTTCACTTCACATCTCACTACTTCACTGTCACGTCACCTTCACCTCACTTCCACCGCACACTCACTTCACATCCACCTCACTTCCACCTCACTTCCACCTCACTTCCACCTCACTTTCACATCACTTTCACTTCACATGCATCTCACTTACACCTCACCTTCACCTCACTTCCACGTCACTGGCACCTCCACCTCACTTTCCCTTCACTTCCACCGCACTTTCACTTCACTTCCACCTCCCTTTCACCTCACTATGCACCTCACTTCCACTTCACTGTCACATCACCTTCACGTCACTTCCACCGCACATTCACTTCACATCCACCTCACTTGCACCTCACTTGCCCCTCACTTTCACATCCCATGCACCTCACTTACACCTCACTTTCACATCAACTTCACGTCACTTTCACTTCACCTTCACCTCACTTGCACCTCACTTCCACCGCACATTCACTTCACTTCCACCTCACTGGCACCTCCGCCTCACTTTCCCTTCACTTCCACCGCACTTTCACTTCCACCTCACTTTCACCTCACATGCACGTCACTTTCACCTCATTTGCACTTCACATGCACATCACTTACACTTCACTGTCACATCACCTTCACCTCACTTCCACCGCACACTCACTTCACATCCACCTCACTTACACATCACTTGCACCTCAGTGTCACATCACATGCACCTCACTTACACCTCATCTTTCACCTCACCTTCACGTCACTTTCACTTCACATGCATCTCACTTACACCTCACTTTCACCTCACCTTCACCCCACTTGCACCGCACATTCACTTCAACCTCACTTCCACCTCACTTCCACCTCACTGGCACCTTCATCTCACTTTCACTTCACTTTCCACCGCACATTCACTTCACTCCCACCTCACTTTCACCTCACTTGCACGTCACTTTCACCTCATTTTCACTTCACATTCACATCACTTACACTTCACTGTCACATCACCTTCACCTCACTTCCACCGCACACTCACTTCACATCCGCCGCTCTTCCACCTCACTTGCACCTCACTGTCACATCACATGCACCTCACTTACACCTCACTTTCACCTCACCTTCACGTCACTTTCACTTCACATGCATCTCACTTACACCTCACTTTCACCTCACCTTCACCTCACTTGCACCTCACTTCCACCGCACATTCACTTCAACCTCACTTCCACCTCACTGGCACCTCCACCTCACTTTCACTTCACTTCCACCGCACATTCACTTCACTTCCACCTCACTTTCACCTCACATGCACGTCACTTTCACCTCATTTGCACGTCACATGCACTTCACTTACACTTCACTGTCACATCACCTTCACCTCACTTCCACCTCACTTTCACTTCACTTTCACATCACCTGCATCTCACTTTCACCTTACTGTCACCTCACCTCACTTTCATATCACTTGTATCTCTTGCAACTCACTTGCACTTCACTTGATATCACTATACTATCACTACTTGAAGAAAATATTTTGCTGTTATTTTCCGATTAATATTAAATATAAATAAACATTTTTTACATAATTAAGAACATTGTTTTACAAATTTTTGTATTAAAACATAGAATACATCTCTATATTCCCTAGGGAACGCGAAAATCGTGTTTTAATACTAAAACGTATCGTTTTCGTGTTGTGTACGATAATAGCGTTGTATCTGCACTTTATTATTTAATACATTTGTAACAAATATTGTATATTCATTTTAGCTTTGTACACTCCTTCTCCATATAAGCATTAACTATGTCAAATTTCACAGTCCTCCGTGCATGCAATATGCGGTGTACGTTTTCTCTGCATGTATTATTACATTGAGCAATAAAAAAATACAAGCTGACTTGTGATTTAGAATTGAGTACATGAAGAGCAAATGAATAAGAAAGTTATTAATAATCCATTCAACTTTAGGATTGATCACTTTTAAACAAGGATGGCTTCAAACTATTTTCAGTTTGAATATATCAATACATTGCTGGGGCGGAAGCGAAGTTAGGGTTAGGTAACTTTTATGGAAGAAAACTGAAGAAGTGTGCAAACAATTATTTTACAATTATTACAACAACGCAAGTGTTTTCACGTGGAGTTACAACTGAATTTCACTTCAAAATCACGTAACAAGGAGCAGAACCTTCCCAAATATTAAAGAAAATGGAGGTAATGAAAACAAGTAATAAGGATATGGTGTCGTGTTAGTGGAATAATGCATTCTTGTCTCTTAGATCTAATATTAAATTTAGAGTATTTGTCATCAACAACCATTGCTGGGGCTATGCAGAATATCCAATATGTTATGGAAGAATCATTTCCTGAAGGCAGCAAGAAGATTTGTTTCAAATGTTTTGTTGCAACAGCGCAATCGACATGGCAAATTGGAAATGAAGTTAGATCCCAGGAAAGGGTATGAGGACAAGGTTGCATCGGAAACAGAAGCATAGATAAAGCATCAGAATTCAGCTCCACCTAGCGCATTAACTTGCGCCAGCGACCTACAAAACAGATTCAAAAATTTCAGAAATTTCAGAAATTTCAGAAATTCACACGCAACCTTGCACGCCTATCCTCATTAATGAAACTCGTATTTGCAATGTAAACATCTCGTTGAAGAAGCACATGACCAGTTAACTCGCACTTCGTCGAATAGTTCTGTTATGCCATCTATTCCCTGCTCTCCTTTCATTACCATTACCTCCAACCCTCAGATCAGACACCTACGAATTGTTGATTTAAGAAGTACATGCTTACTAACGCACGTTCATTGAAGGTAGAAGTAGTATGATCACTAGACATCGTATGTTTAAGGCACTAAAACCTTACATTTTAGGTGCCTAAAAAGGCATTAAAACTTAAAATTGGAGGGAAAAGCAGAAATATATTTCACTGCAATTGCATATAAAATTAGCCAATACCAAAAAACAATATAACATGAGAGAATAGACTATTAATGAATCATAAGTGAGTGAGAGACTTTGGCATCTTTACACGATTGAGCTCGGTTGCTACACTTAGTGGCACTGGTGAAGTACTTCGCGTGGAGCTCAACTCGGACAACTGCGGGTACAATGAAGACGCACCTCCCCCAGCAGAGATATTCTTACACTGCGCACTTCCCAGAAGAATATTTGGCACGGAAAGATAGTGTCGGAAGTGCGAATCACTGCCTTGCCCTCTGGGACACGAGTACTCTGATTACGTCGCGAATCCTGTGCTCAGCGCTCACGAAAGCGACCACCGCTCAACTAAGTTCCCAGAGACCACCGTATTTTATTTTATTATTTTCGCAAACAAATGTGAAAAAAGAAATCTGAAGCCACAATGCAACCTTTCTGGTTCCGAAACGTCAATGTGACGGGCAAACCCAAATAACAGTTTCAGTCGTGACAAACAATGGAGATTCGTTATCAATAGACAATTAATACAAATGATTAGTAGAATTGAAAATGATTTAAACTTGTATTTGTAAGCAAGAATAAAAATAATTTATAAATAATTAAATAAATAATAAAAAATAAGGAAAAATATTTAAAAAGAAAAAATGTCTAAATGGCATTTATATCACAAAAGACCACAAAAAGGCAAAATAAAAATTTGACAGAATGTTTAGTTCTCCGTAATTCACGTACATATGAGTATATTAATTGCCTTTAAATATTTTCATCAGAATAAAATAAGCATTTTCCTAAACATCCGATGTCTAATAATCACCTTCGAGCTCAGAAATTGGCGTCTAGTGTTAATTGACAACGATTTGGATCAGTAGATGGTGAGCAGAGTTTTGTCATACAACACTTTGTGAAGAAAATGCTAAGCAAGTACAATTTAGGAAGATGATTTGTGGAAACTAAATAATGCACCTTTGGATTGTGGTATTTTAGAAGAAAAGAATATACTAAGATCTCATGAAGCAAATATTCAATTAAATTGGTCACAAAATCGTTGATGAATATTCAAATAATACCGTGGTCAGCCGTTGGTACATGGTCAGAGAACCATGATTATACGAGTAGATGAACACAAAGGATAAACATAAAGAACGTACGATTTGTGTCGGAAGAATATGACAGTCGGAGAACGTATGGGTATCCATCAGAATTGATGGTACGCCAGCCATCAAGAGAAGAGATGTTAAATCGATAACAAGTGTGAGTATTAAATTGGTGATCGTAGTTGCATAATTAAAACCTTAAAGAAAATATGTGAACATCACTCTGTTTTGCAGAATTCGTTGGTAGAGAATGCTATATCTTTAAAAGTAATACGTATGAACAGCAAAATGTCTGAACATACTATGCATATTTAATTATGAAACCTCATCATTTGGATGTAATAGAGAGTATTACACAAATTACATTTTCGTTACCAATGAGCAGGCATCAGCCACAGAAGAATGTGGTACTTTGCCCTTAAGATTGACAAACAAATTATAAATGTATTAAATTAATAGGATTTGTGAAATTTTTTTAAAGGTGTCTCAATTCAATGAACTAGAAAATTGAATACTTAAGCCCTGAAATCAAGTTGTCGAGTGAAAACGTGCGAAGTAGCACGTAGTTCAAGCTGAAACGAAATTTGGAATGTTGAAAGATGTTAAAACAGTGCAAAAATGACTTGCTCTCACAGAATAGTTCAGAAATTTTATACCACGTTATGCAGGAATAGCTCGACCGATATTAGAAAAGATAGAATCTTTGATGTAGGACAAGATCAAGGTAAGCATGTAAATTAGGTTTTCGTGCTATTTTGATGTAGCAAGATGTTAAAGAAGGTAAATATCATTCTGTGCTTTGTGAGAGTGATAAAACCAGATCAGCTGTAAAAAGGGTTTTAGATATGAAAATGAAATTGTATCTATTATCAAAGCATCAAAGAAAGGTAGGGTTTATTTGTTTGGCATTCCATTTAAAATTCTTAAGCTTGAATGGTTTTTCAGTTGACAAAAAAAGAGTTGTAAGTTTGATAGTTCAGATGAATATTATCATTAGAAGAATTTCAGTTCAAGATGAGCACAGGTCTTGCCAGAACATGCAAAATATTGTTTGAGTAGAAGTTCATTATCAAAGATTAATTCATTGATAAAATCTTATCAGACAGCTATAACTAAAATACGTCGTGATAGAGAAGAGTATAGTGAGTTATAGGATATCATGGAAAACATTAAAGTGTATTAACAGGCAAATTATTACTAAATTTTTGTTAAACAATCCGCAAGGTAGCGAATCTCTCAGAAATGCTAAATTAGGGGAAGATCATCAACGCGTCATTTCATTATTGACAAAACACTGACAACATTGCAAAGATACTATTTTACATGTCTGATTTGAATGTGTTTAAGAACAACGGTTAACAAGAAGTTCCTTTTTCATTCAATTAAAGAAAAGGTTAAATTTCTTTGATGAGCATTGTGGGTGTTTCTGACCACAGACGAAGAAAGGATGGGGTAATTAATAAAATAAAAGATGACTTTTCAGCGAGAAACCAAAAGAAAATGAAGCTTGAAGAATCTATATATAAAGTTGACGTTGACTAAGACAATTGTAAGAAAAACTTAGGGAAAGTAAATTAATACGCTTATTACTGATTATTGCTATTATTACTGATCTGGAAAAAGCAAACGATAGGGCCCTGAGATGTAGAATATGACAGGCCATTATTCCCATTAAGAATGAAAATTTGTACAAATGGACATGTGTACTTGTACAAATGTCAGAAAGGTCTCTTGAACGCAAGCCAAATAGACACACAATCAAGGAGGAGACGAAAACAAAATCGTAAAGATGATTAATTAAACTGGGAATGTTGTGGAAACATAACCTAAGTAACATAAATAGGTAAAGAATCAATGAAGACAACAAAACTTTGTTTTATATATTCCAAAGTCTAGTGGAATTCTTTGATCCAATCAAATCAAGAAAGAAAATATAGAAAACAAAGAAAAATACCTTATATAAAAAGTTGATTTAAAATGCTACTTAGCAATTGAACTACGTATTGGAAGATTTCATGGAGCATATTTCAAGATTTTTTATATCGCGGTTCGAATCACAAAGGCAAAGTGAAAACTGCAAATACGATTATGTAATAAATAGGTAGTGCCCATAGTAAAGGTTACCTAACTGTAGCAAAAGGAAAGAAAAACGGGGTGTTTGAAAAAACGTAAGAGAAAACTTCGATTATTTCGAAAGAATGAAAAAAAGTATACTCCACCATGAACCTTTGCTATTATAAAAAAATAATAAATATGGAGAGGAATATCCTTGATGAGGCACAATGAAAAATACGCTGAAATCACTAAAATGTTTACAGGATTAATGAATGCAACATACATTATGAAAACATGCTTTTACTTTTGAAACACATTGTTGGGAACACATTTATGCAACTGCAATCACCAATTTAATTTCGTGTATTTTGTAGAGCGTCTCAATCTAGTTTGCAGTTAGGACTTTAATGAAACAATTTCATTATTTCTAATATGTTGATTCTAAGGTCGGGTTTACAGTCTCGCTCTGGTACTGTATTCCCTTCAAATGGGTTATTAAGACGAAAAATCAATCTCAAGTAATCACTGTCTTCGAGAGTGCAATTGAATTTCAAAGAAATAAGGTAAATTTCAAACAAAGACTCAAGAATGTGTGATTTAAGTTTAAAAAATTTAATAATCGTTATTTACCTTTCCGAATCTACTACTAATTTTCTTCATTTATTTTTCACTTTTTGAGATTAATAGCAAGAGAGATTAACCAAATAGAAGTACTATCGATCAAGAGAGAGAGAGAGAGAGAGAGAGAGAGAGAGAGAGAGAAGGGACGTTTCTTTCTATTTCGAAGTAGTACGTCGATTGTGGATAATGTTAGAGAATTAATTAGAATCAGCGTTTGAAGAATTCGTCCTGTCAGAGATAACGTCTTAATCCATATTAGCCCTTTGAACAAGAATAAAACCCTACCTTCTCTTTATCAAAATTATCCCTTTCAGAAGAAAAAACACTTCTACTAATGACTTGAAAATATTGTGACAATGTACTCTAGTGCCAAGGTTGGAAAAAGAATTAATATGACTGATTTCTTATGAAAATGTGTTTTAACCTGCAAATGCAAAACCGAAGAGGGAGGGAAAGAGTGGGGAGGAGCGTGGTAGGGAGAGAGAGAAATAAGATATCAGCAATGCCCACGGCGTTTCAGCACATTATCGAGCCCATGGTGTTTATTATTTTACACACAATATGCTTCCTTGAAACAATGAAGAGAATTTATGTTCAATGATCCAGACCACAAGAATCATTGACGAAATCAGTATTGTGAACGTTTCGTTTGTTGGAACAGAAGTCTCAAATGGGAATCAAATAGCAGCGCTGCACATTCAGAATACCATAACAAGGAAAACAAAAACAAATAGAATGTAACAACCAGGTAGGTAATAGAACAGGCTTAGAATAGAAAGTGAATAGAATAGAATTAAGTGTTAAAATAAGAATTCTCCCATATCATAAATTATTTTTATTTTCGTAATTTAAAGAAAGAATTAAAATCGGTTTTGCGAAAAATTGGAAATTGCAGATTCGATATCAATATCAAGAGTATCGTTTTAAATGCCAAGGCTTCTAGTTTGTACAGATTCCTTTTTAAAACAAATATTTATTTCTTAATCTAATATATACATTTCAGTTGCCGTTTGGCTTAATCTAAATTCTACCTTTTTTTTAAAATTTATTTCTACCTATTCGACGTTTTCGTCTTTCAGGGGTTTGAACATTACAAATATATATCTGGCGATTTGATACTCACAGGAACCTGTAGTAGGAATTATGAACAAAGAGGTTATGCTATTAAAAAAACCAAGTTTGTAAATAAGATAATGAATATCCTAGTATATTATTGTTAAATGACTACTTTATATACTACTGATACTATTTACAATATGTAAATTGTTGATTATTATTTACAATATGTATACTGCTGGAGTTTTATCTGTTAGCCCTAAAATATTCTATTCTATTCTAGAGTAGAAAAAATTAAAATATGACTGAGCTCTAAATTAAAAAGACAATGAGTTTGAGAGGGCCATAATAAAAATTATGCTGAATCTGCAAATCGGAAAGAGAGAGATGAGTCTGCTAGGGCCTTTGAAGCACGGATAATATACCCAGATGATTTCAAGAGTCCATGAAATATTTAACGATGAAAATTGCTTTATTATACATACAACATGCTGGGAAGAAGAGGCAATAATTAATGTTGAAATACCGAGACAAGAAAAATGTTTGAACTAAGGGATAAAGTGAAGAATCCTGGAGCATTACAATGACTAAACAAGGATCCAAATGTGCAACATGATCCGTTGAGAAAATCACAAGGAAGAAAATGAAATAAGAGAGATTATTAAGTGAAATCATACTAATAGAAAAGCGAACTTGTTGGTTCATCGTTCCTCAGAAATTCTTACTCAATAAAAAGGTTTTTCCTGATTTTTCATAAATTTTGGTGGTGCATTTCCTAAGTGTACCATTCTTGCATCACCTGTATTTGAAATGTTTTCAAAATTTTACTTATTATTGAGATAATATTTCAAACTGAAATAGGGAAGTTCGAAAGAGAAACAATGTGTTACGGAATTTCAAAGTTGAACGCAAGTGGATATCCCATCATTCAGTGAGGTGGATCAAATCGACGGCCAAACGTTGCAAAATAACTTAAATGAATTAATTTTTTTCAACATTCTGTATAAAATTGTCACATTTTTATTGAAATTACTTTACCGAAAAACAGTATTTGTTTGATAAACATAGTTCTCATTTATTCACTATTTATGTACCAACTTGTATTTCTTGAAACGGGTTTGTTGTTATCATTTGGCAAAATCAATTTTATCATGCTATTATATTTTATCACGCTAATAATGATTGTTTTTAAACATGAGACGTACATGAGGAAATTTATTTGCGGTGCTATCTTCGTGTTTCTACAGAGATTCTGGGAGGATGTAGTCTATTTAGTCCTCACTGCAATCTGTGATTGATACGCTCTATAGTTCTATTAGATCCAAGAGACAAGGTACAAGGTCCTATAACATTAATTTGTTTCATTATGCATTGTAGATGTAACGTTGAATGTGGTGTGTATTGCTTGAAAAGAGTACTCAACATCATTGGATTACATGCGTTTCAAGAGGTCAACAGAATTCGATATGCAAGGGTAGCCTGATGGCGCGACAGTGCATCCCCGCCCCACCTGCCACGCCCGCGTATGCTCGCCATCCACCGTCGCCGCGTCGCCGTGCGTGCAGGGCACGGTGCCCGACCCCCCCGGTCCCCCCTCCCGCGCCCCCCGGTGCGCCCGACGCCCGCCCGCCAGGAGACGCGCAGGCTCCGGCCCCGGCGCGCGCCCCACCCACCCCTCCAGCCGGCTGCGCTGCGCCAGGAGACGAGTCGCCGGGCGGTCTCGACGCCTCCGCCCCGCGCCGGGAGGGCGCGACCGCCCCCGCCGCCGGCCCCGCCCTCGCCTGGTGGCGCCCTCGCCTGTTTGGGGCCCTGAGCGACGTCCGACGCCCGCCGTCGGGGGCCAGCGCCTACTGCCGGCGAGCCCAAGCGCCTGGCGGCCCCCGCGGGTGCGCCCGTCCCAAGACCTCCGCCGCCGCGCCCCCTGCCCGCCCAAACGCCCCCAGAGGCCACCGCAAGCGGCGATGCCCTTCCCCTCCCGCGGGCGCCCGCCCCCTCGGGGGCTTAGACGGCCACTCACCCCCCTCGGCGTCGTAGGCCCGCAGCTCACCCCCTCGTGCCTTCTCCCACACCTCACCAGCACCGGCTGCGTCACGGGTGGACATCTGAGACTGTGGGATGTCCATGCTGTCGGGCTCCTTTTGCTTGGGGGCCCCTTTTGGTTAAGGGGCCCCTTATGGTTGGGGGCCCCTTTGGTTGGGGCCCCCTTTGGTTGGGGCCCCTTTGGCTGGGGGCCCCTTTGGCTGGGGGCCACTTTGGCTGGGGGCCACTTTGGCTGGGGGCCCCTTTGGCTGGGGCCCCTTTGGCTTGGGGCCCCTTCGGTTGGGGGCCCCTTCGGTTGGGGCCCCTTTGGTTGGGGCCCCTTTGGTTGGGGCCCCTTTGGTTGGGGCCCCTTTGGTTGGGGCCCCTTTGGTTGGGGCCCCCTTTGGTTGGGGCCCCTTTGGTTGGGGCCCCTTCGGTTGGGGCCCCTTCGGTTGGGGACCCCTTTTGGTTGGGGGCCCCTTTTGGTTGGGGGCCCCTTCGGTTGGGGGCCCCTTTGGTTGGGGCCCCTTTGGTTGGGGCCCCTTTGGGGCCCCTTTTGGTTGGGCCCCTTTTGGTTGGGGCCCCTTCGGTTGGGGGCCCTTCGGTTGGGGGCCCCTTTGGTTGGGGCCCCTTCGGTTGGGGGCCCCTTTGGTTGGGGGCCCCTTTGGTTGGGGGCCCCGTTTGGTTGGGGGCCCCTTCGGTTGGGGCCCCCGTTTGGTTGGGGGCCCCCTCGATTGGGGGCCCCCTCGGTTGAGGGCCCCTTTGGTTGGGGCCCCTTTGGTTGGGGGCCCCGTTTGGTTGGGGCTCCCTTCGGTTGGGGGCCCCTTTGGTTGGGGCCCCTTTGGTTGGGCCCCTTTGGTTGGGGGCCCCTTTGGTTGGGCCCCTTTTGGTTGGAACCTCCTTTTTGGGACCATTGTAGGCCCGTTTTTCGGAGCCTCTTTTTTGGTGCCCCGTTTTGGTTGAGACCCCTTTTTGGTTGGGGCTCCTCATTTGGCTTGCATTTTTTGAGATTTGTCAGGGTATAGTTGCCTCTTCGGGATAGCTAACAGGGTGGTGACAATTGCATATCATCAACTGGCATTACATTAGTCCTGTGAGACTGTTAAAGAATTGTCATCTAGGTAGGTCAGTTGTTAGAGAAACTGAGCGTGAACCAGAAGAACTGGAGTGGAATTCCGGTCGGAGTTACTATTTACTAAAAAAAATTAATCACTAAATTACATTGGTTAATAAAATGGTAATTTGGTGTGTGAAATTGTTGAAAACAATATCATATCCTTATCTCGTTTATTAGAGCAATTGTGCGTAAATCAGAAGATCCGGATTCGAGTCCCGGTCGGTTTGACAATTCTTTGAACAAATTTAATTATAAAAATTTTCAATTGTTCTAAAAAATATTATTCTGCATCATTATAAGTCCTAGTACGTGCCAGAAGATCCACAATTGCCTTCACAATTTGAAAACAAACATTCGATTAATGTTAATAAATTTCACTCTTTTTAACTTACCTCAAAACTGCTCGGCACCCTGTACTGTATAGACGAGGTCTTTAGTCCTGGCCTGTTCGTTCTGGTTCCATGCCATTATGTGAATGGAACGTGCACTTATAGGCATTGGTGTACCATAGCAGTCGAGTGGATCACCATAGCTGCCTTGAGAATGCACCGGTGCAGTGTACTGGAAACGCTACTAATTGGACGCGCCCAGCTTATGATGACTTTGTTTTGCATTCACTGGAATATAGAAAGGAGCAAATAAATTTAAAAATTATTATCATGTATTACATTTCATGCTTCCTACAATATCTGATATATAACGTTTTATAAGTTTTACTGCGATTCTTAGCATGTACTTACTTTTTTACAATTCTTTGTTTGATCTCTATTCTTCTGTTGAAATTCACTGGCCGAACCTAATGCAAAAAATAATTATTGTATCATTATTTACGCTTTTCAGGAAATTGGATTTGACTTCATTATCTTACTGACCAAATAATTTTGGCATTAACGTACAACACCATTGCGTGGAACTTGTTTCTCTGTTCTTCAATTACAAAATTTCCAGTTACTTCTAGCATGTGTCAAAACGGTATTTTGGGTTTTAATAGTTCCCTTGCAATCGTGTAGGATGAAGCAGACCCTGGAGGTGCATGTCATACCGATGAACTGACCAGCTTTTCACATCTTAAGAATTAAGATGAGAAACCGCAGTCGGAAAGTTTTAGCATACTCGTGGGTCTCTCCGGCGTGCTGTGACACTATCTCGATGTTTGACTTTACAATCTTCGGAACTGAGACAATTTTTGTGGAACTGAGGGCATGCAATAAGAATGTGGGATTAGCTGCTCAGATGATTTCCCAGTTCGTTCAGAATGATTGATGGAATATCAAGTGTTGGGAAAATCGTCTAAACAGTTTGGGCGCTAGTATTGGCCACAGACGGACAATGTTTCCAATTTTATATGCTATATTAAATAGCATACATTTCCCACTTAAAACCGTGGTAACTAAGGAATTTCTAGGCATTTTAGGATCCCCTGGGTTCTCTAGACTACTCCAAGTGACCAAGAAGTTCCTTTTCTGCATTTACTACCAGCAATGCTAAATATCTTCGTCGTAATTTACAAATTGTGTCTAGAACTTAATAAAGTTTCCAAGAGCAATTATCGAAATAGTAGATCGAATCGAGACGTGATCCCCGACATCTTGCGGGCACGTTTGATCTTGGCAGAGTCCCAGCGGTTTTAACCACCACTGGCAGGATTCTGGCGTTGGGCACTCCATAAGGTTGGGCTGCCAGGGGAATGGCTGGTTGGTATTTTACCAACATTTCCTCCCCAGCTTTCAGAAGGCTGGACCCTTCCTCGTGGCGGACAGTCACATCGACCACGTGAACCCCTTCCCAGTTTTTTACTACCAGATCAGCTTTGAGTCTAAACCCTTCCGCAACAGAGAAAGTGGCTTCCGTGGTCACCACGGTGTCCGATTTCCGGAGCATCTTCCCATCTATGAAGTTCTTGATCTCGCCAAGACGCTTTGTTAGAGAAAGTAATTTACTGTGTATAGGAACACGATTTATCCTCTTTTTCGTTATAATTGCCCGGCAATATAACTTTATCCGTCCAAAATTCGCCATTTTCTGGCGTACGAATACAAAACTTTTGTTCTCAAGAAAGTGGGGCCAAGAATGTAAATAGTAACATAAGTGGAGTAAATGTTTACAATATTGAAAACAATGTAAGTGTGGCACATTTCTAATCTTATAAATAAGGTAAAACTACTAAAAATCTACATTTTCTTAGTCATATCACAAAATAGATTCCACACTTTAACAATTTCGTTCTGTCATTAGAACATTATACGAATTTACATTCATCGCCTAATTGCACTAACTTAAAATAATAGACTTGTTAATAGACGCAGACGAAACTAGAAATACAACCACAAGTTTTAATATTAATATTGTTAATTCATTTTTAAAGATAGGAAACTGTTAAAACACAAGTTAAAATACTTCGACAAACCCCATAACTATTTAATTTAAAAACATTGGTCAACGGTTTTAATACAAATCATTCACCATCATTCTAAGTGCCCGAGTGACAGAAAATTCTCAATTTCCTTCACCAGTACAAAACAGACGTCCACTGTATGTTAATAAAAGTAGCTATCAGAATCTTACCTCCAAATGTTTCGGCACACTTTACTATACAGACATACAGACGAGGTCTTCAGTCGTGGTTTGTGCACTGTGATCCCTTGCCATTATGTGAATGGAACATGCACTTCTTTGCACTGATGCACCATAGCGGACCAATTCAACAGGACAGCTGCCCAGAATTCGCACGGGTGCGGCGAATTGGAAACGCAATAAACTGAAGGCGAACTGCTTATGATGCCATTGCTTCCGATTCACTGGAAGATAGTAAAGAGCACATAAAATAGCAAATTATCTTCACGTATACATGTAATCGTGCTTCTTCCTATGTTTGTGATTCAATGCTCTAAATATTTTGAGCAGACTTACTTTAAACAATACCTGCCCTTGTGTTTGATCTCTAATTCACCATTGCAATTCACTGGCCATCACTCTGCAAAAATAATGATTGTATCACTGCATTAATGCCCTTCCGTGAATTTAGTTTGACTTCATTATCTTGTTAAGAAAACTAATTTTAGAATCAACATTCATTACAACTTTTTCTTACTTATTTCTCTATTCTGAGTGTGACAGAAGACACACAATTGCCTTCACCAGAACAAAACAGACGTCCACTGTATGTTAATAAAAGTAGCTATCAGAATCTTACCTCCAAATGTTTCGGCACACTTTACTGATGAGGTCTTCAGTCGTGGTTTGTGCACTGTGATCCCTTGCCATTATGTGAATGGAACATGCCCTTCCTTGCACTGGTGCACCATAGCGGACAAATTTAACAGGATAGCTGCCCAGAATTCGCACGGGTGCGGCAAATTGGAAACGCTATAAACTGAATGCGAACTGCTTAAGATGCCATTGCTTCCGATTCACTGGAAGATAGTAAAGAGCGCATAAAATAGCAAATTATCTTCACGTATACATGTAATCGTGCTTCTTCCTATGTTTGTGATTCAACGCTCTAAATATTTTGAGCAGACTTACTTTAAACAATACCTGCCCTTGTGTTTGATCTCTAATTTACCGTTGCAATTCACTCTCCATCACTCTGCAAAAATAATGATTGTATCACTGCATTAATGCCCTTCCGTGAATTTAGTTTGACTTCATTATCTTGTTAACAAAACTAATTTTAGAACCAACATTGATTACAATTTTTTCTTATTTCTCTATTCTGAGTGTGACAGAAGACACACAATTGCCTTCACCAGTACAAAACAGACGTCCACTCTGTGTTAATAAAAGTAACTATTAGAACCTTACCTCTAAACGTTTCGGCACACTTTACTATACTGATGAGGTCTTCAGTCGTGGTTTGTGCACTGTGATCCCGTGCCATTGTGTGAATGGAACATGCTTTTCTTTGCACTGGTGCACCATTGCGGACATGTTCATCTGATTTTGATCTCTATTCCTCTGTTGAAACTCCCTGGACAAACGCCCTACAAAAAATAATAAGTGTCACTATTTTAGTGTCTTTCAGAGAAATTAGTGTCGTTTCATTACCTTCCTGGGTTCAACTAATTTTAGGAGCAACGTTCATTACCATTGACTGTATCTTGTTCTGCATTCCTCCGTCATAAAACGTTCGGAGAGCTGATGCATGAGTAAAAACTATATTTTCGGCTCTAAAAGCCCCCTGCAATCGTGCAAGATGAGGTAGGCCGTGGTGGCGTATGTCATTCTGTTGAACTGACCAGCTCTTCACATACTACGGAGTTTTGTTTTCCAAAGTTTTAGGTATACAATTTAAACACTTCTGCACTTATTTCCGTATTTCAGCAATCCACAGGAAAGTGTTTCAATACAGCCAAATGGTGGGTTATTGCAGTATAAATGTGACTTGGTGTAGGTATTTCTGGACCCTGGCTCTTCTATTTTTTCCACCTACTGTGTTATTCAGAGAGGCCATATTGAGCTGTAGTTAGATTGGTTGACGAGTGTGAAGGAGTTTCCAGGGAACCTCTGGTTTGTGCAGTTTTGGGTGAACCTGTCTGGTGTTCTAGCTCCCTAGAAACGCTCTATAATGCTTAGAACGATAGAACAATGACCAACAAACAAATTCCTAAATATTGTTGCAACAATACGTTTTGTGTCTTGGTATGGTGCTATTCTGCATTTCCAATATCAGTAACAACAACAACAAAAACTGATGATCACATTTGGTGACGTGCGGTTTTAATTAGATAGAATGGATATAATTTAACTTCTCTTCTCTTTCTCTACTGTGTATATATTCTGCTCTATTAATGTTCGGCCCTAAGCCGCCATCCTGATTAAGATTTTTCTGGGTTTACTCAATCGCTTAAGGCGTACGCCGGGATGGTCCCTTGTTTTGCACACCCAGTCATAAATGTACAGTTGTCCCCCCTTTAATCTCTCTCCTTTCTTTTTTTCTATTTCGGCCTTCTTCTTATTTCCATCTGTGTTTCCCCTCTCTTTCACTTCCCTCTTTGTTTTTAAAATGTTCGGCCTTTAGCCTGCCATCCTGATTGAGGTTTTCTGGGTTTACTCAATCGCTTAAGGCGTATGCCGGGTTGGTCTCTAGTTTTGCTTTCCCAGATGTTAATGTACAGGCTGGCCCTCCCCCTCTTAAAATATTACTTCTCTGTATTAATGTAGATTGAGTGGTTAGGCTGAAGAGCAGGCCCTATGGCCTGAGCCTCGCCATTAATAAAGGCATTTTTATTATTATTATTATTATTATTATTATTATTATTATTATTATTATAATTATTATTATTATTATTATTATTATTATTATTATTATAATTCTGAACCGAAAAACAAACAACACTGTAAAAGTTTTTGCATACTGGTGAGCCTCTACGAGCTGTTGATTAGGACATAATCTCAGTATTTGAATTTACTTCCTCCGAAACTTAAGAAAATTTAATTTATTGAGATCGGTTATCACGCAATAAGAAATCGAGACAAGCTGATCAAACTATTTTACAGTTCATTCATATTGTTTTGTAAAAAAAAAATATCTGGACAGTTTTGGTGTTAGCATTGACCCCACTCAGACGGACAGACGGACAGGTAGACGATGACTACACAAAGTGTTCAAATTTTTTTTCTTCAAACATTTGGGACGGATAGTGCAAATCGCCCTCTTTAATATGACTTAAGATCATTTTAGTGTAGTATTTTTTTGTTTTTCCAAAAAATTTCACAAATATAATTTTTTGAAGTATCTCTCACGCCGTTATTATGTACTTATCGAGCAATTTGTAAACACTATTGTATTTGTGAGTTAAAGTGCTTCAAATGACGTCTAATGAAGTGTTTCGAAAACTCAAAAATTTCTTGAGAAAGAGTTTCAAATTTCGAATTTACAGTTACGCTCGAACGCCATTTTCCTAAAAACTCCTTATGTGTTTCAAAGAAAATAGCCATTTAGGACAAGGTTTTACTGTTCTTTAATATTCTCTTCTTTATTATTCTACATATAACTTGGAGAACAAGAATATAATCTTAGAATCTTCAAGAGAGAAACTAAAGTCATAGCACACCACGGAAAACTCTCCATCCGCTCGAAAATAGTAATCGATGATACTCCGTAGAACAAGTTTTTCATTTTAACTAGTCTTGTGTGTGAAATTAGTTATGATGCCGATAGGGGCATTGAACAGTCAATACATTTCAATCAGTATGTGGGATAATAAATAGAAACCTCCACAATAAGACACGAAAAGATTCAAAAATAAAATTTTGCAAGACAATGACTGTCCCTGTTTCTTTGAAAGGCAGTGAATCGTGAATAACTAAAGAGAGAGACAAAAGCAAAATCCGAGGAGGTGAAATAAAATCCTCAGGAAAGTTAAAGTCTGCACCAAACGTGATCTCAAAAGAAATGAAGATATCAGAAAAGAACTGGGCATTCAAAACATAAATAATAGAAATAATAGAAGAAATTATAAACAATAGTATAATAGAAACATAAATAATAGAAAATTATAAAGATTCTTGTAGACAGCACATACGAAGAATGGACGCCAATCGAATCCCCCATTTGGCAATGCTCTATCGACCCACGGGTAAAAGAGATGTCGGATGGCCTAAGAAAAGGTGGAATTGATGGTGATAGAGATAGGATTTCCATGTACTATCAGATGCTAAAATATGCATGCAAACATGCACTATCAATTCGCTAACTATGCACGTTGTAGGATAAAAATGGGCAAAACATGCATAATCAAATTTTATTTATTTAAATTTTTAGTTATATTGCCTTTTGTAAAAGTGAAAAATTGACAGTTTTTACTTTCCCGTATGCGCTGCGTATACACGGAGTGATATACGTAGTATAGGGAAAGTCATGTAATGCTGCGCGAACAAATGGCGAATTTTCGGCGGAAAAAAATAATTGCCGGGCCGTGAAAACGAAAAAGTGGATAAAACCAGTTGCTAAATAAGAAAAAATCCCCTAACACGTGCTGTAGCCAGAAACCCTGTTTTTTAGGTCCTTGATCCCGAAAAAACCAATTGAAAGGAAAACGTCCGTCTGCCTGTCTGTCTGTCTGTCCGTCCGTCCGTCCGTCCGTCCGTCTGTCCGTCCGTCTGTCTGTGAACACTGCTAGTGCCTACACCATACGTACGATTTGTTTCAAAATGGGTATTCGCCGGTCGATCTGATTCTAGTCAAAGCTTTGAGATTTTGAAAAGATACTTCAAAATTGGGGGTACTTTATATGAAGCCCCCTTGGGATTTTCAAAATTTTCTCAAAAACGGCTCCAAATTTTTTCTTTAAATTTCTTGTAATAATAGAGTAAAATACACTTATTAACATGGCGTAGGTCCGATTTTCACCGATAACTCTAAATTTTCGAAAACTGTGAAAGTTTGAATTTTTTTCGGCGTCTTTCTCCAAATACAATATTTAAGATAGAGATTTTTCCTTCCAATAAAATGTGTTCTCCAAAGTGAGTTCTTTGTTCATGTTCATGTTCATTCTTTAGAAAATTTTAGTAGTTTTCGCGCAATATTGCGTGCATTCGAGGCAATTTCAAAAATTACAAAAACTAAAATTTCTCATAAACGGCTCCAATTTTTTTCTTTAAACGTTTGGTAGGGATAATGCTAAATGTGCCCTATGAGATGATACAAACGCCATATTGCTCTATTCTTTTTGTTTTTTCAAAAATTGCAAAAATATAATTTTTTTGACTTCTCTCTCACATCGTTAATATTATACTAGCGGCGAATTGTTCACATTATTATATTTATGAGTACATATGCCTTAAATAATGTCAAGTTAAGTTTATCGAAAACACAAATGTTTTCTGTGAAAACTAGCCCAAATTTCCGCATTTTCAGAAACGCTCAAACACCATTTTCTCATAAATGGCTAAAAAAACTCTTCAAACCTTTCGATCGGATAGTGTTAATGGCACTCTTTAATATGACGTAAAGTTTATTTTGAGGAATTTTTTGTTTTTTTCAAAAATTTCATATACGTTAGTTTTTTAAAGGATCTCTGACATCTGTAATATTCACATTACTAGCAACTTGTAAACTTTATTATATTTGAGAGTGTAAGTGGTTCAAATAACTTCAAATAAAGTATTTTGAAAACTCAAAAATTTTCTGTGAAAATGAGCTTCAAATTTCGCATTTTTAGTAGCGCTAAAACGCAATTTTCTCTTGAACGGCACATAATTTTTAAAAGAAAATTTCCATTTGGGACTAGGTTTTTGCGTTCTTTAATATTTTAAAATTAAAATTTCCATTCTACCAATAGAAAAATTAAGAACATGACAAAAAATGTGCTTTTGGCGGTGATAGATGGCAGCTGGCAAGAAAGTATGTGGCAATTCCGAATAGCTAGCGAAGACCCAAGGAAATAGAAAACTAATACGGGAAAGTCTGTGTCATCCTGTAGCACCACTAGTTTCTAAAATATTATATGTCAAATTGATTCTTTTGTCCGAAAAAAATGTTTTTGAATGCAGAAAATGACTGTATTACGTCACAAGACGTAATTGGGCATACTTCAGACGAAATCTAAGCAAATCCTACATTTTCTGATTTTTCACCACAAATAACGTTTTTTTCAAATTTTGGAGAAATTTCAAATAACTTAAATTTAACACTATGTAGCAGTCTCACCAATATCTCCAAACATTACTTCCAGACATTTTAATTTCTTCGACAATTTTTAATGACTCTACGAGAGGAAGACCTACTGATTTTAATTGCTTAAAATAAGGAAGACTATTTTTTCTTCATGTGTATGGGTCCAGGATGCCCTGTCTTGCATATTTCTCTAGAAATCCTTTAAACGTTGAATTTGCTACTTTTTCTAAAGTTATATTTGCCCCTAATAAAGAATCACACATTTTCATTAAAAAGTATTTGTTGCAGGCTTCAACGTTGCCTCAGTTTGCACTAAGTGTGACATAGTTTCTTTCCTTTCTCTAGCTTTGACAATACAAGAAGTAGATAGAAAGTGCTGGCCCATTTGAAACTTTTTGGAACATTTAATCTGCATACATAATTTCAAATTATACAGATCTACACATTTCTTAAGAAGAATATTAGAATTTTGTTACAAATTATCATGTTTTCAAACAAATTTTACTCAAATTTTGACACAAATTACTGTCAGATTTAATTTAAGACAAGCACACTTTACTAAAATGTATTTAGCTAAACGTTCAAGTTCAAATTATCTGGACAGAAATTACATAGGCTTGAATTTGAGATTTGGCCGTAGAAATTATGTATAGTAAATCCTTGTTTTCCCGTACTACTTTCTCTTGTTGATAAAATTATTCTTTTTACAGACACATCAATTCTACTATTACTTCAAATGAAATTAAAAGAAAAAAATATGAAATACTCTATTTTTTTCAATAACGTTAAAAATAAAAGAGGTAAATTTCTGAAACTCGAGAAAAATGTTTGGAAAGAATATGCATACTAGCACACACAATAATAATTTAAAAACGAAGCGCCAAACAATTTTTACAAAACAATTTCTTGAACCTCAGAAGACTCTCATAACTGCAAAAAATTCTTAATAGTATCTCGATAGTAATTATTTTCCCTTCAATAAAAATTAAAATATTTGTCGTTTGATATCTATTTCATTGACATTGGTTTATCCTTTTCTGAGTTTCAGTATTTCAACTTATATAATTTCTGCAGCAACGTTAAACTTCCGCACTAAACATTTCGACTAGGGAAACAACACCAGTAGATATAATTTTTTAATTGATCAATTTTTACAGTATTGTCTACTTCTTTATTACAACAATTGGAATAAATTATATTTACATTTCTCCTCGAAAAAATCGTTGTTTCCAATTCTTTGTTTGGCAAGTGTTGCACACGAAGCCTTAGAAGAAACTATTTTAAACTTAACTTTTTAATTAAGACACTTGTGTAAATCCTCTGTTGCACGTAAGCAGACTGAGAGCGTGCCCTTGACTATTTTCCTCTCCCATTTTCAGTTAAGAAAGGATATTGAGTTTTGGCTTCATGTATCTTCCATTACCTTTGCGACGTATGATAAGGCGTTGATGACACAGGTCTACAAAAGAAAACTTTTCGAAATTTGATTTGATAATTTTCTGATCTTTATGTTCTTTGTTGTGCTGATGTGAGGTCAGTTTTTTCTCTATCACGTACAGATTCGCAAGTTCAATCTCTAAAGATAGTAGTTATAACGGCTTAAGAGTTATTAACAATACCAAATGCACTGTTTCGTACTATTATAAGCTTGCCAGAGTAAACAATGATGCATATTTAATTGTAATTTTTGTGAAAATGTGTTCTTTTCTCCAGGATGTTTCTTCGTGTGTGCTTCCGGGAATATGACTCTTCAGGTGTTTGACGATGTAGCATCCAGCACAATCCGCCATCATGTTCAAGTTCCACTTACCCTGATACCTACGTTTCATCCCCTTGATGTTTTAATGGTACCTTTCCCCTTGTTCTTCAATGATGTTCCAAAAGTTTTCCGGAAAATAGTCCACATGCAAGTGTATGAAGTGAAACATCAATCCCATGTGGCAACCTAGTATTGGAAAAGCCTTCAGCACTCGTTCCACGATACATCTGTAGTTAGGATCATTTACGTTACCAAGGAACTTGTCAACAACCTCTTTAAAAGAATTACAGGCTTCCTTCTCCTTCTCATCCATGGTCTGAGCAAAATGTGGATCTGAAAAAAGTTTTCTGTCTGGACCTACAAATATTCCTTCTTGTATCTTAGCATCAGGTGTCTTGTATCTTAAATCAGGAAGCACGGAGCATAAGTACTTGAAACTTTCACTTCTTTTATTGTGATGAAATCTGTTATAATTCTTTGGTACGTCTTGATTGTATACTCATCACAGATAATACAGAAGTAGTATAGGCTGGTAACACAACGCTGATGAGACACAGTTTCAAAATGCACTTTCAAGCTGCAGAGAATCTTTTTAATCACTTTGAAGCAACTAGATAAGTGAATGTATTCACTCCAATTGACACTACTGAACTGGGAGAATGAGAAAAAAGTAGGCTCCAATTTCCATATATAACCATTTCTATCTTGATTAACTTCAGAAGGGGGACTACCGAGAAAAGATACCAATTGCTTTCCTATCTGAACAGAAACTACATGACCACAATACTTATTCAGGCAGAGTGTTATTGCAACTTAATAAGAGTTTAGAATGTTAGAAATCGTTTAAGAAAAAATATTGGTTACAAACGTAATTATGTGCACATACTACAAAATGGGGATTGTGTTTCATGGATTTGAAAAAAAAAATCTGTACGTGGTGGAGAAGGACGAACTTCATATTCGTTTGCAGCACACCAAAAAGCATAAAGATAAGCCAAAATTATCAAATCAAATTTTTGGTTCTAGACTTGTGTAATTCATTTCGCGATCGTGCTCACCGCACGTGTAATTGCATCGCTAATCCACGTACTGTACAGGAAGGTTAAAATGTGAATAACAATAAGCACCAAAGAGAACTGCATGCTAACAGGATCTAAGATCAATTTATTATTTATACAAAATGTGCCTCAGTTTTAATATTCAAAAATTATGCAGAGAAAACAATAAGAAAGTACTTAAATATGCTAGATAGAAGTCTAAATATGCAGTATTAATTAAAAAACGTCCAAATATGCTTTATGCATTAATTTATCCAAGCAACTCCCAAAACATGCAAATATGCACGGAAAAAAGTATGCATTTTTGTAAACTATTTTTTCTCGAAACATATTTACAAAATTTGAAATCTCTACGAAGCTTAAATAAAAATATTCATATGCATGGAAATCCTGTCTCTACTGATAATAATAATGAAAATATTGTGATGACGGAACAGGCACATGTGCCTACTCCTTCAAGTGAAGATGAAGTAGTTATTAACTAATTATACTTAGTTAATTCACTTACGACTGTAATTAACGAAAAGTGGTAAAACATAAATTGATATTCGAAACTTCGACAAATTACAAATCACTCATTTAATAAAAAAACCGACTTTGCCACCTGTCCAAAATATGGAGGAATATTATCAACGACTTCCATTCTCCTCGATTGTTCCAGTCTCCAAAATCTACGAATCTCTCTTGGCATCAAGAACGAAATTTATAAAATGATGAATTCAATAGAAGGTATCACAAAAAATTTTAACTTATTTCAGTTTAGCTTGTTTCGATACTATGTTAGGAATAATTGCAAAATTTATTGTACTGATTTCAGTTTATTGTTATATTTCTGTTTACTCTAAATTTCAAATATGTATCTCTAGTATAAATCAATAATGGTCGCTAAGGACCACAAATGTTTTTAAAGCGACCTTAAATAAATAAATTTAAAAAATCCTTTTCAATTTAAAAAGTTTAAGAAACATATTTTAAAACATAGTATTCACCATCATTCTAAGTGTCTATGCGTGACAGAAGACCCACAATTGCCTTCACAAGTACAAAACGGACATCCATTTGTATATTAATAAATGTAGCTATCAAAACCTTACCTCTAACGTTTCGGCACTCATTACTATTCTGACGAGTTCTTCAGCCCTGATTTGTGCACTGTGATCCCGTGCCATTATGTGAATGGAATATGCACTTCTTTGCACTGATGCACCATAGCGGACAAATTCAACACGATAGCTGCCCAGGAGTACCATCCGGTGTGGCGAATTGCAAACGTTACAAAATGGATGGGAGCTGCTTGTGATGGGATTGCATTCACTGGAAGATAGTAATCAGCACATACAATAGCACATTGTCTTCACATATAAGTGTAAACATACTTCTGCTAATGTTTGTCATAAAACACTTTAATTTTTCAGCATATACTTACTTTATACAATGCTCTTGTGTTTGATCTCTACTCCTTTGCTCAAATTCGCTGGATAAAATCCCTACAAAAAATAATAAGTGTCATTATATTAATGTCTTTCAGACCATTCAGTTTCGCTTCATTATCTTGTTGGGATCAACTAATGTTAGAAGCAACGTTCATTACCATAGCTTGTGACATGTTTCTGTATTCCTCCGGGATAAAAATTTAGAAGAGCTGATGCATGTGTTAAAACTGCATTATAGGCTCTAAAAATTCCCCTGCAATCGTGCAGGATGAGGCAGGCCGTGGAGGCGTATATCATTCTGTTGAAGTGACCAGCTCTTCACAT
Source organism: Acheta domesticus (assembly GCA_031308135.1). Classification (NCBI taxonomy): domain Eukaryota; kingdom Metazoa; phylum Arthropoda; class Insecta; order Orthoptera; family Gryllidae; genus Acheta; species Acheta domesticus. The sequence continues at coordinate 197,002,077 of JAHLJT010009436.1, read as the reverse complement.
ATTACGGAGTTTTGTTTTCCAAAGCTTCAGGTATACAATTTAAAACACTTCTTCACTTCTTTCCGTGTTACAGCAATGCACAGGAAAGTGTTTCAATACTGGCAAATGGTGGGTTATTTCAGTATAAATGTGACTTGGTATATGTATTTATGGACCTCGACTCTTCTACTTTTTTCAACTACTTTGTTAATCAGTGAGGCCATATTGAGCTGCTAGATTGGTTGACGAGTGTGAAGGAGTTTCCAGGGAGCCTCCACAGGTTTGTGCGGTTTTGGGTGAGCCTGCCTCCTGTTCCAGCTCCCTAGAAACGCTCTATAATGCTTAGAACGATAAACCAACTGACGACAAACGAGTTCCAAATATTGTTGCAACAATAGGTTTTGTGTTTCTGTGTGGTGGTATTCTGCATTCCCAACGACAACAACAATAACAAAAACACTGATCATGATCTCATTTGCTGACGCCCTATCCAGACAGAATGGATTACGTATCAAAAGGGAAACAGCACCGTAAAGGTTTTCCTTACGCATGAGCCTTTACGGCCTGATGAATAGGATTTATATTGATATTTAACTTTACTTCCTTCAAAACGTAGACAATTTAACTTTTTTTAATCGGAGGATACGCAATAGGAATGCAAAGTTAGCTGATCAAACGATCTCCCACTTCGTTAAGATTGTTTGACAAACATCAGTTTTTGAAAAAAATCATCTCGAACGGTTTTGGCGTTAGCATTGACCTTACACGGACAGACGAACAGACAGATGATGACTACACAACGTGTTAGAAAACTAATTTACGTGTACAGAAATACTATTTAACCATTTTTCGTTACAAAGGGCTGGTAAAAAAAGGTTTTCTGTAAAAAATTCGGCATTTTTCGGTACACATGTTTTTACGTTCTCCCTACGGAGGAGAGAGAAAGTTATGTATAGCTGTGCGAAAAAATGTAAATTTTAGGCTGAAAAATTTTTACTACAACGCCCTGGTAACGAAAATGCGGATAAATCTAGTTGCCAAATTTAGAAAAGAATCCTCAATCACGTGGTGTAGCCAGAATCCATGTTTTGTGGGTCCTTGTTACCTAAAACTCGAATGTCGGCAAAACGTCTGTACGTCTGTCTGCCCGTCTGTGAACAACGCTAGCGGCTAGATCGTCTTCTCCAAAATTGATAATTCCCAATTGATCTAGCTGATGTGTCGAACCCTTGAATTTGAAAGGGATAATTTAATTTTGGGTATACTTTTCATTAAACCCCTTAGGATATTTTCCAAATTCTCAGAAAGAAGGCTTCATCGGCTTTTTATTAAATTTTGTTGTTAGATAGTGTGCATGTAAAGAAAATGCTGCACGTCTAACATTCGTAGAAAACCCTGATTTTTTGAAAATTGCAAAAGTTAAATTTTTTTCTGCTTCTTTCTACTACTATAATATTAAAGATAGATTTCACCTTAATGAAATATCTTACTGAATGGTAAATTTTGAAGTAAGGTCTTGTATAATTTTTCGGACATTTGCGTACATTTAGCGTAATTATGCGTAGAATTACAGGGGAAAAAGAAGTGCTGTTTTAGCATCACTAGTTGGGCGGAAACGTAAATAGTAACATAAGTGCAGTACATTTTAACAATAATAAAATGAAAGTAATATTTTCATTTTCAAAATAATGAAATTGTGACTTATTTCCTACAATGTTTGCCCATAAGTGAATTGAGAATTTTAGGTAGAAAGAAGTGATGATTTAGGCACCTAAAATAAGTAACAAAAGTATGAATTTAGGCACTAATGTGCATGAAATGTAACGTTTTAGGCACTTAATACAAGTTTCAATATTGTTCCTCCTCACGCTATTCATTGCAGCTGCTATAACACAGGAACGTAAACACACACACAGACGAAAACTCGAAATGATCCTTTTCCTTTCTAGGGGTTCAAGACTTAGGTCGTATTTTGCAAGCTTCGCCTTTTCAACAGTAGATTTTTGCCTAACCTGTTCCCTCCCTCGCCTGGACTGCATTAACGTCGCTCCGCGGCGATAAGCCTCAACCTCGCAACACGCAGTTACACTGGGAATGGCTGCAATTACCTAAGAATGGCGTGCTGTATAGAGTGAAACTTCCTATTTATATAGATTTGTACCGCTCATTATGTTCGTTGTGTTAGATGAGATTTCGGTGGGTAGTCAATTGCGAATTGGAACAGGGAATATTCGTGATTCGGGAAATTCAAGAAAGTATTTGCATTTCGGTAAAATAAAATTTAAAAAATCAGTAATTAAAATATGATAATTCTTGAACTTATATTCTTTAGGCAGTTTTAGGCAAAAAAATATTTTAATAGGGAACAACCTCCCTTTTGGGACATTTTAGGCATTATGAGATGCTGTCAGTAGGTCTATTTTCTTGACTCGTAAACATATGCATTATTTTCCACAACTTCCTAAAGAAAATAAGGATTTATTCGAAAATACGAGATCTACTCATATCACAAACATTTTTTTTTATTTATTCACATTCAAATTTTGTCATAGAACTGCTTTTAGAAAATCGAATGAAATTACATTACTCAAATAATTGCACTAACTAGTGGTGCTACAGAATGGCACAGACTTTCCCGTATTAGTTTTCTGTTTTCTTTGGCCTCCGCTAGCTTTTCGGACTTGCTAATATTCTTGACAGCTGGCATCTATCGCCGCCCAAACTACTAGTTTTTCGACATTTTCTTAAGTTTTCGATTTTCCAAGAGTAGAACAAAACAATTATTTTAATAATATAAAAAAAAATAACCCTTGTCCTAAATGGCAATTTTTGTTGAAAACTTTGGAGCCGTTTCAAGAAAATGGCGTTTAAGCGCAACTGTAATTGCAAAATTTGAAGCTCTTTTTTACAGAAAAGATTTGAGTTTTCGAAAAAACTTCATTGGAAGTCATTTGAGGCACTTACATTCACAAATTCAATAGTGTTTACAAATTGCTGTAAATGTGCATTTTAACCGAATGAGAGAACTTTAAAAAGTTACATTTTTGTAATTTTTGAAAAAACAAAAATAACCCCAAATTAACTTTACTCCATATTAAAGAGTGCAATTAGCACTATCCGTTTGAAAAGTTCGAACAAAAAATTTGAAACCTTTTTGAGAAAATGGCGTTTGAGCGTTTCTGAAAATGCGCAATTTTGAGCTGGTTTTCACAGAAAACTATTCAATTTTCGAGAAACTTCATTGGACATTATTTAAAGCATATGTACTCATTAATATAATGTGAATATATCACCGCTAATGTAAATATTAACGTGAGAGACAAGTCAAAAAAATTACATTTTTGCAATTTTTGGAAAAACAAAAGAATAGAGCAATATGGCGTTAATGTCATCTCATAGAGCACATTTAGCACTATCTCTACCAAAAGTGTAAAGCAAAAACTTGGAGCCGTTTTTGAGAAACTTTGGTTTTTGTAATTTTTTAAAATTTCAAATATTGCGCAAAAACTACTAAAATTTTCAAAAAAATGTACATGACCTTAATGAAAGAACTCATTTGGACAACAAATTTTCTTTGAAGGAAAAATCTCTATCTTCAATTTTGTAGTTCTAGGAAGATGCCGAAAAAATTTCAAACTTCGGCAATTTTCGAAAATTCAGAGTTAACTGTGAAAATGAGACAAATGCCACGATAATAAGTGTATTTTACTATACTCTTACAAGAAATTTAAAGAAAAAATTTGGAGCCGTTTTTGAGAAAAATTTGAAAATGTCCGGGGGGTTTCATGTAAAGTATGAATCAAATTTTGAAGAAAGTTGCTCAAAAATCGAGGCGTCACGAGTGAACGCAGATCGACCGGGGAATATCCATTTTGGAAGCAATCGCACGTATGGTTTACGTACAAGTGTTGTTCACAGACGGTCAGACAGACAGACGGACTGACGGACGTTTTTAAATTTCCGTATCAGGGGACCTCAAAACGTGTATTTCCGTTGAAATCTTGAAATCGATTTTCCGCAGCATTACATAACTTTCCCTATACTATATTATTATCCCTATCCCTATCCCTATATATATATATATATATATATATATATATATATATATATTTATATTACTCCGTATACAGGGTGAGGCGCCTAAGATGCCCACAGCAAGTATCTTCGAAACGGTTTGAGGTATTGGGATGAGGTTTACGCCAAGTTATTGCAAGTAATGGGGGAAATAACATTCAATTTTCTTGTTTGTGAGTTTTGTAATTTTGGAGATATCGACACAATTTTGATTGTTTAAATGGAAGTATGTATTTTTTCACTATCATTCTAAAGTTCTCAAAGAGACGAATACAATGATATAAGTATTCATATTATTCGGAGAGAAAATGTAGAAGAAAACACGTTCTACATTTCCTCAGAAACTACGTGATCCACGCCCTTCCTTAACAGGTTTCTGGCAGGCGAAAACATTGTCAGTCGTACTTTGCTCTCATAGCGTTCCGTTCTCTCGAGAGAATTTGTAATGTTAGACCTTCGCCTATGAAAGTATTTACGACCTGTAGTTCATAATTGTAACAAACTTTTACACTCTTTAAAAAACCTTCATTGCAGCATAGGCATACATGATGAAATTTACGAATGTAGAAAAATTCGATATTCTTCTTCTTTACGGTGAATGTTGAAGGACAGCAAAGCGAACTGTGAAATGTACGCTGAAAGGTACCCTAATCGGAAATCTGTATCACGGAGAACTTTGGTAAGAATATGCCAACGTTTAATATCAAGCGGTGACTGGAATTATAAATCACGAAAGAGAAATAAGCTTGCTACTGATGAGAACAAGGAAGTAAATGTTATTGCATATGTGGCTACAAACCACCATGTGAATTCGCGAGATATTGCCCGAAACTCAGGAATAAGCTCACTCATAAAACGTACATTTCGTCATTGATTATTTTAAATTATTAAATTGCCGCATTGGTAGGTTACACTTCCTAAGATATAATTCATAATGTCTTTACTACTGAAATAGATCTGAAGAAAGTATAATAATTCATTGTCCAATTCATCCCATTTCATACCCCTTAAAATTAGAAAAGAACACTGTTTTTCACTTGCTTCGCCGTATATACTGGAATAGGGAAATGCGCAAGTATCATACGGCAAATTAAATTAAATTTGTTAAATCAATTTAATTAATAAAATTTTCACTTGCACGGCCTCCGCCGACTCCACGTTGGGATCATTTAACGTAGGTAAAATCAGTCTGTTGACCTGCGAAAACAAGTTGAGATACGGAAAGCTACAAGGTGAAATACATCAGCATATGCAAGTTCAAACGCACTTTCCACCAACAAGGAACATTTCTTCGGAACGTGAAATTTCGTGTCCATGACCTGCTTCCTGAGAAAACCATGTGTTTTTGGAAACGTATCTCTTCGAATATTATGAATACTTATATCATTGTATTCGTCTCTTTGAGAACTTTAGAATGATAGTGAAAAAATATATACTTCCATTTAAAATATCGAAGTAGTGTCGATATCTCCAAAATTACAAAAGACACAAACAAGAAAATTGAATATGTTATTTCCCCCATTACTTGCAACGACTTGGCGTAAACCTCATCCCAATACCTCAAACCGTTTCGAAGATACTTCCTGTGGGCATCTTAGGCGCCTCACCCTGTATACGTACGAATACGGGAAAGTAAAACAACGGGCCTTGTTAACGACAAGCAAACTCGAAAGGCAACTAGTTATAATTTTAACAAACATTATTATTAACTAAATAATGAATTACATTACTCAAATAATTGTATTAAAAAACGGACCTCGTTGATGACAGGCAAAACTAGAAAGGCAACTAGAGTTATATTTTTAACTAACATTATTATTAACTAAATATTGTTTGTTAATTCATTTATAAAAAACGGAAAATATTAAAACTCAAATTGATATTTCGGACTTCGACAAATCTCACATTATTTAAATTTAAAATGTTTAAAACAACTGTTTTAAAACATATTATTCACCATCAATCTAAGCGCCTGAGTGTGACAGAAGACCCACAATTGCCTTCACTAGTACAAAACAGACATCCACTGTATGTTAATAAAAGTAGCTATCAGAACCTTACCTCTAAACGTTTCGGCACACTTTACTATACAGATATACAGACGAGGTCTTCAGTCGTGGTTTGTGCACTGTGATTCTGTGCCACTGTGGGAAGGGAACATGCACTTCTTTTCACTGGTGCACCATAGAGGACAAATTCATCTGATTTTGATATCTATTCCTCTGTTGAAATTCCCTGGACAAACCTCCTACAAAAATAATAAGTGTCACTACATTAGTGTCTTTCAGAGAAATTAGTGTCGTTTCATTATCTTCCTGGGTTCAACTAATTTTAGGAGCAACGTTCATTACCATTGACTGTATCTTGTGTCTGCATTCCTCCGTCATAAAACGTTGGGAGAGCTGATGCATGTGTAAAAACTATATTTTAGGCTCTAAAAGTCCCCCATGCAATCGTGCAAGATGAGGCAGGCCGTGGAGGCGTATGTCATTCTGTTTAACAGACCAGTTCTTCACATATTGCGGAGTTTTGTTTTCAAAGTTTTAGGTATACAATTTAAACACTTCTGCACTTCTTTCCGTGTTTCAGCAATGCACAGGAAAGTGTTTCAATACTGCGAAATGGTGGGTTATTGCAGTATAAATGTGACTTGGTGTAGGTATTTCTGGACCCTGGCTCTTCTACTTTTTCCACCTACTTTGTTAATCAGTGAGGCCATATTGAGCTGTTAGTTAGATTGACGAGTGTGAAGGAGTTTCCAGGGAGCCTCCTCTGGTTTGTGCGGTTTTGGGTGAACCTGCCTCGTGTTCTAGCTCCCTAGAAACGGTCTATAATGCTTAGAACGATAGACCAACGGACGACAAACGAATTCTAAATATTGTTGCAACAATACTTTTTATGTCTTGGTATGGTGCTATTCTCCATGTTAAGCAATAACAAAAATACTCACATGATCACATTTGGTGGCGCCCTGCAATGAGATGGAATGGATATATTCATTTCGAATCCGAAGAAATATTGCATGGAAACATGAAAGGTTTTGCATAATCGTGCCCTACTATGACCTGCTGAATAAGGCACTATCTTCATGCTTGATTTTACATGCTTCGTAACTGAGACAATTTTATTCTTCTATATGAGAATATTTAAAATAGGAATATGGGATTTGGTTTTCAGATACTTTTCGAGTTCACTCAGATTGACCCAGGTACATTAGTTTTGAAGAAAAATGTATGAACGGTTTTATCGCTAGAGTTGACCAGAGACAGACGTTTTGCTGTCACCTGATTGTGGGTATCAAGAACCCGCAAAACATGGATTCTGGCAACAAATAGTTTTAGGGGACGTAATTTACTATGTATAGGAACAGGATTTTTCTACTTTTTTGTTAAAATGTGCCCGCAATAAAACATTTTTTGTTGAAAACTGTCTGTTTGACGGTGCACGATTACAATACTTTCTCTATTTAAAAGTGCGAGGAAGAAAAAATGAAGGAAGAGATAGACATGTGCTAAATTCTATTATTAACTACCTGACGTACTATGCGATGTCCCGGTATTTATAATCTTAATCTTCTGTTAGATTCGAAAAAGAAATTCCATTTTTCTCTACCCCTATTCTACTCTAAGTTCTGTATCGACCTATCTGTATCGACTCCGAACCACCATTTCACCTCGCCTCGTCGTTACCCCTGTTTCTCCTCATCCTGCTTTGCCCCTCTTGGTCTCTCCCTCCTTCTCCCTCTCCTCACCTCGTCACGTCACGTCACTTTACGTCACGTCTGGTCATGACATGATATGGGTCAAAATGTTCTGATAAAGCTTTCTCCTCGGACACCGTAATGGACCCTTAAAATTATGATGCAAGACTAATTGTCGTTGAAGTCCCAGATTTTTCGAAAATTCCAAAAGTTGATTTTTTTGTGTTTTGCTACTACTACAGTATTGATGATAGAATTTAAAAAAATCTGTTCTTTAAAGACAGATATTGAAATAAGATTCGGTATAGTTATCCGTATTTCAAAAATTTAAAATTGTTAAAATTTCATAACTACAAAATTGAACATGAACTCTAAATAAAATCAGTTCTAAAAAATTAGCTCTTTAAAAAATACTATGTACAATATTTTGAAAAAAAATACATGCAGTTTTCACGTAATTTCTGGTTGAAATTAATACAAATTATAATAAGAATTTTTTCTCCAAAACCATCTGAATTTATTTCTTAAAATTATTCCACTGATAAAGTAAGGGACGCTCAAAATAATGATGGATATCTCATTTTCGTTTATCTCTCTGAACTTTTGAAAAGTGCGTGTTGGAAATATTGGATTGAGATAATTACATTTTTGAGCGTCGGCAGGAGTTGATAGATCGGAGCGGCTGGCTTGGTGTGGAGGTAGAACGCAGGGCGAATTAATTCGGAAAACCTGTGTTCGACTCTTGGTGCGGAAAAAAAATTGCTGGTTGAAAACACTTTTGCAGTTTCATGTAGTATTATAATATTGCGGAGCAATTACAAATAATTCTAGAAATTACGGTATGTACTGTTTTAGCGGCACTAGTTAAACTTTATTTCAAACATTTAATTATCTGCGCATGAAAAATGGTCTCCTATGTAGCGATACATATTGATCAACTTATGCACTTCATTTGTCTACAAAGTCTGATACATTGAAATGTTAAAAATTAATCCCTGACACTGTTATGATTTTTAATCTCTTACATATTACTTATGTAATACGGAGAACGTGTAGTAATGCTGAAACGGAAATTGCCAGCAATTCGTAAATCCCCAAAGAAAAAAACAGGCTTTTCTTGATTATGTGTTCAAAGATTTTCTTTAATACGTACTTTACAGAGTCGGAATACACGTTTTGTGAGTTCTTGATACCGAAAAGCTGTTTGTTGCAATTTGTCTGTCCCTCTGTCTGTATGTCTGTCTGCGAACAACACCAGCTAAAACGTTACCTAGTACATTCACCATACATTCTTATACTTTATTAAAGCTACACCGCGTGATATTCAACGTTGGTTTTCTTTCTTTAATGTTACGCGTTGGTTAATTATTTACTTATTTGCCAATAACATTTTATTCGTTTTTAAACATATATTTCGTTAAGAATAAATTGTCTTTCTATAACTTACGATATTATTAGCATATTTTTTGCAGGAAAGAAATCATTGATGCTGTGAGTTTCTTGAAGATGACACAAGATGATACGGAAGTTACACAACTAAGAAAGGCTCTGGTCCGTCAGACAATTACTGCCCGTTACAGGTGAGTAATGCATTTTCAACCTAGTGACCTGCTATTCCAACGCAACACTTGTATTTTTTATTTAGTGAAATATAAAAAGTCATTCACGTTTGTAAAAGCAAACGAAAAAACAAACCAAAAACGCATGTGTCTCAAACCTAAAATAAGCAAACAACATTTCATTCAGTCCAATGAATCCATTATTTCAATTCAATACATTAATTTTTCATTTTATACCCATTCCTGTATCAAACTTGAAATGATGTGTTCTCTGAACGTGTTTTTGATAATCATCTCATACTTCAATTCAGGATTTTTTTCAAAAACTGTAACGACCTTAAGATGAATGCTATTCGCAGATTATATTAAATACCTAATACAATGTCATACTGTGGCATCCATGAACAAAAATATATACTACTTTAAGCATTTGGAATAAAAAAAATATTGATATGTAGGTTGAAATATATTTATGTTTACTAGTTCATTGCTGTGTGTTTACAGACCTGAAACAAAACACGTAACGGTATACTTAATACCCTTGCGGGCCTTTTCGCTTCTTTATGCCCTAGGGCCTTTTGAATACTTTATGGCCCGCTCTTATACCAACACAAACACACAGAACTTAGTTATGAATTCGATTTGTAAAGTTAAGATGCAAGCAAATACAATAAATAAATGGCATAATGCTTAAATAAATAAAATAAATTGTTATAAACCTTATTTTGCTTATTTGATATGAAAATTGAAATTTTGAAATGTTTCCGTGAACTTATAATTGCCATCATTCACTCGCATTTCACTGTTACGTACCATCTTTTTTAGTGACATAATTATATTCTTCTTTAGTGGCGGTACTCGTAATAGTAATAAGATATATAAGGCACATCGGCTAATATCCTCGAAATGTTATTTTTTGGTGTTTTGACATATTCTAAATAACGTTTGACAACAGGCGCTAATAACCTAAAAGTACCGTTTCATCAGCGCAATTTACACTGTTATTCACGCTGGTAAATTTCAAATACACCATAAAGAGTTTTATATATTTCTCAAGATTTTAATGGAAACCACTGTCCATAGTTTTGTCAGCTTTTGCGAGAATTTCCACAGGAACTTCACAATATTCTTTCATTTTGTACGAACAAATCAGTCCAATAACGATTATGCAATAGAAATTAGATATACACTCTGTTTTGTTTATCTGACGTCATATTGACAAATGACTGTTACAATGAGTCTTTTCACTTTAGACGCAAGAAATATTATAAAATGTTTCGAATTCTTGTTTTATTCAGCAACGAACTAGTAAACCATAAAGTTTTGTATGCACCACGGGCGTTACTAGATGTTTTTGCCCCTCAGGCGACTTCCAACCCCTCGGGCCAGAGGCCCTCGGGTTTGGAAGTCGCCCTCGGGGCAAAAACATCTACTTAACGCCCTTGATACATAATAGTACATTATGAAACGATGATGTAATGATGGGTATTAATACACGAGTGTGAAATTACGATACGAGCGAGGAACGAGCGAGTATCGTAAACTTCACACGAGTGTATTAATACCCATTACATCGAGTTTCATACGGTACTTTTTCTACGACTTATGGCAACTTTATAAGTTAAACTTCTCCACTGAATCGTTTCGTGGCAGTCGACATGCAAGATTCAGCCAAGGCCACCTAGCGGTCCCTCACTACCCTACACCCGCAGGTGGCTGTGTTTTACCAGAGCGCCGGCGAGTGACTACAAAAGTTGCGGCAATAATATTCCGACGTCCGTATTTTCGCATTTTCTCTCATTTCTGGAAACGTCAGCACCATCAGAAAGAACTACCATTCACTAAATATTTTAAACTAAAGAATTGGCTGGTTTTTAAGAACAACCACATAGTAGGAGCAAATAACGCAAAATGACTTGCGTTCAGATCTTAACCTCACTGAAAGTTCTCTTCAATAACTACCACTGCGCTAGTCAAATAAGATCAAGGTGAAATTACGATCCAATTTATTTTTAATAATATTTCACGTAAAAATTATTTCTAACAAAAGAAATTAAAACTGAGAAGCTTAATATAATATTAAATGTAATTTTAATATACACACTCGAACGAAACATTTACTGCAAGCATTCTCACTGATTAATGAAGTGACAATACTTGGTTTGTAAGCGTCTCTGTGATTGGTCAAGAACCTGTATCATAATGAAAACTGTATCGAAATGACCATCATTATGCAACTGGTTGCAGCCATCCAAAGACAGCGTTATACAATGGGAGTAGAAAAATAACTATTAATGAAATATTGTTAGAATAATGCATTCAAAACGTCATTAAGAAATATACAAGAACTCTTGATACTTCACATTTTCGCAAACGTGTTTCAAATTTATGCTGGGAATTTCTATGTTTGTATCATCTGAATCTTGAAAATAATATGAGGCGCATTGAGAAATTAAATTCTTCCGTCAACAAAAAGAAAACAGATTCGTGGAAAAACTTTATTGCACCAGTCTAGCATGTTTTGTAATATTTTCTCAAATACTCACCACCAGAATTGACACAGGAGAGTTGGGACATAAGTCACGGCAACTATTTCTTTTTGGGAGTAAACGAGCACTGGAGGTAAATGTAAAATTTACACATGAAAGGACAAGATATGAACGAAGTGGATGGGCATCTAACGATATACCAAAATTGGTTTCTCGTGTATATTAAGGCATTTGAAAACACAATACTGATTTTATATTCCAAAGCATTCTGGCATATAGGAGTTGACGACATTCGAGAAGCATTACATACCTGTTGTAAAAGCCCGATTAGGCAGAGACCACGGAAAACTAAGAGCAGCTGGTCACTAGAATTCTTCTCCAAATAGCGGCTGAATTCGACCCAGCTGACAAGTTAGTGTCGAAAATCCTGTCACCGGCGGGACTCGAACCCAAGGATTTCCTGGACAGAGGCACAGCAATGACATCAATTGGTGCCCCCTGGGCCACCTTTGGCAGTATATGTCCCCCTTAATAACTTGGATCCCGACTAATAATAATAATAATAATAATAATAATAATAATAATAGTACATATAAATAGAATCGAATAAAACCAAGAAATTTTAGTGTTCCCTGTTGTTTATGAGGAAAGCTGGGATCGCCCAGCATCTTGGTACGTTCAGATTAGTGACTCAGGTGCCGTAACGTACAACCGCGTTTGCCCATACTTCGCGTTGTCTCTGTGTGTTTTTTCTTGCCTGAATGTCTTTCGTCTTTTTGCATCCGGCGGGAAGTGCCTTTCAGACGTGGGCGCGCGGCGCCAGCCGTCGAGAAACTATTACCCGCGATGGTCGTCGGCGTCGCGACCCTGCGTGGCAGCGTTGAGCGGACGGGGCGGAGGCAGTGGCGGTGGCTGCAGTGACAATTCAACTACGACACAGAATGCTCAAAACTTTATTCTATTCAACTCAATTCAATTCAATTCAATTACGCTTTCACCCGGGAGTGCTCGCAATAGATCTGTGAGATCCAACCCAGGGCAATTTTGTGTTCGTGAATTATTGCAATGCTTTAGGTGTCTTATATTTTATGTATTCCTTCATTGTACTTTTCTGAGAACGCTTGGCTTTCTATTTTTATTTTTTCGAAGAGTCATTACCCGTGAGCATGCTGAAACTTGATCACTGCGCTACGCGGTATCTGTCAGATACATTGTGTACACTGGCGCCAGTGCATTGTGAGCTCCTGGCGTAAGCGGTACGTATCATGGTATTATTTTCAGGCGTGTCTGAGACAAGTGTACGATTTATTAAGAATTGCATTAAGAGACATAAAACACGTATTTCAGTTAATAGAGCTTCAGATCATTCCCATTCACGAAAAACTTCAGGTATATCTAAGAGATACATTGCGGGCGCTGGCGTGAGCCTACCTATTACGTGCACTCCCGCGTTCATTTTGGTGTTGAGACTCTGGCCATCAGTCCCGCTCTTCGATCACGCAAACTTCGCTGCTATCCTTTAACCGGCGGAGAAACAAGGGATCACTCGGACGACGAACCAGGCGAATTAGAATTTAGCTCAGAGGCTTCTTTTAGACTTCAGGATCTTTTACTCGAAGTAAATCTACATCATGAGACTGCCAGTTTTACTTCCCCTCCGGAGGGAGGTATGCGAAAGAATTCTTTGCTCTTAAAAATCCACGGCTTCAATCTTTTGGTTTAGAAACGCCCACGGGCTTGAACCCTTGAAAACTTGGGTATAACAGCCCGATACGCTAAGAATTATGCCACCGAAGTCACAAACACCATCGAAGCCATCAAAACTCAACAGAAGAATTTGACAGAAAAAACAACAAATTTTGCTTTTTGGATGCAGAAATGCATTTGGGAAGAATTGTGTGACAATATTTTACTTTTAGGCGATAAAAAGGCTGTGAAATTGCTTTTGTGAGCGAATTTGGATCTTTCGAAGACAATATACTATTCATGCCAGGGAATTTTATTATGTTCGGCCGAAAATGTGATGAAGACCGGACGTCTGAGAGGCGCATCTACTATATACTATAAATATTATTTTTTTCAATACGTGGAGTTCATATCCAAAGTTTTGCCGTCGGTTGTTGTCTCATTCTGTGTTGTCTACAATTTCACGTGCCCATACGCATCGACACTAGGAAAGAAAATGAGATTTTCTAAATTTTTCTCTGAACACTCGCCTCTGAACTCTCGTCGCCTCTGAACTCTCGTCGTCTCTGAATTCTCGTCGTCTCTGAACTCTCGTCGTCTCTGAACTCTCGTCGTCTCTGAACTCTCGTCGTCTCGGAACTCTCGTCGTCTCTGAACTCTCGTCGTCTCGGAACTCTGGTCGTCTCGGAACTCTGGTGGTCTCGGAACTCTGGTGATCTCGGAACTCTGATGATCTCGGAACTCTGGTGGTCTCGGAGCTCTGGTCGTCTCGGAAAGTGTTGCAACATTGACATCAATAGGTCAGACATTTTTTAACTGTCCCGTATACGTACGTATACACGGAGCGATGTATGTAGTGTAGGAAAAGTTATGTAATGCTGCGCGAAAAAAATGGCCAATTTTCGGCGGAAAAAAATTCATTGCCGGGCCGTAAAAACGAAAAAGTGGATAAAACCAGTTGCTAAATTAAGAAAAAAAAAACCCTAACACGTGGTGTAGCCAGAAACCCTGTTTTCTAGGTCCTTGATACCGAAAACCCAATTGAAAGGAAAACGTCCGTCTGTCCGTCTGTCAACACTGCTAGCTCCTCAACCATACGTACGATTTCTTCCAAAATGGATAATCCTGGTTTTCTTTTATGACATTGACGAGTATCCAATCCCCAGTTTGCAACACAGTTTTTGCGACCTCCTGTATCAAGAGTCGAAGCCAAAGCGGAGGCTTTGGCGGAGGACGGTGACGGAGGCGGCTGCGCCCATTAGTTGGCGGACGGGGCAGGGCGCGAGTGCGCCCCCATAAAGCGCGGGTCAGACGGCCCCGCTCGCCGTCTCCGTCCGTTTGCCCGCACGCCGCCGTCCCGGTGCGGTGGCGGCGGCGTCCTTGGGGCGGTGCGTCAGCGCTTTCGCGGGGCGCGTGGGTCGCTGTGGGCAGCCGGTCGCCCGACGCCGCCCGGCGTCTGCTACGCGCCGCGCCACGCCACGCCACAATCACTCTCAGCAGTCGCTTGCCGTCGTCGGTTTATCTATATATTAAGAGCTAAATGGCTTGCACGAAGATAAAGATATGCAAGTCTATAGTAGAGAGCATTGTTACTTGTGGATCAGAAGTGTGGGCAACAACGGAACAACTAAAGATGAAATTAAGAGCAACAGAAATGGGTTATTGGCGACGTTGTTCTCAGCTCACGATTCAGGACATAATAAGGAATGAAGATGTGTTAGCAAGACTAAACATAGGGACCACAATTTCAGACACTGTGGAGGTAAAGTGCCTACGATGATATGGGCATGTGCGTCGAATGGATGAGGGAAGGTGGTCGAAAAAAGTGGTCGAATGAACCCCTGCAGAAAGAAGAAGAAGAAGAGGCAGACCGAGGACACTTTAGAAGGATGCAGTAAATAAAGCGATGGACGGAAGAAAACCTGCAAGAAAACGACAGGAAAGACCGTAAAAATGGAAGCTAGGATGCGATAAGCGACTCTGAGTTGTAATAAATTCGCAATATAAATAAATTCAAAAAAAACCTCCGACACCGATCGATCTGCATGAAAGTTAGCACTTCTACTTGTTTTTTCGCCCATAAGGTTTATGTTCTGTTAATTCCGTTGTAACTCTCTTACATGGCGCTGTAGAACAAAACTAAATATTCACGTCAAATGCAACCCGCAACACACTCGGCAGCATTTTGAATCTATATCGTTAATAACTCTTAAACGAGGCGTTCTAGGGCCTTAAAAATAAAAATAAATATTTATCACACTGTAATATACAGAATGAGATCTTCTCGAACAGTATTTTACATTTTTACTGGTCCGACGCTTCCCGATATTATCTCACCTGCTAAGAGACGTGTAGAATCTGCAAGTAAATGTGAATGAGAGGGACAGAGAGCGGCAGAGACAGAGACACACATAGACAGAGACAGGGTAAGGGAAGGAGCGAGAGAGTGAGAAAGGGGGATGGGAGGGGAAAGGGAGATGAAAGGCAGAACATCTACCGGGTTTTCCTAGTATAATAGATGTAAATATTGTAGATAGTAATGGTAGACATTAGCATATTTTAAATAGTGAGGATACAATAGCACATACTTTCTCCAATTATTTCTAAATTTCCAATTTTCGAAAATTCAGAGAGTTCAACAAACAGGTCTGTGCCTTTCTTTTATGCGTCCATTCTTCTATCCGTTGAAAAAAACTTCAAGAAAAAAACATTTGGAGCGGTTTTAAGAAAATATTTTTTTTTTTAGAAGTTGCATAAATTTCAGACACAAATTACACATCAGCTCATTTTTTAATTAAAATGTACATCACTCTTGTAAAGAGCTGACTTTTTACAACATACTTTGTTGAAAGCAAAAATCGTTATTTCCAATTTTGTTGTTATCAAATTTTTGCAATTTTTGAAAAAAACGACTGATAGCCAAAAATAAGACTAGCATCATATATTTACCGTGCCTTATTACAAATGAGAAAATATAGAGAAAAAAATTGAATGGTTTTGCGAAAACTATTGTTGATACATTTTTTTATCTTGCCTATATTTCGCGCAAAACCACATTCTTAGGTTTAATTCAACCGCTGTGTGGAGGAGAATTCTAGCGATCGGCTTTTCTGTTTCTCGAATCGATGCCAGGCGAATGTCTTAACAAATTATCCGTCGACGTGCGCGATCTTTTTTTCGTCCTTGTCCATTCCTCTCCGCACACACATTAACAGCATTAACAATTCTCCATCAGGAGATCGAGATGATTCGAGTGATACCTAATTTGTCTCGATTAGTGGACGGGAAGATTTCTGACGTACGTTTGGGCTATGGACGCAGATTACTCGAATTTTTACATAAGGATACAGCTGGCGCCCTCCCTGAAGAAGACTGATGTGTAGTCGAGCCTTCCATGAGGACATTACTCTGCTCTTCGGAAGCAAGATTCCCAGAGGATATTTCGTGATCAATTTTGGACTACGCTCTACATTTGAGGACATCACAGAAATCTACTATATAGTTAGGTGACCCTAATCATTTAATAAATGCGTGTGGCATACCTTGGTGCGATATTGTTTTTGTTAGGCTGGCAACTCTGTTGAGAAGACACTATCTTAGTGAATCAAATAACCATCACGCTCCACTCACAAGCAGGAGATCGTTAAAATATTTTTTAAAATTTGTATATATAGTGTGATTTTTCTAACTCCGCCTCTCGAGCCCCTATGGCCACGATGGTATACCACACGGCATTTCACGTCTTTCTCGGTCGTGCCGCTAGAAGTCGCATGATCGTAAGCACTGCTTGGTATGGTTGCGATTATGCGATATCTAGCGGCACGACTGAGAAAGACGCGAAATACCGTGACATATTCAATCGTGAAGGCGGGTCTTGAGAGGCAAATTTAGAAAAATCGCAGTTTATAGCAAGCGCAGTTTTTTATAGCACGTGTCACGATGTGTAGGGGAAGTCTCTCATACGAGTTTATCTTCTCTCCGCCTGGCTACCGTTCAAGAATTTGCGTGGTGATAGAGCAATTGAGGCTAGACCATGGCCAACTGACTACATACGATTCGCGCTCAATGATCCTGCTTGAAGTACACCAACTATTACCAATTTCGAGTACGTGACTACACGTTGAACGAAGGAGCGGAAAGTTACCAGACGCGCCAGCCTACCTTGGTTGAGCACACAGCTCCTAATACAAATTCTAGCGTACGTACAATGGAACATTTTTTATATGAATTTCAATTGCATTGTACATCGGGGCGTTGTATTTACTAGAAAGAGTGATATCTTATTTTTCTCAACGTTTACAAGCTGTCTTCACATGGTAGTGCCACTCCATCTCTTTTCCACGGGTCTTCCACTTTCCTTTTGTCATTTCTGAAATTGCACAGAAGTAGAGCAATATTTCTTGATTCTTCGGCTTCATGATATTGCATTGCTGCAGCCACTTCTGATATGTCTGTTTTCTTTTTCCACTTATTCTCTCAGGTTGTGTCAGCAACATACAGGCACTACAAGTACTGTAGTTCGGCTAGTTACTCTAGTCATTTGAACATTTTAGTGTGACCGATAGTAAGTAGTTATCAGCCACGATTTATACAAAAAAAGAGTCTGACTACTTGTAGCTACCTGTCTGTTTCGCATAGGTGATGCAGCTGAAATAGATTGCGAACCTCTATTATGTCAGTGGGTCCGGGCTCCTTTATCTAATTTATTTTCAAATTTATTTATTTATGAACTTAAAAATACTATAATCAATAACATAGTGGTTTGTTATATTTGACGTGTTCACGATTCACCTATTTTGTAATAAGTGAACTATTTTAATACAATATTTTGTGTACAAGTTCAGTAATGTAGGATACCGTTCAGCTTCGTTTTTTTAGGGACATACTTTGCGTGCTTACTAAATTCTTGAAACGTGTTCAAGGCGTCGTCACATGTTGGAGCCTAAATACGACACAGATAAATTTCAAGCACGCGAATCATCAGAATTCCCTCGCGGCCGGGCCAGGCGCCTTATTTGCCGAGAGCGTCCTTGGAGGTCGCGTGGTATTGCCCAACCGCCACGCCCACCCGCCCAAGACGTGCGACTGCGCATAAAATGCTCGGAGGGCAAAGGGGAACGGGGGCTGATAAGTTACGGAACGTTGATCCGATCGACAGAGAGGGAATCCGGACGCATTGGGACAATAGGATGGCGGTTCTCATTCTTCTTTACCTGCCTTGCCCACGAACATCAGGCACATTGGCACTACTATATTGTTTTGAAGAGTGCATATGTAGCGGATGTGTGTTCATAAATAGCGGTCTCTGGGATACACTCTTAATTTTCACAACCGAATTTCACAAACAAGTTGAAACGTTTTGGAAATTCTATTTGAAAGAAAAGACATAATTAAATCGAGGGAAATTACAAAACGGGGATCAGTTTCCTAATAAAAATGTTTAGATCACAAGTTTTCTAATAATCCGTGACCTTCTGTTATTAATATCATAATCCGTCGTTCATATTACACATAATGAGTAGTGAAGTATAAATGAGAATTGTAGTTTTTATAAACATTTGAAGTTTTTTTGTTATTTAAGGTTGCATCAACGTCAAGGTCATTGGCGATCACTATTGGAATTAACTTTATGGTAAATGTGAAGATGACATAATATGGTGATGATACGGGGGAAGGACGAACACAAATACAATCATACCCGAGCCGGGACTCAAACCCGCGATCCTTCCATCCGAGATCGCTACGGCACTACTGCACCGGATCGGCATTTGTAGCTTGTCTAAAGCAGTGATGTCAAGGTCGTCTACTGGTGGCAGTGGCACGCGTCGTGGCATCGTAGCATGCCACGGACTTCTCTGCGCAACTAGCGTCGGGAAAGGAAACTATTACGATTAGTAGTAACCCCCCCGTTTTACAATAGGGAAGGCGTTGTCTCTGGTGGCGGGGTAATGAAGTGCGTGGAGGGGCCATTTCGTCGTGGCACTCGTGCCACGGACTCATGCTCGTGGAATCGACCTTGACAACACTGGTCTAAAGGGTTGTACGTTATTCACATCGTTAACATCTTATCATTCTATTGGTTATCGAACTTGTCCAAAAGTCTCTGTTGATGACTCAGATCTGAAAAAACAAACGAACTTGGGTGTGCTTAAATAAAAAAAGAAATGCAACCGTTTTTATGTATCATGTATAGATTTTTGTAATTGAATAGTGGCTGGTATATGAATTCGGTAAATGGAAGAAAAAATATAAATTATGTCTTCAAAAATATTTTTTCCTTGTTAACATACCTCAATATCTTTTCATCCTAGTGGAATCTCTCCCCTTTCTCTTCCCCGAATGTTCCCAAGGTGTCTGGGAAGTAGTTCACATAGGAAAGGAATAAATGAGCTTTCAAGGTCATTTTATACCCATGATCTTTCAGCATACGTTTCTCTGTTTTTTGTGGTTGTGTTACTTTTTTTTGTTATCTAGGACCCTATTGCTCGTTTGTGAGCGTGCTCGCTTTCCACCGCGCAACCCCGGATTCGATTCCCGACCGGGGAAAAGTTATAACTGTGTGCTTTTCTTATAAATGGTCCATATTTATTGCTGTGTGACGATCAGAAAACCCACCCTAAGGTTCAGAAGGCAGTATATTCGAAGGGATGTCGTCATGCTAACCACATTAACCCCTTATTCCATGACCGAGAGGCTGGGTCACCTCTGGTCGGCCGAGGCCCGTAGCGGGCTGTCGAGCAAAAGGCAGGGCAGGACCCTATTATTGACCTTCTTCAACAATTCCCAAACTCTTATTCAGAATTCATGAATCTTTTGAATCGTATTATATCTGACTAGAGTCCAAGGGTAAGGGGTTGTTTCTCATTGCCAGCTCAATGTGAAGAGGTAGTAAGAGAATATTAACAGGTGACACCCGGGCTTATATTGATAAGATTTTTTTCTGGCATGAGCGAGTTCAGTTTTCTTTGTTCCAGTGATCATGCCTCGCTCGGCCTTTCTACAAACAAAGAAAGCAGGGATACGCAAACAAGGAAAGCTGATTATTGCCCTAGAAGTATGGTTAGTATTTTAAATAACCACATATCAACCACTTGTAGTTTTCATAATTCATCTTATGAATAAGTAATGTTATATCATCGTTCATTTCTGTTGAGCTCAGTTTTTTAAAATGAAGCAAATTCATGTCTCCCACTACGTCATTATGCTCATTTTGTGAAAAAAGTTAAGGCCCCTCTTTGACTTCAAAGTCTGAGTTCGATTCTTCATCAAGAAATTCTGGCATTAAGCCTTCTACTTCTCATAAGTCCTGCGTAAGTGATTGAGGATGGTTTGGGAATATCTGCTGGACTAGAATATTACTACTTCAAGGAATAGACCGAATAATAGACAAGCTTGTGACAAGTAATTTTTCTTTTGTTTTGTTTGATATATTCTGTCATATCCAGAATGTGTCGTAGATCACCCACTTTCAATCCAAAGTAAGTAAAATAGTTTCTTCACAAACTCGTATTTATCGGTTAATTTTTATTAGCATGTTCACCACAAAGATTATGATTCTGAAATCTATAATAACATTAATTTGTAGATTTTCTGGTAAACCTCAACATACTGGTACGCAAACAACAAAAACAAATAAAACGCAAACACTTATTAGTAAGAGAATTCGACTCGTTATTCCGTGATCGCCCGGGAAAGTGCCAAGATGATGCGACGTTGGTTGTCCAAACCAAACTATATTCTGGATGTCCGGGGAGAATAGGTTGAAAATTTGAAAATAAGCTCATAAGAAACTTTAAGCATATTTTGTCTAATAAACTACTTGGATATTCTGAATGGCTGAGCCGCAATAAGCACTCAAAAGTTGGTTGGAAAAAATTATTTCTAGGCAAAAATGTACATTGCGCAAGCATAAAAACACTCCAGAAGCATGTAAATTGTTTATTATTTACAAAAGAAATGAAGATATTGTTTAGAAAGAAAGAAAGAAATGCTCAGAATTAAAAAAATAGTTGAATTGTGTAAATTACGTGCTTTTTATCTCTGTGCTAATTCTTCTTTCTGAACGAATATCAAATTTCTTTTGTAAATAATAAACAATTTATATATTTCTGAAGTGTGTCTACGCTTCTGCAATTCAAATTATTGCCTAGAAAGCATATTTTCAAACCAACATTTGAGTGCTTACAGCGACTCAGCCATTCAGAATATCCAAGTAGTTTATTAGACAAAATATGCTTAAAATTGTCTTAAGAGCTTCTTTTCGACATTTCCTCCCCGGACATCCTGTAGTCTAGTACGTCTTTTTGTTACTGAAACATTCCAAGCCACCACAAATCAGAGTAATGCGTTCTAAAATTCTTGAATTCACGGGTTCCGTGCTTCCAAGATACAAATGCGAGAAAGGGTCAGAAATAACACCAGGGAGATGTTGTCCACGAAAGTGCTTTAGTGTGTTAAAGTATTGCTCCAACCTTGGAGGAATACCGGACGATGTTACAAAATATATGTATGTAAGAAACGCAGACGGTGCTAAAACATTATGTATGCCAAAACTAATGTCCGGCTCAAAATCGCGACTCCAACATCATGTCCCTTGTCAACCCCTAGGATAAAGACTGCACATTTTTCTTTCTGGGTGCTGAGTTGAACTCCTGAATGCGAATAGTAGACGTGGTGTGGATATCGGGTTCATGACAGATTTCCTCCGAGTTCTCCAGTTGCTCATGTCTCTTAATTTACTTTATTCCCTTATCATTTATCTGAACATCATTAATTAAATCACGACTTTAGGAAATAGTTCACCCTAAATGTGTTATCAGTAAAGTTTAGAGTTCAAAATTATGATCAGTAATAAATTGTTAACTTTCTATTATTGCAAGGGCTACATTACGTAAAAGTGTTCGTTAAGACCTGTTGTTTCTGCAGGTTGTACAATGGACATAATTGTTGTTTTAATCAGCTCATGTGTTCTCTACATCATTTTGTTAGTACAAATAAAATGCTCT
The DNA here is from genome assembly GCA_031308135.1 of Acheta domesticus. NCBI lineage: Eukaryota > Metazoa > Arthropoda > Insecta > Orthoptera > Gryllidae > Acheta > Acheta domesticus. The sequence continues at coordinate 196,979,585 of JAHLJT010009436.1, read as the reverse complement.
TTTACTGTTTTAGAACCAAAATATGGTAGGTTGAAGTAATATTTTTCCGAATACCTCTGCAGAACAGTCCAAGCACCTTTTTCCTAAAAATCCAAATGAGAAATAATAACTTTCAGTTCAGTTAGTTAATTGCTTCCCTTTTCTTTCGTATCTTGCATTAAGCTCAGTTACTAGAAAGGAGCTAACATTTGAGACAACTAGATACTTGCAGCAGGCGACTCGTGATTCAGATTTCTCTAGGGAGTCATTGACATAACTATACGGAGTACTAACCAACAATCATGTAGTTTAATTTAATTTTACGTTCGATTAAATTCCTGACATTTTCTCCCGCCGAGCGATAAATAAATGTGACAGCCTAGTGGTGGCGCAGATGAAAATCAGTCTTGAGGGAGAGTTGCAGCGAAAAAAGACGGGCGTAGAGCTCGCTCCATTCGGCCATTCAACTCTAACAATTTCGCCAGCTTTGTATTCAAGCAGAGCGCAGAGAATTGCGTGAAAATGACACTGCAACAAGCGAACGCAGCAGCGTTAAACTCACAACGAGGGAAAGCATGTCGGAAGTTATGATGTCTTTGGACGAAGTCGTAAGCCACTGTCACTTTATTCCTAGAAGAACATTCTATTGTAGTGGGTTCAGAATTGGCTTTTAAAATTGTGGAATTACATTTCCATTGATTTCTTCTTTCGCTAACATTGTCTGGGGGCACCATTAAACGAAATAATTTAAATAATTTTAGTAATATTAAAAACGGCCGACCTGGATGGCCGAGATAACTAAGAGCGTGGACCGACTCAGCGTTATGGTCCGAAGGGCTGCGGGTTCGAGGTCCGCCTTGGGCATGGTTGGTTTGTACCTTGTCTCTCATGAATGCGTCTGCATTCTGCTGATCCCAGATTTGCGGAGCCCGAAAGTGTGTTGGTTCCTAGTATATTGTCGAATATGCGTTCCATCAGGATGTGAAGGGTAACCGGCTGTAGATTGAAAAAAAGGCGTAGAAAAAAATTAAAATAAGATTAAGTGCCGAAGGATCGCGGGTTCGAGACCCGCTTCGACCATGGTTGTATTTGTGTTAGTTCTATCACCCCGTATCATCAGTATATCATGTCATCTTTACAGTTACTATAACGTGAAACCCAATAGTAGTCGCCAATGACATTGATGTTGATGCGTCTAATGATAAATAACAAAAAATGAAGTGTTTTTTAATAACTTCGAAAAGTACTAAAATAAATATTAGTGACAGTGTGTGTGTGTGTAGAATATTACATCTGAAAGTTGAATTGAGAAATGTTGCTGTGCTGAGGCAAACATGAAACAAAATTCCAATTATCTGTTGTGAATAAAGCAGAGGGCTCATCATGCCAGTAAGATTCAAGCATTGCACGTTCATAGAAACCGAATAGAGGAATTATGTAAGCATTTTTGTTGCACATACTAACGCTACTTCTATGAAACGTTTTAAACGAGCCATAATTGTTTTTCTCAGTCACAATTTGTTACTTGCTATTTGCAAAATGCTACCCTGATATTTTTGTTTGATTTTTACTTTTAAGCTTTTTGTATTTCGATAATTATTCACATCTACGTATAAATCAAATGTTAAGTTTATAGGAGGGGAAAACAAGACTTATTTTTGGAATCAAAAAATTTCACAATGATAAATTCCATAAACCTTTGAAATACTTGAGGGCAACAGTATTTTACGCAATGAAATTTAAGTGAGGTATAATTTGCATATCAGCAATGACAAAGGATTAGAGAAGACCTTACAGGTAAATGGTTATTTATCTTCATGACTTCCTGCAACCCATCAATATATCTCACACGTCTCACACCGAAGCAAAAAGCTTCAGTTTCAATATATCTTCCCGCGCTTGTATCTGACTAATGAGCTAGAGTGGAACATTTACCCCGCACCAAATATCGAAAATGAGTTCTTCCACTCTACTGAATATCAAATGCAAAGCGTCCACATGTCATTTTAACAAAAATGTTTGAGAGAGTTAATGAAATTGCTTCCTATTACGCCCTCAATTGCAATAGACGAGGTAAACGTCAGTAACACGCCAGCGGAAGGCTCCCTTGAATATATTTTAAGAATGTATGGCATGTAAAAGGGCAGCAGAATGGATAATCATTTTTACTGCCTCTGTCCGTTTACAAATAATTTTTTTCATTACCGACTCTTTAGTAAATAAGAACAATGTATTTCGAAGAATTAATTAAAAATTTAGATATTTTGAAATACTGAGATTTTATCCTCTCTGAAATTGATACAGAGCTGAAAGTAAAGAGAATCTGTAATAGCAGAAATCTCCATTTGCATTCCTAAAATAATGTCATTTGTTTAAGTAAATTCCATTGTCAAAGAACATTTGAAAGAGGCGAGACGACTTTTTTTTCAGTGAAATGACATAACTATTAGAGCAAATATGAACGTTTAAATCTGATAAAATGTTCGTCTGACATCGAGGCGAATGGTATAGAGTTTACCTATATGTGAAAAAGACGTTTATAAGCCGTTGTTAAAAGTTAAGACATCATTAAAAATACATTCAATTTTTCAATGATTTGCTGGCCACCTATTCGGTGGGGAACCAATTATTTTTTAATTAATCTCAGTATAATTAACAATTAGCAAGTAATTGGCTAAGCGGCTACGAGAATAACTATTGATCTACAGCAACACCTGCGTCCGTCCCCTGCCGTCTGCCACAATTGTTCCGTTCCGTCGGCCATCCTTCACTCTTACATCCTCCCTGCCCTTTAGCAAAGGCCTTCCGCTGCCACTGCATTACCGTTTCGCGACCCCAGCGTCCGCCGCTCACCGCCTCGGGTGACGCCATGCGGATTGTGCGCTGGCTACCGGACGTCTAGCGGCCGTTCGCCTTCGCCTTGTGCATTTCCTCGCTCACGACCGCGTCAACGGTCAGCGGCCGGCAGCGGATTTGCGATTGACACGCCCTCAAGGTCTCAACAACTACTCACCGCTTCGATGTGAAAATAATAAGGGACAGATAACAATTGACAAATCCTTCAAGTGATCATAATGCGCTATGTACTCGCCTCGGAACAGGTACAGCTCAAACCTAGTGCTGACAGCCGCGTATTCGCAGTGCTGTTGAAGACTTTTGAGCGCACGATGGGCTATGTAGAAAGGAAAAATAGGGCAGAAGTAGACAGGAACAGCGGGAGTGGTTGCCACGGAGGAAAGATTGCACTGTTTAAGTTGACTACTGTGGCATTCCATAATAGGAATTGATCAAGAAAAGCAACTAATACAATAAAAGAAGCCTGACAGTGGCAAAATGCACCTGTCTCAGGACTTACAGGTAGGTACACCGAGCACTTCTCGGACTTCGAACCTTCAGTTACGGCCTCCCAACTGACTCACGCGATTCTGGCTCATGCGTTCACGAACAGAACTTCAATTCTTCTACCCATGTCTATCCAGTTATCATTCTTCTAGTATTTCAGATACTTCTAATCTCTCTCTCGCCGCGCCGCGGCATCTCGAGCACAGGAGCAGTTCCGAGCGCGCGGAAGAAATTTGTGTTCCGTCACGCTCCGGGAAGCGCGCTGCGGTCGCCTCTCTGTTCGTTGCCGACGACGACGCCGGGAAAGTTACGGCGACTCACCGCCTGATGCCACGCGCCCGACCACCGCTATGACGCCGCCTCCGCCACCACTGCCACTTTATCACCACCAGCCCTACTGCCGCCACTGTCCGCCGCCTCTCCTCCGGCGATGCTGCCAGCCCCGCTACCCTATCCCCGCCTCCCGCCATGGCTCCCGCCACCCACCCCGGGTCCCGCCCTCGTCCCCACCTCCTGCCTTTCGTCTCGATCCCCGCCATCCGCCCTGGTCCCCTTCTCCTCCACGCTCCAGTTCCTGCTTCCACCCCCGCTTCTGACCCCGGCCCCGCCATCCGCCCTGGTCCCCTCCTCCCGCCCCGGTCCCCGCACACGCTCTCGACCCGGTTTCGTTCTCACCACCCCCCACAGTCGCAGCTCCCGTCACGGTCCGACTCGGTCCGGTCCTCCCTCCCGCCTCCTTCCCCCGTCCCGCCCCCGCTAACGCCTTTGCCACCCGCCGCAGCCTTACGCCCTGGCCCCCGCCCCCGCCGCGCTCCCGCCTCCCGGTCCGACACCCGTCGCCTTCACCGTCCTCGTCACCCTCATCGTCACTGTCGCCATCACCGTCACCACCTGCGCCATTGCCGTCATCGTCGTCCACTCCCCTGTCTCAAGCGGACTCGCTCCGTCGCATCGCCCAACGAAGAGAAGCGTTCAGACAGGGGCATTGAGATAGCCGCTTTTTTTGGTCGCACGGCTTCTTGGCCTTGAAAGCCAGTAATGAAGAGATTTTTTGGACCACCTCTGAATCCCGAACAGAGTCAGGGAGAGGTTCGATGTGATAGAAAAAATGATATATTATTTTTCTTCACGTTATTTTTCTTACGACGCTGAAACCCTATTCGATATCAGCATAATTGCTGTGGGTACTACCGTGGTCTTTCTAGAAAACGTGTCGTTTTGAGATTGAGAATCTCATCGGGATCGCTCGGCTTTAGTGAGAATGCAATGCGGCTTTAGTGAGAATGGTGAAGTGCAATCATGCCCAGTTCGTGGCCAATTGTTCACGATACTGAATTCAACACTGACGCGTTCAAATAATTCACGGATAATAACTAGCTAGAATACTCCAGGCATTAGCATCGACCACGGTCACTGCTACTTTAATACTGATGTCGAAAAATCCTTCTTTGCCACGACTGTAACTGAAGACCTCCAGGGACAGAAAGCTTCGTTTGTGAAGTGACAGCTACATTATTATTATTATTATTATTATTATTATTATTATTATTTGTTGTTGTTGTTGTTGTTTTCGTTTTTATTATATCTTCCTAGGAAGGTACAATATTTGCGGTCCCTTAAAAAATTAAACTCGGAATCAACAATAGTACATATTGTCTTCACATGGTGCAATCTTGCAGGGGGAAATAAAATCATATTGAAATAAATATCTTTAGTGAATTGTTTTCAGAGTTTTCGTGAATAGTTCATTACGGCAAAAGTTTTATTTTTTCTATTTTTAACAAGATTAAGAAACGTACGTTTTCTTTAATGATTTTCGTAATATTTGGTAAACTCAGCGAACCTCTAAAGAATTACTAAAATTGTAGCTATAACAGAATTTTTTGGAATAGATGCAATTCTTAGAAATACAAAAAACAAGACCTGCCAAAAATTCAAAATGTGAAAACTAAATTCCTTCTGTAATATTAAGGTTATTTTCTTTTTGGAAACGCATGCAACCAAGGCATTCGAAATAACTAACGAATGAAACACATTTGAAATTAAATAATGAATATGGATTTACACTGTTATTGTATGCTATGTATTAATGCACCAACGTAAACGTTGTAAATCTGATATTATTGCTTACAACACAGTGTATTCTGAACGAATAAAAATAGGACGTTTAAGTTAAATTCGTAGATATAAACATGTTTGCACAGCTTTTAAGTATAAATTCCATATTCTCTTAAATCAAACCGAAAATGTCCAAATACTTTAAATTCAGCAATCCCTATATTAAAATAAAATTATCCAAAACAAAATTCCTAAATTATATGATTTTGTGTTAGGATTCCTAACATTGTTTACTGAACAACTGCAAAAGGAAATGTGTTGTTTTTTCATTCAAATTATCATTGGAACGATTAATAAATCATCGAATAAAACATCGAAATTGAAGAAAAACGGGTGAAATGATAATTGGAGTCTGTAGAAAAATCAGAAAAGATAGTGATTGATGGCTTTGAAACTAATCCCCCCCCCATATATAAGACAAATTTTGTTATCTGATACACCAGTGGTTAATAAGAAAAGTCCGTGAGGACAGACACAGATGGAAATTGCTCTAACCTAAGTTATCTTATTACGTCTAAACACATTAACCCATTCGTTTTTACCTCCTCCCCTCATTTCATGGGCAATTATAGTAATAACCTGAAAAGTTTGTCTTGGAGATGTTTTGTCGTGTGAAGTGTATCACCGCCTACATCTTTCGGTTTAATTCTACGAACGCTTTCTTCGCTAACCATGCGTGGAAATGGCCTTTGAAATACTCCAATGTCGTTATCTTTTTTAACATCCAAAGAGATCGTGTGTTGTGAGTAAAAAGGCGAGAGTTTTGTGATGGAACAAATGTCTCCATTGGACGGTTAAAATTTAATTGAAGCAAAAACCGATAAGATATCTACTTTCCATTTTTACTTTCTTCGGATGACTTGACTGGGATTTTAAAGGGATGCATAGATTCTCATTTATTTATGTAGATGTTATACCTCAAGAACTAGTGGTTTTAATAATAATGAAAACATTTAAATTGTTTCTTGCCAATATTGACACAACATTCTGTGATTATTCTTATAACATGAAATAGTATTACAAGATATTTTATCAATGTTATTTGGCCAATTTTTAGAAAGAAAATAATTAAGCCTTCAATGCAAATAACTTAGCTGAGAAATAGCTGCAAATGTGGAAGGTAATTTGTTGCTAATTATTTACACCTGTAAGATGAGTCATTCTTGGTTCAGACAAATACCCAACAATTGTGACTATTTTCCATTAAAAAATGCTCATTTATATGACCTTTTGTGGAATACTTCACATTGTATCTAGTAAAATAAATTTCAAAATTAGTCCAGAACATACTTGCTTCATGCCTGCGGAATAAAATTTTAGTTCGCTCTATGCCAGGAAACTCCGTTATAAGCAAACAAATGCACAGCATTCTCGTTCTGCTTCTTACATCGCTCTATTGAGCACATGGTCATGAATCATTTGAACATACCTCTGGAGACCCGGAGAGACCTGTCCTCTATTTGAAGGAGGGGCGTCTTGCAGTGGTCTTACTCCACACAGTGGGCTGAAGTGCTTGAAGATGCGACCAAAAAACCCGCAAAGGTGTCTCAGTGCATCAATTGTCAGTGATGTGCCTCTGATCAAGAGTCTTGGCTTCGAATCCCGACGCTGACAGGATTTTTGACTCTAGCTTGTCAGCTAGGTCAAAATCAGCTGCTGTCTGGAGAAGAATTCTAGTTGCTGCCAGTTCCGATCGATAGTTATACGTTTTTTTTTCGATAAACACCAAGCGAATGCCGGAGCTGTACTCTAACAAATGGTCCAGGGACCCAGCGCAATCTCTCTTTTCTTTTTCTTGTCTTTTCCCCCCCCCTTACTTACACACACGTGCGAATGCACTACACTACCACACATGTCGGGAGCCAGTCGGGAGCTTAGAGATTGTCTTAGCTGTGGCAGCGCTCCGCTGGTGGATACACCTGGTTGGGGAAAACCCCGCTAGTCGACTAGGTCGGCGTCGGATCTCACCATCCAGCATGGGAAGATCACCACTCCGATGAAAAACAAACGCTTCACTTACGGGAATAATGACCTTAGCAGTTGACGCGCCCGGAAACAATCAATTAATCAAGCAAGCAATAAAATTAAAAGAGAAATAGTCACTCCGGAAGACCGAAATAGCGCAGTGGTGATCTCGGACAGAAGGGCTGACGATATGAATCCCGATTGAATATTAATGTTTAGCTTTGGCCAAACCCACCCACTATGCATCAGCCCTATAACCCCCCTTCTCATTTTTTGTGGCCTGTTAGAGTGGCAAAGGATCTTGGTATGTAAGACATGAACGTCTTACACTTCAACAGCGTCATTTTTTAGTGCACATATCCCTCCGGTAACAGTGTGGGGTCGACCTGGTCCCCAATACGGGCTTTGGGCCGGGGTAGCCGGCGCTGTCTAATGCAGCCATGTGACTGTCTATACCGCTAATACCGGCCCAAGCTGTGTTACTCTGGTAAGACACACCAAGAAACTGAGAACAAGTACCCGCAGGTGACATCACGTAATGAGACTTCGCAGGTACCATGGATCTCCATACCTCGAGAACAAGTTAGTGTTCTGGGATCGTAGGTGCAGAAGTATATAGGACACTTGGACATATATACGAAACGGATACACATTCCCACATACGTACAATAAGGAAGAGCAGAAGACTGAGAATGATAATGAAGAATAATAATTTGAAGAAAGAGAATTGATAAATGTGTAGAAGCAGTGCCCCGAAGAGGATTTTACATTGGGAGTAGGCTAGGGGTGTAGTGTGCAGGTAACTTGGCATTTAAAAACATATTTTTCATTTATTCTGGGTTTAAAATATCTTCTTATTGAATTTTTTATTCATAACATTTGTAAATGGGATATTGAATGAATTTAGTTGCTACCAAAACTATACTGTAATATACATCAAAATCTAAACTTGTGAACTTGTATCACCAACTTGGGGAGGAAGGGAGGGATGTCCGTGAAGCTACTACCCCTCTGCCAGGGTGCAAACTGTGAAAGTAATAAAAAACAGTGTGATATACTACTTCCCTCGCGTGAAATGACGATAAATTAATCAGAATTGAAACACACGATGGAATGAGATAAAATGTTCTCTAAAGTATTCGTTTAGGTGTAAAAAATATTTCTATAATTGCATCGTCTAAATATATTTAAATTAATTATTTTTGTTATCTTTTTCAAAGTTTTGTGGGAGTCTTCTTATATTTTGATCAGAGAATGCGACGGAAAACTGCCGATCAGAGCAGATGGCCGCACGAATTCTTTTCCAGACAGCGACTGAACTCGACCTAGCTATCTAGCCAGAGTCGAAAATCCTGCCACCGTCTGGATTCGAACCTCGGACCTCCCAATCAGAGGCACTGTAGTGACATCGGTTGATGGAGTAACTTGAAATTCGACAATACGTTTACATACTTCTTTTAACTGTCTTACAATATAGTAGGTTAAGGGATGGACGAACAATATTACCAAATGTTAGTAAACAAAAATTGACTGAGGGTTAACAAACAAAAGTTGAAATATTATCACAACCATTGAATGCACCGTCTAATATAATGCGTGTGCGTGAGATCCACTGTGGGCCCCGCGCCAAATGAGGAAGAGAGGCCTGTTGCTCTCGCGAGGTCTTGGGCCGCCGGGGCGGTGGGCGGTGGGCGATGGGCGTTGAGCGGTGGGCGGTGGGCGGTGGGCGTGCGGACCCGCCCCTGTGCGTGCGCCACCGCGCGGCGGCGTTGACAAACAGCTGCGGCCTGAGCGCGCTTCGGCAGCCACGCCTGGGCGGCGCCGCCGTCGCGGAGACTTCAACGCGCCGCCTCCAGCGCCTTCGACCTCGCGACTGCTACGCATGGCAATTCGCAGGACCTTTTATTCAGTTATTTGACTCGCGACCCCATTCCTCGTGGCCATTATTTATGGCAGTACGTATCTCTCTTCTGTGTTTAATTGGCCGGAAATTCTGTGGTTGAAAAATAAAGATTCGTTCTTTGATGAATCCCTTCATTCTTTTATGGCAATACCATTTTTCAATAAAAATTGCGAAAGAAATTAATTTTCGATCATTGAGAAATTAATTGTTACTACACATGTTATGAAATTGACATGTCACATCTCTCCTATTTATCTCTTTTGGGAATTTATTTTTTTGTGGAATGGATACGTTAGAAATAATTTGTTCAATTTGATTTTTAAATTATTAAATAAAATAAAAAATTCCCGTAATTCTCTTTCTATAAATCATCAGTATCAAAGCAAGACACTGAGCGTTCCCTGTGTTGAAAGGGAACCCGTTAAGGAAAAGTTAATCCGATGTTTTTTTCTCACTTCTGTTTTACCACGTATATGCAAACCTAAGGAAGTTGAATTTGTATTTGATGCGGGTGGCAGCTGTGCGATTTATAATCGTTAGTACAGGAGAATGACAAACAACCTGAATACCCAATTAATGATTGTCCAATTAATAGAAGGAAAATTAATCAGAAAGTCACTACCACTAGGAAAACTAAATATTCATATGTGGCAATTTCATTTTCTGCGAAGTCAAAACCTTATTACTAAAACTATTATCATCACCGTTACCATTATCACAAGTTATTGCCATCAACAAACTTCATCTATGATTTCCAGCATTATTAATTTCTACCATGTTCGCCAACTACCCCCAACAAACACATTTACAGTGACTACTACGACCCACCGCCACCTCCACCACCACTAACAAACCTCCATGACCATCCGCCACCACCCAACCACTGCAAACCATCAACATCTTCCATAATCATCAATCACAACCCTCACTAATCATTACCAAACCCCCATTACCAAGCATCTCTCCCTCTCCTCCCTGCTGCCCCCGCTACCACTGCGTCCTCGCTCCACCTCTTCCACCTCCGCAGCCTCCGGCGCGACCACTGCAAACCATCAGCATCCTCCATAATCACCAATCACAACCCTCACTAATCATCACCAAACCCCCATTACCAAGCATCTCGCCCTCTCCTCCGTGCTGCCTCCGCTACCACTGCGTCCTCGCTCCCCCTCTTCCACCTCCGCAGCCTCCGGCGCGTGGGCCCCGCGCGCCAGCTGCCATCCGCGCGCGCGGACAATCGCCGCCACTGCGGAGGCCACTCCACGTCCCGTTGTCCGGGCGGCGGCAGCGACGACGACCCGCACATTCCGGTGGACGCAGCCGGATTTGCATTCAATGAAGCGGCCCTGGCAGCGGCGAAGGCAGAGGCAGAGGCGGAGGTGACGGCGGCGTGGCGTCGGTAGCGGTTGCGACGACCGCAAAGGAGGGGACGGAGATGGGGGCTTTGGGACACGCCCGGAAGAATCGACGATTATAAAATAGCAGTAATTGATGTAGCTCTTTTGACGCCACCGATTTATTGGCCTGCAAAACAATAGAGAGGCACTTACGTGTGAATGCTTGCATGAAAAATATGTCTACTAAATGTAGCCGTCGTACATACTTATTCAGTTATTAAACATTTAATGACTCGTCGCGGAGGAATGAATATTTTTGCGTACTGAATAATGATGCTGAAAATCTAGAATAAACAAACATTATTTCTAAAGGTTTTCGCCGTTGCTTCGCTGCGTTTGTTGTCATTCTGCTATAGTCAAATATTGCTAGAAGTTGCTGTTGAAGCAATTATAATGAGTTAAGATCAAAATTCTTGGGGGAGGAAAATTCCCTAATATATTAGTAAAGTTTTGTTGAATGCTGACTTAATCTTCTAACCAAGTCTGCTATTGTTATGTGGATACATGAAGGGTAAACAAATTTTATTAATATTGTGTTTGAATCGTACGTTTTTATCGTGACGCTCACTGAAATGTACCAACTTTGTAGTCTGAGTACATATGGTACCTTAAAACCGCTTTACTTTTGTTTGGACCTGAAGAGCAAGGACGTCGAGACATAGGTAGATCGTATATGGAGATGAAGTAGAGACAGCTGGCACTGTAGAATGCTATCATAGTGTCTGATTCTGGTGTACTGTTCTAATATGCTACTGTAATGTGCTACGCCATAGTGATAATAGTGGGCTGTTACTGATGGAAATATCTTGACCTTCAACGTGATGCTACTACCGAAGTCGGTAGAAATAATAAATATAGATTCACTATACGCATGTTTTGTTGATCTCTCCATTTACTAGTTGTGACAGAAGTAGATCCGACGTTATGGGTTAATGTTTTGTTAGGAAATACTAAAAATAAAATCTGACGTTCGTTCACAGATGCAAATACTTTTCCTATAACTCGGGGGCGAGAATGTATAGTTATCAAACGTTCCTAACATTCCCTTTGTTGGCACTTTTTTTTATCATTTTATTAGTTATGGTTAATGGTGGGGAAGAGATGGGTAAACAGCTAAAGAAAAGAGCCTTGATTGATCTTCTCCCCTTTACATCACATTCAGTTTCTACTGTTCTTTGGCAAAAAAATGAGAGGCGTCGACGACAAGAACGTAAGAGGGAGGAAGTAGTAGCTCATGGCAGTGGAACATGGAACACGTTTGGTATGGCGCACTAGTAGGCTAGGTAGAAAAACTAAGCAGTATCTATAGATTGGTGTAAAAAGCGTTGGAAATTTGGCATTAGCTGGGATCAAGAATGTTTAATCACGGTCGCCGAAGAGCAGGGCCGTCGACGTGAACATGTGTGAGCAAAGGGAATCAAATTCACGGCATGAAATTGGCAATTTTTAGTTAGCTGACTCAACTGCTTTAACATGTACAACTGTGAATCACCATCCATTATTCAACGTGTGATACACGTGTATCAATTATTCATTTACTTACGCTGTTTCTAATTAGTAGAACCAGGAGTGCTTTGGGAATTCTCGATAAATCCACAAAATAACGAAGGGAAACGAACAGCATCGTCACGAAACGAATCGACGAAGCAAAGCGACAATTGAAACTAGTGAAGACAGTAATATTAAGATGTTTCATAATGATATGTTACTGTGTTAAAATGACAATGTCTATCTTTTTCGTCTTATTTGTATATGTAATAGTTAAATTGGACTTTATTAACGTATTTATTGTATAAATATTGTAATTTTAACATACCACTTCTTATGTACCACCCTTAAAATACGTCTTAATTTCACTGGCTTCTCGAATGCTTTCATGTAAGTCCTCAAAAAACCACTAAAAATTAATGCAGAATGTTTCGTTTATATGCTAAAATCGTTTAGCCACAAGAAACAGAAGAAGAAACACGGAGAATTGGAGGAAACATAAATCAACATTAATTAAATTGATATTATTTTACTTAGGCCACTCTTCAAAATATTTGATATCACTGTATTGTTGTTGAATTGGAAAGTTCATAATTTGTTTCCCAGAAAACTACAGGAATTGTTTCCAAACGTTTTCTTGTTGTTATTGTTTTCACTTTATTGAGCATTGAACTATTGAACATATTTCCTCACCTATGTCTGTTCCAATGAAACTTTTCAAATTGTTCCAATACGTGCGTGTTTCTCATAGTAGTTGTTTGCATCCACTGAACAATGCAATTTGTGAATTTACAAAGAAAATATATTTATTTACTGAAGAAAAAGATACGCACGAAACCTTAATTATACTGAAGGAAACGTTCCATGATTTCTAGCTAATACACAACAAGGATGTGCTAATGTTTGAATCAATTTGTTGTTACCATTGGACCCTCAGCACATGAGTGGATAATAAACTAGTGGAAATGCGCGATATTCTAAAACTTTTGTTCCTCAGTGTGTCATTACTCAACAACCACTCACCTAAAAATAAGTTCTTGATGTCAGTAAAAATTAAGGGACGAATTCCTTTTGGAAGGAATCTCCGGCTTTAATACTGAAGGTGTAAGTACATGTTCAAAAATAAATTTGAATTTTTGCAATTTTCAAAATTTAACAAGTATTATTAAAAATAGTGATTGTGCAATTTATGTAATTGCACTTTCTAACATTATAGCAAAACAAATGAAAGAAAAAAATTGCTGCGAATTTTCCTGAAAATTTTGAAATTTCCACAGAAGCATCATAAAAAGTACCTCTCCCCAAAAAATTAAAATATCTAACTCCGGAACAGCGCAACTAAATCTGACTCACGAAATGTATATCGAGTTTCAGCTCAAAAATTTCTAATCTGACATGCGTGAACATATTGCCCATCCGTGCATTCATGGAGACGTCCCGATTTTCGGGTACCAAACTGCTTGTATGGCCACGCCACCTGCACGTATCTTAACCATTTTTGAAACGGACCGTATTTCGGACGTGTGTGCAAAGTTACAGCTGAAAAGAAATTTAAACACGAATTTTATGTCCTAAAATTAGAAATCATATTGTTGAGGTGAGCCCAATACTTTCTCCTTATGTGCTATACAATAGTGTAGTGAGGAAAAATTCAAGTTAAGTACAGGTCATTTCAAGTGTCAAGTGTCAAGTACCCTCAAAAATCAAAATATTCGTTTGAAACTCCCAAAGCCTCGAGTTCATTCAGATCGATTGGGGAATATCAATTTTGAAGAAAATCGGCTGAACGGTTTAAGCGCTAGCGTTGTTTACAGACGGACAAACATTTTGTCGTCAATCGATTTTTCGGTATCAAGGAGTCACAAAACAAGGATTCTGGTTACACCACATGTTAGAGCATTTTTTTTTACATTAGCAACTGGATTTATCCACTTTTTCGATACCACAGCCAAGCAAGTTTTCTGCCAAAAATTCACCGTTTTCCGGCGCACGATTACATAACTTTCACTTCTCACGAAGTACTTCGTCAGGCGATGAAGCAAAAAATTACTGACGAGCGGGAAGCGTGTGTGTGGCATAGAAGCAGCGCGCAATGTTTTTGTATATTTAGCAATTCGATTTATCCACTTTTTCTTTACCAGACCCCAGCTATAAGAGTTTTTCTGCCGAAAATTCGCCGTTTTCCGGCGTACGATTACATAACTTTCTCTTCTTACGAAGTACTTCGTCAGACGATGAAGCAAAAAATTACTGACGAGTGGGGGGCATGTGTGAGTGGCGTGCAGAGGGGGGCGGGGTCGCGGGCGGCGCGCGCGGCCAGAGGAAGGAAGGCGCGGGGCGCGTGGCCGGGGCCGTGGGAGGCGGCCGCGGGATCAAGGCAGCGCAGCGCCGCGCGGAGCGGAGCGGAGGCCTGGGTTCAAGGCCCGTGAGCACCGCGGGCGGGTCCGCGCGTCACGCCTTTCTCCAAAGACTCCGCCGTCCCTCGCGGCCCTGCTCGCTCCGTCACACGAACCGACGTACTTATCAGACGAAGACCTGTAGAGGGGAGACGAAAATGACTGCCCTTACTTAGTAATTTTGCTCTATTTATTTTTATGTAATGTACTCGATAATATAAATCGGCTCTATTTTTTCGTCTTTCTTTGTTCAAGGAAGGATCTGCTGCTTTATCATTTAGAATTTGTAGTGGTAAAACCTTTCTTAACTCTTAATGATAGTGGTTTTGCCTTTCAACGCTATTAGGAAGTTTATAAAACAATTCGCAACAGATACCTGAGCAATATAATTACGAATATACATTTTTTCTTTAATCTTAATACATTTTTTCTGGGGTTCACCATTGACATCATTCTCCAATGATGTTTATCGAGTACAAAATGGCATTCATATGGGTCGCGATTAAAGTGATTATTGCATTAATGGATTATAGACCAATTCATTAGACATCAACCAACCGGAACTGTCATTCAACACGAATAAGATTATCATTTTCGTCATTCATTTCCTCGTTACTTGATAGTCACTGAAATTTAGTTAAAAATGATTGCTTCGCCTTGTGTAATCTTGTGATCTGGATTTGAAATAAATTTGAAGGTAATGCAGGCAAATTTTATCAGAAAAAATCTTCACGAATCACAGCTGTAATGCATATGACTAGGTTACCACATCATGAAGTGGAAATTACAGGGCCTCAAACGCGTTCTTTCGGAAGCCGTTTATATGAGGAAAATCATTCAGAAATACGCTTAGATATTATCCTGGATTGTCAAGAATTCCAACAGTCACAAATTATTTGAAGTTCCATCCAATTACAGTTTTTTGAAATGATTTTATTAATTGTGTGTTCAAGTAATTTGTATTCCTAAATTAGTTTGTTACGAATATTGTGATGTCTTATTGTTCCGAAGATCCCTGTACGACTTTATTCAGTTCGTATGCAATTTTCATTGAAATGTTACGATTAATCAAATATTATTTTAATGTATTTACACGATTTCATTAGTGAAATACTCTTAGAAAATGCGACTAGTTTTTTAATATTCTCCGATAGATTTGTTTTGCCACTCGGGGATTTTTCACGAGAGTTTCCAAAGCACTCGTTGGATTACCTGTGATTAAGTTACCTTGTTGGATTACTTGTGACAAATAAATGGAGTTTTTAAAACTCTTTAAACTGTTTTTCTCAATTATGTGGAACGTTCAGTGGGCAACACCACCAAAATCAAATGATGGCTGCATTATTGAAACATATTTTCAGAAGAGAAGAGTTTCGAGTTGAGCGATATCGTTTGGAAACTATTTTAACCCGAATAAATCGACAACTGGCATTCAAAAAAAAACGTGCTTATGTTTCGTTTAGGATGTCTACATCTATTGAATGAATAAAATTAACGAAGTATTGCGAAACAAGCAACTTTTAGTTGACCAGAAACGAGCGTCGTCAAATGAGGACACTAGGCGTTAACGGGTTAATTCAGAAAATATCATATGTATTCTTTAAATGGTAATCGTATTTGCATATTGATGCAAGAAGGCTCCTTGAGTGCTTTTTCTCTCACGAGGCAATTTTCCTTATAATTTATGAGTTTTATCCGGTGATGAGTGTGTACGAATTTTTTCTTTCTGAAATAAAATAGAGATAACAATCTATTTCCATCAGCGATGATCTTATAAATGATTGCAGTTCACAATCTTACGATAGACTTCTCATTCTGTATCTATGTGGACTTCTGTGTTTCTTTCTTTTTAGTTTTGATAAAAAAATAATACTTTTCACGTGAGATATTCTTTATCGAATGATTTACAATTTCATTCCTGTAGTAGTTTAATTGTGTATTATCACATTTTAAAAATACACAAAATATAAAATGTGAATATCATATTTGTACCAAAGTATTTTTCCCAGCCATCGTTATTTTATCGAGTAAAACTAATAACCTTTAATTATAAATTCATCTCATTAAAATAATTAAAATTAATTATCGTACAAAATAAGCACATCACAACATTCAAGAATAAATAACAAAGGCATTATGACACGTGTGCTCATTAAAATGAGAATAATTAATGGTATTAGTAACTGTGAGTTTGAGTTTTCTTCTTAACTTCTAAACGAAAAAATATTTTTTACATTTAATAAATTTTGCATTGAATTAAATTAATATACATTTGATTGAAAAGCAAATATTATAATTAAAGGAATAATCTAAAAAATAACACATCTTTTCAAAGCGTCTGTATCTTCTTACTTTCTCGCTTTCCTAGGTTCTTAGTAAGTACTGTAAAGCGACAAAAAACGGCGATTTTTTGACAAAATCGTATTTTGGGTCCCTGGTATGGAAACAGTAGATGCATGTTGTTCCTGTGTTCAGTAAATTATTTCCTCTATCACATTTTGTACTCGAAATTAACTTTTTCTGGGTTTTTAGACAACTTGGTTCACAGCAAAATGTGTCTCATCGTCTGTGTTTTATCAATGATAGCTTCTTATCCCTCATACAACTTTCCCAAAAATCGGTATTTCCTCGTCACTCTAGCAGAACGCAACGTTTGTGACTTTGAAACGTATATTTATAATTTTACAAATACTTTGCATGAAGTCTGAACAACATTTTAAACATTTTCAGAAAAATGCCTCCAATTTTTTTTATTAACCTTGTTCCTTGGATAGAGCCAAGGAATTAGGATGTCTAAGCTAAGGAGCCGCTTAACCAAATGTTGCAGATCTAATTTTCTTCGAACTCTCCAAATTTTCCAAACATGCAAAAAATGTGAAAAAGAATGTGTTATAGCTCCACTAGTTAACATTAGAATTAGTAATTTTATTTCGTTTTGGAAAACTGATTAAGATTTGGAAACCCTTATTGCAATAGGGGTAAATAGTTATAAAATTTGTATTAAATTTATTTCTATATTTTACAAAGCTTCAGATTTGAAGTTAAATGCTAGTTAGTAACCATTCTCACAACGTAAATTATTCGGAAATTTCTACCCAGAACTCAGGAAATATTTTTCACTGAGAATGTCTACATAATATAAATAGCTTTTAAGGACTCATTTGTCGAGTAAGTGGAATTTAATAGCGAACTTCTTGAACGGAAACTTGCTTAAACGAGTTAAATATAAACGAGGTGAACACACTCTATCCGGCAAAGTTTGAAGGTCGCAGAAGAATCCATGAGAACTGAAATTAACATGGGCCCCGAGCGGAGATGGAAATTCTTTATGATGTTCGTCATATCCTTTATAAGAATGTCAAGTATCTGAATGAAAGTGACATTTATCGTTGTCGCAAACAGACTGGCATGACGGGAAGAAATTATTACACGTATTGTTAGGGTTTTTCTTGATGTAAAGGGCACGTGTGAATTTCCCCTAGAAAGCCCTCTCAGGTACTCTGCTGGATATAATAAATAATGTTTTATCTGACTGTCTGATGAGAACTTTAAAACGGCATAAACTATTGAGACAACTCTACAGACACCGATTGTATATCTGGTTTTATTTTTTGTAGTTCTTACAAGAAAATCATTGTGACTTCGTCTGATGATTACGTGCAAAGGAGTTTGTACATTTTACTTAACAATTTTTTTTATATTTGTAATATTAAAATAGAGACTCTCTTAACATGCCCTGTTGGCATTAAGTTTTGCTACGATTCATTATGCGTCTTTCTCTTACTTTAAAGAGAACAAATTTCTAAATTCTAGATAAAGGGTTTTGGCATGTTGCAGCAACCCTTAGGATTGTAAATTGCAGTTCGTCAGAGAGTGCAGAAGGCATTAGGCATTCCCAGTGGAATCCTGCTGCTCAATGAGCCGGAATGGCTCAAACGGCTGAAGCGCCTGCTTTCGAGAGGGGCGTGGTCAGCAAACAGTTGAAGCACGTCACCCGGGGTCAGCCTCCGCCCAAATTGCTGAAACCGGTGACTCTATCAAGACTAGTTCAAAAGAAGTACGGAAATACCTAAAGTCAATATTACAAAGAAAATTAGAATAAGTGAAAATGAAAGACTCTTTGACTATGACTTGTTATTTTTTATAATTTAAAGTGTTCAAGAGTCATTAAACTTTGTTTCTTCTCTTTATTCTGAAATGTTTAATCGTCAACATACTGTAACACTTCTCCGAGAGAAATCTGAGAAGACTATAAAATAGCAACTAATATTGTAGTCATTGTAATGGATCATATATTGTGTGGCCTAGATACACAAAACTATAAGTAGTAACTGTGACAAATAATTTATATTACAATTTTTTAAAAAAATGTAGGTAAAGTGTGTAGTTGGTGCAGTGCGTAGGAAGAATCACTTAAAGGCAAGTAAAGGTGCCCGAAATGCTTCGAAATTTCATAATCTAGGCGAACCCAAAATTGGATTATACTATGCCTTTGTTGAAGGAAAACACGTAAGAAGGCATGCCATCCTAACTTTCTGAGTGGATCAGAGCGATGTTCCTAAAAAGAACGATAACGAACGCGAGATCATTGTACTCGCCAGACTGTGGAAACTGAAGGGCAACGGTTATCTCAGAATGCCTCTGAGTATCCTAGACATTAGTTTAAATGTATCATATTGCCTGTGGTAGGTGGTAGGTAGCACTTCTGTATACCACTTCTGTCCTGTGCATATATTCAGTGTGGACACGTGCACGCTTCTTTTTTTATTTATTTTTTATTATTTATTATTATTTCCTCATACAGCGAGGCAAAGGCGTTATAAGAATGAACAGAGCTGCAATTTAGCACTAAGAGTCACAAACAGGACCGTGAGGATACTCCCACTGGAGACCTCAAACTAGAGACCTGATGGCTTTTGCCGGAGAGACACGCTCAGATACGCGTTGATCTAGTTGAAAGAGATGCCTATATATTCCAAGTAGGAGCTTCTCATCGCGCATCAGAGGGATACATTAAAAATGTTTTCCTTTTTGGCCGTACAAGTGCTGTAAGATATCTGAAGAAGAATGCTATAAGTATTTATTTTGAGTGTTTATTTTCGTGTACCGGGAACACGTGCTACAGTGATACGCAACCTATCAACGTCGCTCCTTTCCACTCGCAACTGTCAATCACCAACTTCTTTTAATCAGACCATAGCAAGGTTCATTGGCAGATCCAGGGAGGAAGCCATGGGGGCCATGCCCCCCCACCCGATCTTAAGTTTTCGTTTAACTTTCTATATTTGGCAACATTGATTTAAAAATTTATTTATGTTCGAATTACGTAGTTATTTAAACAATAATATTGTGCAGTATCATACATACAGAACATAAATAATATACAATATAACAAATACGTTTATTATTTAACAAAAATCTACGATGACCGGCCCCAAAACGGCTGGATCCGCCCCTGGCAAGGTTGCTACTCCCTTTGGTCGCGCGGCGCGGCGCGGCGCGGGTGGATCTGGGGCCGGCTGCGGCGGTGGCGGGCGTGGATTCGCTTGGGCAACGCCGGCCGGCGCGGGGCGGGCGCTCCGAGGGCGTGGCCGAAGGCGGGTCGTGACCCACCGCTCCAGATCACCGGGCCGCGCCCGCCGCGCCCTCCCTGGCGCTGGTTCCGCGTCGAGCGGGCTGTTCTCGCCCGCGCCGCGACGCAAAGGATGCAAGCGGCGGCGGTGATGGTGTGGCGGTTAGCGTAACGGACTGCTGTACTCAAGTTCGCTTGTTAAAACTCGATCGAAGCCGTGGAGGGCGAAAAAATCCTTCGTACGTCTTCCTTCGGAGGGGAAGTAAAGCCGGCTGTCCCATGTTAGTAGATTTACTTGCTTGTAAAATATTCTCAAGCCTAAATAAACCCTCTGAGCTAAATTCAAATCGCCTGTTTCAGTCGTTCGAGATAATACCTTCTTTTTCCGCTAGTTAGTGAAAGGAGTGTAGCGAAATTTGCATGGTCAGACGGAAGAGCAGGCCTCATGGCCCGAGTCTCGACACGTAAAATAAGGGATCAATTCAATTGAATTCAATTAAAACGAGTGACCCGCCGGCGGATCACGCCGAGGACGCTCGGTATTCGATTGTAAGAGTGACGACAGGACGCGCGATTTCTTAGTGCAACGGTAAACTGCCATTAGGATGGACAGGTGAAGAGGTTGATACCTTTGAAACAATGAAACTTTGTTGATGTTTAATGAGACCAGGGTCTCATTGGAAAACAGCTATAATTTTACCCTTTCTGCAAACCAGGAAAAGATGCAAGAAACCCGTCAAATTACAGACCAATTAGTCTTCTTCCATCCATCGCTAAACTTTTCGAAAAATTACTGCTAAGTAGACTAATTAATTTATTAAAAATAGCAACACATTACCTGACTTTCAATTTGGCTTCCGATCCAAATATTCAACCAACACCAACTACTGCGCCTAACCGAATCTATAGCCACAGCATTCCATCAACGAAAACACACACTAGCCATTTTCTTAGATATAGAAAAGACCTTCGACACTGTTTGGCATACTGGTCTCCTGCACAAGTTACAACAACTAGGAACTCCAGAATATCTATTCAATATAATTCTTAGCTTTCTGACCAACAGAAATTTTAAAGTTAAAATAAACTACACACTTTCAACACAACATACAATGGATGCAGGGGTCCCACAAGGATCTTGTCTTTCTCCCCTCCTCTTCAACATCTATTTATCAGATATTCCGCAACCAGATACCTCAGAAATAGCTTTGTTTGCTGATGACACGGCACTATTCACAATCACACGACGATATTTTATGCGCACATGATCAATTACAAAATGACTTACTTAAATTTTTGAAATGGACTGAAAAACAAACACAATAAACAAAACATACACAAAAATTATAAAACTCTATCCACTATTAAATCATTAATCTTCACTTAACATAGAATGCGATAAAATAATCTACAAATCAGTAATTAGACCCTCGCTAACCTAAGCGAGCCCCGTTTGGATAAAAGCAGCCCACAGCCACATTAACAAACTCCAAATTTTCCAAAATAAGTGTCTCAGAAAAATAACTAAAGCTCCGCGGTTTATAAGTAACGACTAACTGAAAAGAGAACTAAAAATAGAATCTTTTCAAGACTACATAATCAAAATTTCAAAAAACTTTTATGAATTACTACCAGAATCCCCAGGTACAGCAACTTACCATTTAGGTAAAAATTACAGCCAACCACGGAGAATTAATTCACGCTACCCTAAAGACATTTTCAAGCCTCCCTAAGTAACTGAAAATATAAACTGTTGCTCTCTCTCTCTTTATTACACTCTCGCACACGCAACAACACTAACTCTTTTTTTCTAACAAACTTCTTCAGAAAGAATATTGACAGACCTGAGAATGGTTCATCCTAAAACGTTATGTAATCGTATGTAAACGCCCTTGAAAGGCAGAAATGCCGAACAAGAAGAAATAAAATTTTTAAAAAAGGGTCTCATTAATTGTTTTGCCTATTGTATTGTTAAGTACCTATAATCTTAAGTATTTTTTGATCACGTAGCTATTCAAAACATCCAACTAGTGGCTGCTACCCAGACTGATTACGATCCCACCGTGATCGGGAACTACTGGTTACTTAATTATTAGATAACGTAAACATGCGCTACTTTCATCCTGAGGTCTTTTGTCCTTCCGTTTTTCAAATGAAGCATTTGGTTTCAATTATTATCAATATTTTCTGCTGCATAGAATCATATTGGCTATGAGCATATCACCGTTTCAAATCCTCTTTTTTTCACCAAAATTGCGTGTTTATTCAGAAGATGTAATGTTATTTAATTAAATTCGACGTTTATAGGCTTTTATTATTATTTACCCGACAGTGCATCTGCAAGATTAGAATTCTAAACACTTGAAAAGTAATCCTTCCAATTTCGCAGTTATCCAGTAGACATCAGTTACACAGCAGTATTTCAGTTCCGACATGCTATAATTTACCACTAGCTTGAGTGTTGTATCTTTAATTTCATCCCATCTCATTTTATAATTATTGGAATTTCAATCCTAGGATTCATCACATTCCATTTTGCTTTCTCTTATTTGATTTCTGTGGCGATGCGCTTTTTCATGTCGGAGACTACTAATCTTCGGAGACCATTTCCGCATTTTTGCTGCCTCTGGGACTTCATAACCTGAACGGTACCGAAAGACTGACCCACGAGCAGGTCACTGGCTGAGTAGTTCTGGCTTAAATTCTGGATCCGCCCACATCGCTCGTGATTTGTGACTTTAAACCGCTAAGTCGCTACAAGAGCGTTGCATTCAGTTGCGCCTGTTTTCCCGTTAGGCATTATTCTTTTGTTACGCCCGTTCCTGGTACATCACTCTTTTGCAAACTTTTGGATACCTATGCGGAGGCATAACACCTGACACGAAGTATTGCCGATGTCGCCGTTGAAAGAAACCTATGTGCATCTATTAGAGTTATGTTTTCTTTCTGAGTACGAGTATATAATGATGGTAATTGCGAGGAACTATAAGTTACATAGAAAACAACACTTTCGTGTAGGCATAGCATTTAAAATGATCACCGAGTTCTGTAATTATTTCAGAGAAATTCCTTTACAAAATATTACATAAAATAAAATGTGATTTTCATGGTTTGTAATACTTTATTCGATGTGCATATTTAAGCAATTTTAGTGAACATTGCTTTTGTGTTCATTGATTAGAGTTACATGTTCTACATTAGCCTGGATAATCTGGGATTCTAATAGTCATACAGGTAGTAACCGATAAATAGAACCTGTCCCAAAGTGACAACAGAGAGGAAACTCCTGAACTTTTGTTATTAACACCTAAAATAATTCAGTGCTGTTGCAAAGCTCACGTTCATCAAATTAAAGTTGTCTAGTTAATGTAAAAAGTAATTATTACTTTGTTTATGTAGACTTTCACTTTCAAATTTGATAATCTGTTTTAGTTTTTTTTTCTTTTAAATCCCCCCCACTGCGTCCTGCCTCCGTTTTAAACATGTTTGGTCTTTCTAATAGTAACGTACTTTCCTAGCTAATGAAATAATACATCCCAATGGTTTATGAAAATTTTGATAACTTTATTACATTTATGTTCAAGGAAGATCATAAAAACGTACCTTTTGCTCTTTAGACATATGATTCTATACATATATGCTTGTTAACTCGCTTAATACTCAACAGAAAAAGTATGCGACTATGTTCTCATACCACTCGTTCCGAAAGAACTTTTCCGATGCCAAACTCTTCCCCTCACCTTTCCTTCAGAGCACGTCAACTGATTCACCATCTCAGATCCATAAAATCCGGGATCTCAAACGGAACGTGACTGTTTCGAACCATCGATGGGACTTTCATTTTACGATACTTACGGGACGTTGCTATAAAAAAGAGACACAAAAATGTCGTGATGTCACTGGAATTTAGAGCTCTTGGCGTTTCCTTGACTTTCGCAATCTTTCGACCGCCTCCAGGTAAGAGACAACGGTTTACGATCCCCCCCCACTCCACTTCCTCCCTCCGCGCTTTTTTCGAAACTGCTTCTTTCCGGCGCGTGCAGTTCCGATCGCGGCAACCTACAATGTTGCCAGGCACACCACATGGATTCGTAGGATTCCGCGGCCGGCGTCATTGTATTCTTGGCTGTCCGGGATGAGCCACGTATCAGTCGACGGAGCTGACGTTTCGGCCATCTTGTTGTGGCCTTCTTCTGAGCTACGTATACTGCATATTACTCAGCAGTATAGCTTTGAAGAAGGCCACAACAAGATGGCCAAAACAGCTCCATCGACTGGAAAGCGCCTCATCCCTGGACAACCAAGAATACAGGCACACCACATTTCCTTGTTTTCTACATTTGAACATAATTATTCACATTTCGATCTAACAAGTGCGGTTTTATCTCCCCTAGTTTGATCGTATTTCCATTTCCACTCCTTTATTTCCATGATCTATTTATTTCAATTATTATTGTTATTTATGATGATGCGACGAAAGCGAAAAGAAATTTGAAGAACTGATAGAGATATGAATTGTAGTTACATCAAAATAATGTCTTCTTAATTTAATGTTCAAATTCGTGAAGTTTAGTAGTAGAAAGAAATAATTTAAACAGTAGAAATTACTTCGGCTGTGAATTTTATTAGATAATTTATTTCGCGTTTTAAAACTTATTTTAATTTTATTAACATGTTATAATGCTAGTAATAGTCGAATAATGTTATTTGCTTTATTTTTTACTACCCAGCATTTTTTTAAATCAGACTTTGCCTGTATTTCAATTCACAAGTTCCTGTTTTGAAACGGACAACCCTGCTTCCGATCGCGGCAACATCCCCACCACGCAGGTTGGGGCGGAGAAAGGGCATCTGATTTCAAAGAAGGGGAAGGAACAAAGGGCTATTCAAACGGAGGCGCGAGCCTGCACGGCATTACTAGCGACTTCCGAGAGACGCGTTTATCCAGAAGTACATCCCGCTCGGAATGAACTTCGCGTTGCAACGGAGAAGGCGACGTAACTTACGACTGTCAAAGTGACGATCTCTTTGCATTTGCCTACTTGTGAATTCTCCAAATGAATTCTGCGTGGAACACAGTGAAAGAGAAATAAAAAACTATCAAGCAGGTATGTCACTTTTGTTATTTGAACACTGAACAATTTAAACAGTTTGAACACTTCTATTAATTGTGTAGTTTTAATAATAGTGTAGTTTAAAATATTTAAGGTAGAATGTTCGAGCCAGTCGCTAGTCAAATACTCAATCATTTATTCCATCAGTTAATTAACAATAGCTGCTTGTAACTGTTAATGGAATAATAAAACAATGATTTTGCAATATTTAAAAGAGGAATTTGGAAGTATTGATTTAGAAAAACAATGTTCGAAATTAAAATTTGTATCTCGTATGATTTTTCATTTTCATAAGTTGGCACAACTAAAATATTTTTGGGTGTCTTCGGCTTCACTCAGAGTATCGGTAATAATTTCAGTTAGCAATTAAATTATTCGCCTTTCTTTATTAGAATTACTAGTTATTTTAGTTGTTTTTTTTATGGACTAATGTTTTGACGTGAATACAAAATTTGAATTCCGATCATTCCCGAAGAGAACAGTGCTGTCAATAGCATGGTTTGCGATGCGAACCTCGTCGGCTGAGAAACGTCACTTCCGGCTGCCATGAATTTCACGGTAGTTTTTTATTAATTACTCCTCAGAATGGCCCGTGAGGTGGGTTAAATTAAATACCATCTGATTCCTCAAAAAATTTACTATGTACTGAATAAAAAAAAGCGAGTTTTCACCGTATAACTTCTCCGGTATCTTGGAAAAACCTATGCCCGCGAAAGTTTCTCCATAAGAGCCTGTGCTAATTAAAACTTAATTTATTCAAAAATTAGGCCGGTAAGGGGCTAGTTTCTTCTCACCAACTTGAAGAACAGCGATTTTACTTTCATTTAAAATACTTTTGGGGGGTATTTCACCGTGGTCGATATAACGAACATACTACCTTAAAAACTATGTAATTAAGAATATCGCCTGTAAATTTTTGTAGAGTCGACATACATTAACCATTAGTATTTCAAAATATTAATTTGTTAATTAAAACGTGATTTTTGATCAGGTCACGATTTTAACATTCCAGCTCTTCCAGCGACCTGCCCAACTCGCGTCGCGAGTTTCTGGGACCTTCAGCCTCGCTCCCTTCCATATACAGTTGGTAACAGTCTTGTTTGTACAGTTTTAAGTGGAAAATTGAGACTAACGCAAAATATATTACTAGATAATTGAAACTTTGTACACCTAGATGAAATGGCCGTCAATTTGAAATTCACCAGCACGTTTAGTTGCTCGGGAACTTTCCTAGAGGCTAGTTCCCGAACGACTAAATGTGCTGTTGAATTTCAAATTCAAGGCCATTTCATCTAGGTGTATAAAGTTACGTTATATTTAATAGGAATTATTCAATTATCTTGTAATATAATTTGCATTAGTCTCGATTTTCCACTTAAAATTAATGATTTTCGAGCAAATTTTGGACTTTACAGACAAGACTGTTACTACCTGTATATCAATTCTGCTATTGTCCAGGATGGAATTATTCCCCTCCGCGAGTGACAAAGGTGGCCTGCAGGTTCGTCTTCGTCAGTCACAGAAAGACAGTCGGTCGAGGAAGGACTATCTCGCATGCAGATAAGATCTTTGGAGAGAGTATCTGGTGTGGGAAGGAAGTGGTCTAAGAGGGTGATTCATGGTTTGGGCCTTACATTTTAAGCGCATGTTTCCATCTTGTTACGAAAACAATTAATCATATATTACAGTTACTTTATATTTCAGACATTAAAAAAATCTCATAATGTCAGGAACGTTATTTCTCATTAGTATTTTTATTTAGCTCTTTCTCGACAAAGCACTTTACTTTCTCTCACGGCTTAATTGCTGTACATTCCACTTTTAGATTGCTGTTCGAAACGAGTCAGAGGTCATAGATGAATGTGTTCGAATAGGAAACGATATTTTGATGTCATCGCAATCCCATCTTTTGCAGCGGAAATGTAATATATTCTCTTCGACATCCGCTTGAATACTCTGATAATTTTGGATTTATTATAACTGAATAACTTGCTTTTGTTTATTGGAGAATTAGCTTTGCAAATTCGAATACAAAATATTTCCTTTACTATATTTTTGGTTCTATTATATAGAGATTTCTTTTCTGCATTGTGCATTAATTTGAATTCTATAATGTCTCAGAGACTAGTGCTGTACAAAATATACCACTATCATAATCGAAACTTTCGAAACGTGACGTACAGATGCCGCCATCATTGCCATCCTTTCTCCACCACGTAGTATTTAATTCCTCTCAGCTCGCATGCGTATGCATTCGTTTGCATACAGCAGATGAATACCCAGTATAATAGTGCTTCTAGGAAGGAGCTCGTGCCGTTGTACTCTGCCCATCGCGATTCCTCTTCTTAAGTGCATGCGAGTCACCTAGACGCCGCGCCACGCCGCGCTGGGGTTGCTTCCTGGATTTGCCTTCGCCCGCAGCGCTGGAAACGGAGACGGAGGCATGACCAAAGACGGGGGAGGGGAGTGTAGGTGGCATCGGGAGAGGAGGCGGGACCGGGGCCGATGGAGAAGGCAGAGGTAGGGGAGGGGACATGGCGGGGCAGGGGACAGATCGGATCGAGGACTGGCGGGAAGGATCGACGGCCAGGCAGTTGGGGGACGCAACTGGGGGCACGGCCAGGTGTCGGAGCCGCGGCGGAGGAGGACGCGAGGCGGGGACCGGACGGGCTGATGGGAAGGCGGTGGAGGACGAGGAAGAGGAAGAGGAGGAGGAAGAGGAGGAGGAGAAGGAAGAGGAGGAGGAGGAGGAAGAGGAGGAGGAGAGGAAGAGGAAGAGGAGGAGGAGGAAGAGGAAGAGGAAGAGAAGGAGGAAGAGGAGGAGGAGAAGGAAGAGGAGGAGGAGAAGGAAGAGGAGGATGAGAAGGAGGAGGAGGAGGAGGGGTGAGGCGTAGCCCTCCGCTGGCGCGCGACCAGGCGCCCGACACGGCGTCGTTGTGATGCGGTAGGCGTCGCGCCACGGCGGTGACCGCTACGCGGATACGACGGTCCGCCGCCGCCGTCGCCGCGCTGGCCAGGTAGGGGCGGCCAGGCGCAAGCGGCGACCCGCGCGAGTCACTCAAAGACTTTGCGCCAGAGATACGAACTAGGTTCTGCTGATCGCAGGGAAATGTTCTTGTGATGCGGCTCCTCTCTCCGGACCTAGGGCGATGGTATGAAGGAACGTCTTAACACCCGCACTACTCTTTTCGCATGCATACTTAAAGTAAAAGTGAATCATATAAGCAAAAACTTGATTTATTTTCAATTATAATATTGGAATAATGAGGGAAAAACTACAACAATGAGGGAGTTGCAGTTTCTATTGCAAAGACTGAAATAATACATTTTTAAAATATTTAAAAGTACATTTTCGACTTTTTCACCCATTTTCCGGTTGTCGTTTTAAAAGTTTAATTCTAAAATATGACGTTACGACATGCTCGCCCATTATTAATTGGTATTTGTATTTAGCCATTATATGTCCCGTAAAGGGCAATTGACCTCTGCGCCGTTAGAACTCGGGATTCCTAATCGATCATCCAGCCACGAAATCGCGATGTCTCGAATTCGCTTAACCTTCGTGATTTCACGTCGTTAATAAATTCGGCTAGCGACGCCGTTTCGCGCTCGTGGCCTTTCAGTAGAACCATCCCAGCATTCGCCTGGATGTCCGAGGGAAATCACGAAAATCCCGGTCAGGATGGCCGGCACGGGGATTGAAACCGGACCTCCCAAATGCGAAGTCAACGCCCTGAGCCACTTCGCGTGGTCCATTATTAATTACTCGTTTCTTTTCTTCATGCAAAAGGGAAGGAAAAATTGTTTAAAAACGTTTACATTATTTTTTCAGTATCCATTTCAAACGTGACAAGGAACATGAAAACGTGAAAACAACGTAAAAAGGAAGTAAGTAGAAGTGCTCGGGTAAAAGAAAAAAGACAAACAGCAATGAAAGGGCAAGCTTCCGAAATGAGGACTCTTCCAGTTCTAATGAAGAAGAGCTCTATTGATGGAGTCAAATTTACTGTTACAAGGTGTGTCCGGAAAAACATGAACAACGTGACGATATGAAACGGGAAAAGTCAAGTTCACGGTTCCAACACTTAATCTCTGTTACTTATTTCTTTCCCTCCATCAGGAAATCTCTTGAAATATGATACGCAAAGTTGCAAGAAGGCAGGTGTGCAAACTTCCTGGTCATTTAAACATCTGTGCTTCAGGGAATATATTTTAAAACGTGCTTTTGAACCCAGAGCTATAAAACGGGTTTAAAATATACTGTGCACACGACGTTAATAAGACGACCGGTTCTCAGATGGCCGGAAATGATTGATAGGTGCTTTATTACTGCTTACTCTACTTAATATTTCTTATCTTTTCCTTCTTTACGTCCGAACTCCCAAGTTTAGATTTGTGAAGAAGTCATTATTCATGCAAAGCTAAATTTGGATGTAGAGCATATAAGAAGAGTAATTATTGGTTTCATACAGAAAAACTCAAATGATCCTGAATTTTCAAGCAGAATTTATTTTGTGATTTAGCGTACTAATTCTTTGTTTAAGGAACCATATTCCATTATTTCTATCAGAAACATATGTTATGTTGACTACAATTACTGTAAACTGTTTAAATTAAATAGTTTGTATATGATTCTCAGGTTCAAATATTTTCAAGATATGATTACTTAGATTGCAATACATACAAATGCCTTTATGTTGATATTGACGAATGTGATAAGATATTCAGCGTTGGTAAAACAGGAATTCTTAAAGGAGAAATGCGTCGAAGGCATTATGTTTTATATATTGAAAGTCAATACAAATATTTCAAATGATTTGGATAAAGTGAAAATGCCATCATAAAAAATCTATAAACCAAGTAGTCTATACGATAGTTTTATTGCTATTGCTTTTGAAATCTGGTGAGAAAGGTGCTTAATGCTCTTGAGAATTACATCCTTCGGTTCTAGATATTAAACAACTCTTTCTATTTTTGATCGATTATATATATTGCAAAAATAACATTTTTTTGGAAATATGGAATGCACATTTTACAGTTTACTTCTCTAGGAAGTTAATTTCCTCTTTCGTTATTTCCAAATTCTATTCGAATCACTTAAAACTTTAAAGAGGGAATAAGATTGATAAATATAGGTTATCCTACGTAGAGACTTCTGAATTTTATCTTAATAAATCGCCCGCAGAGTTGTGATTTTGCGTGACGATGTAAGTGCAAATTTTCGTGTGTGCCGATCATAGAAATTAAAGTGAAGGGGACGGCGAGAAGCAAGAGGAAAACCGACCGAGGACCAAGGGCCAAAGATCGCCAATTTCATTCATGTGAATTCGTTTCAAACACGTATGGTAAGTGCCTGGTTCGTGTACGTTGTTCAAGGACACAGTTCTTTGTTCCCCTGGATGATGACTAAGGATTGACAAGAGGTAAAACTTCACTATTAAATAAAAATGATAATATACGTTTTAAAATAACTAGGTAGGATGGAATGTTGGAATGTAGTGCGACTTTTATGGCCACTTTTCAATCAGGTAACCGAAAATATACAGTTTCTCCTACAATGTGTTTAATGTACATCAAGCGCTCTCGAAGCGCAGTAAGACTATTTATGTAATTATAATTGTCACTTTCAGAAATTATAGTTTTACTTTTAATCACATGACCACAATATTGCTGAAAAACTCTAGAATATTCAAGTTCGTTGTCAAACTATGAGTACATCTTTTAAATAATACGATAATTGAATTGAATTGAATTACCTTATTTTACGTGGCGAGACTCAGGCCATGAGGCCTGCTCTTCCGTCTGACCACGCAAATTTCGCTACGCTCCTTTCACCAACTAGCGGCGAAAGAAGATATTCCATGGGCGATAGAGGTCTGCATTCTCCGCGATTTTTACCGACCAGCGCTCGCTCGCCTCTCTTCTCTCGAGACCACGCGCTCGACTGTCCTTCGCAGCCGGTTGCGGACTCCCGGGAGGCGGCGGCCGACCGAGACTCGGCCGGTTGTCACCAACCGGCGGACCCCGTTCAGGCGAACTGCGCCACGTAACAATCGGACGACACGTCGGAGTAAATATCTAATGCCATGTTTCAGGAAAAGGAAGGAGTATTGAATGTTTTTGAAATAAATTACCAATAATTTCGTTTTTTCAGAATTTAATATATAGACGATTTTTAATATTAATTGTCAAATAATAAATTTTAATATAAAAAAAGAATAAAAAGCTGTAAAAATCGACTCCTTGGACGCATTGGAGAACCTCAAGTGGATCTATTGCAGTTCTGTCTGTGACTTCAAAGAAAAGGCACTCAAAAGTTTTAGAGATAAATTCCGTTCTTTCTAATGACTAGGTATCGGATGTTTCGGAAATTGCCTATTTTATTCTAATGAATATAAAATTATTAATTTTCCTTCATTTTATATGGTGCAATAAGGAGCAAATACAAATGCTCCGCTAAATTTAGATGCAAGTGCAATGAAATATATTAGTACTTTTCCCTTCCAATTTGGTATTTTTATCGTCTTTTTCAAAATTTTTTTGTTGTTGGTGTTGTAATTTTCAGGCATCTGAAACGCAGGTCATAGTTTCTTAACCCGGCAGTACTTTTAGTTTTATTTATATTCGTGCGAGCTTCTCAATATCTTTCGAGGAAAGCTTTGTGCACATATCTCGACCCTTCTCTTTCAACTGCTTCCTGTCCTTTCCTGGAAATTTCGTCGCAAAGGCGATGGCGCGCTGCGTGGGAGCCACCGAGTCACCTCGCACAACCTTTGTTATCGCTTCCTGCCATGCTGAGCAATAGTTCACCCAAAGGAAGAGGTTCTCGTGGAGCTTCAATACTACTTCACAGAAG
This sequence comes from Acheta domesticus, assembly GCA_031308135.1. Classification (NCBI taxonomy): domain Eukaryota; kingdom Metazoa; phylum Arthropoda; class Insecta; order Orthoptera; family Gryllidae; genus Acheta; species Acheta domesticus. The sequence goes on along the minus strand of JAHLJT010009436.1, from coordinate 196,947,455 downwards.
CCAATGATTCACAATATCAGCTTTTACGATTTTTTAATTAGAATTAATCGCTTATCTTGTATTGAAACGAAAAATAATGGAGTAATTGAAAAACATTGTACCCGTACATATAAAAGTTTATATGCATCATTTCGTGTATACATACTTTTGACGAATTTAAAATAATGTTAAACGTGTGTATATAATAGTAAATAGTGTATTCTGAATTATTGAGTTGAATAGGCTGATGTGCTGTGACCGCTGTTGTTTGGTCGCCGACTGAGTCGACAAATTCAGAGGCCATGGCGGCTTACATAAACTATTTCACAATAAATTAGAACGCTCAATGACGACAAGACGTTCTGACGCAAGGAAAATAATACCCACCTCATTTTTGTTTAGCATATGCGTTTTTCTTATTTACTCGTGAAATTATGACCAAATATTCATTGTATTAATAAATATGCCTTATATACGGGTTTGTAAGAAACTTAAATGACATTACAATTGGTACGCAACGAATTATCTTCCCTTAAGCACTATAAATATATAAAAAATATAAAAATTATGCAATAAAGATTTAAATTTATTTTCTGAGTCTTTGTTTGCCTTAATTCTTTCAAAAAATGTATAGTTTGTCTCTATCAAATTATTTCTAGTCAATCGATACATTGTTACTTTTCAACAAATTAATCGTTTAATTGAAATTGTATTTTCTTTCGATTACAATGAATTGAAAGAGTTGCGATCACTACATGCGGCGATTTTACATCCTGTACATGGATTGAGGGGCGAAGCTACCGTGCAGTCCGGCACCGGTCGAGTGGTCGTGCGGCCGTGCGACCGAGCGGCCGAGCGGCCGAGCGCTCGAGCGTTCGGGCGCTCGGCGACTCCCGGGTCTCGGCGGGAGCCGCAAGGCGGCCGGTCGAAATGTTCGTTAAACAGCTATCTCTTCCCCCCCCAAGCAAGGTCCTCCTCCCTTCGCCGAGCGTCGGCGCGGAGCCCGAGAGTCTCGAGCGGTTGTTTTTGCCTGTTTGCAGAGCTCTAGCGACGAAACAGGCGATTTTGAATTTTCCTCAGAGGCGTCATTTAGGATTAAGGATCTTTTACATCCAGTAAATCTACTAAAATGGGACAGTCAGCTTTATTTCCCCACCGAAGGAAGGCGTACGAAGGATTTTTTCAAATCACATTAATAACTTAATGATTTAATGATTTAAAACTCTAAATCCTCACCACGAAGTAGGTGGCTCAGGTCACCAACTGATGTCACGGCCGTGCCTCTGACCGGGAGGTCCTAGATTCGAGTCCCGACGCTGGCAGTATTTTCGAAACCATGTAGATAGGTGGTCCGAGTTCAGTTAACGTCAGGAGAAGAGATCTAGCGGCCGGCTACTCTGATCGGTAGTTTACCGTGGTTTTGGCGGTCAATTTCAAGAGAATGCCGGAGCAGTACCCAAACAAACATGCCATGGACCGCGCGATATTTTTCCTTTCCCTTCCTTACCCTATCCTCACCTCCTATTTACACGCACGTTCACCAAGTTGCACTACGCTACCACACATGCCAGGACACCGGTCGAGAGCTTAGAGCATGTCTTCTTAGTTGAGAGAGAGAGAGAGAGAGAATTCATGCACTACACTTACAGGGCTAATGATCTTAACACTTGACGCGCCCGGAATCATTAATCAATCTGAATCCTCACACTGCCGTTCATGAAAAACATTGAACTTCTAGAAATGGCCATACTATTAGAATCAACGTAGGTCATAAACTGATATTATCCAAATCTTTCATATCGTTATTTTCCGGCCATCCAAATCGCTTTGTAAGTTATTTCCTGTGTTCTAAGTGGTTTTTATTTTTCGACCGAGAATGAATTGCACTTGTACACTGAGAGCTTATACGTAAAAGAATACAGTGATGTTTCAGTATTTCAAAGTTTTGTTCGTATCGAAGATAATAAAATAACTTATTAAAACGTAGTCATTCACGATTTAATTGGTTCGACCAATAATGAGCCATATGCCAGGAACTGAAAGTCAGTTCTTTTTGAGTCTGCGACATTAACCAATTACATTTTAGTTTTCTTTCAGTTTAATTTGTAATTGATAAATATATTTAACGAAATTTAATGTAACGAGATTTAGCTAAAATGGAGATAAATATATTCCTTTACAAAAGGATATGAAGGTACAGTTAGTAGCGCAGTTGAGCAGTCTGGTGGATTACGTAACATCAGAATAATTGACTAGTTCTTTGGCACCTGTGCGGAAGTGTTGTGTGCGTGTTGGAGTATCCTTGAAGAAAGGACAGTAGCCACTCTATTCGGAAGGTAGAAATACGAAAAGTCAAATGCCTTTCGTTATTTAGAAACTTGAACGTACATGCGGAATAAAGTAAATTTCTGTTTCCCTTGACCAAGACGACTATTACTAGCGAGGCACTCAGTTATAGCCAAATGACTAGTAATACGAACAATATTATAACTAAATAAAACAAATGTAATAATTGATTTAATGAAAATATTATTTAATAATTAGCAACTATAATTGTTTTATTAGGTCATTTATTAACTTCATTTGTCGTATGGTAATGAGCTGCAAGGGCATGAGACATAAAATCTATATCATTAATTTCCAACGTGCGCATAAATTGAAAGAAAACTATACAACCTCCGACTTTTTGAAAGGTACCTATGGTTTTATTTCTTTATACAATCAAGAAACTGGGGCACAGTCCTAAACTAGCAGTTTCGTAGCTAGAATCGCGTCTCGTCGCAGTTTAGCAATAAAGCAGTTTCAATTTCGAGTGAAGAGTACGAATATTTCAAGGTGTTATTCCGCCCATCATATTGCGTGAACTGACTGAATTCTCATACTCAGTTCGTTACTGCTTACGACACATCTGATGTCACGCAACAATAAGGCTCCTAGGAAGAGGTCGCCAGTCATTACATATTTGCTATTCACGTATTTCGTTGGGAAACAACTTTTTTTATATATTCTTATTTTGTAAAGAACTGTTGTATTGTATATATATATATATATACATATATATATATATATATATATATATATATATATATATATATACTACTCTACTATGTTTTTGTAGTATTGGTGAAGGTTTGTAAAACATTTCACGCATTACAGTGTTATTCAAGTGTATTTTTGTGGTTCATGAGCAGTGCGCTTGGTTTTGGAAAACCATATGTGTGTTTTTGTTCAGCAGCATTTTTGCTGCTGCTGCTGGCCACTTGTATTATATAAAAAATGTCTAAAAAAGAACAATTGAAGATAAAGCCATATTTACTTATTCACAAAACCAAAGTAATTTTTAAGCTCTGAAATAGCATATTAAAAATCATTATATATTAACAAAAAATATTATATAGTAAAAATACCATAAAAGAATGAATGAATTATTCAACGTTTTAACTACTGACTACCGCATTCCGGAGAAAACTAATGAACTAATGTCAGAGACATTCTTCAATTCGCGCAACGATAAATATAATGCAAATGAGGATCCCAGGACAAGTCGCAAATCCGCTACGACCCCCTACCGATAAGTCACCTGTAAATTTGCTCCTGTCCTCACTTAAGGCGTTGATGCATGAGGTCAACGAACTTGAGTGGGAGAGAACATTCAGGTTACGATTCGGTTGCCGTTTTCTGTCCGATTCCTTGTCGGTGTCTGGTTTATAGCGTTTTCGGTCCTGTATTGATTGCCGTTGTCTAGTTTTTTCATGCCCTTTTCCTGGTTTTGCGATCTCAGAAAACATTTTTTTAGCAAACCCGTTTCTGGACCTATCTGATTCGCAGGAACTGGTTCAAAGAAAAATGGCTCATGTTCCTTAGATTTGTTGATGTTGCTAGAAACTTGGCGAAAATTAGGAAGAAATGTGTTAATGTGGTTGATATTTCCTAGATATTTAGATTTGGCGAATTCTCGCCCGTTTTCTGGAAGCTATTTTGCCTTATTTCATTTCCGAAATATATACCGTTAGTAGAGTAGGCTCATCTATCTACGTTAAGCTGAACGAGATAATACATAATCTTATATTATTGCAACTGTCTTTGAAGTTTCTGGTAAACACGATTAAAAATATGAAATTAAAGTTAAATAATTTTGTGAATTAGTTGTCAGAAAAAAAAATTAAAATAGCAAATAGCTCCAGAAGCTCCAGACAGTATATTGCTTTTCTTAATACAAAAATACTCCCAATGATTTTTTAATATCATTTTTTTATTTCACTTGCATTTTTTAAAATTCTGTACGAGTTTGCTGTGTTATTGAAGTATCTTCACTTGTATAGTAAAATGAGTATGAGCAGATTGTATTTATCCCCAAATGTTACACAGTATTAAAATTTGTATGCTGTTAAAGAAATGAACAAGCAAATAATTAAAAGATATGACTAGAAACGTGTATAATGAAACCTAAGATATTTAAGAGATTAGGGAAATCAAATGAAATTATTTTGGTAGATAAAATGAAATGCTACGGCTTAACTTTATGAAATGCTACGACACGCATCTTCCTTCGTATTTCTTATTCTCTATTGTTCTCTTATCTCCAAATCGTGTTTATAAGTTTTCAGCCGACATCGTTATTACTATCCAAAACACGCACTTTTAAAATTTAAACTTTTATCTGTTCTTGACATAAATTTGACGAAATGAGAAAGTTTAAACTGCACATACAGCAAACTTATTTCCACTACCTGATATTTTTGGTGCTATATAATGACATCGCCACTCATTTTTATTCATATTTTCCTTTCTATAATTCTTAATTTATCATTACCTACGCTGAAATGAGTTGCCTTATCACCCAAACAAGGAAATTTGAAGCATATGGCGTGAAGATATAAGTATACTAACGTCGTCATAACCACGCTCCAAACTTGCGATACCGAAAGATCTCCCGCTGATATCCCAGCGACCGCCGCTCTCAAAACGTCAAACATCCTCGCACACCTTACATCACATCCTATCCACTGCCAGCCCATAGGCGCATTAGGCCAACAATACGCCGCGGCGCGTTATTCCAATGCGGCGCGTCTCGCGGACTTTATCTCGGCATCTCTCTTTCAGGGATTTTTGCGAGAAGGAACTTCCCACGTCGCGGCGGAGAAAGCAGCAGCAGCAGCAGCAGCGGGCAACGCGAGGGGAGTTTAAGGGCTCACTTGCACAGGCGTTGCGTCACGCCACAATGGCCGCCCGCCCGCCCGCCCGCGCGTCAGCCCGCTTACGAGCAGCGCCCGAGCACGCAACCGCTGCGGGAACGAAGCGGGGCACCGCGCCGGGGCGGCAGGGCGCCGGTTTCTCCAATCAAGCGACGGAAATGCCTTTGTTGAGGTCTGTTGTCGGTTGGTAAATATCGTCCGGTAACTTGGAAAGGAATGCATTGGCTCGCTCTCGAAATGGCGCCCGGATTAGATGGATTAGGGCATTAACTCGTGTCACCGTAGTGCCTCTGTCCTCTAGGATTCGAGTCTCGACGGGGGCAGGATTTTCGACCCTAGCTACTAGCTAGGTTGGATTCAGGCGCTGGTGGGAGGAGAAAACTAACGGCCGGCTGCTCTTATTGTGGGTTTTCGTGGTTTCTCCGACTGACACCAGATGAATGCCAGAGAAGTAGCCTAACAAACGGGTCGCGGACCGTGCGCGATTTTACTTTTCTTTTCCTTGTCCTATATTCACCCTTTAATTACAATTACACACACACACACACACACACACGTGCACTACACTACCACAAGTACCGGGAAACCAGCCGGGAGTTTAGAGCTTGTCCCGGCTGGGGCGGTGTCACGCTGGTGGGAGATACCTGGTAGGGGAGAAAAACCCGCAAGCTGGCGTAGGTCGCCCCAGGGCCTTGCCAGCCAGCGCGGGAAGATCACCGCCACCTCCCACGATAAAAGCATGCACCACACTTACGGAAATAATGACATTAGCAATTGACGCGCCTGTAAACATTAATCAATCAATGAATCAATCGATGCATCAATGCATTTCTGTTACTGAAACCATTCCAAGGTTTCCATTCTCTCGATAAGAAGAAAAAAACACAATAACACAATTTAGAAGTTAATACAATTTTAATAACACTAAAAGTATCCTTTTAGCAGGATTCACAGCTTTTGTACAACAGTCTTCGAAAAATTTACATAAACTGTTCTCAGAATATTGTTATGGCGTATCTTTCTCTTTCAACTGTGTGTACGAATTGTTAACAGAAGTGGTAAAAAAATTACGATAACGACAATTTTAATTACATATATTACTTCTTTCAAGCTGCATTTACAGCTTTTTACTACATTACCTTCATAACAAGTAATAAGCATTAGCATACGGATCCTCGGTCAGGTCGCTAGTTCCTATCTACATTTCACTTTTTTTAAATCCTATTGTGAAACCTGTCGATATTGGAAGTATCAACCTTTGAGATTCAGTATCTCGACATAACGATGTTCAGTACTGAAGTTAGTATCGTTTCTAATGGTGGAGGGCGATTGGTAGGGAAGTGGCTATCGTGCTTGCTATGTACCTTTGGACATAATGAATATCGCACATACACTATAGTTTTTCTTGGAAAAGTGTTCTTAGATCCCTTAGGTCCCTCTGTATTTACTATCTTTTATTTTGTATTTACTACACCCTGTTTGTGTACTGCCTTCTTTATCTTTGAGCTTCTTCACACTACTTGATATTGTAATCTTACATACACTTCTATAATTGGATAAACTGCAAACCTCATCCATCCAGGTCCATCAAATGAGAAGCTATTACACGCATATCGGTCTATTGATGGGGAAATAAACAATCCAACGTCTTCTAGTATTACCTACTAAACAAAGGGTTCTGGGTGGTCTGAAGGATATAAAACGTATTTTACTGGAGTTGGGGTTGGTCACATTTAAAATAAAGTGAGACATTTTATAAAGTCATATTTAAAACAATGTACACACAGTGACAGAGTCATTAAAATTGAAAACTGAAAGTGAGCACGAAATACGTTGAATAAACCTGACAGTGAGTGTAAATAAAGAATGCTTCAGGTAAAAGTGACTACGTAAATAAATTTTAAAACTGATGCATGGTAGGTATTAAGTTAATATTTTAGAGTAATAAGTGTAAACGGATTGTGTATTGAAATCAAATGCTAAATCTCCTACGTTTTGTCTGATCGGCGGAGCAAAACAGAGCCATCCTTTCCTGGTAGAACGCCCTTCATTTTTAGGAATCGAATGGACAATCAAACAAGACACCTACAGAGGCGATGAACTAGTCATTTGACACTCTGTTAGGTGGATGCTTCTAGAATAGTATTCTGTAAGAATTAAAAAAAATATTTCAGGGTTTTCAAGGCTCCAACGGACCAGAAATGCTGTGAATTAATTCTGTTTCCAGCCTAACGTGAATCGTTAAGGCTTGATTCACCAGATTGACGACTTAATTTTGAAATGAATATTTAGAAATTTTAAGAACATATTTCTATCATACTTTTTAATGTAACTGTACGCACTATTATGGATCAGTTAGCAAAATGAGTAATGTGTAAAATTTATTTTTATTAACAACGTATGTGTGGATACGTGATTAATAAAATGTGTAATTTTTATTAATTTCGTATATTTAAGTACAACCTGTACATCGTTTACACATGTACAACTAACATATAGTACATCTTTTCCACAAGAAAGTACAAGTAACCATCACGCAGTGCAGTCGCAGTGCTAAACTTGTCGTCTAATATTTGCGTTCTTACTGTACTGGGAAGCTGTAAAAGTAACTGTCATCATGGACACGAAATGATAGGTTGTTTGAACTACCCTCCGCAATATATGACGTAACTATTAGATTGTTTCGTACTTTTAAGTTATTACAAATTCAATTTGGCTCCCACATTTATCGCCAGAGAAAGGCACAGAACTGCCCTCACTTCTGTTTAATTCTTACTAGGCACGAGCCTTGTTAGAGCCGATATTCAGCGAAATCATGGAAATGGTGAAACTTGTAGACAGGTAGTTATTTTGAGTACATAGCCAGAATACCATGTTGCAAAGTCAACACGATGAATTTTACGATCTTTGCAAATTAATGCAACTCACCCAAGATCGGACGCACGCTTTGTGAAGATTGAACATTCAGAAATCCAGATAGTCGTTGACACGCGGAAGTGCTCTTATTGTGTGTGATTGAAGTGAAAAGATTGTTCAATGACAAAGATCAATCGGAAATTATTTACAATGGTGCTAGTGTGCCGAAGGTTGTGAATGCCCTCTTGTAAGTATAGTCGGGTACTGGCACTCCAAATCTCCCTTGCTGGCAGATGTAACTATAATGAATAGAGAGGGCTCAGAAACGGTGATTAGCAGGCTTCAACACAATGCGCGGTCTTCTATAGCATGTTAACGGAACTCCAACAGTCTTACAGGTTGAAACTTTACCATTGCATACTGCAGTGAAACGTACATGAATTTCTGACGGTGACATGTTTGTTTTATTGAAATAAATGTGTTGAATTTTTGTGTCTCGTATATTACTGATGAAACCACCTTCGTATGTGACACATTATTCAACGTTATTCTATTGAGCAATGAAAAGAATATGGAGATTTCTACTTCTTTACATTTGGTTCACGACTTCCAAAAATTTACATTCTTGTAAACTTATCCACTTTTATCCACGCAAGTTGCAATCCTGGATCATCATGTTGCAATCCTGGATCATAACGCTTATGCATTACTCAAATATTCGCAATAGTGTACCCTCACATTAAATGACAGCACAGAGACAATAGTCGTAAAGTTTAGTTTTATGGCGATTTCTAATCCCTCTATATGCCCAAATAGGCCATGTACTGTACATACATCGTATAAGGAACTTTAGTGTACAACATGGCGGACTGAGCAGAATACTAGAGAGTTAGTGCACAATACTCGCACTTCAAGAACGTATGTACTTTACCCCAAAAGCGTCCTCACGCATATGTTAAATTCGCTTTCACTCTTACTGCAAATGCATGCGAAGAGATTCGCCCATTCACTTTGAGGTTTTTCTCACTGTGCGGCAGAAAAACGGAGTCTCTTAAACGCGCGCGGGGCCTCCTCTGGGACGAGGCCCCCTGTGGTGACGCGAGACAATCGTGTTTTGTTGCCCGGATGAAATATTTTGAGGCGACACCCGTTTCCGTGCGAGAGTTTTTTTTTCTCAGTGGCGACGCACGGGTGCCCGAGATTCTCTCACCTGGTGTGGTGTTTCCTGGAAGGAGAAAATGGCGGTGGGAGAATAAAAGACGAGAACGAAATTTCGGGGAAGCAGGAAAACATGTGGGAATATTCACATTTGTAATTTAATTTATAATAATGCGCTTGTGTTATGCAAAGGGAAGTAAATGCTGATGCCACAAAAGAAAGTTGATGAAATTATGCACAATGCAACATGATGCGTTTTCTTCATAATCACGTCATTCTTATTTCTTCCACCCCATCGCATTGCATAAGTTTCAACAAGAAGTGTTAAAAAATATATGTTTTCAAGCAGGCAACGGTCGAATTTGTATAATATAATAAAAGCAACAGTAATATCAACAAAAATAAAATATCGATTGGTGATTCCGGGCGCGTCAACGGCTAAGGTCATTAGTTCCGTAAATGTAGTGCACGTTTTCATGTGGAGGTGGCGATCATTATCCCCCGCTGGATGCTGAGTCGCTGACCTACCGCCACCTAATGGGATTTCCCCACCCAGGTATCTCCCACCGACGGGGCACACATCATCCCGGACAAGTTCTAAGCCCATGACCTGTCAGCAGGCATGTGTGGTAGCGTAGCGCATGCAAGTTTGTGTGTAAGTAAGGGGTAAGGATTGGACAAGGAAGAGGAAGGAAAAATCGAGCGGGGTCCATGCCCCGTTTGTTAGGGTACTTCTGCGGCATTTGATCGGAGAAACCATGGAAAACTACCAATCAGAGCAACCGCCCGCTAGAATTCTTCCCCAGACAGCGACTGAACTCGACCTGGCCGACTAGCTAGTATCGAAAATCCTGCCACCGTCGGGACTCGAACCTAGGACATCCTAGTCTGAGGCATAGCAGTGACAAAATAATATTTATTATTGTAATAATAACAACTTTTAATATTTGTCATACTTAGTTTCGTTTTTCCAAATATATTTAATCCCCATTATTTTTGTTTGTTTTTCCAGTAGGTGATTGAAAATATTTTTCCATACTATTACCATCCCTTTTACGGTATATTTTAGACATATCTAAATCACAATTCTAAGGTAGTTCTTCACACTTACTTGAAAGAGAGAGAACGTAAACAAGCATTAATATTTTTGGCAAATCTTGCTCTCGCGACAACAGTTTCCACATTCGCTGGGGAGCGCTGTGTGATTCTAGCCTCTGTTACGTTTCCTGTGAGTGAAAGCAGCCATGCTGTAAATCATCTCTAAATTCGGGGAAAGTGGAGCGTATACACAGATCAAGTATTCAGAGCACGTGGAAAAGTGTTCGGTGTTCACTAGGATGTAGTTGCCTGTCATTGACCACTAAGAGGCTGTTGTATTAGCCAAGGAGAGAAAACATCATCTCTTCAGAACATGACAAGTAAGATGAATATCTTAAGGAAAGTATGATGCTTAACAATCGATTAGTTCCTTGCGTCTGTTCAAATTTCTTTCATTACCCCAAACATAAACTAAAAGTACAATCTGTTTCGCCTGGACTTCTAATACTAGCAAGCACTATGGAAAACATCTTAGAACACCCTTAGCAACAGAATATTCTCAAGGTATACTCCTTTACAGCAGGGGCTTGTTAACTTGCTATCCTTGCGTTGTCTTTGGTGGATTTTAAGAGAGATCATACAAACTTTCTCTTGAAGTATCGGAGTGATTATTACAAAAAATGCGTGTGTGTTTGTGAGAACTCACTTCTCGAACAAGGGTGATAATTATACACAAACTACATGAAACAATAGGTACCTATTTTCTGTTTGCGTTTTTCTTTTTGAATGAGTAATTATAAAATAATTATGGTAGTTGAACAGAGGTGAGAAAAACTTGATGAGGAAGGTCCTGATTAATTTTCAGAAAGGAGTTGCGTCCTCACTGATATGACTCATGCAACAAAATACCCATTTATATTTTTATCACTTACTGTTACTAAAGTAGTAGTTTTTAGTAGTGATAGAATTATAGCCTTCATTACTCAGGACTACGAAGAGATGATGTACATTAATTGTAAAAAATAGGAAAGTGAAGAAAACAAATTCTATGCCCTTTGGGGGAAATAAAAGAGGCCCAATACTATACGCACGTAAAACTACTGGCACTATGAAACGGCTTCCCTTATATTTTCCGCGTTTTTTGCTGTGAGTTTTTTGCATTTTCTTTCTTCCATTATTCCTTTGTAGACCAAATTATAGGAGGCTCTGAAAACAAATGTTGATAGAAAAATATTCATCTTGATCCATCAGTACATATGCAATATTATGAGACAAAAGTAAATAAAGACTTGAAGAGGAAAGATAAGATTTTGTTTCTCTTTGAAAATGTAAAACTAGTTTTTTTCTCATTAATTTGACTTAGTTCTTGATGACAAAAATCGTCTAAAGAACAAAACACTCACGTACGTCTAAATTGGAGAAACATCGAGCTTATTGAGATGTTCCTGAAGAAAATTACATACAATCAAGACGAAATGTGTAAATACCTCTTAGGTAGAATCTAGTAAAATCAAGATATACAAAATGAATCAGTCTTACGCCTATTCCACGTGTGTTTATTTCTCATAATCTAGGCAGAATCTACATGGAGATTCTCCATAATAAGAACCACGTATGAAAACGTGCACAAAATTCACTTCTCCCCATAGCTCGTCATGCGCAGTTTTTAACTGTTTTTGACGTAAATAAATAAAATAAAAAAAAATCACGTCACCATATTGAAAATTCATTTGCCACTTAGTTTAATTATCAATAAGTATGAATCGCTCAATGAAATGAAATGTACTGTAAGCCTAATTAACATGTTCGCAGGAGTTACCCATTATTATGTAAACATGAAGATTAAAAAAATAACATTCTCAGAATGTCTTATACTCTTCCTTCATTATCTGTCATGGACCTTATGAATCAAGCCAGTCCGGGTAGGATGTCGCTAAATCGCATACGATGCTCGTCATGATCGAACCAGTTTCAGAATCAGAAGACGAGCTCCCCACGGAATACTTTGACCGCTCTTTGGGTCACGGCCAGGACTCGATCTCTTTGCATTCCCCTTGGCCACCTCCGCGAAGCAAGACTGTGAGCGCATACAGATGGCGTTGGCGCCTGCGAGTAGCGGAGCGAGCGCGATCTAGTTGATCGCTTGTCTGGAGTAGTTCCCACGCGGTACCATAGGTGGCAGCAGGGCTGGACTGACAGTCGGTCAGTTTTTGCAAATATCAAACGACGACGAAGAATCAAAAAATTGTACATTTCAAAATGTATTTAATCGGAATTGTATCGATAAGGTGTTCTTTAATTATTAAAAAAGAATCATGTACTCATATTGTTCCTTGAGGGAGATGAGTGCAATAGATATTTTTGCGTTTACGAAAAACTAGAATTTTTTTACCACTTTCGAGCGCGCATTTCAAATAGTACCTGAGGAAACGATAAGTAGAAGAATTTTTGCCGGTAAAATTAAAGGAAACCTCTTTACAACAAAATTATTCTAACATGTATGATAATTGCAAAAATTGTAATATATATAATATATATATATATTAAAGAATACTCTTGTGTACACTCATTTATTTTCTACATCTGTGGAGTTGTTTGGAACCCAGTTTTTTTTAGACTGCAGTGCTAAGTTTCATCTCCAGTGCAGTCAAGGCAAGGGTGGCACCTGAAGATACAGTCTTGGGCACTCAATTACGTACGCGAGAGGCTTCTAATGTTTATTTTTTACTTGGAAATGGAAATGAGTTAAAAATCTCTCCTAACCTATGCTCTTAATTCATTAATTTAATGTGAAACCTGTCTCAAACTTATGACATCAATTCTTAGCTCTTTTCTATTACCATAACTAATGTCACAAAAAGTCGGAGAATTTAGAAAAATCATATAAAATAATAATTAAGAGCATAGTATAGAGGAAAAAAAGTATTCGGATAGTTAACCTAGAAGCGTTGTAGCAGTTCGAGAGTGTGTTGGTGCGATACAGAAACCCATTTTAGCAATCTGAAATAGTGAAATCTATTCTCCTTTAAAATTTCAACGTCCAGGTGGAAAAATTATACTGAGGCAACCATTTCAGTTTTCTTTGACGATGCAGTGGTATTTTCTCAATCAATCTAGGTAATATAATCAAAAACAAATCATTAAGTTGTGTACCGAAATGTGTAATTTTGTATAGTTAATGCCATCTCCAAGTACCGGGATTGAAATTCTCGACGATCCATGTGAAAATTGTTGGAGACCCGGCGGACTCCCAGCTCATTTTTAGAGATTCTGTACGATTCTCTTTCCTCTCTTTTTCCATCATAGATTTATCAATGAAATCATGTCAACGACATCATCACCATCAGACCAATTATTATCTAACTGTTTATCTGAAAAGGTTTAGTAACTGAAAATTAGAATAAACAAGCGTAGGCAAAGCAGTATCAACGGTCAAAACGACGCCTACTATTTTTATTTTCTGGTAATATTTCTTACATCCTCATCGGTAAACATGGGATCACCTACAAAGAGGGAGTTTGGCCCACAAAATACATTAATGATTAGAATATGTGTGTCAACGCTTGTTGGTTTACTCTCATGATTTGTCCTCCCCGCCGGGAAAATTCCTGGGCCTCTGTGACCTCCCAGACCCGAACGCGGCCTGAGCGCTCATCACTAGCGCCTCCCCCTCCTCTTCCTTCAGCGCTGCCGCCCCCGCACTTTCTCCGAATTAGCAGACTCCCACACGCGCGCTGGCGGCGGAAACAAAAGACGCGCGGGCGGCGGGCTCCGAGGCGCTCCCACGCGTCGTGGCTGCCGAAGCCCCCTCCCGCTCCCCACCGCTGGCGGCTTCATGATTTTCATCCACCAGTGTAGTATACGTAAATTTGATGTGTGCTCAAAATGACAGGAGGTTTAGCGCTGTTAAGTATCGTTTCGTGAAAAGTATGAGAAAGGCATTAGAACTGTCCAAAACTACTTTTGGAAAATATTTGTGAGCAAAAAACATTCGTGGATAATAAACTGCTTATTTCGAATAATAATTGAATTTTTTCAACCTCCTTATTGCGGGTTCAAATAAAACGATAATGCTGGTACAAATTTTGAAAAACGAATTTTGATATTAGATTTATTTTATATCTTTTGTAGTAGTTCTTTTTAAAAACATCTATTAAGTCGTTTATAATTATTTAATAACTTTAAATAATTTTAATTATTTAATAATATTCAATTATTAATCAAATGGTAAATGTATTTTAACCACTTGCTAAAATTTAAAAGCGTTTATCTCTAATCATTTTTCGAGTTGTCAAAGTAGTACAGCCCTTGAACGATACATTAGTACAAGCGCTTTGCGTCTCTACCATTTACCATTATCATTGTTATCATGGTCGTCATCATCATTGATTATTTCATTGTTCAGCCTGTTTCAGTAACTTTAATTGTGTTCTATCCATTGTTTTCCCAGTTACTCATACCGTTTAATATTCTCCTACACCATTGAGATGATCTAAGGTATTACATTGTTACTGCTTGATGCAGTAACGTATGCAGTAACGCATGCGTCGAAGAATGAAGTGCCGACGTTTCGGTCAATATATGGCGGTTTTCTTCAGGGCTGTAGTGCCCACACTTCAAGCCTGAAGAAGACCGCGATGTATTCGGTCGAAATGTCGACTCCTCAGCCTTCGACGCGGTGTCATCCGGACAGCCCATCATGCCTCTGGCCCCGGAAGCCTACAACATCATTTTTACCGCTCCCCCTCTTCCTTTCCACATTACTTCATCTACCTGTTACCATTGTAGTAAAACATCTGTTAACCGAAATAAAGGGGGTGGAGATCTTTTTGTATCAAAATTTTGGCTAAGAACAGAGAGTGAATTTTTGAAGCTGAAGGTAAAAAAAACCTTTTACATCTCACTTAATGGATTTTTGTTTTTTAAATGTAAGTACATACTATTTTTACAATATTGCAGGTCTATTGCTTCTGGGGAAAACGTTTATTCTTCTCAGTTTCTTCTTCTCCTATCGATTTGTAGCAGCGATACATTGACGTCGCTTCATCAATAAAATGCCAGCAGGCATTCTTTCGATCTTTCCACAATCCTCGAAGCAATCTAACACGATTACAAAAATTTATAATCAATGAAAATTATGTCTTTCTGTCTGTTTTACGGTCTATCTTCCCTTCTCCTCCCTGACTTTAAAAGTTAACAGAAAAGTCATGGATGCATCACTGCATGCATCACTGCATAATGATTCGGCTTTCTGGCTCACTCACTTTTTATACGATCTCTCGAGTGAAATGCTATTTCGGTTTACAGGGCTTCGGTTAAGATAAGCTCTATTGTATCTTTCTCTCACATTACTTGTTATATTCACCGATTTATTGTGTTATCACTCAAAAGAACCTCCTCCTAACATACACATTATTTTAATCTCATTTATTTCTACGTCTGTAATAAACTGCAATGCATATTAGTGAGATTCTTCATCATTAAGTTATATTTTAGAAAAATGACGATGCATTGTGTAACAGGCAGAAAAAAAACGAGAACGTTTACGTTCATTACTATTCAATTAATTTAAATTCTCTAAGAATATCATTCTTGGGGGAATTAAAAATTTATGAGGAGTTTAAAATTGATGACCTATAAATTTAATCATTAAGCAATATAATATGTGCATTGTATGCAATTTTTGGTCCTCTTATAAGGTCAAAAATTCACACAAGTATTATTTAAAAGCAAATAAATCCTTCAAAAATAATTCTACAGTGAGAATAAATAAAAATATACCACAACTCTTAATTCAACAAATAACCTACTGATGATTCAACATTTATAATGAAAAAATAATGATTAAGATTTTTGAAAAGAAGATTCTCATTCGCTTGTACAAATATAGTCTCATGTAACCTCCGGAGGAGCTTCTGTGATAACAATGTGCTTCTGTGATAACAATCTTTCTTTGTCAAAACTACTTAATGTATCAATTTGTGCACCACAATTGTTTTTGTGTGATGCAATTTCAGTAACAAAATAATAATAATTATTAAGCTATTAGACAATAAAAAAGATGTTAGAGAATAGACGTCAGAAAATAAATACAGAATTCTGATTAATTTATTTCTGGTGAATTTAACTCAGAAAACGTATTGAGGCAACTTTCTTAAATCGTACCTTCCTGATAAAGTAATGGATTCATTACGCTTCTGTGATCCTAATTCGACACATTAAGAATCCATTGTCACTGAAAAGTATCAGAGGCACCATCGTACGAGTATTGATTGAAGAGAGGAAAAATAATGAGAGAGAGAGAGAGGCAGGGAGAGAGATGGGGAGTGAGTGATAGTGGGAGGGAGTAAGAGTGGGAGGGAAAGAGGGGGACAGAGAGAGAGAGAGGGAGAGACCGAAAGAGAAGGATGAAGAGTGGTGAGAAACGAAAGTCACAAACAGACAGAGGTTAGAAAAGAAAGCAAGTCTTTTACCAAACGTTTCTTCAAACCCCCTATAATGAGTTGTAACTGCATGTGTTCTTCTGAGATCATATTACATTTATTGAACCAATTATAGATCAGAATATTAGATTTTTCTTTAATTATAGGTTATCGAATAAATAGCTCCAAATAAATTTCTGTAACGAGAAAAGAGAGTTAATGAGAAAATTGCATGGAACTACTCGAATGCTAATCAGTAAACATTTTTTTCTAACTAAGTGGTATATTAAAGACGGGCGTGCATGGAAGTCTGAAAAATACATCAACACAGTCAAATTAGGCATTTCTAAAGCAATTCCCATTTTTGGGACGAAGACACTGTATTTTTCCGCGAACGAAAAAATGTCTGTCGAACAAGTAGCTGTTGAACTTGACACAGCGTCTGTGCAACCCACCCATTAGAACCGAGTGTCCCACTGAGCGCTCATTGTGGTGCCCGCGATGGGAAGGGAAAGGACCTGCCCCGTTTCGGGCGGGCGCTTTCACTGGTTGGCGGTCGTGAGCCCGCCCGGCCGGGTGAGTGCGCGTCGCCCCGGGCGGGCCTCGAACCCCGAGCCTTCCTGCCGCCACGGACCGCCCGTGCCGGTGGGTGACGGTCGTGAGGGCCGCTTGCATCACTAACTGCGGGTGGGCGGGGCATCGAGCGGGGGGCTTAGTGTCCGTCACGTACTAGGGTTCCAATTCCCTAGATTTAAGGCCATTATAATTACAAATTAAAGTAAAATAGTGGTGCTTAAACAGCACGTACTTTCTCGCCCGAATTTTCACGCAAAATTACGCAAAATGTACTCACATTTTCGAAAAATTGTACATGACCTTCTTTCAAAATCTACCTTAAGGAACAGGTTTCATTAAGAGGAAAATATTTTATATTTAATTTTTAGATGCAGGAAGACTACGAAAAAATGTTGAAATTTTGCAATTTTCGAAAGATTAGGATTTTTAACGAACGTGAGATCTGAACCATTCTCTCGTTTTAGAGCATGGTTCACACTATCCATCAACGACATTTATACTACTCGGGATTCAACGAGCAGTAGCTCACTACTCGCCCAATATTAAATGTGTGGAGCCGTCTGAAGGGTTCCCTCTAACTGTAATAGAGCATCCAAAAAGGTCATTTTGAAGATTACCGCAAAAGAAACATAACTCTAACTCTGAGAAATTATACTTTAATACAAGGTCCTAGGACGCACCATTTTCGAATTATGCGCGAATGGAAGGTGAGTTGCGACGTAACGAGAGTTGCGATTTGCTTGTGGACCAGATTTTCTTAAACTACTTCTTCTGTGAACTATTTTTTGTCTTCAATCTGTTTGAAGCTGGCTTGAGAGGTAATTCGCTATCAAGCAGTTACATCTCTTATAAATGGTACATGTCATGTGTGTCATCTTTCCTTCGTGTATTACGTGTACATTGCTGCTTTGTGTCATATCTTCCTCAACCTAAATTCATGAAACAGATCATTCATGGAGTTTACGGTCTATTGTTTGTTATAAATGGGATAAAGTAGCCATTCCTTAGTGTATTATATGAAGAGTGAGGGGTTGTATGATTTTTATCTCATGCTATTATCAAAATTTTGATTTTTACGATTTTTTAAAAAATTTCTCAGATTGAAATACACGTCGATTCTCAGTATTTCTTTTTATAAACACGTATATTTATTTTCGATCATCCAAGATAAAGTATGCTGTTTCGTAGTCAATACATTTTCGTTATTGCATGAATTTATTTCTTCAGTAGTTTTATGCCGAGATTAATGAATGTATCTTTGTGTAATTTCTTTCATTTGTGCATTCTAGTTTATATTATTGTTCTTCGTGTATACTTTGTGTATATTTTGTGACTTTGTAAATTTTATTTGCAACTTGTAAACTTCATTTGTTTTATTTGTTCCATTTTAGGATGATTTTTTGGAATTAACAAAGAGAATTTATAGCAGAGCAGTTTGCAACACCGTAGAGGGTTCTCCCACAGAACTCAGATTGTTTGGATGTGCCTCCTTGCACCTCCCTCCCTTAGGAGCAGTAAGAGTAGTAAACAAGGCCGCTTTGCTTAACTGGAGTTAGCGAGAATCATTTGACTTTACAACCCTTTGGGGCGGGCTGAAACACCCCGGTAGTTACCTGGTATTGTCTACAAATGACTAATCATGTTTAACTTCCCCCTTAGTTGGCAGTTTGGATCTGCAAACAACTGCAGTGAAATTGCGAGATTAAATGACGATAAACAATTGCGAGAAATGATAAGTTAACATTAGACAATATTTCAATTATGTTTACAAATTCATCACTGAATTATACATAACTGACACGAATTTGTATTTATATTTAAAAAAAATTATTTTATAAATATTCAAAAGATCATTTTTGTAATACTAATATATATATATATACACACAAAGTATTAAGAATTCTTTAAGATGTGTAAGATAGAGCAAGCAGTGTTTTCTGCATGTACGAATTTGTTTTGCCGTAGAATTTGATTTTTGACAAGCAAGTTTGAAAGAATCAATTAATACAAAATATTTGTGTAATTCCTCTTTGTTTACCTACGCTTTTGATTGAAAAGTTGAGAAATTCTCTTTGATGTAGAATAACCAATCACTTGTCAATGAGCTGAAAAAGATTTGTTTTACTTACCTGTAATTACGTTTTCCCATAATGTATTGCTGCTTGTAAAAGAAAGAAAAAAACTAACACCAGATATATTTTTGAATTTATTTTTTATTACTAAATTACGAAATCACGTACACAAACTAAACAGGTCCGTTTTATACAATAAATACAGGAGAATCTGACGTGAAAAGCTAGTAACTCTCCTATATACTTTCCTATTGCTTCTTAAATTGAATGAGATCCTCAGCCATCTGAGGCACACATTAGCTATCACAAGGTTTGAATTGATGGAAATATGAGACAAACAGGATGAGGGTCGGGGGATTAGGATTCAGTTCGAAGAAATATAAGAAGGAAGGCAAGAAGGAAGGAGGAAGAAAGGAGGGAGAGGAAGTGTCCCAGCGCTGGGCTTTTTGTTGCAGTTGGCGACCCTTACAGCAGTCAAATGGAGTCACTGTCATTTTACAAAAGATATTGGTAGACAGATAAAGTACTTATACAGTATTTGTAGTTAGGAGACAAAAGAAAATCTGAACTTTACGTTTTAGATAGTGCAAAGAACATACATGATGAATGTTTCAGTTTATTTATTTCTACTTATCATACAGATCCTTAAAAACGCTGATTTCTTTTTAACAAAGTCATAAACATATTTACATTTGTGAATTGAAAAATGACAGAAAAGTTCAAAATTAAAACTTCAGATTAAGAAAATAAAGGAGAAAAGAAAAGGGAACGACTAGATTTCTTATCAATTTGGAATGTATATACAAGAATAGAACTTCCTCTAATCAAAAAATTAGTAGCTTTAAATAAGTTACTAATTTATAGTTGTTTTATTATTTAGCTTTTCAAAAACGTAGAGAAAGTCAATAATTGGTCTTCACATCGTCTTTGTACTTTAAACTATTGTTTTGAAGGAAATAAACATTTAATTCAAGCATGCCCATTTTTATAAAATTTAGACTCATAACACACTTGTTAAATAATTGATTAAAAATTAATCTCAAGAATAGGGAATATTTTATTGGCGGATATTTAATATTTCTACGAAAAGACACTCTAAAGCATACTACCGATCTTTGTTCATTGGCTTATATTAGACAGATGATAGATTGCCTCTTGAGTTATTTTTGCACTAAACATGGAGAGAAGCATAAATTTAATTGATTGCTGGAAGATATTACTCTTTCTTCAAATACTGAATAGAGGTTAACCATTAATAGAAATATAAAATGTACATTTATATCATGTTTTGGAAAAAGGAATAAAAATAGCAAAAAGAAAGATAGAAATCGGAAATGATAGAAAATAGATGTAGTAAAGTGTAAGTTAAAGAAGTTCAAGAACAAAAAAGAGGAAATAAAATTGTGTAAGAATAGGAATAGCATGTGAAATAAGAATTTAAAAAGCTGTGGCGGAATAACCGTGAAAGATGTGTTATGAACAAGATTATTGCCAAAATGTAAAAAATGTCATTTTAATAATAGACAGTTGTAGATTATCAAATTATTTAAGTTGATAATTATAATACATCGGTAAAAAGAAAAATAGTAACCGACAAATATTCAGACATAAAGATGAACAAAGAGCCAAATGATATCAAGAAAAGAGCATAAGAGGCAGTAGAAACATTAGAGAACACTAAATATTTCTAACAAGAAAAAGAAACCACAGACCACATCATAAAAAAGAAAGTATAGAATATTAGAATAAGATCAGAAAGACAATGAAAATGAGGAAAAGGAGAAAAGGAAAACAATTACAATAATGTTTTTGAAAATGAATTTTAAAATTGAACATATAAATCAGTACTCACGACTGCAAAAATAAGAGAGCTAAATGTATTGTATCTAAAGAAAGCAGAAGAATTGAAAACTCAAGTTCTAAGATGTAATATCCAGTAGGCAGTTAAAATAATTATTTTTTATGTAATAAGTGAAGCAGATAGTATAGTAGAACGAAAGTAGTGTTTAAGAATATAAGAAACCCAGGAGAAAGGAAAATACAGAAGTACACAAGAATATGCTTCAGAACATATTTAAGTGACAATAGGAATAACAAGAGCCCGAGAGAATAAGCTGTAAGAAAGCGAAAATCCAGTTCCTAACCATAAAACAGCTGTGCAGTGAAAGTCCTTAACCTGGGCATTACGGTTAGAGTGGCCGCGCGTAACGGAACTGAACATCCGGGAGCAAGCGACAACGCAGGTAGCTTTCGTTACGAGGATCAGTCTTTGAAAAGCACCCTGGGTGCACAGGGGAAGAGTTAACAGAAGCAATGAACTAGCTAGAAGGTAGAAGAAGATAGGGTATATTTACAATGTCAACCCGCTAATGAATGGATTAAGTTTACGAAGTTAAACATCCATATGAGCAAAAAGGCGGTAATAACATACCACGATTACAGTAGAGAGAAACCAGATTATCCTTAATGATCGAATAGTGCAAGTTGATGTCTTGTAGTCGGTCGTCCAATAAATTTGGATGTGTTAATGTATGTCTGTCTACCTTAGCAAATCGCCGTATTAAAGAGTAAGTCTTTTGAATTGCTTCTCCGTCGAAAATTAAGCTTTTCCAAATATGTTCCTTAAGACTGCTTGGGTACGCCAACCTTTCATTATCCTTTGCTTTGAAATGGATAAAAAAGGAATCCACTATTTTCTGTCACAATATACTTTTTTCCAATACATCGGAAAATTTAGATACATTTTAACTCCACTGAAATTAATACAAGTTCATAACAAAGGAAATATTTGTTGAATGTGGTAATGTATTTTAGAGTTCTGAAAATGAATATAAGCTAATTGAGGAACTAATCTATAAATATGACAAAAAATGGTGGTCCTTGATTAAACATTAGGTGTTTATGGCACATACTGTACACAATACGTCATGCTAGACCTGTAGTACTTTCAAGTGACAGAAAAACAATATCTGTATTGAATTGTATTATGGTTTGATATGTTACCAAGTATAATAATAGTAAGAATCTCAGAATTGTTAACACTAATGGAATATTGTCGATTATTCAGCTTCAATGGGAGCTAACTTGGCAGACTATGTCTATTTGATTATTACTTTTCTGTCTATAAAAAACAACAAAGAGGTTGGTTTCTACGTCGTGAAAGAGGGGGTTTCAGTCAACAAACATTTTAATCACAACGTTAAAAACAAACCAAAACCCAAAATCTAAATGACACTTCAAGAGAATACTCAGGTAAGATAGTTTTCCAGATTAGTATTCAATGAATATACGAAGCAGTATTCAAATGATGAACAACGTTTAGATGCTGTCCATTTTAAGCACCTACATTCATGTATCAAGAACATCTAAGACATTAAGTTGAAAGAGAGAACTTTAAAGAATTTTGATAACTATTCTCTATAAAGCAGGAAGCCAAAAATAAGAATAGAAAAGAAGACTGAGAGGTTGACTTTCAGGTTCTACTCTAAGATATAGAAGCCAACCTAATAGTCAGGAAAATTCAAAAGAGATTGAAAGGGAGGACTAGAAATATTTTTCTTGGGGAACGAAGGCGGGACTCGGAGACATTCAAGGAAATGTTGAAGATATCAAGAATCTGTAGTGTGTTCGCTTCCAGAATAGCCAACGTAGCCAACCCGTAAGACTACAGGAAAAGAAATGGAATACATGAAAAAGGAAGATCTAAAGAAAAGAGGGTGATACAGACAGGACAAAAGTAAGAATTTTAAAAAAATTTGGTCGGAATTTGCTGTCAAGAATGTAACCAACAATGTGGAGAAGGGGAGAGTATTAGATGGCTGAATTCTAAAATACTTCAATCAGCACACGATACCAAAAACATTTGTAGGAAAGACAGAAAAACTAAGAGATGAAATAATAGTTGGGGTTAGAAATAAACCCTAGGAGGTTCACTTCCAAAATGTCCAAAGTCCACGAAACCCAATATTGGGTCTCGGAGAAACGATAAAAAGAAGAAAAGATAAAGGTGGGATAGGATAGATAGGTAGATAATAGAAGAAATGAATGTTGGTGAACATTTAACCAATAATCTCTAATACAAAGTAACAATGAGAGATTGGCTTCCTACTTTCTCAGTAACCCACGTAAAATTGGTCTCGGAGGAACGTGGGGTTCTGAGGTGGTCTGGTAGTACCAAGAGATGTTGGTGAGAAAGTAACCAACAATATGGAATAGGAATGAAAATAAGAAGAAACTTTTAATACTCTCCAAACAGCCTCGAAAGATTCAGGGAGGTCTAATAGTACGAGAAGGAGATGTCGAGAAATATCAGACGAACAAACTGGAAAAGGAAGGAATATTGGAGGGACAGCCGATGAAACCGCCCCCCTGGTTCCCAAAGGAACCTCAAGGAGGCCCAACAGTAAGAAGAAAAGGCAAAGTCGGCGAGTACGTAACCACCAGTCAAGAGTACCAGCACCCCTCGGGAGACCGGCTTCCACCCCACTCCCCCCGAAGGGCCTCGCGCGGCCTCAGGGCCTAGTAGTAGGACGAGAAGGAGATGTCGGTGAGCGGGTTGGAGCCGCCGCTGGGCAGCGCGTAGTCGCGCGCCAGCTGGTCCAGGATGCCGCCGCCGCCGCGGGACGGGCGCGACGCCGGGCTGGGCGCCGGGGCGAAGGACGCCACGGGCTGCGCGTGGTAGACCGGCGGCGGGCCCGCGGGCTGCGGCTGGCGCACCGGCGCGGGCGCGCGCGGCGCCGACGGACGCGAGTACACCACGCCGCCCTGCGGCACCGGGGCCGGGGCGGCGCCGGCCACCACGGCGCGCGGCGGCGCCGGGCCCACGCTGCTCGGGCTGGGGCGCGGCGGGGACGGCCTGAGGGCAAGAGCGCACAGGTGGTAAATGCCTGAGGGCAATAGCACAAAGGCAGAGGCGTATCTACGTTAAGGCAGACATGGTACGTGCCATGGGCGCCACTTACAAGGCGCGCTATTTATAGTATACGCGCTAAAACAAATAATTTGAAGTAATCTGACAGGGGTGCAAATTCTAAGCTTGCTATGGGCGCCTAAAAACCTAGATACGCCTCTGAGTAAAGGTCTTCCTAGCTTGAGAGGCGGGGACGTCCTGAGGGCAATAGCACACAGATGATTCTCTCCTTAGCTTGAGAGAGCTCTGGTTATGTCAATTTACTCAGTCGCTTAAGGCGTATGCCGGGATGGTCCCTGGTTTTGCTCTCCCAGACGTAAATGTACAGCTGGTCCTCCCCCTCTTGAAAGGTTACTACTCTGCATTTATGTTGATTGAGTGGTTAGGCGGAAGAGCAGGCGCTATGGTCTGAGTCTCGCCAATAATAAAGACATTATTATGTCATTCAAGAGGACGGTGAGTGGGCGTATGATGTAGACGGTAAGGTTGTATTGAGTGTTTGGTGTGCGTGGAGTGAGTGTATGGTATGATCGTAGAGCGTCTTCCGGTTAGTGGTGAGTGAGCTTATGGCGAGTATATACTGAGTGCCAGGTGAGCTTGCAGTGATTGCGTGGTGAACGTGTAGTGAGTTTATGGTGATATTGAGGTGAGTACCGGGAGAGCTTGTAGAGAGTGTGTGTTGAGCTTGTAGTGAACATAAGGTGGGTGGTGGATGAGCTTGCAGTGTGAACTGAGTGCCGGGTGAGCTTGTAGTGAGGGCATGGTGAGCTTATAGTAAAAGTATGGTGAGCGGTGAATGTGCTAGTTAGTCTATAGTGAGAGGCGAGTGAGCTTGTAGGAAGTGTATGATACGCTTGTAGCAAGAATATAGTCAGCAGTAGGTGAGCGTTGTAAGTGAGTTTGTGCTGAGTGTATAGTGAGTAGCGACTGAGGTTGTGGTGAGTATGCTGTGAGTGGTAGGCTTTTACATAAACATAGCAATAATATTCAGGTCATGGTGGACGATTAGCAGCCTCGACTCCATTTATGCTGGTCAACCAATTAACGGTAACATGTAACATTAAAAGTGTAACATATGCGTTTCCATAAAACCTTGAAATATCCACAAAGTAATAAAATCGATAAAAATTAGCTGCGTCCCCGCTTTGAGCGGTAACATACCATTTATGTGCTGTCGTCATTGTCATAGTTTTCCCTCGATTTCTCATTTGTCATCGTCATCTTCGATATTAACTCATTCATTGTTACATTCTACAATTCTTCTTAGGAAGCAAATGTTATTTTACCATCGATCGTAAAATTCAGTTTTTTAGTCAATAACACATGAACGTTTCAATTGCTTTCAAAACGTTACCACAAGTCTTATGCTCCTGGAGCCGTTGTCAATTCTGGAGGTAATACATTGCTAAATAATTAAGAAATATTAGTGAATAAATAATTTGGGATTTATTCCCAATTATTTTCGTGAAGTTACGACTGACCTTTCGTAACACATTTGCCAAGTCGGTCTTTCCTAATGCGAACATGCTACATCACCTCACATACAAAGGCGACTGTCAGAAAACAAAAGCATCTGAAGTTCGCAACGAGGTTTGAGGACTGTCATTCCGCACGACAGATAAGGGCAAAAGCGTGGGCCTTAAGACGCGGGCTATGTGTGCTCGATGCATGAGCGCGCATGTACTCCTTGGCTTCACGGTCTGTGAAAGTTCGAGGACGACAGAATGAATTTAACCCATTCATCTCTCCAGTTTGCCTTGGACCGCTACTTTTTTAAAGAGATTTTCAATGCCAGTGTGTTTGACAGGAGGGAATTGATATTCAGGAAACCAATGTGAAGTGTCTGCTGGAAATGTATGACACGTGGTTTTATGCTGTACATAGTAGCATTTGTTTTATGTAGCGGGAAATGCAATATGAATTGGAGGTCAAGATTTAGGAAACTGTTAGTTATGAGAATTGGTTATGACAAATATTTTTGCTAAAAAAATAAATTCAACAAAATACCGTTTAGCTTATTAAAACTGCACGTTCAGTTTCGAAGTTTCGTGACTATATAATCGGTATAAACCACGTACGCACACACGCATGCATGCACGCACGCACACACACACACACACACACACACACACACATACACATACACACTGTTGCACCAAGTCGATTACTCATTTTCTGTTTTGAAGTGTACCAAAAGGTGACTTTTACTGTGAATCTAATTTAACCCATTAGTACCATTTGCAGCTCACATGTGTTCATTTAAAAAACATGGAAGATTGTGTAAATATACGGTAGAGTTTTTAGGAAAAGTTTCGAAAAATTATCAAAATATCATTATTTGATTGTACTATTGTTGGAGACGTATATTGATACGAGTTATTAGCGATTTTTCAATTTTTCTTCGAGACATTGTGCATTTGCTTTAAAAGGATGGAAAATCAATTCCATGTAACAAATAAATAGAGGTAATTAATTAATTACGTTGATTTTTGTCATCGTTTTTTTTCTCTGATTTCACATTTCACTTGCCTACCTTAACTGTAATAGCATCTCAACGACTTAAGAAAATGGACGTTCCATAAGAGTATATTTCCTAGAATGTTTTTGGAGTATTGCATAATATTCAATAGGTTACTTCACGAAAATAAGTAAACAATTCAGTAAATATTTCAGTCAATAAAATTTAAAAAATATATTTCAATAAATAGAAGTTAAGGATGATGGGCTGCTTATGTGGTTATTTGCCAGGTCACTTGCATTGCTGAGAATGACATTGTTTCCAACGATTGCCATTGTGGGCGCAATTGTGTAGGTTTTTTGTCGTTGTGTCGTTTTGTCCGTTCGCTGCCGGCCTCTCACCTGTGAGCGGGCGCGGAGAAGCTCTGCTCGTTGCTGTAGCTGGACTCGTAGCTGGTGAACTGCTGCTGCGGGGGCGGGGGCGGGCGCTGCGGGCGGGGCGCGGGCTGGGGCGCGGGGCGCGGGGGCGGGGGCGGCGGGCGCGCGCGGGGCGCGGGGCGGGGCGCCGGGGCGGGGGCGTCGTAGTAGGAGCCGTCGTCGTACTCGGGCAGCTCGCCGCCCTTGCTGCGGCGCGTCGTCTCGTCCACCTGCACGCAAACACACACGCGCGTCATGCACTCGCCTTCTCACTCCCGACCAACGTTACCACATGAGGTGTCGAATAGTTGTTTAAGCACAACGGGCGTTAATAAGGGTTCCAATGGTCGAGCGGTGACAAAATGTCCGAGGGCCTTTGGCCCGAGGACTTTTTGTTGCCCGAGATCATTAAAACCAGCTAATTCCCATGGAACATACTTAATTTTAATTTTTACCTAACTATATTGATTCAAATTTACTTCTTTTCTAATTAACTAGATGTTAACTTGACTCGGCATATCTTTTCATATTTCCCTCCCATAATTCCCTCCATGAGTGAACATGTAGCATCAGTCAACTGGTTTCATACGTCTCTCGTAACCACGATCCTCTCGATCCACGTAAGTTATGCAGTGCACATCGAGCCGAGCTCTGTATCGAAGGAAAGAAAGTAAAACGTATCAGTAAAAAATAAAATGTAAGCTTCCCAAAAGACATATTTCATCTTCCATATGTGTTAACAATTATTTTTTATACCCGGTACTGACGGAATCCTTACCTGATGCCAGCCATTAAGAATGGCAGTTTCTTCCTCTTTCTGTTTGTTCATTCAATATAACATTACTGTATTATGAAACCACTTATATAGTCTTGACTTAAATTTTAACGTAAGTCATCAAGCATTGTACTTAATACACCATTTTAAAATATTTCATTTCCAGGATGCATTGGGATCAAAACCCAATAAAGTCCGCATTTATAAGCTTGGATGTTTCTTAAATAATTAGGTGATCTTACATGCCAACACCGTCTTTTGTTGAGTCAAGAATTTTACTTTGATGTATTTCCAGTTCCCCATAAATATTTACACAATCTCGTATTGAATTTACATTTTTTAAACATTGTGTTCAGTATAGTTTGCACATCTTCGCATTCCAAATAGGGTTTTGTTGCATGTTAAAGGAGCTATCTTAGGATCTACAAGAGACATTTTGTTACAAAATTTTTCAAGAATAAGTTTTTCTCTTGTATTTTCTTTGCTCACAAAATGTTTGTAACATGTGCAAAGCCGTTGTGTGTAGTATTATAACTGCTTGAATAAAACGTTTCTAATGCGAAAAAAATTACAAAAGGTCCTTCAATGGCATGTTAATTTGTGAAGATTTGTCATTCTATCAAAATGTTATAAATTGACAAATTAATTATTCGTGTTTAAGTATTCAACAGAAACACACAATAGGCCTCAAGGTTTTGTCTAAAGTCTGGTAAAATGTCTAATATCCGGCGTTCCGATGCTCAAAATATAATTGATGTTTTGCTGGTCAAATTTTGTACAACTTAAAATCAATGTGTAAATTATTCAAACATAATTTCAAAGAATTGAAACTTAATTCCGTAATTAATTCCTAATTTTTTTTCTGGAACATACAATATATTGTGCAAGTGACAAGAACATGGAATGTGCGGATCAATGGGGAAAATGACTCACGTGTAAGCAGATGCAAATGGCAGAGCGTCGAGCGCTTGCGCTTCGGCAGTTATTTCTGGACAGTGCGAGGCAACGACCTCTCGCTTGGAGGGGAACTTCAGCTTAACGATCATTTATCAGTGTTAAGAATAATTACAGTATAGGTAGGAGATATATTTTTTTCTGAGGAGTAAGGGCAAAATTATAAAAGATTATTTATGATCATGTAAATGATTATGCGACGTGAAAAACAACTGAGAACATAATAGTTTGTCGAGTAATTGTTACTTAAAATAATCGTCAAGAGCAGAATTATCGGATATTTGTACTCTGAGTTCATGATGATTATAATTAAAGTGAATGTAACATGGTTTTCACCCAAATATATTTGTAAAATTCTACCTTACATGCTCTTTAAATACATCTTGCACAATATGATAATTTTAATATCCGTACCGGAAGTCAAGGAAGGACGAATCAAAGTTGAATGTTTCATAAGGCAAATTAAAACGAATTAACAAATGTGACTATTATATTCAATGTTTAAAATCACTAAAATTTGGTGCACTAGTTAATGGAAATCACTTTAATGTATCGATACATAGTAGATAGAACTGAGTACAGAATGTTTTTAGCGAGAGAGTACCGAATTATCACTTGTTACAAGGAAACCCCTCTAAAAACGTAGCTTTTGAACTGTTTGCCAGAGTCCAGTAGAATAGAAATACAGATTGCACAAGTGTAATAGCTTATCGACCCTTCGGACTAACCGCATATTATCAAGCTTTAGTTAATCATTGGTACATATGATCATTTTATCTTTTTGAAAAATAATATTTATAGAAATAAAAGTTAATAAAGAGCCCATGGAACAAATTAATATAATCGGAAGGCGAGCTTAACTGATGAACGTACCAGAGTGGGCGGGGCCACAGTGATGCCTTCCCCGGAGGGCTGGAAGCCGAACTTGTTGGCGCCGTACTCCACCACTCGCACTTTGCCCAAGTCGTCCACGTAGCCGTACTTGCCCATCACCTCGCCGGTGGTGAGCTTGGTCTCGATCTTGAAGCTGCCGTCAGCTCCCTCGTAGCCGTACGTGTAGGAGCCGTCCTCATTGTGCCTGCGAACAAAAACAAAACGACCATCACACATACGTCACCTGTGTGAAAGATACTGCAGCTTGTTACCGGTTATTTTTGTCCTTTACAATCATCTGTATTATTTTTGTAGTACCATCCCTACCAGACTACCTTAACACATGAGATATAAAAGGATAAAGTTTCACCAGGAGGTGACGAATTGCACTTTCACTTTATAAACACTAATGTTTCTTGAAAAAAAACCCTGTTAATTATGTAGGCGGAAATGCAATCCCGCAACATTTGATTTCAATTGAATAATGTGTTTTTGTGGGCGAGGCTGAGACCATCGTAATTCGCCTGACCACGTAAATTTCACTACGCTTGCTAATCTAGCAGCGAAAGAAGACATCACTCGGGCGACGGAACAGGTGATTAGAATTTAGTTCAGAGCCTTCTTTTTGGCTTGAGAATGTTCTACACGCAGTAAAACTAGAACATGGAACGGCCGGCTTTAGTTCCGCTCCGAAGGAAGGCGTACGAAGATATTTTCACTTACGGTAAATCCACCGCTTCGATCGGGTTTGAACACGCAAACTTGGTGACAATGGACCAATTTTCTAACCGTTAAACCTTCGACACCTCAAACCACCACCGACTCGCTTGACGGTGGGTAACTCAAAACCCATACGTCTTAGTATTTTAAAAGCTGTTTTTGAAGCAGGAGATTTCGGGTTACTTCCCGGCGTTATCTAAGTAATGAGATCTTTAGGGATGTTCTAATACATTTTTGGGGGTTGGAAATTTTGGGTAAATGTACTTCGTGGTTAGTGAGGAGTACAAAGTACCTCTAATTCAGAGGCGTGCAGAATTTCGCATTATTTTTCCCTGACAAATTTTGGTAATATATTTTCCCTGGATACGGACGTGAGGGGAAGGGGGGAAGTCGGATTTCTACACGAGAAAGTTTTCGAAAGGGTAGGCTAGTAATGGTGCACTATTAAATCACGTGAGAATAGTAGTTGAGAAGTCAAATTATTATCATTTTTTATATAAATGTTTATTTTTGAATCATTCTCGCTGCATTCCTCAAA
Organism: Acheta domesticus; assembly: GCA_031308135.1. Lineage (NCBI taxonomy): Eukaryota > Metazoa > Arthropoda > Insecta > Orthoptera > Gryllidae > Acheta > Acheta domesticus. The sequence goes on along the minus strand of JAHLJT010009436.1, from coordinate 196,916,516 downwards.
AGAATTTGACTTTTCTAGCGAAGGTATCTCTTCTCAAGCTCAAGTTTATTTTGTCATTAATCTGATGCCAAATTCTACTCGTGACTGTTAAAAAAAAGACGTATTTCATTAAGTTTTGTTTCCTTTAGATAATTGTGCTCAAAGGTTTTCATTCATTATTTATAAATAGTTAAATAATATGCTAGTTTTTTCAACTCTAATTATTACGAAAATTATAAATAGTAACATAGAAAATTATGAGGGGCAGAAAAATAGCTTTTCGCTGGAGAAACTATTCATTCATGTACATAATTGGATAATCTTTTTCTCCGGAGAAAACACGCGACTAATTTTCGGTAATCCTCAACAAATCCTGCTGTCTAAAACGTTCCACTTTCCTCAACCCCTGGTGCCCCACAGCCTCCGGACCGTGGCCCATTGTGTAAAGCGCCGCTCGCCAAATTAAACGCAGAGAAATACCGGAATTCCGGAAGCCCTAACCGATAGAAAGCAAACGCACGCCTCCCTCCATCTCGCTCTGTTTGCGTCCGGGGCAATACTGGAATTCGGCTCCCTTTTCTCTCAATGGCTATATTAGGCCCTAATGATGACGAAATCGTCGAAAGTTGTGTTTTTAACCGGTAATGTTACCATGACGTCAAATTATGTTCCTATTAAGGATGTTATACTTTTCGATTTTAAGGAGCAACAAAGTTTATAGCTTTTCATACTAAATCATAAAACTTAAATATAATAAACTGTTGTTTCGTGATTACCTCCAGTCAATTCATGTGCGAGTGTCCGAAGAGTATTTTTAACAACGAGACTCTTACCTTCGCCTGCTGCCTCCAGTTCTGATCTCATGTTTGCACAGTTGCCGATCTCTCAGTTTGAAAAGAACTGAAGTACCGTCAGATATACTGCCAAAGCTCGATCTAGACCGTAGTCATTTGGAAGGGGATGGGGAAGATTGTCAAAGAGGGGGAGAGGGAGAGAGAGAGAGAGAGAGAGAACAGATATGGGAAGAACACATCGAATAAAGAAGAAATAGAAGAAGAGTTGGAGGAGAAGGGGGATGAGGAGGAGATGAGAATCAAGAGAATGAGCAAGATCTTCGAGAAGGCGTGTACTGCTGTGCAACGCCTGCACTTTCCGGTAGAAATCTTCCACCGCCAGCCCCCGCCAGCGTGTCCCGCAACCCGTTTGGCGCCGCCAATGCCAATGTTAAGAGCGGTTGCAGCGGCGGCTGCGGCCGCGGCCGCGGCCTCCACCCGCGCACCCTGGGGCGGGCGCTGGAACCAGTCGGCGCTGATCGTGACCCACTTCGCGGCTGTCGCGTTGTCTGCGGGCCCCGTGGGCGACCACGCCCCCGCCCCCGCGTCGGCGCGCGCGGAAGGCCCCGCCAAGGTTTCGCTCTCGAGCCGCTCCGCATTCCCCGACGCGGATTGCAGTTCCTTTTACTTTCTTAGACACGGAGTGTGGGGAAGCGTGCCGAACTTCGATGCGGAGATATTGACGATAATGCACATGTCGGGAAATTTCGGACAGAAGAATGAATAGTTTTAGTCTGTATCTATCTACACGCATGAGAATTGGTAGTAATTTGGAAGGGGATGGGGAAGAGTGTCGGATACAGAGAAAGATAAAAAGAGAGAGAACAGATATGGGAAGACGAAATCGATTAAAAAGAAGAAATAGAAGACGAGTTGCAGGAAAAGGAGGACGAGGAGAAGGAGAGAGGTTCATTCATTCTTTTCCGTTCTCACATGAGTCTCTGTTCCGCGGAGTGTAGGGCCGACGGAATGTGGAATTTTTGAAGTATCATATAATTGGGTTGTTGGCAAGCTCGATGCACGTCCGACAAGCCATCAGTTTGTCTAGACTACTGCCCTCTTTGGACTTATCGTTCTGCTCGAACCGATAGACAAGAGGCAAAGAAAAGAAGAAAAAACATGGGCAAAATGTTGACTTAATGAAAACCAAATACAGTGTCGTCAATTTTCTCCTGTTGTGTATCTGTGCAGCAAGATGAATGATTAGAAAAAGCTGCAGAAATATGGTCATTACCATACGTTATAAGAATGTCTGAAGCTGAAAGATTTGTGCGATTAAAAAACGAGCTACAACTTTTTTGAGATCCAATACATTCGCTATTCAGATTCGTCCTCACAGTCCAACAGAGTGACCCCCTAAAGTACTTGACGGTGACGCTGAACAAGATGTCACTGATGCTCAGAATGCGCGAAACAAAGCGCATATATATTTAAATTGCGTGAAGTATTATACGACCCATTGTTAGGGTTTACCAAAGAGGACAGCCAAAAGTCCCTAAGAAAACGCCCACTTAGGGCAGAATCCTCGGTAGTCGGCTTTCGTGGAGTGCCAGGGATTTAGAGCGCGTCGTCGTGTAGCGCAGGCGCAGACAATGAGGCAATAAAGTCGTCGCGCGAACGGGTCTTCTTCGAGGGGTTGAGGATCCGCACTTGCGACTCCCGGAGGGCAGCGGGTCGCACGAAGGTAATAAACGCCTCCGTTTAGCGCTCCGCCGGCCTGTGAAAGCAAACGTTCTCGTGTGACTGCTTCGCGCGGCCCCGGGCCGAGAGTGGGGGAAGATTTTTAAGGAGGGCGAATGTTAAGTTCATCTTATGGTTTCTTTTTACTTTCCCGTATACTATGCGTACGTATAGTATAGGGAAAGTTGTGTAATGCAGCGCGAAAAAAGGGCGGATTTTCGGCAGAAAAAATCTTATTACAGGGCCCTGGTAACGAAAAAGAGGGCAATTCCAGTTGATAAATTAAGAAAAAAATCTGCGAATACTTGGTGCAGCCAGAATCCCTGTTTTGTGGGTCTTTAGTACCGAAAACCCAATTGAAAGCAAAACGTCCGTCCGTCCGTCTGTGAACAACGCTAGCGACTAAATCGCTCAGGCGATTCTCTCCAAAATGTATTCCCCCCGATCGATCAGGCTAATCTCGTGGTCCCTTGAATTTGAAACCGATATTTTAATTTTGGGGGTACTTTACATGAAGCCCCCCGAACATTTTCAAACTTTTCTCTAAAACGGCTCCAATTATTTTGTTTAAAAATCTTGTTTGTTATTCTATGTTATTGGCTTCCTCTTTATTATCTTTTTCTTTACCTTTGTCGTCGTGTACTTCGTTGTCTTCTTCTTTTCTTCCTGCATCGTTTTTGTCTTTTTTCTTTTTCTTCGTGCCCTTCCTCTTCTTCATTTTAAAATCCTAGTTTTTCTCTCCCTTCTCTTTTTTCGTCTTCTTCCTGTATCACTCTTCTTCATTATCTAATTATGCCATATTCCTGAATTTGAAGGTAGATATAAAATCGTCACATTGATTCCTGGACAGTAACGATGTAATGGAAACTCTTTTACACAGCGTTTTACCTTTGCCTTCCATGCCTTTGATTACTGTATCATACAGTGGATTCAAACCCTTGATCCTACTGCAAGACTGTTGCTGCTGTATTAAATTTCGTCATTTAGTTTGCCAAACTCGTGTTGAGGAGTTTAATATCATTTGTGGCATTGAAAATGAAGAATGTAATGAAGAATTTGGCAAGCATTATATTTATACCGATTTACTTTAATTCACAATGTTTGTCAATTCCCTTTTCCTTCTACGCTGTGAACTAAATTTAAGCTATGAAGAGTTGAGTCGCTTGACATCAATCTATATCAATCCATTATGTATCAAAATTAACATATTAGCATTTTTGTTGTTTTCGGGGTCCTTTGAAATCTCTTGAAGGAATAATTAAAATCCAGCTTATTCTCGTTTAAAATATGGCGTAGAAAGTTATCACCTTTATATCAAAGTACGCAAAGGAACAAGAAGAACGCTGTCCTCTAAAATGAGTTGGTTTTGAAGGCAAGCGTGTAAGTAAGAAAAGTATTCAGTAAAAACAAAAACTGATATTGAATTAAATATACAAGAGTTCAATCACGAGCAGTATCTTCCAAAGTGGAAATTGAATCTACAGCTGTCGGTAATTGTATTCCCGAGTTCCCGACCATGTTATTCTACTATCTTTACACCACAGTCTTAACATTACTTCCACAATTAATAATTAATAGAAGTTTGACGTAACCACGAATTATATTCTGAAAACTTTTACTGCCACGTGGCCCACTTTCAAGAAGAACGCAGCAAACGACTTAAATGACATTTCCACATTTTCCATTTAGAATCACACATTCTCATACGAGGCGAGGGTGTAAAAACGATTATTCCGCAACGTCCCACCACAAGAGTGCAGGGGTTGGCGAGCGACGTAACACGAACTGCATCACACGCAACGCTAACGGCTCCGCGCGGCGGGTGCGTATGTGAAGCGTTGGGCAACGCGGAGGCTTTGTGCAGATCCGAGCAGCCCTGGGAACAGCGATCGCGTTAAGCGACCCTCATGTACCAACCTGGGGGGGACTTCGCTTCCCACACTTCAGCTGCCGCCTTCATCCTGTCCCATCCCCCCCCCAATGGCGATCATAACCCCCGCCACCGCTCCTTCCTCCACAGACCCATCCCCGCCCGCGACTGCTTCTCCACCCCGTCACTTCTACCATTACCTTTTCCGCCATCGCTTCCTCCGCCGTTGCCATCTCCGCGCCCGTCGCTGCCGCCGCTCTCGCAGCCACCGCTTCTACATTCGCCCACTCCGTCCCGTCTCTTCCGTCTCCACCCCCACCCCGCCTCCGTCCCCCACCTCCCTCCCCCGCCTCCGTCCCGACCTCATCCCTGCCTCTATCCCCATCTCCGCCCCCATCTCCCCCCCTCGGCTCCTCGTCGCACTTTCGTCCCAACCTGCCTCCAAATCCACCCTAGCAACGTCCCCATTCCTCCTCCGTCACCTGCCGCGCCTCCGCTCTCGCCGTCGCTCTCGCCCCTTCCCCCGTTCAGTTCCCGCTTTCGTCTCCGACTCCGCTCCTCCTCCCCGTCGCCTCAGTCTCTCCGAACGCCGCAGTCGCATTCTTGAGAAAGAACCCTGGAATCGTTAAACATCCTTTTCGCAAGATCCCTTCCGACTTTCAGCTTCCGTGAGATATTTCTCGGCCGGGTAGGAGCTGTTCGCTGACATTTAAAGCTCGATGATCATTGGTTGTCGTAGGTAGTTGACGCCTAACAAGTTGTATAAGTTCAAGGACGCTGATCACATGGTGTTATGATTGATACATTGTACTCCAGTTTTGGTGAAAGCTTTGAGAATTTCTGACGGGTCAGCTATAATCGTTTGGCCTTAACATTGTGATTTGCTCAAGGAAGTCGGGAACTTGGCTTGATTTCAAGAGTTGAGGGTGAGACCACCTGTTTATGTTTTTCTTGAAATCAACAATTAATAGAAAAGGCGTTGAATATTTTGTAGTCACCCGGTCGTTGAAGCCTCTCCTTCAGTTATTAAAGATGCTTTATCGATACACAGGTAGAGAATTGAAACAGTAATTTTGGAAGCGTCGCCCATTGGAAATATTCAGTCTTTGCGAAAATAAGATAAGCTCACTATTTAATTTAGAATGAACTTTTAGTATTTTTGTGGTGAAAACGCTGTGTATATACCTGTGTGTATTACCGCTGTGTAAATGCTGTTCTATACATAAGGAGATGTCCTTTTTATTTTTAATAGACCACTTCCCCGGAGGTGTGACATTTTCAAACATCTGTGAACAGAAATGCTGAATGACATGTGGCTTTGTTGAAATATCTATCAAATTATCTTTCTTAGAGTATTGTCGCTATTTTGTAGGCGACCAAAAATGAGAGAACTGAACTGTAAAGAACTTTGAAAAGTAATATAGCCGTGGATCGTATTATGTCTTCAGTGCTTTATACCGCCACCTCCAGCTCGCTTACGGGACTAATGAACTTACGAGACTAATGAACTTAGCTGTTGACGTACCTGGAAACTAATCATAAGTAATCTAGTGAACCCCAACGCATTTTTAACGCCAACGGCTGTTTTCACACAAGGAGCAATAACTGTTTCTTTAAGTTTATTATTCATTGACGATTTCCTATGTGATTTGGAAAGTTATATTTTTGATATACAATCGCTCATCATCTACCATTACCTCACATTGGCTGCAGTTTGTGTGAAGGTCGCATTGACGACACTTGAGAAGAACGATCTACGCAATGTTGGGAAAATCTGCGTTTATTAGAAAGCTGATCGTGCATTGATGGACGCGAAGTTATGTAAATTCCCGTTGCTTTCTATGACTGATATTTCCCGCAGCTCAAGGGAAAAGGATTCACTCCTACAAAGCAGAAATATCAGGGATGCCATCGTTTGCTTAAATCAAAAGAATTAAACTCGATTTTCTTTTAAAAAGATAAGTGTTGTTTTGCTTGGAAGTATTTATACTTTAGTATTTTAGGATAAGAATTATTGAGTTATTGAGATGGTAGATTCTTTTGGTTTAATTTATTTAATCGGAATATCTTTATAAATAGTTATTTTATAATTTCAACATATAACTACGATCTGTAAACGGGATTGCATTAATACATTTCATAAAAATTTAATCGCTTTATCACCTTGAAATAAATTCAGAGTCTAAAAAGTGTTTCGTATACTTCCAATAGGAATTTAACATTGATGTGATTGCAGTTTGAGAAATGTGATCAATGTTACAACAGCGTCCGTATGTAATTGTTTCGGAGTAAATTATTTACAAAATACATAAAAATTCTGATTTTGTAATGACTGCTATTATTTGTAAGACCATCCCTATTTAGATCTAGTTGTAGTTGCAAGAACACACTTCTTTTATGGAAGAGCATTTCCAAATAAGAATGAAGTTTTTTTGCAGACAAACGATTTTGGTTAATGAAATCTAGTTACTGATGTGAGAATCCAAATGCTCATGACATTATTCTGAAAGAAATGAAGCTATCGCAATCTGAGATGAATTTATGAGCATTGTTCTCTGGGAACTGGGGTACACATTTTCTCTAGAAATTCTTCAGAATAAATATTTAAAATAGCATGGTAGGGAGTGAAATTAATTTCTAGGTTTCATCTTCAATATGTGATCTGTCATTTTGGCTGTGTCAGTTGTTAATTAAAGATAATTACGTAGAGCCCCTTCACTTTTCACAAATAAATCGTAACCGTTCAGACCAGTTACATAAATAATTATCCTTCTGGTAGAATTATGCCGAGATTTGACAGGAATATACTTCATCTAAATCATTTTTTGTGGTACTTCGTACTATATGATATAAGGATCATCATTAATATAATTACTCTTCGTTGCAAGTTAAGAAAAAATACTTATTAATAAATCTCTCAATGAAAAAGAAGCAGGTTTCCTTTTCACATAGGTATATTCTAGCTTCAGCAATGTTTTCAATGACGTGCATTCAATATTTGATTACGAGATCACTTTATTTTAATGTGTCCTGGGAAAACATAAAAAAACATTCAAGAGAGATTTGCAAGTGTATTTCAATTTACAAGAACAAATTAATTATTTTATTATTCGGGGAGTATTCATTGTGGGAAACGAAGCGTAAGAGAATAAAAAATAATACCTCGGGGTATGGTACGTACTGCTGACTCAAGACAATGCAAGAACTATGAAAGATGTACATTGATCCTAAGTTTTTGGAAATTCTTGAATAGAATAAGAATAGATTATGATGAAATAACAAGTCTTTAGCGGATAAAGATGGATTAAAAGTACGCCGTGAGAATTCTTCTTTATTCTATAAATCTTGAGAATCATATGAAATCTTTTATTATTCTATTGAATTGAGTGAATGCACTGTTGCGGATAGTCATGCAGTGTATTACAGTTCTGTATATTTATATTGATATTCTTGGTGTTTTTTGAAAATTACCATTAATATATCTTATCTATTACTGAAATGTATTAGTTGGTAGAAAGTGTTTTTCCTAAAAATCGCCTCGAAACACTCCGTATGAATTTTCAACTTACAAATTTTACCATACTCTGCCAGTGATGCAACGCCAAAGTTGAACACTGACATTAATATTTCAATATATTGAATTCAGATGTAGGAAGTTACTCGTATTAAGAGCGCAGATAATATATATGAAGAAAATAAATAACTTATTAATAAATCATCAAAATATCAGATTTTTCGACGACTCTAAATGAGTTATTCATTATTTATTGATTTAGGTTTAATAGAATAAATAAATTGCTGCTGTGCATATTTCTGATGCGCACATTTTTATTGAGCACTGTACTTATAAATGGAGGGAATTGTGGCGCGAGTGACTAGGGTCGTCTATGACTGTTTCGTTGGAAGTTTCATCGAAAAAATTCATTTTTTACTTCACAATGCCTTTACTTCTAAAAAAACACGAAGATGAACACGGATTTCATTATCTGTCAGAATTTCTTTAGGCATCCTTATGTCTGACATTAGGACCACTCAGAATATTTCCCTACCTGCTCCCTTATATTTGTATTTGTATTATGAGTACTATAAAGAGGAATTGGCCTCGGTGCCGTAAGATCCGAACAGAAACATAATCGCTCACCAACCAGGTACCCGCTGTAACTCGAGTTCACGTAACCTTCGTGATTTCACGTAGTTAACGGATTCGGCTAGCGACGCAGGTTGCGCGATCGTGGCCTTTTAGTAGAACCATTCCAGCATTCGCCTGGATGACCGAGGGACACCACGAAAACCTCGGTCGGAAGGCAGGCACGGGGGTTGAGCCCGGGCCTTCCGAATGCGAAGTCAGCGTGCTATGTCCTGGCCCACTTCGCTCACTGCTCCCTGAAACCGCTTTAAATCGAGAAAGTAATGTCTGACCGCCCAAAAACAAAAAACACGTAGGCAGCCTGCGGAGTGCGTTTGCGCCATTGCGAAGTTCCGCCAGGCGACGGCGAAGCGCGCGGGCGGCGGTGGCTCGTGCCAGCCAGCGCGCACGCGCAGGCGAGTGCAGGAGAGCCAGCCGCCGCCGCCGCGCGCGCGCTCTGGTGAATGCAAATCGCGGCTGCGTTGGCGCGCGGATCGGGGACAGCGTGGTGGACCTCCGTTCCGCAGCCCGCCCGCGACACGACAGTTGTTAAACAAGTGTGAATGTAAGACAGAAAGAAAGAGAGACAGAGAGAGGCAGAGAGAGACAGAGAGAGGCAGAGAAAAAGAAATAGAGAGAGGTAGAGGAAGAGGGGCAGAGAAAGAGAGGCAGAAAAAGAGAGACAGAGAGAGGCAGAGAGAGAAAGAGTTGGAGAGAGAGAGAGAGAGAGAGGGAGAGAGAAGAAAGAAGAAGAAAAAATCTAAACCATCAAAGAAAAATCTCACAATATTTAAGATTAATTAAAAACTTATTATTACCCACAAGTGAGGCATACCAAAGTGCATGTATTGTTAACTACATCATTAAATTAACTCAAATTTTAGTCATTAAGTCAAAGTCCTTCTAGGTGCTTAAGCTGTAAGGCAGTGGCTCAATTGTACTCCGATACGCAAATAAATTCCCGCCTTCAGAAGGGCTCCGTGGAAGGGAAAAATACGACACACCCACCTCGGGTTCGTGGCGCTCTGTTTCACGCAGGTAGTCATGTTCGCTAGGGGACAATTCTGCTTGGTTCGAATATGAAGCTATCGGATGAGGGGTTCAGAGCGCAAAGGGTATAAGGGCGTTTTAGGAAAATGTTGAATTAGATGTACGAGGATAATGTAAAAACTTCATTTTATTTCGTGATCAAAGGAAATAAAAATTGCTCAGTTACTCGGTTCTAGTGATGGAAAGAAAATACCTTTCACGGCATTTACCATAGCCACTCAACTTTGAAATCAATTTTCTCAGTACTATATTTAGTACCTTATAACCTTTGTACTCCTTCATAACATGTAGTAATATTACTATATTTCAGAGAATTTTAATATAAGTACAAAAATTGTAAATTAATAATTAAGTAATATGTCTATTGAGTTATGTCGTGCAAATAAGTAGATTGATTTTTCGCAGTGTGAATTTCCATCTTCAAAACTCTTCTGTGACGGTCACTTACTGAATGTAGTTATACTGATCATGTCTGAGCACATTCGTATCATCGACACCACACAAGTTACGTATCTTATAATATATTCCCTTTTTACTACAACGCAAACTGTTGCTCCCTTTGTAAAATAATCAACATGACAAAACGGCAATTGTTTAAAAGTTTGCTACTTTCAGAGGAAATACAAGCCGATTCTTTAGTGAATTTTAGACTTGTCCGTGAAACGCTATGAAATTACGAAAGTTGAATTATCTGACCCCACCCATTATACAAGGTCAATTAGAAAACCATTGATCATCCAGCAATTACTGACTGATATCAGAATACGCCTCTTAAATATTTCAAGGTTTATCAGGGGACTCTGTAATTAATATCTAAAATGGGAAATTTCTTTGTAATTCAAAGGAAGAGTACATGTAACTTCTCATCTCTTGATATCCTGATAGGGAAATGAGAACCTTTGAAATACTCACGTCGTTGGAATGAGATCCAGTATCAAATTTAAACTCATTTACATCATTCTACTCATTCACAACCCAACAATAAGCAGCAAAGCTGCTTGTCAGGAATTTTCTTCCAGTCGTTCGTTATATTTACCGGTTTAAATTGTACATTCATTGAAATTACTGGAAGTACTTGTGCTATATTGCAAATATGGAGTGTGTGCACAGAGAGTAGTAGACCACCGCGTTAGTTTCTCACGTTCGCCCGTTCACCACGCCCCATTGAAACTATTGTTTATGACGGGTATTGTTAGTTACACTTTGAGAGCAAAGATGTAAACATTTATTACGTTCATAATTGTTTTTGTACCAAACTGGGAAAGTTTCTTGCTGTTTGACCAAAAGGACAGCTCATATCAGAATAAGCTCCAAAGAGTAAGTAGGAACTACAAATGCCAATCCTGGGAAACAAGGACAAGGAAACATAAATATCACAATATATTTTTATGTGGTGTCTACTTACTCCTTTTACACGTGACAACATCTACATGTTCGTTGTGGTGGTGGCCGCTCAGTCTTTGTGTGTCAAAATTCCATGAGAATAGAATGGCTTAAATCTACGAGAGTAATAATGCCCGAGAAACGGTTGAACGTACAACGGACAGTAATGCCTTTACATGTTTGTTGCGAGGGATGCTTTTCGTCTATGATGTCAGCACACGCGTGTGGGCGCATTAGCACAAATTAGTTTTTTGCGGATATGAATCTTGTATTATGGACGTTTCTCAGGGGCGTTTAAGTGAGATTTAGAATCTCCAAAAACTAAAAGCACGGTCTTGCAAGTTTAAACTACATACATTAAAAACGAATATCCTAAATAAACACAACACGGACGTTTTGTCAACATAGCTGAAAAATGGGATAGGTTCACGACTTACGTATTACGTGAAAAACTGCGAAAACGAGGGAATGAAGATGGTGTCCACGGGAGGCAAAAAGCCTGGTAAGGCTCCTGCAGGTCTCCATTGCCACCAAAACGACAAAAAATTTCGGGAGATGTAATGTTTCGAACAAAAATTTGAATGAATATCAGCATTTGATAGCATCAGTTCGTTTATTAACATCGAGAAAAAATCAGATTACAGTTTTATAAAGTAATATTGTACTACTGAATTCTTGCAGAAAAATTCGCTTGATTTATATATTATTATTATTATTATTTTGTGAAATTGTGATCGATCCTTATTTACGTTTATGGCATATTGTAAGTGAAGTCAAACTGTATATAGTGTTCATTTTGCAAGACATTATAAAATCGATTAAACTACACGCAAAAATAGAGAAAATAAAAATGTGTGACATGTTATTTAAGTGCGTTTTCGCCACCTCATTCACTTTCATTTAACATTATGATTCTTAAGTGGAATATTATTTGAATATCTGACATAGTATGGTGATCAATAGAAAACCTCAAATGGAGCACATGGCGTGCATACATTCTGTACGATAACGTCCAATCACTTTCACTACCCTACAAAACATAATTTGTGCAGTCGGACATTTCCCCCTCGTAATCGTTCGACGGCTCCGCTCGTAGAAATTACCAAATCCAAACAAAGGCCACGAAGACGGGAATGCGGGATGGAAGTAGGTCTAGAGCAGAAAAGGTGTAGTAGCACGTGTAGAGCTCTCTACCCGTCAGTTCGCGGGCGGGCGCGCGTTGTGCGTGGGTTTTCAATCGCGTCTCTCGTGTGACGCAAGCCGAGCGAGCGTAAGGCAGCCGGCCCGCCTGCGCTGCGCCATTCGCAGCTGCCCTACTTGGGGGGACACGCAGCAGAAGAAAGCGTTTCTGCGCACGCGCGGGCCCCTCCGGACGCAGCACCTCGCGCGCGCCGCGCCGCGCCGCCCCGGCGAAAGTGAGAGCGTCTCGAGGACGCAAGCGATTCGGCGGCCTCCCGCAAGATGGCGCACGTGTTGCTCGCGAACCACGTAGTTCGTCCATGTGCCACGTGGAAGCGCCAGCTGTCATTGTCTCATTTGAAATGTCTATAAAAAGTTTCCCCCTTTTTGGACGCCCCTGTTTATAAACCCAAGATGAAATGCTATATTCTACCAAGATAATGTCATTGTCTTTTTAATCTTCATTGACATATTTAAAAAAATCTATTTTATATTTTTTTATTTTTATGGGTTCATATCTTCCTTGTTGTGGTTGGTTTTCTTTTTCCTTTTTTAATTCTTGATTTCTATGGCTAATGGGAGTGGGGCTCACACAATGTTGTCAGACGTTCCAGGATCCTTGTATTTTTACAAGGATTGGAATGAAAATACCATGTGCAAGGATGAAGACATCATGGTATGATTACATACCAGGATTTTAAGTCCGGGCCCCCACGGTAATTGACGATGTACGATTTAAGATTCGTATAATAATTTTTTATTCACTAATGTAACACGAACACCAATATTACAAATAACTGTGATATTGGTGAAAACATTTTTCCAGTACATGGTAATTTTCCAATACATGCAATAGGAGAAAAGGATGCGTCTTCCATTTATGGTGGAAAGAAAAAATCTTTCTACCATGCTTCCATTTAATTTATTTATCATAAAATGACTCAATATCGGGTTAAATTTAACGAACTTCCTGTGCTCGTTAAAAATATAATAGTTATAAAATGAACCATTTCAGAATCAAGTGTCATTGGTACCAGGAGTTTTAGTAGAAGTGCCAGGAAGCGTGGGGGTGTGTCATGAAAATAGAATATCTGATGGTATTTCCCGTCGTTCTCGGTTGTGCCGCTAGGGTTCGCCTGATCGCGACTCTATCGAGCAGTGCGGGCGATCATGCGACTCCAAACTGCACAACCGAGAACGACGCGAAATACTGGTGAGATATTCCATTTTGATGACACATCCCCACGCGCCAGGAAAGAAAAAACGAAGTATCAATGGCATAGCTTCACTTACCTGGGGCGAAGCTAATGGTGTCCCCCATAAATTACGTATAAAAATATCTATTGCTGCATTGATTATACATTATTTTATTAAAAACAAATCATATTCGCACATATTAGTTATTTATAATATATTAAAAAATTCTATGTAATTAATAATAATTGTAATTAAAAAATAATCTATGCTTATGATTTAAATGTATACTTAAAATTATTTATATTAATTTAATAACTAAACCATACAAATTATATAATTCCAACAATAAAATTTTCAAACTACTAAAACTAAGAAAACTAACTATAAATATATACAATTTGTAAGTAAATGATTTAAATAATATAATTAATACTATAAAATAATGTAATTGGTGGCACCCCTAGAATGGTATCACTCGGGGGCGCGCCGACCCCCCCCCCCCTGGCTACGCCACTGCGAAGTATACATTTAATCGTATGGGACCGTTGGGCTCACCTGTTGATCTGCTTGAGGATGGGCACGGGCGTGGGGCGCGGCGCGTTGGCCGCCGACGAGAAGGAGGAGCGCAGCGGCTGCGGGGGCGGCGCGGGCCGCGAGTACGAGCGCTGCGGGGCGGGCCGGGGCGGAGGCGCGGGCGCCGCCCCCTGCTCGTAGTCGTAGTCGTTGTCCACGTAGTTGCCGCTGTACTGCTGCGCCAGCGCCCCCGACGCCACCAGCGCCAGCAGCGCTATCTGTGGACACAACAGGGAACTACGTTCAACGCTCGTCTTGCGCTGCAACGCGGTTTTGGGTACGTTCTGAATGAGGCGGTTGCTATCAAAACCGGCTCGTTTCATTTGCGATAGTTTTGCAAGAGAGAATAAAATCTCCCTTCTAAACACAGCGTGATATGAACAGTATATGATTTCTGTGTATTTTAGCTGGGAATAAGCTGAAGTACTTTTTGAAGCTCGGAAAGACTTCAACTTCACAAAAATACAAAGAAAGTAAATTTTGCTAATTAATGGAATGAGCTGGTTTTGATAGTCACTACAGAAATTATGGACACATTACAAGGAATAATATGATATACACCTGATATACTGATGTGGCGTTTGGGAGTTTGTTAATTTGGACAAATCATTCCCATACGAAAGTACCAAATTTACGTATATTAATATAATGTATTTTTATTGGGAGCAACCGAGTCTCTTTAAGAATTGAACAAATAAAGAAATTATCAATAAAATCAAAAAAATAATCTAACACAAATGGGGTATCCTTAAGACGTGTACACGTTATCCTTTCTAATTTCTCTGAATCCGGCCATGATATTTGTCCTCACATCTTCCTCCTGACACATCTGGATGATACAACGTCACTGCAATCTTTAAAATTGAAAAAAACAGAAAGAAAGTCGCTGTTCCTAAATCGTGTTAGACATGGGAAATTGTGTTGAGTTACGGGTATGCTTTGTTGTAATGGATTTTTGGTGAGACAAGGTATGAAAAGCTGGCAATGACAGTGTCTAGCGATATATTCTGGTTGGGCACGGACCACGTTGGGTTGTAAAGAGATACTCGCGTCTGTTGTAAAAAGATTTCTCAGAGATGGAGATAGATAGAAATGTGTATTTCACTTATATGGTCATTTGCTACCACTAGCTTAAGGATTACTAAGGTGTGATACATTTTTATTTCGCGAATTTTCGCGAGGTAATTATGGACTCGATATCGAGAGAAGACCTGTACCTCTCCGACTATAGGGCTTCATTAAAAAAATCTTTTGTTCATAGGAGCTCTGGGAGATACGAATAATCACTTTAAGAGATGAACAAAAACACTGAATGTCCCTCCTCCGAGCAGTTGTGTACGTTTTCGCGTCGCTGAAACTGCGTGGGTAATTAAATATCCATCAAAGCCAATTCCTCAAAGCGATCTACCGAAATACTTTTCAAACATTGAAGAAAACACTTTATTTGCTAATTACATTCAAGAGAATAAAATACATGCTTCTTCCTTCCCTCCCTCTCCTGAGATACTACTCCTGGCAGCTAACCATTTTATTAAGTTGCCCAGTCGCTTCTATAGATTATTAATGTCAGTCAAAATTTATTATTTTTCGTTATATCCAAAAAACACGAAGTTTAAAACAACTTGCATAATGAACACGTTTTATTACAATTAATACAAAAAACATTCGTGTCGACATCCATCGATTTCCGACTCGGGCTCCAGGTACATCCTATCGTGGAATGGTCTGGAAAAACCTCATAGGAAGAAGGTGCCGCGCGATGGAGTAACGCTGGGGGTTCTCCGCCTGGCGACCGCGGGCGAGGCCCGTCGCCGGCGGGGGCCGCGCCTTCGATCCCCGGCCGAGATACCGCGCGCGCCTTCCGGGACTTCGCGCAAGGCCAGCCGCCGCCCCGCGCCCCGGCCGCGCGCGGTAACGAGGCTTCGTGCCCGTATACAGCAAATGGCGGAAAGGAGGCCGCGGAGACTCCTCAGAATGCGCACCTTCGTCGTTAATGTTGATGTCGTACTCTTGCGTCAGAGGTTTGGAGATCCCGAGAAGCCTAGTTTCCTAGTTAACGAAACGCTCTACTGGGCACAGCCAGGTCGTCCGAACTCTGTGTCTACGTGCGACTTGTTAAGACCACTTCTACTGTACGCCTGCTCAATATGGATTAAACGCCTCTTAAACCAATATTAATAAAATTCAAGTAATTCAGAATCAGTTCCTTAGAACAATAGCCAACGCCCCATGGTTCCAACTCTTCCAACACCATAAGGAATTTAAACTCGAACCGTTACCACAGCATATTACTTATCTATCCACTAACTTTTACGCTAGCTTACATTAAATCTCCTCTCTGGTGCTTTTCAGACTCGGCAAAAAACCTATCCATCAGATCAGAATTAAAAACAAATAACCCTACCACTCATTTGTCATCGAATTCGGTGGACTGGAATCTGATTAGAGGATCCTTATGGGAATCCTCTCTAATTGTAATAATTGTAAGTTAATTACAAGTTAGATAATAAGAAATCAAAACGCATGTAATGGTATTTAATAACTAATCTATATACCAACCACAAAACGCCAATAAAAAAGTGCGATTAGTGATTAGGCTACTGTTATAACTTCCAAAAGACGACTGCAATTACTGCCCCAAAGACTAGAGATTTTTGCTAACTTCCATTACTCATCATTTAAGAATGCAACGGAGGCTTTATAGGAGCTTCAACTTGCATTATGAAGGCATTTGCGTTTTGAGAAGCTTTTTTCTTGGCTTACGAAATCGATTCCGTTCTGCAGAGGAATTCATTTACTGGAGGCACTGGTGCATCGTAACATTTAATGGTACGTGCGGTTACTGTGTTCGTGTTTAAAATGCTAATACTTGAATACCGAGATCTCACCGATTATAATAATTCTTAAACGCATCATTAACATTTTACTTTGGTATTTCTAGTTTACGAAGGTGGGTAGCAATTGAATATTTCATTAAACTTTTACAGTCTTAAAGGGAAAAAAATGTTTCTGGTAAAATCAATATACGCCCTCACTAGATTCAATTTTAGACAAGAAACTTGTGAAATATGCTAAACGTGTTGATGGTCTGTTTTATTCTTTAAGGTATTTTTTAAATTCAAAACACAATGGTGACTACAAACAAGTGATTATATTTATCGTGTGCTTGCGTCGTTAGAAGCAAGTATAGCTTCATTTTCACAAGAATTTTGGAAGGTTTTCAACTGCTTAGTACTCTTAAGTGTTGTTTGAAACCAACATTTTCATTTAAAAATTTGGTCGTATCTTATGTCTAAAACATAAGATCGTGGGTACAATAACATTCTGTAACGCGGAAGAGAGAATCAACCATGACCCCAAAGTAATTCTATGACGAAATAACTCTGCACTTGTCGCACTGGTGGTAGTCGATCCAGAAACGATCTACACACTCATTCAGCTAGACAGGTTTTGAAGTAGCGCGATACTTGGCAGAAAGTGAAAGTTCATTGACGACATTCCACTACACGCACACATATTACTCTACGAACCTTAGCATTTCTACTTTGTATTCTAATGCCCTAAATGATATTTTCTATAATAATTGTATTCAGTTTTCAGTTACCAGATGTGGTGAAGAAAAATAAATCAACGGGTTTTCACATTAAAATATAGTATAGAGTATACAGCTGGAATTCTCAACGTGTTCGTTTGCTGGCTGGGAGTCCAGTCCATGCTACGCAACCTGCGTGAAGTTGTGGAGCTTGGGCGGTGCCCCGGAGCCTGCGTTGCGACGTGTCACGAGGCGGCGAGAGCCTCTCGAAAAAGAAAAAGAAAATTTTGAACGGCGCACGTGCGCGCGCAGTGGGCGAGATCGCCTCGGGCGCTCCTCTTGGATTTCTTCACGAAGCTCACTCGAGGCTCTCACTTCGCGTTTGCAGAGGTAGAAGCAGAACGCGCATTTACAGAAACGTGCAACGAGATTTGCATGTCGCTCTTGTGGGAAACATGAGTAATCTTAAAGAATTGATAATAACGAGTAAATCTGAAATTTCGTATTAATTATCTTTACTCTTCACGTATATTGTCAAAATGGGGTACAAAATCCTTAGAGTTTATGATTGATTTAGTTGTGAAGTAATTGTATAATAAAAATCACATCCACGAATGAGTGTAAAATATAATATTTTCAATAAAAACAAAATTAGTGCGTACCTATGTAAAGTCGGCGAAGTAGTTAGTGTGTTAACTAATTAATCAGTGCTCGAAGTGTCTCGAATCTTAACGCATGGATCTTGGACGGATGTGTTTTTGGGCGTGTTGAATGATCACTGAAGAAATCGTAAATATAACTACAATAATAATAACGATAATACCAAAACAATGTCCCAGAACCTAGTAGTTCAAACGGATAAACAAATACTTTTTATTTGGATTCAAAGACCTGTGAGTTCGAGTTGGAACTATAAAATGATTCTTGGTACCGGAAATTATTAAAATCATTGCCCCCTCGATTTAAAATGCAACCGAATTAGAATGCAAACGATAATTTTCTGAAGTAGTAAACGTAAAATAAGAGGGAAGACATAGGGGATCTATCGTCAATTTGATGAGAAAATGGATGAATGAACTCACCACTCCCAGGGAGAAAGATGATTTCCCCAGCCGTGAAGGGCACTAGCCCGCCCCCGCCCCCACCGGCGCTCTCCTCCCGCCTCCGAAGGAAGAGCGCTTCCAGCGAAAGCCGCCACGAGTAACAAGGTGAAAGAGAAGAGAGAGAGAGAGAGCGGAGATGCGCCGCAGACGTGAAAATTACATAACGCCGTCCGTGACCGTGATCTCTGCGCCTGACTCACTCCACACCGCTAAAGAGCATCCTCCAACAGTTCGTTGACGCCATAGCGGCAATCCCCCAACTTCACCCACGCGTTTCGACGAGGATATGACGCTATTGTCCCCGCGCGAGTAGCTGAAGTGACGACCTGCTCTTCGCTTCGGGAATTACGTCGTAGTTACGACGTAACCACGATTTGAAGGTGTATTGTATTGAGGAGTGATGTCATCATGACCACGCTAAAATAATGTCTTAAACGAGCGTGTGTTTCTATTTGGGGAACTTTCCTGCGAGGTGCGAGTTTTCGCGTTGTCACGAGGCAACTTTCCAGCTTCCTTTTATTTATTTTTTTGCTTTATTTGCAGGTTGGTACTTGGGTATTTCAAAGTGCGTTGACAAGGCTTTATTTTCCTGCGCTGAGATTTGCATGTTAATGGGGGTTTGTTGGAAATCGTCCGCTCGAAGGTTATGGGAAAGCCTAGGCGGAGAATGCAAATACCATAGGGTGCGCGTCGTATTTGCGTAATGAACACGTAAAGCGCCCGAAAGAGGCTACACCTTGGCCGTGAACAGTGGGAACATCCGCGTGGGTTTGCGGTGCGCTGCCTCGGCGACACGCAAGGCAATTGTGGGCTAGGAAGTGGTTGATATGGTTTTCAAATTTCAAGGCTTTGATATTTAGCTGGCGATGTGAATAAGTGCTCGACAATGCAGTAGAGATTCTTGTGACCCCCCATACGTTATAAATATAGGTATGCAAGTTCATTAGATATTTTGAACATTTTCAGCCAATTTTTCGGGTGTAGTTTCAGTAGTTAACAATCAATTGGTCATTCATTGCACAATTATATTTTTATTATACTAAGTGAAGAAATGGAGGGAGATGTTACATATTTTGAAGTATTAATTTCGTTAAATTTGAGAACTGTATTCAAGTGAATGTATATATATGCGTGTGTGTGTGTGTGTGTGTGTGTAGGCATGTGTGTGATTTTTAAATTAATGAAAACGGGGCACATAGAGCTCGTTGCTTGGAGCCTGTCTCTAAAACTGTTTTTGTTTTAATGCATGAGAGAAAGTTGTGGCTACCGACATCGGATCGGCGGGGGTTGTAGCGGTGAACCACCTCTTTACAACCTGATTACAAATACTTTGTAATAGTGCATTGATGCACGAAATAGCCCTATGATGCCTATAAAGAAGGCGTTTCTTAGTTCACTTACTGCACTGCATCCTGCACCCTGATCACGAACGTGAGAAACAATCTTTCCGCTCCGCGCTCCCCAGTCATTCCGTTGCCAGGCAAAGGCGTGGTCGAGCGGCGGCGACGGCGAGGGCGGCGGTGACCGCTAGGCGTCGCGAGCGGGAAGGTCAGGTCACGTGGCGTCGCTCGCCGGCCGCCCCGCCCGAAGCGCCCCACCCACTGCCTGCGCTTTGTGCGCGATCTTTGCCCTGCACTCTTTTCTTTGGAAACCAAATAGGAAAAGAATGAAAATAAAATTTAAAAGCATGTAAGACCAATTTCAACATAGAAAAATGCATTTGAAAGTGAATAGTAATAATTTTGAACATGCATTTTGTCTTCCGATTCGGTAATGTCTCTACGTGGTGACGTTTTAGTGAAATGGATATTGTTTTTATGTAGAAAGTGAGGTAGAATTCGTGAAATGGTAATGCGAATGGGAGACTATAATGCAGTGCAGTATTAATACAAGTTAATTGTGGAAAAGAACAATGTAATTCTAGGTTCACCCATTTTTGGATCTATAATACACGTATGTAAGTCATTCCTATTATAATATAACATAATCTTAATAGTACAATTATTATTACTCCACATGTTCAGTATTGTATTTTTAGTTTTAATCATTGCTATATTAACTGTTACCATGTCGATTACAATTGGGTTTCAAATAAATGTGTTTGTATCTTCCCAGAAATGTTTTGAAAGTGAGAGCACAATTGACACCTAAGTATTTCTAATTAAATTTAAAATGCATTTTTATTGGTATTGTTGATTTTGTTGTAAAAGAATCTGTGATCAGGTGTATCTTGATGATATTTCTCCACTCCTTGCCATTAAATAACATTAAATGACCACATTAAATTCATATTAAATGACCACATTAAATTCATATTATTTCATTAATATCATTAAATGTTTCCTTCTCGCCCTTGCTATGAAAGAAAACTCGACAAAGTCGTCGATTCTCAGAATGACTGAGTTTCAATTCTATGGAATATGAATTATCAGAAAATGAAATCAAGTGTCGGAAAAATAAATTTTTAAAGACTAATCAAATTAAACGACTTATTTTTTAGTCCAGTAGTCTTTAATCTCTTTTTTGTAGGGTTTCATCTCTCTCTCAGAGTTCACGAAGTTCTATTTAAAATTCTCATTTCTCACTAGTGATGTTTGACTCCTTCAGTTGTAGTTTTGAACGCACCCAAGTCGCGTGTAATTTATTGATTTGTACAAATTTCAAGAACAATGGTTTTATTTCCATTCTCGTTATATAAGTACGATTTGCGATACTGAATATAATTTTTGTTCGTATGTAGAAATAAATATCAGGTGATTGGCCTTCCGCTCGACCATTCCACATTGGGGTGAAGGCAAATGCGGAGGAGTGGTCCATGGACCGTTAACTTGGCAAGTCTCCAGCCTATGAGTGCTCTGATTATGAGCATACAGCTGTATCTACTCTTCGTGATTGCTATGGGCACGATTTGAAACGTAGAGGAAATTCGACGACAGTGTGGAGTTACGTCTATATCCTGTACTCTCGCCGACATTTCAAGCGTTATAGGAAGACCTCTGCAGCGTTATTCTCCAGTCAGGTGTCCGGTCGCCCTTCGCGTGTGCGGCGTCAAACCGGATACGACGGCCACGCAGGCGTCATCGCTGGCGGCGGCGGTGGTTGCGGTGGAATCGCCTGTAGGCAACAGCTTGACTCCATACCCGTCGGTTGTGACCGCCGCCCTCCACCCACCGCTGCCCGTCGCTTCGAACCACCGCCATGTGCCGCCCAATACCACCCACCATTGCCCGCCACTGCCAGTCACCAGTCGTCACCGCCTGCCACTGCCCGCCACCACCCGCCACCACCCGCCACCACCCGCCACCACCCGCCATCACCCGCCACCACCCGCCACCACCCGCCACCACCCCTGATGCCTGCCACTACACACCATCGTCCACCACTGACCGCCACTGTCCGCCACTACCCGCCACTATCTGCCACAACTCGCTATTACCCGCCACTATCTGCCACTACCCGCTACTACCCGCCACTATCTGCCACTACCCGCCACCTATTGCCGAACACTGAGAGACCAATGACGATCGACGTCGCCATCTCCTTCACCACCACCGTCATCGTTACCATCGGCGTCTCCATCGTCATCTCCATCACCATCCCCGACGCCGCCGCCGCCGTCGCCGCGGCGGCCGCCGTCATGTAATTGGGTCGTCAAGGCCTGCGAGTCTCGGAGCCAGTAAAAGCGATCGGCCGAGAGGGAGACTGCTGCCGCTGCTGCTGGAATGTTCCGTTAGAACCCGCTGCCCCACCGCGCACTGGCCGGCCGGCGCCGCGCCCCAGTTGCTAACCTGTTATCTCGTCCGAATCCCATCGCCTTCGTGGACGGAACGTGAGGAAACCGCCGCGCCGCACGATCTGACCCTCTCGTGCATTGTTCTTTGGAGATCGGAAAACGACGGGCTATCGGCGAACGAAAGGAAAGTTGGAGAAGTGTAGGCATCCATATACGCGATGGAGGCCTCTACAATCAAAACTATGTGATGAAATTGGGGCTCACTGGTCAGCCGTAATACCCTTAAACGCGCAGGTGTTGTAATGTAAGATTGGGAGTCACTAATTGTTTGTTACACATGAATTGTATATGTACTTTCGGCCAAACCTTTTTTCTTTGCAACGAACATTTCTACAAGCGTACGAAGTAATCAACAATTTTAATGAGGTATATCGTAATAATATTAAAATAAACAGTATCTACAGGAATACGTCAAAGTTACAGGAGGCAGTTTAATAATATAGTAAAAAGCAAAATTGTGAGATCAAACGGGTTTTATGTATTGTATGCTTATTTTTTAAACACGAATATAAAGGGGAAAATAAATGATAGTCTTTAGAAACTGGCGTCATAAGAATGTGATTTTGAGAACTGATTTTATCCTCAAAATTCGTCCCTATATCGATAAAAACAAATTAAAAGACTAAGATAAACTTTATTTACAACTTCCTCGTGTGACGTGTTACACAGCTAAGGAAGACAAAGAGGTGACACTCACGCACTTGTGCCTTAATATCCGGCCGGTAGTAACCAGCAATTCCTCGACATTCCGGGGTCTCCCACATAATACATCGAAAGAGAAACCGGGCAGGAAGCACTTCTATTGAGAGGGAAAGTAAATAGCTCCAAACTCAAATCTAACCCGTAATCTCACGCACAGTGCTCTTAAGGAAGTGCAGAGGATGTTATCGCACTCTTCAGTGTGCTTGAGCGGCCAGGGCTGCGTTGAGTCCAGTAATTATGTAGGACGGGTTGCTCACGTTACCTGTGCTGGTATTTCTGGGGCAACCGGTTACTTTTACTTCAACGTTGCGTGAAACAGATGCGTAAATGCACATGAGGCTTTTTCTTTTACTTTCGAGCTTGCAAGACACTGAACTAGAGAGAAAGGTCACTTTCGGTTTTCTTTCTTGCAGAACTAATAATGTATGTGTGAAATACATTTGAAGAAGTATTTGATATTGAAGAAAATTTAAAATAGGATTTTAACAATGAAAGTATTTTACACAACTATCCTTATAAGAAACATTTGCCAATTTCTTCACACAAATTTAATAATGAAAAACCATCAAATGCACAATTACATACGTATTGCGCAGTATACCAGAGAATTCGTAGTTTAAGCTACTGATGATCATTTCAAGTTTCTGGAATTTCGATCATTTAAAATTTCACTTTGACACATCTCTTTATTCATTTAGTTGAAACAAGTGTACAAGTACTGTAGAGTTTAGAACGTAGTACGTTTCGTAAATTTCAATTTCACTGGAAGATTTGTGATATTTATATTTCATCAGTTCATCTAGTGTTATAAAATTTAAAATACATATGTGATAACTATTCTTTTCTATTTCATCATCAATTAACGTTGGGTAACAAAAACAAGATGATTACAATCGTCGCACTTGTTTTCACGAGCTATTCACTTGCCCTCAGATGGAGATTTTAACGCGGGAGACAACGACGAACCTTATCGCTTGCGCCTCCATTTTGGCTCCGAAACCGGCCCCCCGGTGGACGCCCCCGACAACTCAATGCTCATCACACACCGGCGCTGCCGTTGGTACGTACCGTCCTGCCGATGGCCATGCCGCGTTCGTTGCTCTGTTTGCTGCTGGTGTGGTGCTGCTGGCCGACTTAATCCTCACAGACCCGTATGGCAAAGACTGGGCCGGTCCCGGGGGCCGCCTCCATGTTTTATATGGAGCATGCCGGGAAAGCGGCGATAGAAAATAAATGTCAGGCGCGGGGAGCCACGCACCCAGGGGGAGGGGAGGTGCGGGGGTGCGCGGGGAGGGGCGCGCAAGGTCCGTCGGCGGCGGTGGTGGCCGCGGCAGCGCTGGCGCCGGGGAGCGAGTGGGGGTGGGGGCGAGGGCAGGAGGAGAACAGAGGGGGGCGTGTGCCTACCGCCTCCATCGCCGCTGTCGGAGCTCCTCCGCAGCGTGCGGACCACTGGACGTCCCGTTTGACCTTTGCCTTCTGGATTCCTCCGACGCCGGTGGCCTGCCATCATGTCCTTTTGATTTTTTGATTTTTTGTTGCAATATTAAACCTCATTTCTCTGAGTGAGGCACTAACATTATTACGCTGTGATAATAGTTTTTCATAATTGACCTTTGGGTGAGGTAGAATTCAGTATAATTCATTATTATATCATCGTTTATTCTCGCTTATTTTACGATTATTAGTTTTGTAATTACTATTGTGTTCATAAACTTCGATTCGACTTCAGCGAAATTTTCAAAATAGAATGCGTTTTAATAAATCGAAGCTTTTTAACTTTAATTATTTACAAAGCATTGTAAAATCTATAATAATTGTTTGAAGAAGACGTGCACATTTATATATATTCTTAGTCGTAAATGGTTATCAATTATCAATTCATCAGTTAATTAATTAATTAATTAATCATTAAATTACTTAGTGAAGCATTCTAAATATTTTTTCATTTTTTTCAGTGTGTATTTCGTCTTTCTGAGCGCGTCAACTTTGTCGGTCATTACTATTTTGAGTATTGTTTATGTTATAACAGGGAGGACGGAGTTTTTATTCGTTTAAACGTGAGATCCGGCACCAACCTACATGTCGGCTCGTGCGGTTTTCCCTCTAGTATCACCCCATCGGGGCTTCGGCTCAACCGAAATAAAATATGCAGGTGGCCAGTCAGGATACTGGCACTGTATTCGTCTGGTATTGGTCAGAGAACTCTCGGAAAACTACTGATTAGAGCAATTGGCCTCCAGAGTTCTCCTTCAGGTAATTCAAACGTGTTTGATTTTATTTTCCTGTTGTTAAACAATTGACATAGTTATTAAGCTCACTCGTGTGCACATACAAAAGGCAGCACCAATTAAACCAAATAATAATAGAATAATAATTTCTTACTTTTCACCTTCACTTATCTATTACTTTCGCTCACGACTTACACACATATCATTCTGTATTTTATTACACATCATTCTGCCTCAGCATACGTATTGCGGTATAAGTGCAGTATGATGCCTTACAACTAGTTACGTAATGTTTAGTTTATCAGTATATTTTGTTTTTCTTTTGAAATTTCTATGTATGAGTCGGGAGGTTAAAGTGAAAATAATACGATGTGTTTAGACGGGAATCATCTTAAATTAACATGTCTTAACAAAGATGCTACGTTTAGACTTTTGGATCAATGAATTCGTGGGGTATCAGAAGGCACATGCAAGTGTACTATGTAATGAGTACCTAATATTTGTAATATTACTTATAATTGAATGATGACCTGGAGAATTCTTGCATTTATAAATGTAATTTATTTATTTACTTATTTGTTTTGAAAAATGAGTCACATCACTGTTTTTACACCGCATAGATTACTGCATATTTTATCGCGGATTGTTTCTTACTTCGGTAACCAAAAACATGTTTTCTAGAACACAATTTTAATAATCTTGTATACCTGATAATGAATAAGTCGGACTTTTCCTTCGTTAGACAATTTCAATAGATTTGCCGTCACAAATATCGAAATCTATACTTCTTTTAAACAAAATATTCTATTGAGAAATGCACAATCATTATTTTGAGATTTTCCCCTTTTAGGAGTTAATGTTTTTGGAAGAAAGCTGCTTGTTAAACTTTCAAATTTACTCGCTTGTAATAGTTATACTGAGAATTTTGTTCTCTGTAAATAAAGTGTATTGTCAGAATTTTTCTTTCATGTAATGATGGATTGAAAATGCAAGCTATAATTTTGAAAAAGCACTGTCATTCGCACAAAAATCACTCACACAAATAAATGTGATATTTCATTGCTTGCATAATTCAATTTGAATAGTCCTCGGTCAAGTGATTTTTGCTTTAACAAATGTAATTCAAAGTAGAGCGATTTTTGTTTCTCATAAATTCTTTTTTCTCATTGAACGCAAATCTCTTTATTTGATACTAGAAATTTTACAAATGAAATAGACATACTCCAGATATTTCTCTATGACTGATTAACTTTCTTTAAAGTAGAAAGTAACATCAACACGCATTGTAAGAAAAGGTCTTTTCTTTGTTGCGTAAGTCAAGTTACGTGAATAGGATTTTCTCTTCTGGTAACACGTGGTCCATTGTGTGAAATACGTAGGAGTTAGAGATCACAAGGCCATTTGTTCCGTATTCACTCATTCGGAACGGTTAAACTGTTCATTTACCCTATTTGAGGACAGCTTCAAAGTGGCTGATTAATTAGAACGTGATATTTCAGTAGATTTGATACTTTGTGTCAATAATCACCGCAAAACCAAACATCGATATAGATATTTCGAGATAAAAAATCTTTTTATATTGTAGTTTGCTATCAGTGTCGTGATGAACAAATATATTTTAACATTATGTGCCATATAGAGAGATAATTATGCTTTCTTCTTCAATCAACGTTAATTTTGAAATCAAATTTGCTTATTGCTTTTATGTATGAAGACCTTGTAAATAAACGTTTGATAAAACGATTATGAGCAATAAATATTAAAGGCTTGATAAAGTTATTCAAAATTTTGGGACGTTACTTTTATCACTTAACTCTCTTTAATTGAACAGTTTCCATTCACTTTATTTTTGTAAAAACTCTTACTTTTTGCAGTATTACTCTTGGTCAATCGAGAGAATCATTCGTCATTATGTCTTTAGGATTATACAGAATAGGCAACTCCAAAAGGTCTCACTAAGAGTCAAGCATAGCCTACCATCAATGAAGTTGTAATAATAGCCACAAAAAATGTTTTGCAACACTGAAAATTATTCAAATGAAGTTGTTATTTTGGATTTGCTATTATTTCCAGTTTTACATGTGTTGTACACTTTTGAGTTGTTTTAAGTTTTTTGTTTGAAATAATTTGTTTTTAATACGGTTGGGGTAAAAAATGCTACATTTGACATCTAAATTACAAAAGAAAATGTTTAAATCGTGTCCATTGCCGCTTTATAGTATTCTGTTGTTGTTTCCAAATGATAATTTGGGGTACTTGTCTATTACAATTTAGTAGTTCAGACATTCTCATGCTGGTAAGATACACATTTATGTATAGTTATGACTGGATACGTTAGAATGTTTTTCTCTAAACAACATTGTTCTTTGTTATTTAGCATTATATAGTAAATGCGAAATCGTAAATCAAATTATAGCATCACTTTCTCAATTCTTAATTCCAAATAACAAAAAATCCGTGCCTCGAATGCTTGTAAACGTTTGTGTCAAACACCTGGGGTCAAGAAAGATCCCAAACAGAATCCACGTATGTAGTGGAGAAACAGAATCGAAGGGTTAAGTTAAGGGCAAAATAACTCGTTTTACTTTCTTGTATATTTACAGTATTTTAATGAAAAAGGATTTTTTTTGCATTTTTTATTTTATTGATTAAAAAATTATAGCTCAGACACTGTAGTTTAATATAAAAAATGTGTGAAAAATTACATTGAACAATTTAAATTAGAATCGATAAATTAATTCGATGGTATTTAAATCTAGTTTTTATCGTGGCTTGATTAAATAAAGCTATTTTGAAGTCTGTAAAATGTACTGCAGATGCTGTCTGAAAAATGCGGCCCAAACCTATTAAACTTATATGAATGACTTAAGATACAAAAATTAAAGAAAGAATCAAAGAAATACAAAATTTAGGGTATGGTCAGACACTCTCACTTAAAGTAATTGAAGTATTTACAGTAGTGATGTGTTCATTTAGGAAAGTATTTTTATAATGAAGGTGAAAGGGGAATTTTTACCACTCCGAATTCGTTAATATTGTTATTAAGATCTAAAGTAATATCATGATATAATTCAAGTAGGATGCTTTACATTTCTGAATCTGAATTATTCTTGTTTATATTATGTAATGCATTAAGGAAACTGCATAAAATAAGAAAGTTGTTGTTGTTTATAAGAAAGAGTTAAACTAAAATGTTAAATAAAATATTACATTCACCCATATACCCCCTGCATACCTCAGTTTGTTTGAAATGTCTGTATTTATCTACGGTTTATGATATAACATGTTAATGTAAAAAAAGCATAGTGTATTAACACTAAGTAATAATTATTTGCTAACTCATTGTACAAATATGGAGTCGGTAATGACCTAAGTCAGGGGTGTTCAACTTGAAAGTATTTTCATTACTCGGGCGATCCACTTACCTGACTTCGCCGTATTGTTGATCTTTACAGTTTGACTGACTGCTCTGAAACGGAGGGGAATTAAGCCATATGTGGTATCAGGTCATATCATGCGTAACTCAGTGAAACATATTGGAATGATTTTGAATTTATGGTTTTACTGGAGAAAAAAATCCTCAAATTGAAACATGATCTACTTTTAGACTAAGAGATCGTTTACCCTGACAAGTCGCGTGTGCAAGGCGCACACTGTTATCACCTGTTATGGATGCAAGGACTTTCACGTTCGACTAAATAACCTCTCGCGGGCCACAATAAATTGCACCGCGGGCCGCTAGTTGAATGACCCCGACATAAGTTGTCAATATGACTATAAATAAATGAATGAAAAAAATTTGCTCAAGTACCCCTTGCATCTCAATTTGGTGGTTCTTAAACCGTACAATAGACACACACTTGTATCCGCGATCGATAAAGCGAGTACGCTTTGACCGCTCGGGCTTGAAGGGATCGAGTCTCACCACGGGTATGGATGTTTGCGTGTGTATCATGGCATACCATCATCCACCCTCCCATTCCACATATTACCTTGTCTCCAAATACGCCTTACCTCCGGACTGTGAGCTCGAATCCTGCAGGTAAAGAGTGGACGAAGCATATTTTGATATGGGTTCCCCGCCCGACATTATCACCTTTCCAATCTCTTTTCTGCCCATACCTGACCTAGGTACTCTTCTCCAGAATAGACTTCACTCAGCTGAGATAGGACCTTGGGATGACGGCGGTAAAGAGTGACGGAGCGGAATGTCCAAGAAATGTGCGAAGATTTACGGAAGCTGGGATGGATGGATTGACAAAAAAACCGAACGATTATGAAGCAATCTAACCAATCGAGGAATCCTAGTTAGGTGATCGCCTAGGAACCCCGAGAACTAAATTCGCTGAGCCCTTGACAGAAGCGATCAAAGGCAATGACTGACTACGACTGACGATAACTGACTGCATTAAAAATGATTTCAAGAAGGATTACTCCAAACGCTCAATGCCTCATAAGGGCATAGAGATGACTTGCGAAGAAGCAAAAAATGAAAACAATAACAAAAACTACAACACTACCGTACTTATAGACTCCTACGATCTTGGATCAGAAGAATGTAAACTTTTTCGTGGCAACAGAACTTCTGAAAACTGAAGGGAAATTCATCCATTCACAGGGCAGACTTTTCGAACTTGGTGTGATCCAAATAACACAAAACTCTTAAGAAACAGGTTCCTTAAA
This sequence comes from Acheta domesticus, assembly GCA_031308135.1. NCBI lineage: Eukaryota > Metazoa > Arthropoda > Insecta > Orthoptera > Gryllidae > Acheta > Acheta domesticus. Next base: position 196,886,605 of record JAHLJT010009436.1, on the reverse strand, counting down.
AATTTTTAGACAGCACATATTTTTCTTGTTAGAATTAGAATTTATTAATTTATAATTGGAAAAATGTCTGCTGTCTAAAAATGTTTAATTGATGTGTTTCTTAAGAGAAATGAAATAATATGTAAGTATACAGTTTTTTAAAAGATAATATAAAATGATTGTATTTGAAGTCTCAAATTACAAAGGTGTTAAATATCGAACTGCTCACTATAGAGAAAATGAGAATTAATTAAATATTTTTAGAGATCAATACCATTTCCGCTTTAATCTGCTCTTTGAAGTACAAGGTCAGAACATCATTGATCAAATAAAATAATTACATTTTAAATCTCGTAAATCATCGTTACTAAGTATCAAGTAATGCCTAGTAGCATTTAATGCCTTTGAGAAATCCAGTCGTTTCTATCACACTGTCAAGAACGATTATTTCTTCTCGCAGATTGTGAAAGTGCATTCAAATGGTGAAAAGAGGGGTGGTAATATTACGTGCCTGAAGAGAGAACATGGATGTTAGTGGGGCAGCGGAAGTGACATCAAGTTCTGGAAGATAAAATACCGAAAAAATTGCAAAAGTTTCAACATTCGTATTGTTATGCGTCGTTTGTTGTGAAAACCACCATGGATCAGAAACATTAACCAGTTCTAAATTATTTTTCCTATTTAACTTAATTACGTATGTTAAGTAACAATTGAATCGGTAATTTGAAAAGGAAATTAAGTCCTTGTTCCATAGTTTTGAGGAAAAAAACTTTACAACATCCACAGTCGGCGTCTGGGTTAGTTACGTTCTACACGCAAGACCTAAACATTATTGATTGATTGGGAACTCAGTAATTTCAAATTTGCATTTCTGTGATGTACAGAACCGTTTATGTACCGTGGACTCATTTCCTTTATAAAATTATTAGGAAATATTTAAAGAGGATATTTTTTATTTCTTTACTTTTGGACTTATGAAATAATATAATCAATAAATAAATCTATAAAGAGATGAATTAACATATTGTACCATATGGACATAAAATACTCTTACTAAATTAATAATATCAATATCAACATATACTCACCATCAATTTCCGCTTCCTTCTGTGGCTACGTTGAAACTTTCTGGCAGAAATGGAGGTATTTATGTGGAATGTAGTTTACTATTTTCTTAACATCGGTTATTTTTTCTGTTGATTCGAAGAATAACTGAGCCATGAACTACCTTGAAACGGCGTAAGCGAACCTTTCTCTATCATTTTTTACCTACTTATACTAGGATAGAATCATACCAGGCTCACAATGAGGATTGCCAGGACAAACAAGTGACTTGGTTGTTTTCTTCGAGCATAGATTACATAGAGGCGCCCTGGGCGGAGAATTTTGAAGCAAACATAACTCTGCTCCGTGACGTCACAGGTTGGCAAAAACAGAGTTTGCAGTTAGATTGCAGCGTTCGGATAATTTCCCGACTTCGTTTTATCCGTATTTTGTGACATTGTGTGCGTTGTGAGGGCAATTTTCTGTCGAATGAAGATGGTTGTTTCTTGCTGTGCTTATAAATGCATGAATCGGTACCAAAAGGGAGTTGATATTTGATTTTTTCGGTACGTACTAGTGGTCGTATGTTAGGTAGATGCTGTTTTCACGTTTTCGCAATGTTTTGAAAATAATAATCAACAATGTACGTTTTGGAGAACAAAATGTTACTATCTGACAAGTATTCTCTTTAATTTTAATCTGTAAATACTTAAACGTTCAGATACTCAAGCTTTAGAAAAATAAGTTTTAATCCTTTTCCTATTATATAATATCCATAACTATCTAATCTTTTAAGTAAGTAAAATAAACATAAACCTGGAGATTGCTGTCAATACGGTGCAAGATGTTTTTAAATATGAAGGTGGGGATTATGAAAATCTTGGAGAAAAATTAGAAGAACAGAAACTTAATACAAACAATATATTATTGGTCTGCAAGTTAAACTTGCAACTCCAAAAACTATTTTGGGATAAATCAAGTTAAAATTCTTCCCCATTATTAAAGGGAGATAAATCTTTCTTTTTACTTTCCAAAATCTTTCAAAGAAAATTGCCATTAATACTAGGCTTTACTGTACTTTAATATTATTAAATGAATGTTTCCGTTCTACTATTTGGAAACTGAACAATTATTAAAATGTCAAAAAATGTACTTTGGGCGGCGATAGATGGCAGGTGGCAAGAGAATGCGGCAAGTCCGAATAGCTAGCCGAGACCAAAGGAAATAGAAAACTAATACGGGAAAGTCTGTGCCACTCTGTAGCACCACTAGTTTTTTAATTAGTGAAATCACTTTAGTCCTGGAGTTAAATGTACCAAATTATAAATTATTTCCTTGTTTCAAATAGAGCCGTATAGTAGTGAAAATATACCCAAGAATTCCATTAATGAACATTATTTTTCGTTTCTTAAATGGTATGTCGAATTGAAAATTATTCAAAAGCATAAAAAAGACTAGTTTCATTCGTTTACCGGCGATGTAAAATTAATTTGCTTTTATACACAAATTCGTTTAAAATTGGGACAGAGAGGTAGTCCCTCATGCCATAACATACGACGCCACCAGACTCCTGCCAACCTGTGACGTCATCGAAGTCGTTTCATGTTTGCCTCAACTTTCCGTGGGTGGGAAGCGACTGTGGCGCCTGTATGTATTCTATGCTCGAAGGTTGTTTTCTTAAAATAGCTCCATAGTTCCACCACCAGGTTTTGAAGTCTGTGATGTCCTCAGGGTTTATTACTCATTAATACATTTAGGCAAATTATTGTTAATCACTGATCATGCAATGAATCCTAGAATTTCTCACTGCATTCTATAAATATATCAGAGGAATTAGTCTTTGATTTGTTTCTCTTTTCCAATCATTAGAATGTTTAGTTGGCAATAGAACACATACTTTGAGGTGGATAAGCTTTATTTTTACTCTGATCTGTAAGCTTGAAGAATAACGAAGAAAATGTTTATTTCAACTATTTTTTATAAAAAAGTGAACTTATTTCCCTTTGAAAATCACCGATTCAATTGTAGAATTGGTAATTGAAAACAGAGATATAGCTCACCGTTCTAATGTATATCACACGTCCATTGTCTCATCAGTAATAATACCTGTGGCATTTTCATCAGCACTTGCTATTCAACACTCGTAAATCATCGTTGCTCTGGCAGTGACTCTTGAAATGTTACAATTTCCGTGTTAGGTAAGATCTGAGATCTGTTCAACAGGCAGGTGTTGCTTTGCTTTAGCAACGAAAGAGGTTTCTCACGGATTAAGGCAGTAAAATGGTAAAATCTAGTTCCCACAGCTTTGTGATTCTTTATATAGAACCGCAAACAGAACGAAGATAGAATAGATAAATTCACTACCATCCTCGCCTGTAGATTTTAGATTCACAACCCAGTTAATCTCCTTTCATCAGGAGGGTGGGAACGAGGTTTAGGAAACACGAGCAAAGGTCAGCAGAGCGCGGAACATAAATTTGATGTACGGATTTGTTGTGTTCCACTTCACTGTGTTCTGTTTATGGAAACACGTTTTAACAGTATCTTCCAATCTTTGATGCTAGAAGTTTCAATGAAGCGTGAGTTGACGAGTCAGACTGCAACCTTAGTAATGAAAACTATTTACTTCATATATTTGCTTCAAAAATATAATGCTCTCATACTAGATCATTGAATACATCGTTTATGAGCTGTATCTTTACCACAACTAGAAACTAGTGGCGCATACTTTCTCGTATTCTTTCTGGTTTTTGCAATTTTTGAAAATTCCAAAATTTCAACGAAAACAGGCGACGAGCGCCATTTAAGGCGTCCTTTACTCTACACGAGAAAAAATTGAAGAAATTTTTGAGAAATGCTTTTACATTAATTGCATCAACATCAACCAGAGAACTGCTTATTTTGTCTCATTATAATTGTACATGGACTTATTTAAAGAAATAATCCCATTTTTTTAAAATAGGCATTTTTAAGAAAAATCTCTATCATCAATTATATAAGTTTGCCATTTTCGAAAATTGAATTTCCCGAAAATGGGACAAGCACCAATTATTTCACCGTATTCAGACCCAGACCGACAACCAACATTCGCGCAATGCCAACCCTTTTTGCTCTTCATATGAGTACATACTTGCATCATCTACACAATGTGGCCATACAAATTCCTACACGCACACACACACACACACACACACACACACACACACACTTTCATTATCCCAATACCCTTCATACGTTCACATATATCAAAAGGGCTTATGCATCCGCAGGAAAAAAATCATTATATTCAACATTTAAATAAATCTGATTTGCAAAAAATTTCATTTCTATCCGCTGTTTTTCATACTTGTCCATCTTTTCCATCTTCCGAGGCCGACAAAGTTCCACAACATTAGTTTACATCAGTCATATGTTCTCTTCAATAACAGCGGCTTGACTGACTCTCCGCAAGGCTGTTTGAAAAGGTTTAAATAACATAGTTCATCAGTGTTCCCATCGATGGTTAACCGGGAATTTGTAAAAAAGAAAGAAAGAAGAAAAAATAGGGACCTGTTGAAGCTCACTATGTTACGACGGCGCATGAAATCCACTTAAAGATGCAGTGAAGCACTCAAGAATAATAGTGGATACTGACTCAACATTCAGGTCAAAAGGTTGCTGATTGGAATTTCACCAAGGACATAGTAGTTCACAGTTTTTTAAATTGTCTTTTTTTTTATAGCCGTCACTCTTTTCTGGCCTTGTGAGGATATGCTGCAAGTCTTGAGGCTCAACAAATTTATTAGCAGAAATAATCAGGGAGGCACAACGAGAAAAATGCGATATACAATGAGAAGAGAAAGGGGAACAAAACAAAAGACAAGAGAATGAGACACAGAGCGTATAAAAAGGAAAGAGACACGGATAAAAAGAAAAGTTAAGTAATAGATTTAAATGCAGAAAATCAGTGGAAGTCCAAGAAATGGGTGAAGAGTGAATGGAAAATGGAAGAATGAGAGAGTTAAAATGAAATGAAGATGAAATTAGAAAAGAAATTTTCTTTGGTATATTAACGTATATTGATCGCAGAAATTGTAGACATTGACGCTCAAATATTTTAGGAGACAACTTATATGTGACAAAACCTATTGATCCTCGTACATTATTCTTTGTAATAATTAAAATAAATTAAACTCAAAATTGTTCATTATCTTTTGTTTTCAATAATAGAATATAATTAAATAAACATATTTTGTTGAAGGTTGATGATATCCTTCCTACTTTATCTTTAATAAAACCAAATATGGACTCTAAAATGAATATTTAAAATGATCACCAATTCGATGTCACAAATTTTTCCCATCTACTTGGTATACATCGGCATGCCACCGGTATACTCGCGCTCGTAACTCCCGCGCGTCGCGTCGCGGTGGAAACGAAACCGCGAGGCGGGGCGAGCCGAGCCGGGGCAAGGCCGGCGGGCGACGGGCAATGGCGCGGGGCGCGGGGCGGTGGGCGTGCCTCTTCGGAGGCAAGGCTCCCCGTGCGGCGCCACGGGCGAAGCTAAGGCCGCGGCCGCCCGGCGCGACGCGGAAATATCGCCGGGCGGTTTCCTGTACTCCGATCCACCTCCGCCGGAGCCGACTCGAAATTCGACGCCGGAGCCTAAGCTGCAAGACCGCCCGGCCGCTTGCGCACGGGACGCTGCGAAAGGTCGGGGGCGGAGACATACAAAATCCAAAGGGGTAATATGTCTAATTTTTCCCTCCTCCCTCTACTTTTGTTCATCCTCTTCTTCCTCTTTCTTTTGCTTTTCCTTTTCTTTTCTCCTCTCATTCTCCTACTTTCCAACTTCCTTGTCGTTCCTTTCCCTTACCTCATTCTTCTCGCTCTCCGCCTCCTTCTGCATCCCCCTCTCTTTGCACTTCTCTCTTCCTTCCTCCCCTCATACCCTTCCTCTATCATCGCCTTCTCTTTGTTCTCGCTATACTTCTCTTCCACCTGCATCTTAATATTTTCACCTACCTTATTCCCTTATGCCTCCATCCTTTATACCATATTTTTCTCTCTGCCTATATCCCTTCTCTACCTTCTTCTCCATCTTTCTCTTCATTAACTTCTGAGCAATAAATAAATGATTAATACCGATTTAAATGATTATGAGAAATGTGTTTTGCACTTTTCCTTTCGTACCATAATCAACTGAAGATATCGATACCTTTTAAGGGATTCCATTCCGCAGTCTCAGCTTAGGGTGGAGGCCGCGCTCCACCCTATCTAACTGCCTCTTTTTTCTGCAACCTTATCTAACTGCGCTCTTATTTAGGAAAAATTATGGTTTGGCAGACACAAAAATATCATGAACTGCACATACAAGAATATCTTTAAGAGTTTCGTAGCTTTATTCTGAAAATGCAATCTAATTATAGACAGAAAGAAAAAAGTTCTAGTGCGGCCGTCACTTGTAGGACTGACAAGTGAGCAACACACTTAATTTGTCCTGACCAGTCTAGTGAAAGGCGAAGGGCAAGCAAGCCACTTCATTCGGCCAGTGCGAGTAGTGCGGCCACAATTCTTGCATTTGGCCAATCTTGTTTTCGTGGATACCACCGCAATAACACATCCGACTGCAATCGCCAATTTTCGAACGACACACTCTTTCGCGAAATCAGCGATCCTCTTCCGGCTTCCGGCTAACGGTGCGTGGTTGGTGCGGCGCGTGCCCTTCCCGCGCCCCCGGAGGCGGGCGGTCGCCTGTTCGAGGCCCCGCGGGCGCTGCCAACCGCAGGCGGCGTGGCGGCCGCGGCCGCTGCCACCGCGAGGCCGGCGACGCCGACACCGAAGCCTCCCAACGACGCCCTGCGGCACGCGCTGCTGCGAACTCGAGCACGGCGTGACGCTCGATGACAATAAAACAGTGGTGTCAAGGACTCCAAACGGTGACAGTGGCACGCCTCGCGACACCGTGCCGTGCCACGAGCTTCCCTGCGCAACTAGCGACGGGAAAGGGAACTGTTAGTAACCCCGCCGTTTTACAATAGTGAAGGCGTTGTCGCTGATGGCGGGGGTTATGAATTGCGTGGAGGGGCGATTTGGTCGTGCGGCGGACTACCACTCGTGGCATCGACCTTGACAACACTGCAATAAATGTGAAAATTCGTGACAAATGATGTCACTGCTGTGCTTTTGACCGGGAGGTCCTAGATTCGAGTCCAGACAGTACCAGGAGTTTTGGCACTAGCTTGTCAGCGAGGTCGAATTCAGTCGCTGTCTAGAGGAGAATTCTAGAGGGTGGCTGCTCTGATAGGTAGTTTTCCGTTGTTTCTCCGACCAACACCAGGCGAATTACGGAGCGGTACCTTAACAAACGGACCAGCACGATCTTTGCATCCCTTTCCTTGTCCTATCCTCACCCCTAACTTACAGAAATTTATTCTGACGTGCACAACACTACCACACATGCCGGGAGACCGGTCTGGAGCTTAGAGCTTATCACGGCTGGGGCGGCGCCCCGCTGGTGGGAGATTACTGGTCGGGGAAAACCCTGCTAGCAGACGGTACGTCAGCACTGGATTTCACCATCCAGCAGGGGAAGATCATCGCCACTTCACGAAGAAAAAAAGCACTTCACTTACAGCTCCAATTATTTTAGCAGTTGAATCACTATCAGTCAATCAATCAGCGTCCTCTTGAATATTAAATAAAATAATCAAGAAAGATGCTGGAAGTAAATGTATGTATTTGGCATTCTGGGCCGACTTTCGGTCTATGCCGCCTAACTAACGGTATCCCCCTTGTGTAGGCTTAGTTAACTTCCCCTTGGGGTAAAAGAGATGTGCGACAAACATGAAGTACCCTTTACCGTACCTAGCAAACTCATCTTGCCTGACCATTTCTTCGTCACATAGCTGCAGAAACTGATACGATTTTTAAGAAATGCTACAAATCAATTTTTGTCTCGATCGGGGGTCGAATCCCGGATTCCATCACGGGTACGCTGCTAGTACGTAGCCTATGAAGCACTTGCTTGGAAAACTTGGAAACAAATACATGTTCGAAAAATGAAATAATCGACTTAACTTATTTGGTGTTAAATAAATAATGCAAATAAAAATATTTCAACTGGGTGATTACTTTACTAGGTATCTTTTTTTTAAGTGTTAAATACTCAAATATTATAAACTATAATGAACTAATAAGTTACTGAATGGAATGCTAGAATGTCACGTTGTTCTAGTTTTATTTACAAAACATTTGTTTACAGAAATTGTTGGGTGCTTTCCTTTACTTTTTGTTGCACCCACTACGAACTCCAGACTCCATAACGCCGAAATATAAACAATATTTTGAAATTACAAAAAGAGCGATGGACTTTACTGTCACGAAGAGACTGAGTATAATATTGTGACGAACAAGAATGGTCGACCTACAAAAGTGTGACATCAGGAACAATGGGACAAACAGCTTCATACATCTACACTAAAAGTATACGTTGTCTTATTTATTATTGGACACTTCATATCATTTTTTGTCTGTTCACGTGCATGCGTGGAAGTCGATATCCGCGATTTTTGCCGCCATTTCCGCTCGCATTGGGTCGGGGCCGAGGTCATCTCTACCGCCTCCGCTAGGTCGTTTCCACCACCGGCAACACCACCGTCGCCACCGGCACCGCCCTGCGTCGCACTTCCGATTCGGCGCCGCTTTGTCCCGCTCCAGGAAACGCCCGCTCCGCTTCCTGCTTGGACGCCCCTGGTGGCGACCGAGCGGGCGGCCTTGTGTTTGGCAAATGCCGCTGTGTTAAGGATGGCGCCGGCATCGTGGGAGCCCATCTGATGTAGTACAAACTCGGAATTTCATTATACTATTAAGAATACTATTACCGAGGGTATTAGAAAGATAATAGCTTTATTTTATGTCTCATCAACCGCTTAGGTTATTAACAAATTTAAACAGAGTAACATTTTTCGTAATTACATGGTATATTACAATAACAGATTAAATTTAATAAGTATCAATTATATTGCTTTATAAAATTGCTGCTTTATATAGCTAAAATAATGCTTCCCATTTTACTCTACTGACATATATACAAAGTGTTATAAGACATGTCTTTACATGCTATAAACTGCAACTGTACTTATGTGTGCAAACGCTGCATGTAAACTGGAACGATATGTTTTATATACATACTCATACAGATATTAACAGCCGTTCCATACTACGTCTGTTATCTCTACTCGCTTTCTTAAATTATTGTGTGCAGTACGTATACAGTACACTGTACACTGAAATAAATAGTGTTCACACTGTGAACATATACAGGGAAGTAGATGTGAATCCGTAACTTAAGTTTCGCAGATTGCAAGATTCTTGCTTTGTGTACCAACCGTGGCTCATTTTCTACATCTCAATTAATTCGGGCCATGGAAGCAACATCCACGTGCTCACCCTCGTGCCGAATTGTGTAAAGATCATGGTTAGCCTTTTCAGACCAGCTCTTCTCCTGGCTCTACGTTTGTTGTCAAGGTTACAATGAAAAAAAAATTGGGATCTTATCTGTTCACCCGCTAATGTTCGCTAATCGACTCCCAAAGCTGCGAGATCGGAGATCAAAAGCGAAGCACAACAGAAGGAAACTCAAGAACGACGGCATTCCTGTTCAGTAGTTTAAATGTGCGTGAATCAGCTTGCTGCTAAATATTGCAACAATGACCATTTTTAATTTCATGCGCATATGTCAAGTTAGTTTCAGTGAAGAGACAGATTTGAAATTTCGTCAAGAACACAATACTTTGCACAAAGAAAGTGTGAGTATAACAATGCGATGAATATGTATTGGATTGCGTGTAATGAATTTATGAAGATATTCGATTTGCAAGTGACAGAAAGGATTAGTTTCGAGCTTTTGTAGAAGCAACTGCTCAATACAAAGTGGTTCCTCCATAACTTTACTGTAAATCAATTTTTTAAAATTAAATTCCGTTAATTCCCGTTCTTCTGTTTCTGTTTTTCTCTAGAAGCGGAAAGGTAACAATGTATTTTCGAATAAAATGAATGAAAAATTACACATCGCGTAAACTCGAAGGTTGTTTCATGTCAATTGCGTAACCAGAAGGCAAGAACCTTGTCCCAACTTAGACATACATAGCGAAGCGTCAAATGCGTTCTCCACGAATTGTAAGTTTTTAAGACTAAATTTCGTTCGAAGATTAGGGTTTTTCTTCTCCAAGATCTCGTGGTATTGATTTCCTCACTTAGAACACGTTAAGGGCTTAGTGTCAAAGATTGCTCGCACTTCGTGGTCTAATTAATTATTCCTCCTGCAATACGTATAATTGATGGAAGAGAATCATGTAAAACGATCATTTGATTCAGCCCGCCTCGCATCCAGACAGTGGCATCGTCCGGTTCAGAAGCATCTGGTATCCAAAATCCAATCCCGGCCGAAAATTCAAAAAGTCCGGGGTTCTTTCTAATGTCATACATTGGAATTTACTTTCACGTTTTTCAGTAATCATTATTCTGTTTGTAAAGTATAACCCAAATTTAAATTACAATAATATTTATTACGTGGTTAACATTAAGAATTATGCGCGTACGAAAGTCTAAAGTTTCTTTGTGAATGTGTTTGAAGAAAGTACTCGCGTAATGAGTCGACAATGTGAAGTATTCAACAACACATGTGGAAACAACTGACGTAGCATGGAATGGCCGAAAGAGTTGTCATGACAAAGGACAATCCTTGCATCTCTAAGCTATATTGCAGAACCGAAGAGTCATCAAAACTTCGCTCACGAATGACTTTGGTCTCTCGCGTGGAACAGTTACCTGAATTGTTGCGTTCTTGGAATATCACGAAATGTGATCACGACTAGTCCCTAGAAAGTTTTTTGAACTCTGTGAGGAGCAGAGTGTCTTGTTTAACGGTAGTGGTTTAACTTGCCAGTTTCATGGACACGAGTTTCATAAAAGCTTCATGACAGGTGCCCCCATATTGATTCACGTGGCAGAAAATAAGCCCTGCAAACATGGGAATGAAAATTCAAGATTCTCAGGATTCCAAAAATTCAAAATTATGCAAGGCTTGCAAAGTCAGCCTACTATTTTATTGAAAAATACGTTATCTTCTTCTGTAGTGGGAATGTTTATTATCTGTCCTTGATATTCTCTATTCATTGCCTCCTTCATTGTGCTCTATGCCGTTAATGATTTTGCTTTTATATCAAGACTGTTTTCTGATTTTTTTTAAGTACTTCGACCAAGACTGTCTCGTCACGAGTTATAACATATGCTATTTTTCAATTTCATTTAACGTAAACTGTATCTAACCAAGTCTTCAAAAAATTGTTTATATATATTTTTATTTCAATTAAATTAGCTTTACGAAACTTGAAAGTCGAAAATGACTTCGATGACTATTCATGATTTAGTGGTGTTGGGAGTGTCGCCCACACACCTTACTCGTGAGTTATGTTATGTCTATTCATGTAAAAATGTTAACAAATTATAATCCTTTTAACTAGTTTTCACTTTTAAAATACAAGATATATAATGGTTTCGCCATTGCTTTTAGATAACAATAATTTTGATAAGAACTACGTTTATATTGATATTGAAACTGCTGCTCACGCACTTCCCTAGGAAAAGATGTAAAACAGAATTGTATTAAAATTCTATGTTGAATATCTTCGTTAATCTTCGATAAAAAATATATGATATTCGGACGTCTTCCACATTATCTCCCACGCTAATGGTAAAATCATTTTTTACACGGTTGTTCATTTTTAAAAGAGTTTTTATTGTACACTTTAAAATTCTGTGGAAGAGTTGGTGGAAGATGATTTATTTTTCAAGAAACAATGAAGGGACATTAAAAAATTGTAGAAGATTCAGTTAATAGAAAAAAACTCTGATATTTCTTATTAAAAAGGGTCCTCATTAACATTTTCATTAATTTCGTGGAAGAATTATTTTTGAAGGAGAACGATCTATTACAGTGTAAAAGTATTAAAACTAGTTGAAAATGTGTGAAAATACCCAGTAAACAGTAATTGTAACTATTCGCTCAGTCGGGGGATTGTTGGTTTCTCGTTCTAGTTCGTTATCTTCAACACTAGTGGTTAAAGCGATTTCATCAGTGCAAGAGTTCTTCCCAATTAGATATTTTATATACAATATCCGCAAGCTCTTTCACTTGAATCAAATTTTTGCTTCAATTTCCTCAATCTACCTCTCTCATTTACTTGTGATCAATTACCGTAACATCTTCATCATTCATGGTTATGGATACGGTAGTAGCAAGAAGAAGCGTGGATAGGATTCCGCTCGCACAGGAGCACAAATCAGATGAAAATGTGATCAACATATTGATAAATTTAATGGAATGCATAGTAATGACTTAACTCTGTAACTGCACACTTATTTTTACTTTCCCGTATACGTACGTATACACGGAATAATATATGTACTATAGGGAAAGTAATGTAATGCTCCGCGAAAAACGGCGGATTTTCGGCAGAAAAAAATTAATTGCCGAGCCCTGATAACGAAAAAGTGGATAAAACCAGTTGCTAAATTAAGAAAAAAATTCCCTAAGACGTGGTGTAGCCAGAATTCCTTCATACCGAAAAAACCATTGAAAGCAAACGTCCGTCAGTTCGTCCGTCTGTGAACACTACTAGCACCTAAACCATAGGTACGATTTCTTCCAAAATGAATATTCCCCGGTCGATCTGGTTTGAGTCGAAGGTTTGAGATTTTGAAAAAGATTCTTCAAAATTTGGTGGTACTTTACATAAAGCCCTCCGGACATTTTCAAAATTTTCTCATAAAGGGCTCCAATTTTTTTTAAATTTCTTGTAAGAATAGAGTAAAATACACTGATTAAGATGGCATAAGTCGGATTTCCACTGATAGCTCTGAAGTTTCGAAAATTTAAAAAGTTTGAATTATTTTCGGCGTCTTGCTACAAGTACTAAATTGAAGATAGAGATTCTTCTTGCAAATAAAATTTGTTCTCCAAAGTGAGTTCTAGCATTAAGGTCATGTACATTTTTTTAAAAATAATAGTAGTTTTCGCGCAAAATTGTTTGCAATATTTGTAATTTAAAAAAATACAAAAACAAGATTTTCAAGATACAAAAACGGCTTCAAATTTTTTCTTTAAACATTTGGTAGGGATAGTGCTAAGTGCTTTCTGTGAAATGACGTTATTGACATATTACTCTATTCTTTTGTTTTTTCACAAATTACAAAAATGTAATTTTTTGACTTGCCTCCCACCCTCTCCCTTGCCTCACATTGTTATATTTACGAGTACATGTGCTTTAAATAATGTCAAGTAAAGTTTCTCAAGAACTCAACCTTTTTGTGAGAAAACTAGCTCAAAATTCCGAATTTTCAGAAACGTTCAAACACCTTTTTCTCATAAATGGCTACATATTTTTTCTTCAAACTTTTGGAACAAATAGTACGAATTGCACTCTTTAATATGACGTAAAGTTCAATTTCGGGTAATTTTTTGTTTTTGCAAAAATTACATAAATGTAATTTTTTGAAAACTCTCTCTCAGCTTCAATGTGCGCATTTCCAGAAGTTTGTAAACACTATTGTGCTTGTGAGTGTATGGGTTTTAAATGACTTAAAATGAAGTTTTTCGAAAACTCAAAAGTTTTCTGTGAAAAGGAGCTTCAAAGTTCGCATTTTTTGTAGGGCTTAAACGTAATGTTTTTAAAAAGGGCTTCAAATTTTTCAAAGAAAATTGCCATTTCCAACGAGGTTTTACTGTTCTTTAATGTTTTAAAATTAATATTTCCGTTGTACCATTAGGAAATTAAGAAAATGTCAAAATATGTACTTTGGGCGGCGATAGATGGCAGCTGGCACGAGTATGTGACAGTTCCGAATAGCTAGTCCAGACTCAAGGAAATAGAAAACAAATACAGGAAAGTATGTGCCATTCTGTAACACCACTAGTTTGTTACATAAACTGCACACTGGGGTCTCACGGGCCCCAAAATATTTCATTGTGACAAAAGGTTCTGAAAATTATGTATGATTCATAAGTATGTTATTGTATTTTATTTTAATTTAAGAATGCACGAAAATAAGAAAAAACTTTCTTTCTTTATTATTATTTTTTTGCCGAACAATTGGAAACTACACATTGAGTTCCAAAAGACCCTAGTTGCATCACAGACGAGTTTGCTTCTATTCTCGGCCAAGTATTGACACCAACTGAGACTGTAAGTAGCGTGAAGGCAAGCTAACAGTGTAATTCAAATTTACGGGGAGCGCTATGCGGCTGTTGTGAGAAATTTCCACTCGATGTGAATTTAAAATGTTGAGATGGTCCAGTAAAACCCAGTGTGCATTTTTAGGGTTGATGTTCAAAATTTCTCCTGTTTCAAAAAACCTACATTTTGCGAAGAGAACCTTTCAATTTAATTGATCCACACATAATAATGATTATTTTTCCCTGTAAAGTAATTTCATCCGAACTTGCCAAAAGCTATCATCTATTTGCTGTTGATTTTCACCTCAGAGGTTGGAAATTGGTATGTTTGTTCACGTTCAGTATAGCGCAGTGTTGCCCGTTTCTTCTCGTGCGTAGCCTTCAACTAATGACATTCTCAACACATTAATTGGGCTATGTGCGGGAATGACTGTCTTGAGTCAAGTGAATGGATAAAACCTTCTTATGATGGCTTTTAATCGTATGAACTGAACAGGATGCTTGAAATGGAATAATAAGGTACTCTCAACTTATTGCATAGCTATAATTGCCAAAATACGAGCGCAAATTTTATTACATAAGTGCTATTGACATTATAGTCGTTGACTAGCCTTTCAAGATATTAACTTTCTGGAAACTTTCTAGTGAATGAATGTGTACTGATCAGATTTACGATCTGGTTGCATATGTTATTGTAAACGATGAAGATTTCATTATCTTCTTTTAAAAGAGGTGGAGGAAGGAATGTGAACAAACAAAAAATCTTACGTATACCAAACAACACAACACGCATTTTCTTATGGAAATAAGCATAATTTGATGGGGATGAGAAAGAAAAATGAATTGAAGATATTGCGATTAAAACATAAAACAATAATTCGGGACTCTATAAAATAACTTAATACTAAAGTTAAAAATGTATCTGGGGTTCCTGCTAAGTTCTTAATTCCTGTTTTCTTAGTGTGATTTTGGGTAATTGTTGAAAAATTGATAAACGAAAAAGTGTGGGTTTAAAGTGATTTTAACGTCTTCGAAGGTCTATTAAGTTTTAGGCTGACACGCATAGAACAATCTTTACAAATTTTTTACAAAATTATCCAACCATAAAAAAACATAAAGATTATTTAATAAAAGTTGTTCTATTGTGTCTGCCTAAAAATTAATGGACCTTCAAAGAAGTTAAAATCACTTTAATAAAAGGCAGCCTTCAAATAATTTAATTTGGAATTATTCTGCGCAAAGAAGTTTGGGTTTAGTGGGTGCAGTTTGGTGACGATGTTGAATATTTTTTTTTGTGCAAAATATTGAAATAAAAATACTGAACTTACCATAACACCATTTTTGTAAGAGATAACTTGTAAACAAAAACAAGAACTTTCCATGCCTATAACACTAAAATGGTTAAGTTTACTACAAAATCTTATAGAAACTTTCTTGTAGAAAAATCTATTTCCTTTAATTTTGAATAGAACATAATTTTCTATGGGTTTGATAGTGATGATGGAGATATATGCAAAATATGTCGAAATATCTCCTTCAAACCACCGCCCGGCACCCGGCTTATCCCCCACACTTCAGGATTGTTATGTAGTATTATGTTATGCAGTAGGTTCCAACAAACAATCGTGCCTAGTTTCAACCTACGGAATTGTTTTCACTCGATTTGTGTAATTTGACTGGGCTAATAAGTTAATTTATGTTTCTGTAAAAACGTTTCTGGGTTTTGTCTTTCACAGCTGGCATGATCTAAAACGTGCAAAATGTCGAAATCAATGTATAATTATTTTTTGTTTGTTATTCTGTATGGTTTGACACCATGAATTTAACAAGCACTGTGTTTTTTCATGAACTGTGATCAATAATGAAAAGATTATCCTGGCAAAACACTGCTCCTCCTAGTTAATGTAATGTAACGCACAGTTTAGAGTCTCGCTACTCAACGTGACCGAAAACATTGAACTTCTAAAACAATCCCGTTGCAACAAGTGGCAGAGTGCAGAATATGGACAGCTAGTTTCGTAGTCCACAATTATTGTGAAATTATATTAATTATTCAGTAATTAATGGTTTTTAGTCTTCATCATCACCACAGCAATCATAAGTACTACCACCATCATCATTCGTATCATCATTACCACATCGCCAACCTCTACCATCAGCACCACCACCAGCAGCGTCATCACCGCCACAACCATTACATCTCCACCAATATCACCATCACAGCTACGATCACCTTGATCACCAGCATCGCCATTACCTCCTCCTTTACAATGATCAACATCATCACAACATCCGTCACAATCATCAACACCGGCACTGATATGTTCATTACCATCGCCGCCACCATCACCGTCGTCACCTTTACCACCGTCATCAAAATAACTACCGAGAGCATTATCATCACTACCGCCATCGCCATCACCTCCACCTCTATCGTCGCCACCACCACCACCACGATCGTCTCCTTTCGCCACCTCCGTCGCCCCGCCCCACCTCGCCTTGCATTCCTGCTCGCCCATTGTCCGCGGATCGCTGCCCGGCCGGTTCCTCAAGGCAACGCGCGTGGCGATTCATACGGCTCCATTGGAGAGCGGCTCGGGCTTAAATTACACCTCATCAAAGTACCCAGTAGGCGTGGGAGCGATCTTTCTCTTCCCACAATGCCTGGTATCGTTGTGATCGCGAAATACTATCATTAAATCACCGGTATTCTGAAGTTGCCAGAGCGTGGCGTCGCGTCTTTAACAATAGATGCTTTGGACATTGAAAGGTTCCAAGCATGGGGGATGTTTTGAGGCCATTCGAAGAAGGCTACTATGTAGTGTCCTGCTTAATTAAATAGTTGGAAGTATTTCTATTCATATTTATTATCTACTTCACAGTTTCTGTAACTCCATTTTATGTGTGTAACATTCACGAAAACCTTATATTATTGATTCATTTATTTTAACTGTTAATTCTGAGGATCCATTTTATATTAATTTTGAGAAATCACATTTACTCTGAAATACTACGCTTCATTTTAAAACAAATATTGATAAAATATTTGAAGAAAATTCTGAAGATCATGTAATATTTTCTACATTTTAATAATATACACATGTCTTGTTGGAATCAAAAAACGGCGTATGTAATAATGATGTTAACGAAACAAATATTTCTCTGATTGAACAAGTTCATTGTGTTAAAATGTCTTGAATGTGTTGAATTATGGGAATTTTAATGAAAAACAGTAAATCATTAATTTTCATCTTATTAGCATTGTCTAAAAGAAATGACATAACATATAACTCATCCCACTAATATTCTTAAATGGGAATAATTATAAATAAGACAATTCTTAGGGTTCGAGACGCATCCTGCAAGATGTTACAATGTTGTCATGTGATTATGAAGTCCCTGCCTTTACTTCACTGCCTTCACATCAACCCTAGAATGTTAAAAAGAAAGTTTTAAAATAATATTCAAATTTATTTTTCAAGATGTCTTGATCAGCGTGAGGGTTAGAATTAGTAGCTAAGTACGTAGGTTGGAAAGATATGTGTTTTTTCCATGCACTAGTTTTTTTCACCATATCTCTAGTTGGTGCCATGGTAAAAACACCATGGCTTCTGATACAACAACGTATTGCATCTGATCATCATTTATTCCTAGTTCAGAAAGTGATCGTCCATCTAAGAAGCTATGTCAAAATAAACTATAAAATATGAGCGGATTGTTAGAAGAATATGTTTGTTTGTTTCTTTTGTGGTTTTGATTGAGTCGCTTTTATGACCTTGAGGTCCTTCCGTCAACCCACCTATTCTTCATAACTACTACACACACTCTGCGTTCAATGCTTACGAAGTGTTAGAGAAATGCATATATAAACATACTTCAGAAAGTCTACTGTTTATTTCCTTATATTACAAAAGCTCACAGTATAACAAAACCCATGATATTTACAAAGAAAAAATACCGTTTCATGTAAAAAGAATCATCGTACTTCAGCCTTTACGTCATAGATTTTACAGGCTATGTCGTGGTTGCAATGTCAATTAAAAACTTCATTTTGTTCTTCATTCGGAAGAGTAATCTTTAAAATATTGTTTGTTTAAAACAGTATTTTCTATTTTTTACTTCAGGAACACATCATTGACGCTCGATAAGGTTAATTCATGGAATTGAGGAAGGTATGATTTTGGATTTTGGTGTTGTAGGGCCGCCACAATTGGAGTTTGAAATCTTAATGTTTTGGGCCAGTGTTGTTGTTTCCAAACCTCATGACTAGTGCATTAACGTGAATATTTCCTTTCAGAGGCAATACGCTGCCTGTATTCCATTCACATCATCGATATGCAGATTACTCACTCTTGAGGTACTCATTCGGTACCATGGAATTGTCACCATGTTTCACTGGAGGCAGATTTCGAGATTCCAGTTCTGAGGTAAGATTACAGCATACCAAGCGTCTCCCAATTTTATTTTTGTTTTAACCCGAAAATAGTCCGATTTATTGGTAATATTTTGCTAAGTTTTATCGCTTAGCATGCTTTGCTCATCCAACACTTTTCCGGGCATCAAACCTGTTTTGTGCACAAATATTGCGCAACGTACTAGCAGATATTTTTTCAACTCCTGGCCTAATTTGACATCCCTAATATTGGAGCGCTTCTTAATTTCTGGAGTAATAAATCGTTCATCTGCTTCACTGGAAACTTTTAGTCTCCCTGTTCGGAGAAAATGTCTCTTTGTTTTAAGAACACAACACTACGTATCGATTATTTATTGCACTGTTAAATGGAATCTGTTTACAAGTACAGAATTATTTTTTCAAAGATTTGCACTTATTCTACTATTTTGTATTTTTTATTAAAGTGCCACTACTTTCTGTGAGGTTGCTGCCCATTTTGAGTTGCTAGCACCTCCTACAATGTGCTCGCAACTTTTTACTGAGGGTTGACAATGCTGTCGCTCCTTATGAGGGCTGTGCCTAATTACAGGAATCATACAATGTTGGCAAATCCATTATTACTTACTTTATTTCGCTTCATTTCTTCGACTGTTCGATCACGTCTGAGCCTAGTCTGTTCACCGTCTGTCACATTTTGTTTCATTTTTAGATAACTAATTTTTGTTTTTAAGTTTTCTTCCTTACAGAATACATAAAATTTAATATTTATTTCTATTTTAAGCATAACACATTTATTACATCCCGTATGTATTAATAACAGCCATTTCTGTTGTTGTAAGAGTACGATCACGTTTTACTCTAATTGTATCTACCATCGTCAGCCACCCCTGACGGTGACCGATCACCCACTCCAATGACACAGGCAAACAGACTCCATGTTCACCTGCTCTGGAGAGAGGATCATCAAGGCTTTCGCCTCTTCTCTCGCCTGTGCTCAGTCATGAATCGTTCACTCACTTTGCTTAGCTGGTTTACAAAACTAATGATATTTATAGTTGTGTTTTAAATAAATTTACAAAGTTGTATTGTTTATAATGTTGATTATTATCTTGCTGAAGGGTATGACCTGCATAGCTAAGTAAATAATACATCAACATATTTTGTACTTTCTCATATAAGCAATTCAGCAGTATTCTCTGCATTCGACAACATACACGTATTTTATTAGCAGCGTATAGTCTACGTATTTTGTTTAGAAGTACTATTTTATTGAATATGTTAATGAAAATTGAACCTTTGTTAATGTTGTTACAAACCCTCCATTAGTTCATTACAGAAATAATTCTTAGCGGTTTTCAGTGAGAAATGCAGATATAAAAATGTAATATAATAGTGAATGTATTTCGGAATAATTTTCGGCATAGTATCAAATACAGTACAAAAGGATATATCATATTTTTTATTGAGCGTTTGCATTTTCTCTGTTTTGTTAGTTAAATTAAAATTGTAAGTTAAAAAATCCAGAAGTTAAAATATGGTTTGATAGCAGACACGTTTGAAGTTCTGTATTCATTTTTCCACTACTTTAGCATTCAAGGTCCGTGAAGAGCAAAGGCCAAAAAACAAATGACCCGGATTCACGTTACTGAAACAGTTTCTAGAAAATATTTTATGATTATAGTCCGCTCCTGGAATGAACTCGTCTTCTCCATGTTTGGAAACAAGGACATTGTGTCTGTGATGTCTTCATGGAAGACTAGAAGGAAAACATACGGTTCAGTGGAAGATATTCACTGATTATTTCACTATCGAGAAGCACAATATTTAAAGACGGTGAAGTAGCGAACATGAATTGATGTTTTAATATGTTTTATTTAACGCATATTCTATAGATGTATCATGTGCTACAAATAGTTTTTTCTAACTTGCAGCATGCTTTCAGAATAGTTATTCATTGTATGAAATATTTTCTATCTTTCCAAAATTGTTATTAAATGTACTTATGCACGACAATTTTTGTCGAGACAATGCTATTTAAAATTATATTTCCAAAAATACACATGAAATATACATTTTACTTTATTTTCATTATTTGAACCAAAAAGCAGTAAAAAATTGGACATCCACCTAGCCATGACAATTCAGTGTTTACGTTAGTCGTCTGACTA